>CAXAJV010000653.1:17444181-18644181 GCA_963969225.1 Xylocopa violacea
CCTTAAGTTTGGATATATATCGTTATAAATGTATATAATGTCCAGATCGAGACGTGGGGACTGACAAGCCAGCATGTTGTAAAATATTACATCCGAGATGTTAGGTTGCCTTAGGTTAGGGTATACAATGTTATAGACGTATATAATGACCCCATCGAGAAGCAAGCGACCACACGCCAGGAATGTTGTAAAATATAACATCCGAGATGTTATGTTGCCTTACGTTAGGATATTTAACGTTATAGACGTATATAATGTTCCCACCGAAAAGTAGGAGCCGAAGGGCCAGGAATGTTGTAAAATATGACATCCGAGGTGTCAGTTTCCCTTAAGTTCGGATATATATCGTTATAAATGTATATAATGTCCAGATCGAGACGTGGGGACTGACAAGCCAAAATGTTGTAAAATATTACATCCGAGATGTTAGGTTGCCTTAGGTTAGGATATACAACGTTATAGACGTATATAATGTCCCCATCGAGAAGCAGGCGACGGCGCGCCAGGTATGTTGTAAAATATTACATCCGAGATGTTATGTTGCCTTACGTTAGGATATATAACGTTATAGACGTATATAATGTTCGCACCGAGAAGTACGAGCCGACACGCCAGGAATGTTGTAAACTGTTACGGTAGAGATTTTAGGTTGCCTTAGGTTATGATATATAACGTTATAGACGTATATAATGTTCCCACCGAGAAATAGGGGCCGACGCGTCAGGAATGTTGTAAAATATTAAACCCGAGATGTTAGGTTGCCTTAGGCTAGGATATATAACGTTATAGACGTATATAATATTCGCACCGAGAAGTACGAGCCGACACGCCAGGAATGTTGTAAACTGTTACGGTAGAGATTTTAGGTTGCCTTAGGTTATGATATATAACGTTATAGACGTATATAATATTCCCACCGAGAAATAGGGGCCCACATACCAGGAATGTTGTAAAATATTACATCCCAGATGTTAGGTTGCGTTAGGTTAGGATATACAATGTTATAGACGTATATAATGACCCCATCGAGAAGCAAGCGACCACACGCCAGGAATGTTGTAAAATATTACATCCGAGATGTTAGTTTGCTTAGGCTAGGATATACAACGTTATAGACGTATATAATGTCCCCATCGAGAAGCAGGCGACGACACGCCAGGAATGTTGTAAAATATAACATCCGAGATGTTATGTTGCCTTACGTTAGGATATGTAACGTTATAGACGTATATAATGTTCCCACCGAAAAGTAGGAGCCGAAGCGCCAGGAATGTTGTAAAATATTACATCCGAGATGTTAGTTTCCCTTAAGTTTGGATATATATCGTTATAAATGTATATAATGTCCAGATCGAGACGTGGGGACTGACGAGCCAGAATGTTGTAAAATATTACATCCGAGATGTTAGGTTGCCTTAGGTTAGGATATACAATGTTATAGACGTATATAATGACCCCATCGAGAAGCAGGCGACCACACGCCAGGAATGTTGTAAAATATAACATCCGAGATGATATGTTGCCTTACGTTAGGATATGTAACGTTATAGACGTATATAATGTTCCCACCGAAAAGTAGGAGCCGAAGCGCCAGGAATGTTGTAAAATATGACACCCGAGATGTTAGTTTCCCTTAAGTTTGGATATATATCGTTATAGACGTATATAACGTTCCCTCCGAGACGTAGGGACCGACATGCCAGGAATGTTGGAAAATATTACATCCCAGATGTTAGATTGCGTTAGGTTAGGATATACAACGTTATAGACGTATATAATGTCCCCATCGAGAAGCAGGCGACGACACGCCAGGTATGTTGTAAAATATTACATCCGAGATGTTATGTTGCCTTACGTTAGGATATGTAACGTTATAGACGTATATAATGTTCCCACCGAAAAGTAGGAGCCGAAGCGCCAGGAATGTTGTAAAATATTACATCCGAGATGTTAGTTTCCGTTAAGTTTGGATATATATCGTTATAAATGTATATAATGTCCAGATCGAGACGTGGGGACTGACAAGCCAGAATGTTGTAAAATATTACATCCGAGATGTTAGGTTGCCTTAGGTTAGGATATACAATGTTATAGACGTATATAATGACCCCATCGAGAAGCAAGCGACCACACGCCAGGAATGTTGTAAAATATAACATCCGAGATGTTATGTTGCCTTACGTTAGGATATGTAACGTTATAGACGTATATAATGTTCCCACCGAAAAGTAGGAGCCGAAGCGCCAGGAATGTTGTAAGATATGACACCCGAGATGTTAGTTTCCCTTAAGTTTGGATATATATCGTTATAGACGTATATAACGTTCCCTCCGAGACGTAGGGACCGACATGCCAGGAATGTTGGAAAATATTGCATCCCAGATGTTAGATTGCGTTAGGTTAGGATATACAACGTTATAGACGTATATAATGTCCCCATCGAGAAGCAGGCGACGACACGCCAGGTATGTTGTAAAATATTACATCCGAGATGTTATGTTGCCTTACGTTAGGATATGTAACGTTATAGACGTATATAATGTTCCCACCGAAAAGTAGGAGCCGAAGCGCCAGGAATGTTGTAAAATATTACATCCGAGATGTTAGTTTCCCTTAAGTTTGGATATATATCGTTATAAATGTATATAATGTCCAGATCGAGACGTGGGGACTGACAAGCCAGAATGTTGTAAAATATTACATCCGAGATGTTAGGTTGCCTTAGGTTAGGATATACAATGTTATAGACGTATATAATGACCCCATCGAGAAGCAAGCGACCACACGCCAGGAATGTTGTAAAATATAACATCCGAGATGTTATGTTGCCTTACGTTAGGATATGTAACGTTATAGACGTATATAATGTTCCCACCGAAAAGTAGGAGCCGAAGCGCCAGGAATGTTGTAAAATATGACACCCGAGATGTTAGTTTCCCTTAAGTTTGGATATATATCGTTATAGACGTATATAACGTTCCCTCCGAGACGTAGGGACCGACATGCCAGGAATGTTGGAAAATATTACATCCCAGATGTTAGATTGCGTTAGGTTAGGATATACAACGTTATAGACGTATATAATGTCCCCATCGAGAAGCAGGCGACGACACGCCAGGTATGTTGTAAAATATTACATCCGAGATGTTATGTTGCCTTACGTTAGGATATATAACGTTATAGACGTATATAATGTTCCCACCGAAAAGTAGGAGCCGAAGCGCCAGGAATGATGTAAAATATTACATCCGAGATGTAGGTTTCCCTTAAGTTTGGATATATATCGTTATAGACGTATATAATGTGCAGATCGAGACGTGGGGACCGACAAGCCAGAATGTTGTAAAATATTACATCCGAGATGTTAGGTTGCCTTAGGTTAGGATATACAACGTTATAGACGTATATAATAACCCCATCGAGGAGCAGGCGACGACACGCCAGGAATGTTGTAAAATATAACATCCGAGATGTTATGTTGCCTTACGTTAGGATATGTAACGTTATAGACGTATATAATGTTCCCACCGAAAAGTAGGAGCCGAATCGCCAGGAATGTTGTAAAATATTACATCCGAGAGGTCAGTTTCCCTTAAGTTTGGATATATGTCGTTATAGAGGTATATAACGTTCCCACCGTGACGTAGGGACCGACATGCCAGGAATGTTGTAAAATATTACACCCGAGATGTTAGTTTCCCTTAAGTTTGGATATATGTCGTTATAGACGTATATAACTTTCCCACCGAGACGTAGGGACCGACATGCCAGGAATGTTGTAAAATATTACATCCCAGATGTTAGGTTGCGTTAGGTTAGGATATACAATGTTATAGACGTATATAATGACCCCATCGAGAAGCAAGCGACCACACGCCAGGAATGTTGTAAAATATTACATCCGAGATGATAGTTTGCTTAGGCTAGGATATACAACGTTATAGACGTATATAATGTCCCCATCGAGAAGCAGGCGGCGACACGCCAGGAATGTTGTAAAATATTACATCCGAGATGTTATGTTGCCTTACGTTAGGATATGTAACGTTATAGACGTATATAATGTTCCCACCGAAAAGTAGGAGCCGAAGCGCCAGGAATGATGTAAAATATTACATCCGAGATGTAGGTTTCCCTTAAGTTTGGATATATATCGTTATAGACGTATATAATGTGCAGATCGAGACGTGGGGACCGACAAGCCAGAATGTTGTAAAATATTACATCCGAGATGTTAGGTTGCCTTAGGTTAGGATATACAATGTTATAGACGTATATAATGACCCCATCGAGAAGCAAGCGACCACACGCCAGGAATGTTGTAAAATATAACATCCGAGATGTTATGTTGCCTTACGTTAGGATATGTAACGTTATAGACGTATATAATGTTCCCACCGAAAAGTAGGAGCCGAAGCGCCAGGAATGTTGTAAAATATTACATCCGAGATGTTAGTTTCCCTTAAGTTTGGATATATATCGTTATAAATGTATATAATGTCCAGATCGAGACGTGGGGACTGACAAGCCAGAATGTTGTAAAATATTACATCCGAGATGTTAGGTTGCCTTAGGTTAGGATATACAATGTTATAGACGTATATAATGACCCCATCGAGAAGCAAGCGACCACACGCCAGGAATGTTGTAAAATATAACATCCGAGATGTTATGTTGCCTTACGTTAGGATATGTAACGTTATAGACGTATATAATGTTCCCACCGAAAAGTAGGAGCCGAAGCGCCAGGAATGTTGTAAAATATGACACCCGAGATGTTAGTTTCCCTTAAGTTTGGATATATATCGTTATAGACGTATATAACGTTCCCTCCGAGACGTAGGGACCGACATGCCAGGAATGTTGGAAAATATTGCATCCCAGATGTTAGATTGCGTTAGGTTAGGATATACAACGTTATAGACGTATATAATGTCCCCATCGAGAAGCAGGCGACGACACGCCAGGTATGTTGTAAAATATTACATCCGAGATGTTATGTTGCCTTACGTTAGGATATGTAACGTTATAGACGTATATAATGTTCCCACCGAAAAGTAGGAGCCGAAGCGCCAGGAATGTTGTAAAATATTACATCCGAGATGTTAGTTTCCCTTAAGTTTGGATATATATCGTTATAAATGTATATAATGTCCAGATCGAGACGTGGGGACTGACAAGCCAGAATGTTGTAAAATATTACATCCGAGATGTTAGGTTGCCTTAGGTTAGGATATACAATGTTATAGACGTATATAATGACCCCATCGAGAAGCAAGCGACCACACGCCAGGAATGTTGTAAAATATAACATCCGAGATGTTATGTTGCCTTACGTTAGGATATGTAACGTTATAGACGTATATAATGTTCCCACCGAAAAGTAGGAGCCGAAGCGCCAGGAATGTTGTAAAATATGACACCCGAGATGTTAGTTTCCCTTAAGTTTGGATATATATCGTTATAGACGTATATAACGTTCCCTCCGAGACGTAGGGACCGACATGCCAGGAATGTTGGAAAATATTACATCCCAGATGTTAGATTGCGTTAGGTTAGGATATACAACGTTATAGACGTATATAATGTCCCCATCGAGAAGCAGGCGACGACACGCCAGGTATGTTGTAAAATATTACATCCGAGATGTTATGTTGCCTTACGTTAGGATATATAACGTTATAGACGTATATAATGTTCCCACCGAAAAGTAGGAGCCGAAGCGCCAGGAATGATGTAAAATATTACATCCGAGATGTAGGTTTCCCTTAAGTTTGGATATATATCGTTATAGACGTATATAATGTGCAGATCGAGACGTGGGGACCGACAAGCCAGAATGTTGTAAAATATTACATCCGAGATGTTAGGTTGCCTTAGGTTAGGATATACAACGTTATAGACGTATATAATAACCCCATCGAGGAGCAGGCGACGACACGCCAGGAATGTTGTAAAATATAACATCCGAGATGTTATGTTGCCTTACGTTAGGATATGTAACGTTATAGACGTATATAATGTTCCCACCGAAAAGTAGGAGCCGAATCGCCAGGAATGTTGTAAAATATTACATCCGAGAGGTCAGTTTCCCTTAAGTTTGGATATATGTCGTTATAGAGGTATATAACGTTCCCACCGTGACGTAGGGACCGACATGCCAGGAATGTTGTAAAATATTACACCCGAGATGTTAGTTTCCCTTAAGTTTGGATATATGTCGTTATAGACGTATATAACTTTCCCACCGAGACGTAGGGACCGACATGCCAGGAATGTTGTAAAATATTACATCCCAGATGTTAGGTTGCGTTAGGTTAGGATATACAATGTTATAGACGTATATAATGACCCCATCGAGAAGCAAGCGACCACACGCCAGGAATGTTGTAAAATATTACATCCGAGATGTTAGTTTGCTTAGGCTAGGATATACAACGTTATAGACGTATATAATGTCCCCATCGAGAAGCAGGCGGCGACACGCCAGGAATGTTGTAAAATATTACATCCGAGATGTTATGTTGCCTTACGTTAGGATATGTAACGTTATAGACGTATATAATGTTCCCACCGAAAAGTAGGAGCCGAAGCGCCAGGAATGATGTAAAATATTACATCCGAGATGTAGGTTTCCCTTAAGTTTGGATATATATCGTTATAGACGTGTATATTGTGCAGATCGAGACGTGGGGACCGACAAGCCAGAATGTTGTAAAATATTACATCCGAGATGTTAGGTTGCCTTAGGTTAGGATATACAACGTTATAGACGTATATAATAACCCCATCGAGGAGCAGGCGACGACAGGCCAGGAATGTTGTAAAATATAACATCCGAGATGTTATGTTGCCTTACGTTAGGATATGTAACGTTATAGACGTATATAATGTTCCCACCGAAAAGTAGGAGCCGAATCGCCAGGAATGTTGTAAAATATTACATCCGAGAGGTCAGTTTCCCTTAAGTTTGGATATATGTCGTTATAGAGGTATATAACGTTCCCACCGTGACGTAGGGACCGACATGCCAGGAATGTTGTAAAATATTACACCCGAGATGTTAGTTTCCCTTAAGTTTGGATATATGTCGTTATAGACGTATATAACTTTCCCACCGAGACGTAGGGACCGACATGCCAGGAATGTTGTAAAATATTACATCCCAGATGTTAGGTTGCGTTAGGTTAGGATATACAATGTTATAGACGTATATAATGACCCCATCGAGAAGCAAGCGACCACACGCCAGGAATGTTGTAAAATATTACATCCGAGATGATAGTTTGCTTAGGCTAGGATATACAACGTTATAGACGTATATAATGTCCCCATCGAGAAGCAGGCGGCGACACGCCAGGAATGTTGTAAAATATTACATCCGAGATGTTATGTTGCCTTACGTTAGGATATGTAACGTTATAGACGTATATAATGTTCCCACCGAAAAGTAGGAGCCGAAGCGCCAGGAATGATGTAAAATATTACATCCGAGATGTAGGTTTCCCTTAAGTTTGGATATATATCGTTATAGACGTATATAATGTGCAGATCGAGACGTGGGGACCGACAAGCCAGAATGTTGTAAAATATTACATCCGAGATGTTAGGTTGCCTTAGGTTAGGATATACAATGTTATAGACGTATATAATGACCCCATCGAGAAGCAAGCGACCACACGCCAGGAATGTTGTAAAATATAACATCCGAGATGTTATGTTGCCTTACGTTAGGATATGTAACGTTATAGACGTATATAATGTTCCCACCGAAAAGTAGGAGCCGAAGCGCCAGGAATGTTGTAAAATATGACACCCGAGATGTTAGTTTCCCTTAAGTTTGGATATATATCGTTATAGACGTATATAACGTTCCCTCCGAGACGTAGGGACCGACATGCCAGGAATGTTGGAAAATATTACATCCCAGATGTTAGATTGCGTTAGGTTAGGATATACAACGTTATAGACGTATATAATGTCCCCATCGAGAAGCAGGCGACGACACGCCAGGTATGTTGTAAAATATTACATCCGAGATGTTATGTTGCCTTACGTTAGGATATATAACGTTATAGACGATAATATGATCCCACCGAAAAGTAGGAGCCGAAGCGCCAGGAATGATGTAAAATATTACATCCGAGATGTAGGTTTCCCTTAAGTTTGGATATATATCGTTATAGACGTATATAATGTGCAGATCGAGACGTGGGGACCGACAAGCCAGAATGTTGTAAAATATTACATCCGAGATGTTAGGTTGCCTTAGGTTAGGATATACAACGTTATAGACGTATATAATAACCCCATCGAGGAGCAGGCGACGACACGCCAGGAATGTTGTAAAATATAATATCCGAGATGTTATGTTGCCTTACGTTAGGATATGTAACGTTATAGACGTATATAATGTTCCCACCGAAAAGTAGGAGCCGAATCGCCAGGAATGTTGTAAAATATTACATCCGAGAGGTCAGTTTCCCTTAAGTTTGGATATATGTCGTTATAGAGGTATATAACGTTCCCACCGTGACGTAGGGACCGACATGCCAGGAATGTTGTAAAATATTACACCCGAGATGTTAGTTTCCCTTAAGTTTGGATATATGTCGTTATAGACGTATATAACTTTCCCACCGAGACGTAGGGACCGACATGCCAGGAATGTTGTAAAATATTACATCCCGGATGTTAGGTTGCGTTAGGTTAGGATATACAATGTTATAGACGTATATAATGTCCCCATCGAGAAGCAAGCGACCACACGCCAGGAATGTTGTAAAATATTACATCCGAGATGTTAGTTTGCTTAGGCTAGGATATACAACGTTATAGACGTATATAATGTCCCCATCGAGAAGCAGGCGACGACACGCCAGGAATGTTTTAAAATATAACATCCGAGATGTTATGTTGCCTTACGTTAGGATATGTAACGTTATAGACGTATATAATGTTCCCACCGAAAAGTAGGAGCCGAAGCGCCAGGAATGTTGTAAAATATTACATCCGAGATGTTAGTTTCCCTTAAGTTTGGATATATATCGTTATAAATGTATATAATGTCCAGATCGAGACGTGGGGACTGACAAGCCAGAATGTTGAAAAATATTACATCCGAGATGTTAGGTTGCCTTAGGTTAGGATATACAATGTTATAGACGTATATAATGACCCCATCGAGAAGCAAGCGACCACACGCCAGGAATGTTGTAAAATATAACATCCGAGATGTTATGTTGCCTTACGTTAGGATATGTAACGTTATAGACGTATATAATGTTCCCACCGAAAAGTAGGAGCCGAAGCGCCAGGAATGTTGTGAAATATGACACCCGAGATGTTAGTTTCCCTTAAGTTTGGATATATATCGTTATAGACGTATATAACGTTCCCTCCGAGACGTAGGGACCGACAAGCCAGGAATGTTGGAAAATATTACATCCCAGATGTTAGATTGCGTTAGGTTAGGATATACAACGTTATAGACGTATATAATGTCCCCATCGAGAAGCAGGCGACGACACGCCAGGTATGTTGTAAAATATTACATCCGAGATGTTATGTTGCCTTACGTTAGGATATATAACGTTATAGACGTATATAATTTTCGCACCGAGAAGTACGAGCCGACACGCCAGGAATGTTGTAAACTGTTACGGTAGAGATTTTAGGTTGCCTTAGGTTATGATATATAACGTTATAGACGTATATAATGTTCCCACCGAGAAATAGGGGCCGACATGCCAGGAATGTTGTAAAATATTACATCCCAGATGTTAGGTTGCGTTAGGTTAGGATATACAACGTTATAGACGTATATAATGTCCCCATCGAGAAGCAGGCGACGACACGCCAGGAATGTTGTAAAATATTACATACGAGATGTTAGGTTGCGTTAGGTTAGGATATACAAGGTTATAGATGTATATAATGTCCCCGTCGAGAAGTAGGCGACGACACGCCAGGAATGTTGTAAAGTATTACATTCGACATGTTAGGTTGCCTTAGGTTAGGATATATATCGTTATAGACGTATATAATGTTCACACCGAGACGTAGGCACCGACATGCAAGGAATGTTGTAAAATATTACATCCGAGATGTTAGGTTGCGTTAGGTTAGGATATACAACGTTATAGACGTATATAATGTCCCCATCTAGAAGCAGGCGACGACACGCCAGGAATGTTGTAAAATATAACATCCGAGATGTTATGTTGCCTTACATTAGGATATGTAACGTTATAGACGTACATAATGTTCCCACCGAAAAGTAGGAGCCGAAGCGCCAGGAATGATGTAAAATATTACATCCGAGATGTAGGTTTCCCTTAAGTTTGGATATATATCGTTATAGACGTATATAATGTGCAGATCGAGACGTGGGGACCGACAAGCCAGAATGTTGTAAAATATTACATCCGAGATGTTAGGTTGCCTTAGGTTAGGATATACAACGTTATAGACGTACATAATGACCCCATCGAGCAGCAGGCGACGACACGCCAGGAATGTTGTAAAATATTATATCCGAGATGTTATGTTGCCTTACGTTAGGATATATAACCTTATAGACGTATATAATGTTCGCACTGAGAAGTACGAGCCGACACGCCAGGAATGTTGTAAACTATTACGGTAGAGATTTTAGGTTGCCTTAGGTTATGATATATAACGTTATAGACGTATATAATGTTACCACCGAGAAATAGGGGCCGAAGCGCCAGGAATGTTGTAAAATATGATATCCGAGATGATAGTTTCCCTTAAGTTTGGATATATATCGTTATAGACGTATATAACGTTCCCACCGAGACGTAGGGACCGACATGCCAGGAATGTTGTAAAATATTACATCCGAGATGTTAGATTGCTTAGGCTAGGATATACAACGTTATAGACGTATATAATGTCCCCATCGAGAAGCAGGCGACGACACGCCAGGAATGTTGTAAAATATAACATCCGAGATGTTATGTTGCCGTACGTTAGGATATGTATCGTTATAGACGTATATAATGTTCCCACCGAAAAGTAGGAGCCGAAGCGCCAGGAATGTTGTAAAATATTACATCCGAGATGTTAGTTTCCCTTAAGTTTGGATATATATCGTTATAAATGTATATAATGTCCAGATCGAGACGTGGGGACTGACAAGCCAGAATGTTGTAAAATATTACATCCGAGATGTTAGGTTGCCTTACGTTAGGATATACAATGTTATAGACGTATATAATGACGCCATCGAGAAGCAGGCGACCACACGCCAGGAATGTTGTAAAATATAACATCCGAGATGATATGTTGCCTTACGTTAGGATATGTAACGTTATAGACGTATATAATGTTCCCACCGAAAAGTAGGAGCCGAAGCGCCTGGAATGTTGTAAAATATGACACCCGAGATGTTAGTTTCCCTTATGTTTGGATATATATCGTTATAGACGTATAAACGTTCCCTCCGAGACGTAGGGACCGACATGCCAGGAATGTTGGAAAATATTACATCCCAGATGTTAGATTGCGTTAGGTTAGGATATACAACGTTATAGACGTATATAATGTCCCCATCGAGAAGCAGGCGACGACACGACAGGTACGTTGTAAAATATTACTTCCGAGATGTTATGTTGCCTTACGTTAGGATATGTAACGTTATAGACGTATATAATGTTCGCACCGAGAAGTACGATCCGACACGCAAGGAATGTTGTAAACTATTACGGTAGAGATTTTAGGTTGCCTTAGGTAATGATATATAACGTTATAGACGTATATAATGTTCCCACCGAGAAATAGGGGCCGACGCGTCAGGAATGTTGTAAAATATTAAACCCGAGATGTTAGGTTGCCTCAGGCTAGGATATATAACGTTATAGACGTATGTAATATTCCCACCGAGAAATAGGGGCCGACATGCCAGGAATGTTGTAAAATATTACATCCTAGATGTTAGGTTGCGTTAGGTTAGGATATACAACGTTATAGAAGTATATAATGTTCCCACCGAAAAGTAGGAGCCGAAGCGCCAGGAATGTTATAAAATATTACATCCGAGATGTTAGGTTGCGTTAGGTTAGGATATACAACGTTATAGACGTATATAATGTCCCCATCGAGAAGCAGGCGCCGACACGCCACGAATGTTGTAAAATATTATATCCGAGATGTTATGTTGCCTTACATTAGGATATATAACGTTATAGACGTATATAATGTTCGCACCGAGAAGTACGAGCCGACACGCCAGGAATGTTGTAAACTATTACGGTAGAGATTTTAGGTTGCCTTAGGTTATGATATATAACGTTATAGACGTATATAATGTTCCCACCGAGAAATAGGGGCCGACGCGTCAGGAATGTTGTAAAATATTAAACCCGAGATGTTCGGTTGCCTTAGGCTAGGATATATAACGTTATAGACGTATATAGTATTCCCACCGAGAAATAGGGGCCGACATGCCAGGAATGTTGTAAAATATTACATCCCAGATGTTAGGTTGCGTTAGGTTAGGATATACAACGTTATAGACGTATATAATGTCCCCATCGAGAAGCAGGCGACGACACGCCAGGAATGTTGTAAAATATTACATCCGAGATGTTATGTTGCCTTACGTTAGGATATGTAACGTTATAGACGTATATAATGTTCCCACCGAAAAGTAGGAGCCGAAGCGCCAGGAATGATGTAAAATATTACATCCGAGATGTAGGTTTCCCTTAAGTTTGGATATATATCGTTATAGACGTATATAATGTGCAGATCGAGACGTGGGGACCGACACGCCAGAATGTTGTAAAATATTACATCCGAGATGTTATGTTGCCTTAGGTTAGAATATACAACGTTATAGACGTATATAATAACCCCATCGAGGAGCAGGCGACGACACGCCAGGAATGTTGTAAAATATAACATCCGAGATGTTATGTTGCCTTACGTTAGGATATGTAACGTTATAGACGTATATAATGTTCCCACCGAAAAGTAGGAGCCGAATCGCCAGGAATGTTGTAAAATATTACATCCGAGATGTTAGTTTCCCTTAAGTTTGGATATATGTCGTTATAGACGTATATAACGTTCCCACCGTGACGTAGGGACCGACATGCCAGGAATGTTGTAAAATATTACATCCCAGATGTTAGGTTGCGTTAGGTTAGGATATACAACGTTATAGACGTATATAATGTCCCCATCGAGAAGCAGGCGACGACACGCCAGGAATGTTGTAAAATATTACATCCGAGATGTTAGGTTGCGTTAGGTTAGGATATACAACGTTATAGACGTATATAATGTCCCCATCGAGAAGCAGGCGACGACACGCCAGGAATGTTGTAAAATATTACATCCGAGATGTTAGGTTGCGTTAGGTTAGGATATACAACGTTATAGACGTATATAATGTCCCCATCGAGAAGCAGGCGACAACACGACAGGTATGTTGTAAAATATTACATCCGAGATGTTATGTTGCCTTACGTTAGGATATATAACGTTATAGACGATAATATGATCCCACCGAAAAGTAGGAGCCGAAGCGCCAGGAATGATGTAAAATATTACATCCGAGATGTAGGTTTCCCTTAAGTTTGGATATATATCGTTATAGACGTATATAATGTGCAGATCGAGACGTGGGGACCGACAAGCCAGAATGTTGTAAAATATTACATCCGAGATGTTAGGTTGCCTTAGGTTAGGATATACAACGTTATAGACGTATATAATAACCCCATCGAGGAGCAGGCGACGACACGCCAGGAATGTTGTAAAATATAATATCCGAGATGTTATGTTGCCTTACGTTAGGATATGTAACGTTATAGACGTATATAATGTTCCCACCGAAAAGTAGGAGCCGAATCGCCAGGAATGTTGTAAAATATTACATCCGAGAGGTCAGTTTCCCTTAAGTTTGGATATATGTCGTTATAGAGGTATATAACGTTCCCACCGTGACGTAGGGACCGACATGCCAGGAATGTTGTAAAATATTACACCCGAGATGTTAGTTTCCCTTAAGTTTGGATATATGTCGTTATAGACGTATATAACTTTCCCACCGAGACGTAGGGACCGACATGCCAGGAATGTTGTAAAATATTACATCCCGGATGTTAGGTTGCGTTAGGTTAGGATATACAATGTTATAGACGTATATAATGTCCCCATCGAGAAGCAAGCGACCACACGCCAGGAATGTTGTAAAATATTACATCCGAGATGTTAGTTTGCTTAGGCTAGGATATACAACGTTATAGACGTATATAATGTCCCCATCGAGAAGCAGGCGACGACACGCCAGGAATGTTTTAAAATATAACATCCGAGATGTTATGTTGCCTTACGTTAGGATATGTAACGTTATAGACGTATATAATGTTCCCACCGAAAAGTAGGAGCCGAAGCGCCAGGAATGTTGTAAAATATTACATCCGAGATGTTAGTTTCCCTTAAGTTTGGATATATATCGTTATAAATGTATATAATGTCCAGATCGAGACGTGGGGACTGACAAGCCAGAATGTTGAAAAATATTACATCCGAGATGTTAGGTTGCCTTAGGTTAGGATATACAATGTTATAGACGTATATAATGACCCCATCGAGAAGCAAGCGACCACACGCCAGGAATGTTGTAAAATATAACATCCGAGATGTTATGTTGCCTTACGTTAGGATATGTAACGTTATAGACGTATATAATGTTCCCACCGAAAAGTAGGAGCCGAAGCGCCAGGAATGTTGTGAAATATGACACCCGAGATGTTAGTTTCCCTTAAGTTTGGATATATATCGTTATAGACGTATATAACGTTCCCTCCGAGACGTAGGGACCGACAAGCCAGGAATGTTGGAAAATATTACATCCCAGATGTTAGATTGCGTTAGGTTAGGATATACAACGTTATAGACGTATATAATGTCCCCATCGAGAAGCAGGCGACGACACGCCAGGTATGTTGTAAAATATTACATCCGAGATGTTATGTTGCCTTACGTTAGGATATATAACGTTATAGACGTATATAATTTTCGCACCGAGAAGTACGAGCCGACACGCCAGGAATGTTGTAAACTGTTACGGTAGAGATTTTAGGTTGCCTTAGGTTATGATATATAACGTTATAGACGTATATAATGTTCCCACCGAGAAATAGGGGCCGACATGCCAGGAATGTTGTAAAATATTACATCCCAGATGTTAGGTTGCGTTAGGTTAGGATATACAACGTTATAGACGTATATAATGTCCCCATCGAGAAGCAGGCGACGACACGCCAGGAATGTTGTAAAATATTACATCCGAGATGTTAGGTTGCGTTAGGTTAGGATATACAAGGTTATAGATGTATATAATGTCCCCGTCGAGAAGTAGGCGACGACACGCCAGGAATGTTGTAAAGTATTACATTCGACATGTTAGGTTGCCTTAGGTTAGGATATATATCGTTATAGACGTATATAATGTTCACACCGAGACGTAGGCACCGACATGCAAGGAATGTTGTAAAATATTACATCCGAGATGTTAGGTTGCGTTAGGTTAGGATATACAACGTTATAGACGTATATAATGTCCCCATCTAGAAGCAGGCGACGACACGCCAGGAATGTTGTAAAATATAACATCCGAGATGTTATGTTGCCTTACATTAGGATATGTAACGTTATAGACGTACATAATGTTCCCACCGAAAAGTAGGAGCCGAAGCGCCAGGAATGATGTAAAATATTACATCCGAGATGTAGGTTTCCCTTAAGTTTGGATATATATCGTTATAGACGTATATAATGTGCAGATCGAGACGTGGGGACCGACAAGCCAGAATGTTGTAAAATATTACATCCGAGATGTTAGGTTGCCTTAGGTTAGGATATACAACGTTATAGACGTACATAATGACCCCATCGAGCAGCAGGCGACGACACGCCAGGAATGTTGTAAAATATTATATCCGAGATGTTATGTTGCCTTACGTTAGGATATATAACCTTATAGACGTATATAATGTTCGCACTGAGAAGTACGAGCCGACACGCCAGGAATGTTGTAAACTATTACGGTAGAGATTTTAGGTTGCCTTAGGTTATGATATATAACGTTATAGACGTATATAATGTTACCACCGAGAAATAGGGGCCGAAGCGCCAGGAATGTTGTAAAATATGATATCCGAGATGATAGTTTCCCTTAAGTTTGGATATATATCGTTATAGACGTATATAACGTTCCCACCGAGACGTAGGGACCGACATGCCAGGAATGTTGTAAAATATTACATCCGAGATGTTAGATTGCTTAGGCTAGGATATACAACGTTATAGACGTATATAATGTCCCCATCGAGAAGCAGGCGACGACACGCCAGGAATGTTGTAAAATATAACATCCGAGATGTTATGTTGCCGTACGTTAGGATATGTATCGTTATAGACGTATATAATGTTCCCACCGAAAAGTAGGAGCCGAAGCGCCAGGAATGTTGTAAAATATTACATCCGAGATGTTAGTTTCCCTTAAGTTTGGATATATATCGTTATAAATGTATATAATGTCCAGATCGAGACGTGGGGACTGACAAGCCAGAATGTTGTAAAATATTACATCCGAGATGTTAGGTTGCCTTACGTTAGGATATACAATGTTATAGACGTATATAATGACGCCATCGAGAAGCAGGCGACCACACGCCAGGAATGTTGTAAAATATAACATCCGAGATGATATGTTGCCTTACGTTAGGATATGTAACGTTATAGACGTATATAATGTTCCCACCGAAAAGTAGGAGCCGAAGCGCCTGGAATGTTGTAAAATATGACACCCGAGATGTTAGTTTCCCTTATGTTTGGATATATATCGTTATAGACGTATAAACGTTCCCTCCGAGACGTAGGGACCGACATGCCAGGAATGTTGGAAAATATTACATCCCAGATGTTAGATTGCGTTAGGTTAGGATATACAACGTTATAGACGTATATAATGTCCCCATCGAGAAGCAGGCGACGACACGACAGGTACGTTGTAAAATATTACTTCCGAGATGTTATGTTGCCTTACGTTAGGATATGTAACGTTATAGACGTATATAATGTTCGCACCGAGAAGTACGATCCGACACGCAAGGAATGTTGTAAACTATTACGGTAGAGATTTTAGGTTGCCTTAGGTAATGATATATAACGTTATAGACGTATATAATGTTCCCACCGAGAAATAGGGGCCGACGCGTCAGGAATGTTGTAAAATATTAAACCCGAGATGTTAGGTTGCCTCAGGCTAGGATATATAACGTTATAGACGTATGTAATATTCCCACCGAGAAATAGGGGCCGACATGCCAGGAATGTTGTAAAATATTACATCCTAGATGTTAGGTTGCGTTAGGTTAGGATATACAACGTTATAGAAGTATATAATGTTCCCACCGAAAAGTAGGAGCCGAAGCGCCAGGAATGTTATAAAATATTACATCCGAGATGTTAGGTTGCGTTAGGTTAGGATATACAACGTTATAGACGTATATAATGTCCCCATCGAGAAGCAGGCGCCGACACGCCACGAATGTTGTAAAATATTATATCCGAGATGTTATGTTGCCTTACATTAGGATATATAACGTTATAGACGTATATAATGTTCGCACCGAGAAGTACGAGCCGACACGCCAGGAATGTTGTAAACTATTACGGTAGAGATTTTAGGTTGCCTTAGGTTATGATATATAACGTTATAGACGTATATAATGTTCCCACCGAGAAATAGGGGCCGACGCGTCAGGAATGTTGTAAAATATTAAACCCGAGATGTTCGGTTGCCTTAGGCTAGGATATATAACGTTATAGACGTATATAGTATTCCCACCGAGAAATAGGGGCCGACATGCCAGGAATGTTGTAAAATATTACATCCCAGATGTTAGGTTGCGTTAGGTTAGGATATACAACGTTATAGACGTATATAATGTTCCCACCGAAAAGTAGGAGCCGAAGCGCCAGGAATGTTGTGAAATATGACACCCGAGATGTTAGTTTCCCTTAAGTTTGGATATATATCGTTATAGACGTATATAACGTTCCCTCCGAGACGTAGGGACCGACAAGCCAGGAATGTTGGAAAATATTACATCCCAGATGTTAGATTGCGTTAGGTTAGGATATACAACGTTATAGACGTATATAATGTCCCCATCGAGAAGCAGGCGACGACACGCCAGGTATGTTGTAAAATATTACATCCGAGATGTTATGTTGCCTTACGTTAGGATATATAACGTTATAGACGTATATAATTTTCGCACCGAGAAGTACGAGCCGACACGCCAGGAATGTTGTAAACTGTTACGGTAGAGATTTTAGGTTGCCTTAGGTTATGATATATAACGTTATAGACGTATATAATGTTCCCACCGAGAAATAGGGGCCGACATGCCAGGAATGTTGTAAAATATTACATCCCAGATGTTAGGTTGCGTTAGGTTAGGATATACAACGTTATAGACGTATATAATGTCCCCATCGAGAAGCAGGCGACGACACGCCAGGAATGTTGTAAAATATTACATCCGAGATGTTAGGTTGCGTTAGGTTAGGATATACAAGGTTATAGATGTATATAATGTCCCCGTCGAGAAGTAGGCGACGACACGCCAGGAATGTTGTAAAGTATTACATTCGACATGTTAGGTTGCCTTAGGTTAGGATATATATCGTTATAGACGTATATAATGTTCACACCGAGACGTAGGCACCGACATGCAAGGAATGTTGTAAAATATTACATCCGAGATGTTAGGTTGCGTTAGGTTAGGATATACAACGTTATAGACGTATATAATGTCCCCATCTAGAAGCAGGCGACGACACGCCAGGAATGTTGTAAAATATAACATCCGAGATGTTATGTTGCCTTACATTAGGATATGTAACGTTATAGACGTACATAATGTTCCCACCGAAAAGTAGGAGCCGAAGCGCCAGGAATGATGTAAAATATTACATCCGAGATGTAGGTTTCCCTTAAGTTTGGATATATATCGTTATAGACGTATATAATGTGCAGATCGAGACGTGGGGACCGACAAGCCAGAATGTTGTAAAATATTACATCCGAGATGTTAGGTTGCCTTAGGTTAGGATATACAACGTTATAGACGTACATAATGACCCCATCGAGCAGCAGGCGACGACACGCCAGGAATGTTGTAAAATATTATATCCGAGATGTTATGTTGCCTTACGTTAGGATATATAACCTTATAGACGTATATAATGTTCGCACTGAGAAGTACGAGCCGACACGCCAGGAATGTTGTAAACTATTACGGTAGAGATTTTAGGTTGCCTTAGGTTATGATATATAACGTTATAGACGTATATAATGTTACCACCGAGAAATAGGGGCCGAAGCGCCAGGAATGTTGTAAAATATGATATCCGAGATGATAGTTTCCCTTAAGTTTGGATATATATCGTTATAGACGTATATAACGTTCCCACCGAGACGTAGGGACCGACATGCCAGGAATGTTGTAAAATATTACATCCGAGATGTTAGATTGCTTAGGCTAGGATATACAACGTTATAGACGTATATAATGTCCCCATCGAGAAGCAGGCGACGACACGCCAGGAATGTTGTAAAATATAACATCCGAGATGTTATGTTGCCGTACGTTAGGATATGTATCGTTATAGACGTATATAATGTTCCCACCGAAAAGTAGGAGCCGAAGCGCCAGGAATGTTGTAAAATATTACATCCGAGATGTTAGTTTCCCTTAAGTTTGGATATATATCGTTATAAATGTATATAATGTCCAGATCGAGACGTGGGGACTGACAAGCCAGAATGTTGTAAAATATTACATCCGAGATGTTAGGTTGCCTTACGTTAGGATATACAATGTTATAGACGTATATAATGACGCCATCGAGAAGCAGGCGACCACACGCCAGGAATGTTGTAAAATATAACATCCGAGATGATATGTTGCCTTACGTTAGGATATGTAACGTTATAGACGTATATAATGTTCCCACCGAAAAGTAGGAGCCGAAGCGCCTGGAATGTTGTAAAATATGACACCCGAGATGTTAGTTTCCCTTATGTTTGGATATATATCGTTATAGACGTATAAACGTTCCCTCCGAGACGTAGGGACCGACATGCCAGGAATGTTGGAAAATATTACATCCCAGATGTTAGATTGCGTTAGGTTAGGATATACAACGTTATAGACGTATATAATGTCCCCATCGAGAAGCAGGCGACGACACGACAGGTACGTTGTAAAATATTACTTCCGAGATGTTATGTTGCCTTACGTTAGGATATGTAACGTTATAGACGTATATAATGTTCGCACCGAGAAGTACGATCCGACACGCAAGGAATGTTGTAAACTATTACGGTAGAGATTTTAGGTTGCCTTAGGTAATGATATATAACGTTATAGACGTATATAATGTTCCCACCGAGAAATAGGGGCCGACGCGTCAGGAATGTTGTAAAATATTAAACCCGAGATGTTAGGTTGCCTCAGGCTAGGATATATAACGTTATAGACGTATGTAATATTCCCACCGAGAAATAGGGGCCGACATGCCAGGAATGTTGTAAAATATTACATCCTAGATGTTAGGTTGCGTTAGGTTAGGATATACAACGTTATAGAAGTATATAATGTTCCCACCGAAAAGTAGGAGCCGAAGCGCCAGGAATGTTATAAAATATTACATCCGAGATGTTAGGTTGCGTTAGGTTAGGATATACAACGTTATAGACGTATATAATGTCCCCATCGAGAAGCAGGCGCCGACACGCCACGAATGTTGTAAAATATTATATCCGAGATGTTATGTTGCCTTACATTAGGATATATAACGTTATAGACGTATATAATGTTCGCACCGAGAAGTACGAGCCGACACGCCAGGAATGTTGTAAACTATTACGGTAGAGATTTTAGGTTGCCTTAGGTTATGATATATAACGTTATAGACGTATATAATGTTCCCACCGAGAAATAGGGGCCGACGCGTCAGGAATGTTGTAAAATATTAAACCCGAGATGTTCGGTTGCCTTAGGCTAGGATATATAACGTTATAGACGTATATAGTATTCCCACCGAGAAATAGGGGCCGACATGCCAGGAATGTTGTAAAATATTACATCCCAGATGTTAGGTTGCGTTAGGTTAGGATATACAACGTTATAGACGTATATAATGTCCCCATCGAGAAGCAGGCGACGACACGCCAGGAATGTTGTAAAATATTACATCCGAGATGTTATGTTGCCTTACGTTAGGATATGTAACGTTATAGACGTATATAATGTTCCCACCGAAAAGTAGGAGCCGAAGCGCCAGGAATGATGTAAAATATTACATCCGAGATGTAGGTTTCCCTTAAGTTTGGATATATATCGTTATAGACGTATATAATGTGCAGATCGAGACGTGGGGACCGACACGCCAGAATGTTGTAAAATATTACATCCGAGATGTTATGTTGCCTTAGGTTAGAATATACAACGTTATAGACGTATATAATAACCCCATCGAGGAGCAGGCGACGACACGCCAGGAATGTTGTAAAATATAACATCCGAGATGTTATGTTGCCTTACGTTAGGATATGTAACGTTATAGACGTATATAATGTTCCCACCGAAAAGTAGGAGCCGAATCGCCAGGAATGTTGTAAAATATTACATCCGAGATGTTAGTTTCCCTTAAGTTTGGATATATGTCGTTATAGACGTATATAACGTTCCCACCGTGACGTAGGGACCGACATGCCAGGAATGTTGTAAAATATTACATCCCAGATGTTAGGTTGCGTTAGGTTAGGATATACAACGTTATAGACGTATATAATGTCCCCATCGAGAAGCAGGCGACGACACGCCAGGAATGTTGTAAAATATTACATCCGAGATGTTAGGTTGCGTTAGGTTAGGATATACAACGTTATAGACGTATATAATGTCCCCATCGAGAAGCAGGCGACGACACGCCAGGAATGTTGTAAAATATTACATCCGAGATGTTAGACTGCTTAGGCTAGGATATACAACGTTCTAGACGTATATAATGTCCCCATCGAGAAGCAGGCGACGACACGCCAGGAATGTTGTAAAATATAACATCCGAGATGTTATGTTGCCTTACGTTAGGATATGTAACGTTATAGACGTATATAATGTTCCCACCGAAAAGTAGGAGCCGAAGCGCCAGGAATGTTGTAAAATATTACATCCGAGATGTTAGTTTCCCTTAAGTTTGGATATATATCGTTATAAATGTATATAATGTCCCCATCGAGAAGCAGGCGACAACACGACAGGTATGTTGTAAAATATTACATCCGAGATGTTATGTTGCCTTACGTTAGGATATATAACGTTATAGACGTATATAATGTTCGCACCGAGAAGTACGAGCCGACACGCCAGGAATGTTGTAAACTGTTACGGTAGAGATTTTAGGTTGCCTTAGGTTATGATATATAACGTTATAGACGTATATAATGTTACCACCGAGAAATAGGGGCCGAAGCGCCAGGAATGTTGTAAAATATGATATCCGAGATGATAGTTTCCCTTAAGTTTGGATATATATCGTTATAGACGTATATAACGTTCCCACCGAGACGTAGGGACCGACATGCCAGGAATGTTGTAAAATATTACATCCGAGATGTTAGATTGCTTAGGCTAGGATATACAACGTTATAGACGTATATAATGTCCCCATCGAGAAGCAGGCGACGACACGCCAGGAATGTTGTAAAATATAACATCCGAGATGTTATGTTGCCGTACGTTAGGATATGTATCGTTATAGACGTATATAATGTTCCCACCGAAAAGTAGGAGCCGAAGCGCCAGGAATGTTGTAAAATATTACATCCGAGATGTTAGTTTCCCTTAAGTTTGGATATATATCGTTATAAATGTATATAATGTCCAGATCGAGACGTGGGGACTGACAAGCCAGAATGTTGTAAAATATTACATCCGAGATGTTAGGTTGCCTTACGTTAGGATATACAATGTTATAGACGTATATAATGACCCCATCGAGAAGCAGGCGACCACACGCCAGGAATGTTGTAAAATATAACATCCGAGATGATATGTTGCCTTACGTTAGGATATGTAACGTTATAGACGTATATAATGTTCCCACCGAAAAGTAGGAGCCGAAGCGCCTGGAATGTTGTAAAATATGACACCCGAGATGTTAGTTTCCCTTATGTTTGGATATATATCGTTATAGACGTATAAACGTTCCCTCCGAGACGTAGGGACCGACATGCCAGGAATGTTGGAAAATATTACATCCCAGATGTTAGATTGCGTTAGGTTAGGATATACAACGTTATAGACGTATATAATGTCCCCATCGAGAAGCAGGCGACGACACGACAGGTACGTTGTAAAATATTACTTCCGAGATGTTATGTTGCCTTACGTTAGGATATGTAACGTTATAGACGTATATAATGTTCGCACCGAGAAGTACGATCCGACACGCAAGGAATGTTGTAAACTATTACGGTAGAGATTTTAGGTTGCCTTAGGTAATGATATATAACGTTATAGACGTATATAATGTTCCCACCGAGAAATAGGGGCCGACGCGTCAGGAATGTTGTAAAATATTAAACCCGAGATGTTAGGTTGCCTCAGGCTAGGATATATAACGTTATAGACGTATGTAATATTCCCACCGAGAAATAGGGGCCGACATGCCAGGAATGTTGTAAAATATTACATCCTAGATGTTAGGTTGCGTTAGGTTAGGATATACAACGTTATAGAAGTATATAATGTTCCCACCGAAAAGTAGGAGCCGAAGCGCCAGGAATGTTATAAAATATTACATCCGAGATGTTAGGTTGCGTTAGGTTAGGATATACAACGTTATAGACGTATATAATGTCCCCATCGAGAAGCAGGCGCCGACACGCCACGAATGTTGTAAAATATTATATCCGAGATGTTATGTTGCCTTACATTAGGATATATAACGTTATAGACGTATATAATGTTCGCACCGAGAAGTACGAGCCGACACGCCAGGAATGTTGTAAACTATTACGGTAGAGATTTTAGGTTGCCTTAGGTTATGATATATAACGTTATAGACGTATATAATGTTCCCACCGAGAAATAGGGGCCGACGCGTCAGGAATGTTGTAAAATATTAAACCCGAGATGTTCGGTTGCCTTAGGCTAGGATATATAACGTTATAGACGTATATAGTATTCCCACCGAGAAATAGGGGCCGACATGCCAGGAATGTTGTAAAATATTACATCCCAGATGTTAGGTTGCGTTAGGTTAGGATATACAACGTTATAGACGTATATAATGTCCCCATCGAGAAGCAGGCGACGACACGCCAGGAATGTTGTAAAATATTACATCCGAGATGTTATGTTGCCTTACGTTAGGATATGTAACGTTATAGACGTATATAATGTTCCCACCGAAAAGTAGGAGCCGAAGCGCCAGGAATGATGTAAAATATTACATCCGAGATGTAGGTTTCCCTTAAGTTTGGATATATATCGTTATAGACGTATATAATGTGCAGATCGAGACGTGGGGACCGACACGCCAGAATGTTGTAAAATATTACATCCGAGATGTTATGTTGCCTTAGGTTAGAATATACAACGTTATAGACGTATATAATAACCCCATCGAGGAGCAGGCGACGACACGCCAGGAATGTTGTAAAAGATAACATCCGAGATGTTATGTTGCCTTACGTTAGGATATGTAACGTTATAGACGTATATAATGTTCCCACCGAAAAGTAGGAGCCGAATCGCCAGGAATGTTGTAAAATATTACATCCGAGATGTTAGTTTCCCTTAAGTTTGGATATATGTCGTTATAGACGTATATAACGTTCCCACCGTGACGTAGGGACCGACATGCCAGGAATGTTGTAAAATATTACATCCCAGATGTTAGGTTGCGTTAGGTTAGGATATACAACGTTATAGACGTATATAATGTCCCCATCGAGAAGCAGGCGACGACACGCCAGGAATGTTGTAAAATATTACATCCGAGATGTTAGGTTGCGTTAGGTTAGGATATACAACGTTATAGACGTATATAATGTCCCCATCGAGAAGCAGGCGACGACACGCCAGGAATGTTGTAAAATATTACATCCGAGATGTTAGACTGCTTAGGCTAGGATATACAACGTTCTAGACGTATATAATGTCCCCATCGAGAAGCAGGCGACGACACGCCAGGAATGTTGTAAAATATAACATCCGAGATGTTATGTTGCCTTACGTTAGGATATGTAACGTTATAGACGTATATAATGTTCCCACCGAAAAGTAGGAGCCGAAGCGCCAGGAATGTTGTAAAATATTACATCCGAGATGTTAGTTTCCCTTAAGTTTGGATATATATCGTTATAAATGTATATAATGTCCCCATCGAGAAGCAGGCGACGACACGACAGGTATGTTGTAAAATATTACATCCGAGATGTTATGTTGCCTTACGTTAGGATATATAACGTTATAGACGTATATAATGTTCGCACCGAGAAGTACGAGCCGACACGCCAGGAATGTTGTAAACTGTTACGGTAGAGATTTTAGGTTGCCTTAGGTTATGATATATAACGTTATAGACGTATATAATGTTCCCACCGAGAAATAGGGGCCGACGCGTCAGGAATGTTGTAAAATATTAAACCCGAGATGTTCGGTTGCCTTAGGCTAGGATATATAACGTTATAGACGTATATAGTATTCCCACCGAGAAATAGGGGCCGACATGCCAGGAATGTTGTAAAATATTACATCCCAGATGTTAGGTTGCGTTAGGTTAGGATATACAACGTTATAGACGTATATAATGTCCCCATCGAGAAGCAGGCGACGACACGCCAGGTATGTTGTAAAATATTACATCCGAGATGTTATGTTGCCTTACGTTAGGATATATAACGTTATAGACGTATATAATGTTCCCACCGAAAAGTAGGAGCCGAAGCGCCAGGAATGATGTAAAATATTACATCCGAGATGTAGGTTTCCCTTAAGTTTGGATATATATCGTTATAGACGTATATAATGTGCAGATCGAGACGTGGGGACCGACAAGCCAGAATGTTGTAAAATATTACATCCGAGATGTTAGGTTGCCTTAGGTTAGGATATACAACGTTATAGACGTATATAATAACCCCATCGAGGAGCAGGCGACGACACGCCAGGAATGTTGTAAAATATAACATCCGAGATGTTATGTTGCCTTACGTTAGGATATGTAACGTTATAGACGTATATAATGTTCCCACCGAAAAGTAGGAGCCGAATCGCCAGGAATGTTGTAAAATATTACATCCGAGAGGTCAGTTTCCCTTAAGTTTGGATATATGTCGTTATAGAGGTATATAACGTTCCCACCGTGACGTAGGGACCGACATGCCAGGAATGTTGTAAAATATTACACCCGAGATGTTAGTTTCCCTTAAGTTTGGATATATGTCGTTATAGACGTATATAACTTTCCCACCGAGACGTAGGGACCGACATGCCAGGAATGTTGTAAAATATTACATCCCAGATGTTAGGTTGCGTTAGGTTAGGATATACAATGTTATAGACGTATATAATGACCCCATCGAGAAGCAAGCGACCACACGCCAGGAATGTTGTAAAATATTACATCCGAGATGTTAGTTTGCTTAGGCTAGGATATACAACGTTATAGACGTATATAATGTCCCCATCGAGAAGCAGGCGGCGACACGCCAGGAATGTTGTAAAATATTACATCCGAGATGTTATGTTGCCTTACGTTAGGATATGTAACGTTATAGACGTATATAATGTTCCCACCGAAAAGTAGGAGCCGAAGCGCCAGGAATGATGTAAAATATTACATCCGAGATGTAGGTTTCCCTTAAGTTTGGATATATATCGTTATAGACGTGTATATTGTGCAGATCGAGACGTGGGGACCGACAAGCCAGAATGTTGTAAAATATTACATCCGAGATGTTAGGTTGCCTTAGGTTAGGATATACAACGTTATAGACGTATATAATAACCCCATCGAGGAGCAGGCGACGACAGGCCAGGAATGTTGTAAAATATAACATCCGAGATGTTATGTTGCCTTACGTTAGGATATGTAACGTTATAGACGTATATAATGTTCCCACCGAAAAGTAGGAGCCGAATCGCCAGGAATGTTGTAAAATATTACATCCGAGAGGTCAGTTTCCCTTAAGTTTGGATATATGTCGTTATAGAGGTATATAACGTTCCCACCGTGACGTAGGGACCGACATGCCAGGAATGTTGTAAAATATTACACCCGAGATGTTAGTTTCCCTTAAGTTTGGATATATGTCGTTATAGACGTATATAACTTTCCCACCGAGACGTAGGGACCGACATGCCAGGAATGTTGTAAAATATTACATCCCAGATGTTAGGTTGCGTTAGGTTAGGATATACAATGTTATAGACGTATATAATGACCCCATCGAGAAGCAAGCGACCACACGCCAGGAATGTTGTAAAATATTACATCCGAGATGATAGTTTGCTTAGGCTAGGATATACAACGTTATAGACGTATATAATGTCCCCATCGAGAAGCAGGCGGCGACACGCCAGGAATGTTGTAAAATATTACATCCGAGATGTTATGTTGCCTTACGTTAGGATATGTAACGTTATAGACGTATATAATGTTCCCACCGAAAAGTAGGAGCCGAAGCGCCAGGAATGATGTAAAATATTACATCCGAGATGTAGGTTTCCCTTAAGTTTGGATATATATCGTTATAGACGTATATAATGTGCAGATCGAGACGTGGGGACCGACAAGCCAGAATGTTGTAAAATATTACATCCGAGATGTTAGGTTGCCTTAGGTTAGGATATACAATGTTATAGACGTATATAATGACCCCATCGAGAAGCAAGCGACCACACGCCAGGAATGTTGTAAAATATAACATCCGAGATGTTATGTTGCCTTACGTTAGGATATGTAACGTTATAGACGTATATAATGTTCCCACCGAAAAGTAGGAGCCGAAGCGCCAGGAATGTTGTAAAATATGACACCCGAGATGTTAGTTTCCCTTAAGTTTGGATATATATCGTTATAGACGTATATAACGTTCCCTCCGAGACGTAGGGACCGACATGCCAGGAATGTTGGAAAATATTACATCCCAGATGTTAGATTGCGTTAGGTTAGGATATACAACGTTATAGACGTATATAATGTCCCCATCGAGAAGCAGGCGACGACACGCCAGGTATGTTGTAAAATATTACATCCGAGATGTTATGTTGCCTTACGTTAGGATATATAACGTTATAGACGATAATATGATCCCACCGAAAAGTAGGAGCCGAAGCGCCAGGAATGATGTAAAATATTACATCCGAGATGTAGGTTTCCCTTAAGTTTGGATATATATCGTTATAGACGTATATAATGTGCAGATCGAGACGTGGGGACCGACAAGCCAGAATGTTGTAAAATATTACATCCGAGATGTTAGGTTGCCTTAGGTTAGGATATACAACGTTATAGACGTATATAATAACCCCATCGAGGAGCAGGCGACGACACGCCAGGAATGTTGTAAAATATAATATCCGAGATGTTATGTTGCCTTACGTTAGGATATGTAACGTTATAGACGTATATAATGTTCCCACCGAAAAGTAGGAGCCGAATCGCCAGGAATGTTGTAAAATATTACATCCGAGAGGTCAGTTTCCCTTAAGTTTGGATATATGTCGTTATAGAGGTATATAACGTTCCCACCGTGACGTAGGGACCGACATGCCAGGAATGTTGTAAAATATTACACCCGAGATGTTAGTTTCCCTTAAGTTTGGATATATGTCGTTATAGACGTATATAACTTTCCCACCGAGACGTAGGGACCGACATGCCAGGAATGTTGTAAAATATTACATCCCGGATGTTAGGTTGCGTTAGGTTAGGATATACAATGTTATAGACGTATATAATGTCCCCATCGAGAAGCAAGCGACCACACGCCAGGAATGTTGTAAAATATTACATCCGAGATGTTAGTTTGCTTAGGCTAGGATATACAACGTTATAGACGTATATAATGTCCCCATCGAGAAGCAGGCGACGACACGCCAGGAATGTTTTAAAATATAACATCCGAGATGTTATGTTGCCTTACGTTAGGATATGTAACGTTATAGACGTATATAATGTTCCCACCGAAAAGTAGGAGCCGAAGCGCCAGGAATGTTGTAAAATATTACATCCGAGATGTTAGTTTCCCTTAAGTTTGGATATATATCGTTATAAATGTATATAATGTCCAGATCGAGACGTGGGGACTGACAAGCCAGAATGTTGAAAAATATTACATCCGAGATGTTAGGTTGCCTTAGGTTAGGATATACAATGTTATAGACGTATATAATGACCCCATCGAGAAGCAAGCGACCACACGCCAGGAATGTTGTAAAATATAACATCCGAGATGTTATGTTGCCTTACGTTAGGATATGTAACGTTATAGACGTATATAATGTTCCCACCGAAAAGTAGGAGCCGAAGCGCCAGGAATGTTGTGAAATATGACACCCGAGATGTTAGTTTCCCTTAAGTTTGGATATATATCGTTATAGACGTATATAACGTTCCCTCCGAGACGTAGGGACCGACAAGCCAGGAATGTTGGAAAATATTACATCCCAGATGTTAGATTGCGTTAGGTTAGGATATACAACGTTATAGACGTATATAATGTCCCCATCGAGAAGCAGGCGACGACACGCCAGGTATGTTGTAAAATATTACATCCGAGATGTTATGTTGCCTTACGTTAGGATATATAACGTTATAGACGTATATAATTTTCGCACCGAGAAGTACGAGCCGACACGCCAGGAATGTTGTAAACTGTTACGGTAGAGATTTTAGGTTGCCTTAGGTTATGATATATAACGTTATAGACGTATATAATGTTCCCACCGAGAAATAGGGGCCGACATGCCAGGAATGTTGTAAAATATTACATCCCAGATGTTAGGTTGCGTTAGGTTAGGATATACAACGTTATAGACGTATATAATGTCCCCATCGAGAAGCAGGCGACGACACGCCAGGAATGTTGTAAAATATTACATACGAGATGTTAGGTTGCGTTAGGTTAGGATATACAAGGTTATAGATGTATATAATGTCCCCGTCGAGAAGTAGGCGACGACACGCCAGGAATGTTGTAAAGTATTACATTCGACATGTTAGGTTGCCTTAGGTTAGGATATATATCGTTATAGACGTATATAATGTTCACACCGAGACGTAGGCACCGACATGCAAGGAATGTTGTAAAATATTACATCCGAGATGTTAGGTTGCGTTAGGTTAGGATATACAACGTTATAGACGTATATAATGTCCCCATCTAGAAGCAGGCGACGACACGCCAGGAATGTTGTAAAATATAACATCCGAGATGTTATGTTGCCTTACATTAGGATATGTAACGTTATAGACGTACATAATGTTCCCACCGAAAAGTAGGAGCCGAAGCGCCAGGAATGATGTAAAATATTACATCCGAGATGTAGGTTTCCCTTAAGTTTGGATATATATCGTTATAGACGTATATAATGTGCAGATCGAGACGTGGGGACCGACAAGCCAGAATGTTGTAAAATATTACATCCGAGATGTTAGGTTGCCTTAGGTTAGGATATACAACGTTATAGACGTACATAATGACCCCATCGAGCAGCAGGCGACGACACGCCAGGAATGTTGTAAAATATTATATCCGAGATGTTATGTTGCCTTACGTTAGGATATATAACCTTATAGACGTATATAATGTTCGCACTGAGAAGTACGAGCCGACACGCCAGGAATGTTGTAAACTATTACGGTAGAGATTTTAGGTTGCCTTAGGTTATGATATATAACGTTATAGACGTATATAATGTTACCACCGAGAAATAGGGGCCGAAGCGCCAGGAATGTTGTAAAATATGATATCCGAGATGATAGTTTCCCTTAAGTTTGGATATATATCGTTATAGACGTATATAACGTTCCCACCGAGACGTAGGGACCGACATGCCAGGAATGTTGTAAAATATTACATCCGAGATGTTAGATTGCTTAGGCTAGGATATACAACGTTATAGACGTATATAATGTCCCCATCGAGAAGCAGGCGACGACACGCCAGGAATGTTGTAAAATATAACATCCGAGATGTTATGTTGCCGTACGTTAGGATATGTATCGTTATAGACGTATATAATGTTCCCACCGAAAAGTAGGAGCCGAAGCGCCAGGAATGTTGTAAAATATTACATCCGAGATGTTAGTTTCCCTTAAGTTTGGATATATATCGTTATAAATGTATATAATGTCCAGATCGAGACGTGGGGACTGACAAGCCAGAATGTTGTAAAATATTACATCCGAGATGTTAGGTTGCCTTACGTTAGGATATACAATGTTATAGACGTATATAATGACGCCATCGAGAAGCAGGCGACCACACGCCAGGAATGTTGTAAAATATAACATCCGAGATGATATGTTGCCTTACGTTAGGATATGTAACGTTATAGACGTATATAATGTTCCCACCGAAAAGTAGGAGCCGAAGCGCCTGGAATGTTGTAAAATATGACACCCGAGATGTTAGTTTCCCTTATGTTTGGATATATATCGTTATAGACGTATAAACGTTCCCTCCGAGACGTAGGGACCGACATGCCAGGAATGTTGGAAAATATTACATCCCAGATGTTAGATTGCGTTAGGTTAGGATATACAACGTTATAGACGTATATAATGTCCCCATCGAGAAGCAGGCGACGACACGACAGGTACGTTGTAAAATATTACTTCCGAGATGTTATGTTGCCTTACGTTAGGATATGTAACGTTATAGACGTATATAATGTTCGCACCGAGAAGTACGATCCGACACGCAAGGAATGTTGTAAACTATTACGGTAGAGATTTTAGGTTGCCTTAGGTAATGATATATAACGTTATAGACGTATATAATGTTCCCACCGAGAAATAGGGGCCGACGCGTCAGGAATGTTGTAAAATATTAAACCCGAGATGTTAGGTTGCCTCAGGCTAGGATATATAACGTTATAGACGTATGTAATATTCCCACCGAGAAATAGGGGCCGACATGCCAGGAATGTTGTAAAATATTACATCCTAGATGTTAGGTTGCGTTAGGTTAGGATATACAACGTTATAGAAGTATATAATGTTCCCACCGAAAAGTAGGAGCCGAAGCGCCAGGAATGTTATAAAATATTACATCCGAGATGTTAGGTTGCGTTAGGTTAGGATATACAACGTTATAGACGTATATAATGTCCCCATCGAGAAGCAGGCGCCGACACGCCACGAATGTTGTAAAATATTATATCCGAGATGTTATGTTGCCTTACATTAGGATATATAACGTTATAGACGTATATAATGTTCGCACCGAGAAGTACGAGCCGACACGCCAGGAATGTTGTAAACTATTACGGTAGAGATTTTAGGTTGCCTTAGGTTATGATATATAACGTTATAGACGTATATAATGTTCCCACCGAGAAATAGGGGCCGACGCGTCAGGAATGTTGTAAAATATTAAACCCGAGATGTTCGGTTGCCTTAGGCTAGGATATATAACGTTATAGACGTATATAGTATTCCCACCGAGAAATAGGGGCCGACATGCCAGGAATGTTGTAAAATATTACATCCCAGATGTTAGGTTGCGTTAGGTTAGGATATACAACGTTATAGACGTATATAATGTCCCCATCGAGAAGCAGGCGACGACACGCCAGGAATGTTGTAAAATATTACATCCGAGATGTTATGTTGCCTTACGTTAGGATATGTAACGTTATAGACGTATATAATGTTCCCACCGAAAAGTAGGAGCCGAAGCGCCAGGAATGATGTAAAATATTACATCCGAGATGTAGGTTTCCCTTAAGTTTGGATATATATCGTTATAGACGTATATAATGTGCAGATCGAGACGTGGGGACCGACACGCCAGAATGTTGTAAAATATTACATCCGAGATGTTATGTTGCCTTAGGTTAGAATATACAACGTTATAGACGTATATAATAACCCCATCGAGGAGCAGGCGACGACACGCCAGGAATGTTGTAAAATATAACATCCGAGATGTTATGTTGCCTTACGTTAGGATATGTAACGTTATAGACGTATATAATGTTCCCACCGAAAAGTAGGAGCCGAATCGCCAGGAATGTTGTAAAATATTACATCCGAGATGTTAGTTTCCCTTAAGTTTGGATATATGTCGTTATAGACGTATATAACGTTCCCACCGTGACGTAGGGACCGACATGCCAGGAATGTTGTAAAATATTACATCCCAGATGTTAGGTTGCGTTAGGTTAGGATATACAACGTTATAGACGTATATAATGTCCCCATCGAGAAGCAGGCGACGACACGCCAGGAATGTTGTAAAATATTACATCCGAGATGTTAGGTTGCGTTAGGTTAGGATATACAACGTTATAGACGTATATAATGTCCCCATCGAGAAGCAGGCGACGACACGCCAGGAATGTTGTAAAATATTACATCCGAGATGTTAGGTTGCGTTAGGTTAGGATATACAACGTTATAGACGTATATAATGTCCCCATCGAGAAGCAGGCGACAACACGACAGGTATGTTGTAAAATATTACATCCGAGATGTTATGTTGCCTTACGTTAGGATATATAACGTTATAGACGATAATATGATCCCACCGAAAAGTAGGAGCCGAAGCGCCAGGAATGATGTAAAATATTACATCCGAGATGTAGGTTTCCCTTAAGTTTGGATATATATCGTTATAGACGTATATAATGTGCAGATCGAGACGTGGGGACCGACAAGCCAGAATGTTGTAAAATATTACATCCGAGATGTTAGGTTGCCTTAGGTTAGGATATACAACGTTATAGACGTATATAATAACCCCATCGAGGAGCAGGCGACGACACGCCAGGAATGTTGTAAAATATAATATCCGAGATGTTATGTTGCCTTACGTTAGGATATGTAACGTTATAGACGTATATAATGTTCCCACCGAAAAGTAGGAGCCGAATCGCCAGGAATGTTGTAAAATATTACATCCGAGAGGTCAGTTTCCCTTAAGTTTGGATATATGTCGTTATAGAGGTATATAACGTTCCCACCGTGACGTAGGGACCGACATGCCAGGAATGTTGTAAAATATTACACCCGAGATGTTAGTTTCCCTTAAGTTTGGATATATGTCGTTATAGACGTATATAACTTTCCCACCGAGACGTAGGGACCGACATGCCAGGAATGTTGTAAAATATTACATCCCGGATGTTAGGTTGCGTTAGGTTAGGATATACAATGTTATAGACGTATATAATGTCCCCATCGAGAAGCAAGCGACCACACGCCAGGAATGTTGTAAAATATTACATCCGAGATGTTAGTTTGCTTAGGCTAGGATATACAACGTTATAGACGTATATAATGTCCCCATCGAGAAGCAGGCGACGACACGCCAGGAATGTTTTAAAATATAACATCCGAGATGTTATGTTGCCTTACGTTAGGATATGTAACGTTATAGACGTATATAATGTTCCCACCGAAAAGTAGGAGCCGAAGCGCCAGGAATGTTGTAAAATATTACATCCGAGATGTTAGTTTCCCTTAAGTTTGGATATATATCGTTATAAATGTATATAATGTCCAGATCGAGACGTGGGGACTGACAAGCCAGAATGTTGAAAAATATTACATCCGAGATGTTAGGTTGCCTTAGGTTAGGATATACAATGTTATAGACGTATATAATGACCCCATCGAGAAGCAAGCGACCACACGCCAGGAATGTTGTAAAATATAACATCCGAGATGTTATGTTGCCTTACGTTAGGATATGTAACGTTATAGACGTATATAATGTTCCCACCGAAAAGTAGGAGCCGAAGCGCCAGGAATGTTGTGAAATATGACACCCGAGATGTTAGTTTCCCTTAAGTTTGGATATATATCGTTATAGACGTATATAACGTTCCCTCCGAGACGTAGGGACCGACAAGCCAGGAATGTTGGAAAATATTACATCCCAGATGTTAGATTGCGTTAGGTTAGGATATACAACGTTATAGACGTATATAATGTCCCCATCGAGAAGCAGGCGACGACACGCCAGGTATGTTGTAAAATATTACATCCGAGATGTTATGTTGCCTTACGTTAGGATATATAACGTTATAGACGTATATAATTTTCGCACCGAGAAGTACGAGCCGACACGCCAGGAATGTTGTAAACTGTTACGGTAGAGATTTTAGGTTGCCTTAGGTTATGATATATAACGTTATAGACGTATATAATGTTCCCACCGAGAAATAGGGGCCGACATGCCAGGAATGTTGTAAAATATTACATCCCAGATGTTAGGTTGCGTTAGGTTAGGATATACAACGTTATAGACGTATATAATGTCCCCATCGAGAAGCAGGCGACGACACGCCAGGAATGTTGTAAAATATTACATCCGAGATGTTAGGTTGCGTTAGGTTAGGATATACAAGGTTATAGATGTATATAATGTCCCCGTCGAGAAGTAGGCGACGACACGCCAGGAATGTTGTAAAGTATTACATTCGACATGTTAGGTTGCCTTAGGTTAGGATATATATCGTTATAGACGTATATAATGTTCACACCGAGACGTAGGCACCGACATGCAAGGAATGTTGTAAAATATTACATCCGAGATGTTAGGTTGCGTTAGGTTAGGATATACAACGTTATAGACGTATATAATGTCCCCATCTAGAAGCAGGCGACGACACGCCAGGAATGTTGTAAAATATAACATCCGAGATGTTATGTTGCCTTACATTAGGATATGTAACGTTATAGACGTACATAATGTTCCCACCGAAAAGTAGGAGCCGAAGCGCCAGGAATGATGTAAAATATTACATCCGAGATGTAGGTTTCCCTTAAGTTTGGATATATATCGTTATAGACGTATATAATGTGCAGATCGAGACGTGGGGACCGACAAGCCAGAATGTTGTAAAATATTACATCCGAGATGTTAGGTTGCCTTAGGTTAGGATATACAACGTTATAGACGTACATAATGACCCCATCGAGCAGCAGGCGACGACACGCCAGGAATGTTGTAAAATATTATATCCGAGATGTTATGTTGCCTTACGTTAGGATATATAACCTTATAGACGTATATAATGTTCGCACTGAGAAGTACGAGCCGACACGCCAGGAATGTTGTAAACTATTACGGTAGAGATTTTAGGTTGCCTTAGGTTATGATATATAACGTTATAGACGTATATAATGTTACCACCGAGAAATAGGGGCCGAAGCGCCAGGAATGTTGTAAAATATGATATCCGAGATGATAGTTTCCCTTAAGTTTGGATATATATCGTTATAGACGTATATAACGTTCCCACCGAGACGTAGGGACCGACATGCCAGGAATGTTGTAAAATATTACATCCGAGATGTTAGATTGCTTAGGCTAGGATATACAACGTTATAGACGTATATAATGTCCCCATCGAGAAGCAGGCGACGACACGCCAGGAATGTTGTAAAATATAACATCCGAGATGTTATGTTGCCGTACGTTAGGATATGTATCGTTATAGACGTATATAATGTTCCCACCGAAAAGTAGGAGCCGAAGCGCCAGGAATGTTGTAAAATATTACATCCGAGATGTTAGTTTCCCTTAAGTTTGGATATATATCGTTATAAATGTATATAATGTCCAGATCGAGACGTGGGGACTGACAAGCCAGAATGTTGTAAAATATTACATCCGAGATGTTAGGTTGCCTTACGTTAGGATATACAATGTTATAGACGTATATAATGACGCCATCGAGAAGCAGGCGACCACACGCCAGGAATGTTGTAAAATATAACATCCGAGATGATATGTTGCCTTACGTTAGGATATGTAACGTTATAGACGTATATAATGTTCCCACCGAAAAGTAGGAGCCGAAGCGCCTGGAATGTTGTAAAATATGACACCCGAGATGTTAGTTTCCCTTATGTTTGGATATATATCGTTATAGACGTATAAACGTTCCCTCCGAGACGTAGGGACCGACATGCCAGGAATGTTGGAAAATATTACATCCCAGATGTTAGATTGCGTTAGGTTAGGATATACAACGTTATAGACGTATATAATGTCCCCATCGAGAAGCAGGCGACGACACGACAGGTACGTTGTAAAATATTACTTCCGAGATGTTATGTTGCCTTACGTTAGGATATGTAACGTTATAGACGTATATAATGTTCGCACCGAGAAGTACGATCCGACACGCAAGGAATGTTGTAAACTATTACGGTAGAGATTTTAGGTTGCCTTAGGTAATGATATATAACGTTATAGACGTATATAATGTTCCCACCGAGAAATAGGGGCCGACGCGTCAGGAATGTTGTAAAATATTAAACCCGAGATGTTAGGTTGCCTCAGGCTAGGATATATAACGTTATAGACGTATGTAATATTCCCACCGAGAAATAGGGGCCGACATGCCAGGAATGTTGTAAAATATTACATCCTAGATGTTAGGTTGCGTTAGGTTAGGATATACAACGTTATAGAAGTATATAATGTTCCCACCGAAAAGTAGGAGCCGAAGCGCCAGGAATGTTATAAAATATTACATCCGAGATGTTAGGTTGCGTTAGGTTAGGATATACAACGTTATAGACGTATATAATGTCCCCATCGAGAAGCAGGCGCCGACACGCCACGAATGTTGTAAAATATTATATCCGAGATGTTATGTTGCCTTACATTAGGATATATAACGTTATAGACGTATATAATGTTCGCACCGAGAAGTACGAGCCGACACGCCAGGAATGTTGTAAACTATTACGGTAGAGATTTTAGGTTGCCTTAGGTTATGATATATAACGTTATAGACGTATATAATGTTCCCACCGAGAAATAGGGGCCGACGCGTCAGGAATGTTGTAAAATATTAAACCCGAGATGTTCGGTTGCCTTAGGCTAGGATATATAACGTTATAGACGTATATAGTATTCCCACCGAGAAATAGGGGCCGACATGCCAGGAATGTTGTAAAATATTACATCCCAGATGTTAGGTTGCGTTAGGTTAGGATATACAACGTTATAGACGTATATAATGTCCCCATCGAGAAGCAGGCGACGACACGCCAGGAATGTTGTAAAATATTACATCCGAGATGTTATGTTGCCTTACGTTAGGATATGTAACGTTATAGACGTATATAATGTTCCCACCGAAAAGTAGGAGCCGAAGCGCCAGGAATGATGTAAAATATTACATCCGAGATGTAGGTTTCCCTTAAGTTTGGATATATATCGTTATAGACGTATATAATGTGCAGATCGAGACGTGGGGACCGACACGCCAGAATGTTGTAAAATATTACATCCGAGATGTTATGTTGCCTTAGGTTAGAATATACAACGTTATAGACGTATATAATAACCCCATCGAGGAGCAGGCGACGACACGCCAGGAATGTTGTAAAATATAACATCCGAGATGTTATGTTGCCTTACGTTAGGATATGTAACGTTATAGACGTATATAATGTTCCCACCGAAAAGTAGGAGCCGAATCGCCAGGAATGTTGTAAAATATTACATCCGAGATGTTAGTTTCCCTTAAGTTTGGATATATGTCGTTATAGACGTATATAACGTTCCCACCGTGACGTAGGGACCGACATGCCAGGAATGTTGTAAAATATTACATCCCAGATGTTAGGTTGCGTTAGGTTAGGATATACAACGTTATAGACGTATATAATGTCCCCATCGAGAAGCAGGCGACGACACGCCAGGAATGTTGTAAAATATTACATCCGAGATGTTAGGTTGCGTTAGGTTAGGATATACAACGTTATAGACGTATATAATGTCCCCATCGAGAAGCAGGCGACGACACGCCAGGAATGTTGTAAAATATTACATCCGAGATGTTAGACTGCTTAGGCTAGGATATACAACGTTCTAGACGTATATAATGTCCCCATCGAGAAGCAGGCGACGACACGCCAGGAATGTTGTAAAATATAACATCCGAGATGTTATGTTGCCTTACGTTAGGATATGTAACGTTATAGACGTATATAATGTTCCCACCGAAAAGTAGGAGCCGAAGCGCCAGGAATGTTGTAAAATATTACATCCGAGATGTTAGTTTCCCTTAAGTTTGGATATATATCGTTATAAATGTATATAATGTCCCCATCGAGAAGCAGGCGACAACACGACAGGTATGTTGTAAAATATTACATCCGAGATGTTATGTTGCCTTACGTTAGGATATATAACGTTATAGACGTATATAATGTTCGCACCGAGAAGTACGAGCCGACACGCCAGGAATGTTGTAAACTGTTACGGTAGAGATTTTAGGTTGCCTTAGGTTATGATATATAACGTTATAGACGTATATAATGTTACCACCGAGAAATAGGGGCCGAAGCGCCAGGAATGTTGTAAAATATGATATCCGAGATGATAGTTTCCCTTAAGTTTGGATATATATCGTTATAGACGTATATAACGTTCCCACCGAGACGTAGGGACCGACATGCCAGGAATGTTGTAAAATATTACATCCGAGATGTTAGATTGCTTAGGCTAGGATATACAACGTTATAGACGTATATAATGTCCCCATCGAGAAGCAGGCGACGACACGCCAGGAATGTTGTAAAATATAACATCCGAGATGTTATGTTGCCGTACGTTAGGATATGTATCGTTATAGACGTATATAATGTTCCCACCGAAAAGTAGGAGCCGAAGCGCCAGGAATGTTGTAAAATATTACATCCGAGATGTTAGTTTCCCTTAAGTTTGGATATATATCGTTATAAATGTATATAATGTCCAGATCGAGACGTGGGGACTGACAAGCCAGAATGTTGTAAAATATTACATCCGAGATGTTAGGTTGCCTTACGTTAGGATATACAATGTTATAGACGTATATAATGACCCCATCGAGAAGCAGGCGACCACACGCCAGGAATGTTGTAAAATATAACATCCGAGATGATATGTTGCCTTACGTTAGGATATGTAACGTTATAGACGTATATAATGTTCCCACCGAAAAGTAGGAGCCGAAGCGCCTGGAATGTTGTAAAATATGACACCCGAGATGTTAGTTTCCCTTATGTTTGGATATATATCGTTATAGACGTATAAACGTTCCCTCCGAGACGTAGGGACCGACATGCCAGGAATGTTGGAAAATATTACATCCCAGATGTTAGATTGCGTTAGGTTAGGATATACAACGTTATAGACGTATATAATGTCCCCATCGAGAAGCAGGCGACGACACGACAGGTACGTTGTAAAATATTACTTCCGAGATGTTATGTTGCCTTACGTTAGGATATGTAACGTTATAGACGTATATAATGTTCGCACCGAGAAGTACGATCCGACACGCAAGGAATGTTGTAAACTATTACGGTAGAGATTTTAGGTTGCCTTAGGTAATGATATATAACGTTATAGACGTATATAATGTTCCCACCGAGAAATAGGGGCCGACGCGTCAGGAATGTTGTAAAATATTAAACCCGAGATGTTAGGTTGCCTCAGGCTAGGATATATAACGTTATAGACGTATGTAATATTCCCACCGAGAAATAGGGGCCGACATGCCAGGAATGTTGTAAAATATTACATCCTAGATGTTAGGTTGCGTTAGGTTAGGATATACAACGTTATAGAAGTATATAATGTTCCCACCGAAAAGTAGGAGCCGAAGCGCCAGGAATGTTATAAAATATTACATCCGAGATGTTAGGTTGCGTTAGGTTAGGATATACAACGTTATAGACGTATATAATGTCCCCATCGAGAAGCAGGCGCCGACACGCCACGAATGTTGTAAAATATTATATCCGAGATGTTATGTTGCCTTACATTAGGATATATAACGTTATAGACGTATATAATGTTCGCACCGAGAAGTACGAGCCGACACGCCAGGAATGTTGTAAACTATTACGGTAGAGATTTTAGGTTGCCTTAGGTTATGATATATAACGTTATAGACGTATATAATGTTCCCACCGAGAAATAGGGGCCGACGCGTCAGGAATGTTGTAAAATATTAAACCCGAGATGTTCGGTTGCCTTAGGCTAGGATATATAACGTTATAGACGTATATAGTATTCCCACCGAGAAATAGGGGCCGACATGCCAGGAATGTTGTAAAATATTACATCCCAGATGTTAGGTTGCGTTAGGTTAGGATATACAACGTTATAGACGTATATAATGTCCCCATCGAGAAGCAGGCGACGACACGCCAGGAATGTTGTAAAATATTACATCCGAGATGTTATGTTGCCTTACGTTAGGATATGTAACGTTATAGACGTATATAATGTTCCCACCGAAAAGTAGGAGCCGAAGCGCCAGGAATGATGTAAAATATTACATCCGAGATGTAGGTTTCCCTTAAGTTTGGATATATATCGTTATAGACGTATATAATGTGCAGATCGAGACGTGGGGACCGACACGCCAGAATGTTGTAAAATATTACATCCGAGATGTTATGTTGCCTTAGGTTAGAATATACAACGTTATAGACGTATATAATAACCCCATCGAGGAGCAGGCGACGACACGCCAGGAATGTTGTAAAAGATAACATCCGAGATGTTATGTTGCCTTACGTTAGGATATGTAACGTTATAGACGTATATAATGTTCCCACCGAAAAGTAGGAGCCGAATCGCCAGGAATGTTGTAAAATATTACATCCGAGATGTTAGTTTCCCTTAAGTTTGGATATATGTCGTTATAGACGTATATAACGTTCCCACCGTGACGTAGGGACCGACATGCCAGGAATGTTGTAAAATATTACATCCCAGATGTTAGGTTGCGTTAGGTTAGGATATACAACGTTATAGACGTATATAATGTCCCCATCGAGAAGCAGGCGACGACACGCCAGGAATGTTGTAAAATATTACATCCGAGATGTTAGGTTGCGTTAGGTTAGGATATACAACGTTATAGACGTATATAATGTCCCCATCGAGAAGCAGGCGACGACACGCCAGGAATGTTGTAAAATATTACATCCGAGATGTTAGACTGCTTAGGCTAGGATATACAACGTTCTAGACGTATATAATGTCCCCATCGAGAAGCAGGCGACGACACGCCAGGAATGTTGTAAAATATAACATCCGAGATGTTATGTTGCCTTACGTTAGGATATGTAACGTTATAGACGTATATAATGTTCCCACCGAAAAGTAGGAGCCGAAGCGCCAGGAATGTTGTAAAATATTACATCCGAGATGTTAGTTTCCCTTAAGTTTGGATATATATCGTTATAAATGTATATAATGTCCCCATCGAGAAGCAGGCGACGACACGACAGGTATGTTGTAAAATATTACATCCGAGATGTTATGTTGCCTTACGTTAGGATATATAACGTTATAGACGTATATAATGTTCGCACCGAGAAGTACGAGCCGACACGCCAGGAATGTTGTAAACTGTTACGGTAGAGATTTTAGGTTGCCTTAGGTTATGATATATAACGTTATAGACGTATATAATGTTCCCACCGAGAAATAGGGGCCGACGCGTCAGGAATGTTGTAAAATATTAAACCCGAGATGTTCGGTTGCCTTAGGCTAGGATATATAACGTTATAGACGTATATAGTATTCCCACCGAGAAATAGGGGCCGACATGCCAGGAATGTTGTAAAATATTACATCCCAGATGTTAGGTTGCGTTAGGTTAGGATATACAACGTTATAGACGTATATAATGTCCCCATCGAGAAGCAGGCGACGACACGCCAGGAATGTTGTAAAATATTACATCCGAGATGTTATGTTGCCTTACGTTAGGATATGTAACGTTATAGACGTATATAATGTTCCCACCGAAAAGTAGGAGCCGAAGCGCCAGGAATGATGTAAAATATTACATCCGAGATGTAGGTTTCCCTTAAGTTTGGATATATATCGTTATAGACGTATATAATGTGCAGATCGAGACGTGGGGACCGACACGCCAGAATGTTGTAAAATATTACATCCGAGATGTTATGTTGCCTTAGGTTAGAATATACAACGTTATAGACGTATATAATAACCCCATCGAGGAGCAGGCGACGACACGCCAGGAATGTTGTAAAAGATAACATCCGAGATGTTATGTTGCCTTACGTTAGGATATGTAACGTTATAGACGTATATAATGTTCCCACCGAAAAGTAGGAGCCGAATCGCCAGGAATGTTGTAAAATATTACATCCGAGATGTTAGTTTCCCTTAAGTTTGGATATATGTCGTTATAGACGTATATAACGTTCCCACCGTGACGTAGGGACCGACATGCCAGGAATGTTGTAAAATATTACATCCCAGATGTTAGGTTGCGTTAGGTTAGGATATACAACGTTATAGACGTATATAATGTCCCCATCGAGAAGCAGGCGACGACACGCCAGGAATGTTGTAAAATATTACATCCGAGATGTTAGGTTGCGTTAGGTTAGGATATACAACGTTATAGACGTATATAATGTCCCCATCGAGAAGCAGGCGACGACACGCCAGGAATGTTGTAAAATATTACATCCGAGAAGTTAGACTGCTTAGGCTAGGATATACAACGTTCTAGACGTATATAATGTCCCCATCGAGAAGCAGGCGACGACACGCCAGGAATGTTGTAAAATATAACATCCGAGATGTTATGTTGCCTTACGTTAGGATATGTAACGTTATAGACGTATATAATGTTCCCACCGAAAAGTAGGAGCCGAAGCGCCAGGAATGTTGTAAAATATTACATCCGAGAGGTCAGTTTCCCTTAAGTTTGGATATATGTCGTTATAGAGGTATATAACGTTCCCACCGTGACGTAGGGACCGACATGCCAGGAATGTTGTAAAATATTACACCCGAGATGTTAGTTTCCCTTAAGTTTGGATATATGTCGTTATAGACGTATATAACTTTCCCACCGAGACGTAGGGACCGACATGCCAGGAATGTTGTAAAATATTACATCCCAGATGTTAGGTTGCGTTAGGTTAGGATATACAATGTTATAGACGTATATAATGACCCCATCGAGAAGCAAGCGACCACACGCCAGGAATGTTGTAAAATATTACATCCGAGATGTTAGTTTGCTTAGGCTAGGATATACAACGTTATAGACGTATATAATGTCCCCATCGAGAAGCAGGCGGCGACACGCCAGGAATGTTGTAAAATATTACATCCGAGATGTTATGTTGCCTTACGTTAGGATATGTAACGTTATAGACGTATATAATGTTCCCACCGAAAAGTAGGAGCCGAAGCGCCAGGAACGATGTAAAATATTACATCCGAGATGTAGGTTTCCCTTAAGTTTGGATATATATCGTTATAGACGTATATAATGTGCAGATCGAGACGTGGGGACCGACAAGCCAGAATGTTGTAAAATATTACATCCGAGATGTTAGGTTGCCTTAGGTTAGGATATACAACGTTATAGACGTATATAATAACCCCATCGAGGAGCAGGCGACGACACGCCAGGAATGTTGTAAAATATAACATCCGAGATGTTATGTTGCCTTACGTTAGGATATGTAACGTTATAGACGTATATAATGTTCCCACCGAAAAGTAGGAGCCGAATCGCCAGGAATGTTGTAAAATATTACATCCGAGAGGTCAGTTTCCCTTAAGTTTGGATATATGTCGTTATAGAGGTATATAACGTTCCCACCGTGACGTAGGGACCGACATGCCAGGAATGTTGTAAAATATTACATCCGAGATGTTAGATTGCTTAGGCTAGGATATACAACGTTATAGACGTATATAATGTCCCCATCGAGAAGCAGGCGACGACACGCCAGGAATGTTGTAAAATATAACATCCGAGATGTTATGTTGCCGTACGTTAGGATATGTATCGTTATAGACGTATATAATGTTCCCACCGAAAAGTAGGAGCCGAAGCGCCAGGAATGTTGTAAAATATTACATCCGAGATGTTAGTTTCCCTTAAGTTTGGATATATATCGTTATAAATGTATATAATGTCCAGATCGAGACGTGGGGACTGACAAGCCAGAATGTTGTAAAATATTACATCCGAGATGTTAGGTTGCCTTAGGTTAGGATATACAATGTTATAGACGTATATAATGACCCCATCGAGAAGCAGGCGACCACACGCCAGGAATGTTGTAAAATATAACATCCGAGATGATATGTTGCCTTACGTTAGGATATGTAACGTTATAGACGTATATAATGTTCCCACCGAAAAGTAGGAGCCGAAGCGCCTGGAATGTTGTAAAATATGACACCCGAGATGTTAGTTTCCCTTATGTTTGGATATATATCGTTATAGACGTATAAACGTTCCCTCCGAGACGTAGGGACCGACATGCCAGGAATGTTGGAAAATATTACATCCCAGATGTTAGATTGCGTTAGGTTAGGATATACAACGTTATAGACGTATATAATGTCCCCATCGAGAAGCAGGCGACGACACGACAGGTACGTTGTAAAATATTACTTCCGAGATGTTATGTTGCCTTACGTTAGGATATGTAACGTTATAGACGTATATAATGTTCGCACCGAGAAGTACGATCCGACACGCAAGGAATGTTGTAAACTATTACGGTAGAGATTTTAGGTTGCCTTAGGTTATGATATATAACGTTATAGACGTATATAATGTTCCCACCGAGAAATAGGGGCCGACGCGTCAGGAATGTTGTAAAATATTAAACCCGAGATGTTAGGTTGCCTCAGGCTAGGATATATAACGTTATAGACGTATGTAATATTCCCACCGAGAAATAGGGGCCGACATGCCAGGAATGTTGTAAAATATTACATCCCAGATGTTAGGTTGCGTTAGGTTAGGATATACAACGTTATAGACGTATATAATGTCCCCATCGAGAAGCAGGCGACGACACGCCAGGAATGTTGTAAAATATTACATCCGAGATGTTATGTTGCCTTACGTTAGGATATGTAACGTTATAGACGTATATAATGTTCCCACCGAAAAGTAGGAGCCGAAGCGCCAGGAATGATGTAAAATATTACATCCGAGATGTAGGTTTCCCTTAAGTTTGGATATATATCGTTATAGACGTATATAATGTGCAGATCGAGACGTGGGGACCGACACGCCAGAATGTTGTAAAATATTACATCCGAGATGTTATGTTGCCTTAGGTTAGAATATACAACGTTATAGACGTATATAATAACCCCATCGAGGAGCAGGCGACGACACGCCAGGAATGTTGTAAAATATAACATCCGAGATGTTATGTTGCCTTACGTTAGGATATGTAACGTTATAGACGTATATAATGTTCCCACCGAAAAGTAGGAGCCGAATCGCCAGGAATGTTGTAAAATATTACATCCGAGATGTTAGTTTCCCTTAAGTTTGGATATATGTCGTTATAGACGTATATAACGTTCCCACCGTGACGTAGGGACCGACATGCCAGGAATGTTGTAAAATATTACATCCCAGATGTTAGGTTGCGTTAGGTTAGGATATACAACGTTATAGACGTATATAATGTCCCCATCGAGAAGCAGGCGACGACACGCCAGGAATGTTGTAAAATATTACATCCGAGATGTTAGGTTGCGTTAGGTTAGGATATACAACGTTATAGACGTATATAATGTCCCCATCGAGAAGCAGGCGACGACACGCCAGGAATGTTGTAAAATATTACATCCGAGATGTTAGACTGCTTAGGCTAGGATATACAACGTTCTAGACGTATATAATGTCCCCATCGAGAAGCAGGCGACGACACGCCAGGAATGTTGTAAAATATAACATCCGAGATGTTATGTTGCCTTACGTTAGGATATGTAACGTTATAGACGTATATAATGTTCCCACCGAAAAGTAGGAGCCGAAGCGCCAGGAATGTTGTAAAATATTACATCCGAGATGTTAGTTTCCCTTAAGTTTGGATATATATCGTTATAAATGTATATAATGTCCCCATCGAGAAGCAGGCGACGACACGACAGGTATGTTGTAAAATATTACATCCGAGATGTTATGTTGCCTTACGTTAGGATATATAACGTTATAGACGTATATAATGTTCGCACCGAGAAGTACGAGCCGACACGCCAGGAATGTTGTAAACTGTTACGGTAGAGATTTTAGGTTGCCTTAGGTTATGATATATAACGTTATAGACGTATATAATGTTCCCACCGAGAAATAAGGGCCGACGCGTCAGGAATGTTGTAAAATATTAAACCCGAGATGTTCGGTTGCCTTAGGCTAGGATATATAACGTTATAGACGTATATAGTATTCCCACCGAGAAATAGGGGCCGACATGCCAGGAATGTTGTAAAATATTACATCCCAGATGTTAGGTTGCGTTAGGTTAGGATATACAACGTTATAGACGTATATAATGTCCCCATCGAGAAGCAGGCGACGACACGCCAGGAATGTTGTAAAATATTACATCCGAGATGTTATGTTGCCTTACGTTAGGATATGTAACGTTATAGACGTATATAATGTTCCCACCGAAAAGTAGGAGCCGAAGCGCCAGGAATGATGTAAAATATTACATCCGAGATGTAGGTTTCCCTTAAGTTTGGATATATATCGTTATAGACGTATATAATGTGCAGATCGAGACGTGGGGACCGACACGCCAGAATGTTGTAAAATATTACATCCGAGATGTTATGTTGCCTTAGGTTAGAATATACAACGTTATAGACGTATATAATAACCCCATCGAGGAGCAGGCGACGACACGCCAGGAATGTTGTAAAATATAACATCCGAGATGTTATGTTGCCTTACGTTAGGATATGTAACGTTATAGACGTATATAATGTTCCCACCGAAAAGTAGGAGCCGAATCGCCAGGAATGTTGTAAAATATTACATCCGAGATGTTAGTTTCCCTTAAGTTTGGATATATGTCGTTATAGACGTATATAACGTTCCCACCGTGACGTAGGGACCGACATGCCAGGAATGTTGTAAAATATTACATCCCAGATGTTAGGTTGCGTTAGGTTAGGATATACAACGTTATAGACGTATATAATGTCCCCATCGAGAAGCAGGCGACGACACGCCAGGAATGTTGTAAAATATTACATCCGAGATGTTAGGTTGCGTTAGGTTAGGATATACAACGTTATAGACGTATATAATGTCCCCATCGAGAAGCAGGCGACGACACGCCAGGAATGTTGTAAAATATTACATCCGAGATGTTAGACTGCTTAGGCTAGGATATACAACGTTCTAGACGTATATAATGTCCCCATCGAGAAGCAGGCGACGACACGCCAGGAATGTTGTAAAATATAACATCCGAGATGTTATGTTGCCTTACGTTAGGATATGTAACGTTATAGACGTATATAATGTTCCCACCGAAAAGTAGGAGCCGAAGCGCCAGGAATGTTGTAAAATATTACATCCGAGATGTTAGTTTCCCTTAAGTTTGGATATATATCGTTATAAATGTATATAATGTCCAGATCGAGACGTGGGGACTGACAAGCCCGAATGTTGAAAAATATTACATCCGAGATGTTAGGTTGCCTTAGGTTAGGATATACAATGTTATAGACGTATATAATGACCCCATCGAGAAGCAAGCGACCACACGCCAGGAATGTTGTAAAATATAACATCCGGGATGTTATGTTGCCTTACGTTAGGATATGTAACGTTATAGACGTATATAATGTTCCCACCGAAAAGTAGGAGCCGAAGCGCCAGGAATGTTGTAAAATATGACACCCGAGATGTTAGTTTCCCTTAAGTTTGGATATATATCGTTATAGACGTATATAACGTTCCCTCCGAGACGTAGGGACCGACATGCCAGGAATGTTGGAAAATATTACATCCCAGATGTTAGATTGCGTTAGGTTAGGATATACAACGTTATAGACGTATATAATGTCCCCATCGAGAAGCAGGCGACGACACGCCAGGTATGTTGTAAAATATTACATCCGAGATGTTATGTTGCCTTACGTTAGGATATATAACGTTATAGACGTATATAATGTTCGCACCGAGAAGTACGAGCCGACACGCCAGGAATGTTGTAAACTGTTACGGTAGAGATTTTAGGTTGCCTTAGGTTATGATATATAACGTTATAGACGTATATAATGTTCCCACCGAGAAATAGGGGCCGACGCGTCAGGAATGTTGTAAAATATTAAACCCGAGATGTTAGGTTGCCTTAGGCTAGGATATATAACGTTATAGACGTATATAATATTCCCACCGAGAAATAGGGGCCGACATGCCAGGAATGTTGTAAAATATTACATCCCAGATGTTAGGTTGCGTTAGGTTAGGATATACAACGTTATAGACGTATATAATGTCCCCATCGAGAAGCAGGCGATGACACGCCAGGAATGTTGTAAAATATTACATCCGAGATGTTAGTTTCCCTTAAGTTTGGATATATATCGTTATAGACGTATATAACGTTCCCACCGAGACGTAGGGACCGACATGCCAGGAATGTTGTAAAATATTTCATCCCAGATGTTAGGTTGCGTTAGGTTAGGATATACAACGTTATAGACGTATATAATGTCCCCATCGAGAAGCAGGCGACGACACGCCAGGAATGTTGTAAAATATTATATCCGAGATGTTATTTTGCCTTACGTTAGGATATATAACGTTATAGACGTATATAGTGTTCGCACCGAGAAGTACGAGTCGACACGCCAGGAATGTTGTAAACTATTACGGTAGAGATTTTAGGTTGCCTTAGGTTATGATATATAACGTTATAGACGTATATAATGTTACCACCGAGAAATAGGGGCCGAAGCGCCAGGAATGTTGTAAAAAATGACATCCGAGATGTTAGTTTCCCTTAAGTTTGGATATATATCGTTATAGACGTATATAACGTTCCCACCGAGACGTAGGGACCGACATGCCAGGAATGTTGTAAAATATTACATCCGAGATGTTAGATTGCTTAGGCTAGGATATACAACGTTATAGACGTATATAATGTCCCCATCGAGAAGCAGGCGACGACACGCCAGGAATGTTGTAAAATATAACATCCGAGATGTTATGTTGCCGTACGTTAGGATATGTATCGTTATAGACGTATATAATGTTCCCACCGAAAAGTAGGAGCCGAAGCGCCAGGAATGTTGTAAAATATTACATCCGAGATGTTAGTTTCCCTTAAGTTTGGATATATATCGTTATAAATGTATATAATGTCCAGATCGAGACGTGGGGACTGACAAGCCAGAATGTTGTAAAATATTACATCCGAGATGTTAGGTTGCCTTAGGTTAGGATATACAATGTTATAGACGTATATAATGACCCCATCGAGAAGCAGGCGACCACACGCCAGGAATGTTGTAAAATATAACATCCGAGATGATATGTTGCCTTACGTTAGGATATGTAACGTTATAGACGTATATAATGTTCCCACCGAAAAGTAGGAGCCGAAGCGCCTGGAATGTTGTAAAATATGACACCCGTGATGTTAGTTTCCCTTATGTTTGGATATATATCGTTATAGACGTATAAACGTTCCCTCCGAGACGTAGGGACCGACATGCCAGGTATGTTGGAAAATATTACATCCCAGATGTTAGATTGCGTTAGGTTAGGATATACAACGTTATAGACGTATATAATGTCCCCATCGAGAAGCAGGCGACGACACGACAGGTATGTTGTAAAATATTACTTCCGAGATGTTATGTTGCCTTACGTTAGGATATGTAACGTTATAGACGTATATAATGTTCGCACCGAGAAGTACGATCCGACACGCAAGGAATGTTGTAAACTATTACGGTAGAGATTTTAGGTTGCCTTAGGTTATGATATATAACGTTATAGACGTATATAATGTTCCCACCGAGAAATAGGGGCCGACGCGTCAGGAATGTTGTAAAATATTAAACCCGAGATGTTAGGTTGCCTTAGGCTAGGATATATAACGTTATAGACGTATGTAATATTCCCACCGAGAAATAGGGGCCGACATGCCAGGAATGTTGTAAAATATTACATCCTAGATGTTAGGTTGCGTTAGGTTAGGATATACAACGTTATAGAAGTATATAATGTTCCCACCGAAAAGTAGGAGCCGAAGCGCCAGGAATGTTATAAAATATTACATCCGAGATGTTAGGTTGCGTTAGGTTAGGATATACAACGTTATAGACGTATATAATGTCCCCATCGAGAAGCAGGCGCCGACACGCCACGAATGTTGTAAAATATTATATCCGAGATGTTATGTTGCCTTACATTAGGATATATAACGTTATAGACGTATATAATGTTCGCACCGAGAAGTACGAGCCGACACGCCAGGAATGTTGTAAACTATTACGGTAGAGATTTTAGGTTGCCTTAGGTTATGATATATAACGTTATAGACGTATATAATGTTCCCACCGAGAAATAGGGGCCGACGCGTCAGGAATGTTGTAAAATATTAAACCCGAGATGTTGGGTTGCCTTAGGCTAGGATATATAACGTTATAGACGTATATAGTATTCCCACCGAGAAATAGGGGCCGACATGCCAGGAATGTTGTAAAATATTACATCCCAGATGTTAGGTTGCGTTAGGTTAGGATATACAACGTTATAGACGTATATAATGTCCCCATCGAGAAGCAGGCGACGACACGCCAGGAATGTTGTAAAATATTACATCCGAGATGTTATGTTGCCTTACGTTAGGATATGTAACGTTATAGACGTATATAATGTTCCCACCGAAAAGTAGGAGCCGAAGCGCCAGGAATGTTGTAAAATATTACATCCGAGATGTTAGTTTCCCTTAAGTTTGGATATATATCGTTATAAATGTATATAATGTCCAGATCGAGACGTGGGGACTGACAAGCCAGAATGTTGTAAAATATTATATCCGAGATGTTAGGTTGCCTTAGGTTAGGATATACAATGTTATAGACGTATATAATGACCCCATCGAGAAGCAGGCGACCACACGCCAGGAATGTTGTAAAATATAACATCCGAGATGATATGTTGCCTTACGTTAGGATATATAACGTTATAGACGTATATAATGTTCCCACCGAAAAGTAGGAGCCGAAGCGCCTGGAATGTTGTAAAATATGACACCCGAGATGTTAGTTTCCCTTATGTTTGGATATATATCGTTATAGACGTATAAACGTTCCCTCCGAGACGTAGGGACCGACATGCCAGGTATGTTGGAAAATATTACATCCCAGATGTTAGATTGCGTTAGGTTAGGATATACAACGTTATAGACGTATATAATGTCCCCATCGAGAAGCAGGCGACGACACGACAGGTATGTTGTAAAATATTACTTCCGAGATGTTATGTTGCCTTACGTTAGGATATGTAACGTTATAGACGTATATAATGTTCGCACCGAGAAGTACGATCCGACACGCAAGGAATGTTGTAAACTATTACGGTAGAGATTTTAGGTTGCCTTAGGTTATGATATATAACGTTATAGACGTATATAATGTTCCCACCGAGAAATAGGGGCCGACGCGTCAGGAATGTTGTAAAATATTAAACCCGAGATGTTAGGTTGCCTTAGGCTAGGATATATAACGTTATAGACGTATGTAATATTCCCACCGAGAAATAGGGGCCGACATGCCAGGAATGTTGTAAAATATTACATCCTAGATGTTAGGTTGCGTTAGGTTAGGATATACAACGTTATAGAAGTATATAATGTTCCCACCGAAAAGTAGGAGCCGAAGCGCCAGGAATGTTATAAAATATTACATCCGAGATGTTAGGTTGCGTTAGGTTAGGATATACAACGTTATAGACGTATATAATGTCCCCATCGAGAAGCAGGCGCCGACACGCCACGAATGTTGTAAAATATTATATCCGAGATGTTATGTTGCCTTACATTAGGATATATAACGTTATAGACGTATATAATGTTCGCACCGAGAAGTACGAGCCGACACGCCAGGAATGTTGTAAACTATTACGGTAGAGATTTTAGGTTGCCTTAGGTTATGATATATAACGTTATAGACGTATATAATGTTCCCACCGACAAATAGGGGCCGACGCGTCAGGAATGTTGTAAAATATTAAACCCGAGATGTTGGGTTGCCTTAGGCTAGGATATATAACGTTATATACGTATATAGTATTCCCACCGAGAAATAGGGGCCGACATGCCAGGAATGTTGTAAAATATTACATCCCAGATGTTAGGTTGCGTTAGGTTAGGATATACAACGTTATAGACGTATATAATGTCCCCATCGAGAAGCAGGCGACGACACGCCAGGAATGTTGTAAAATATTACATCCGAGATGTTATGTTGCCTTACGTTAGGATATGTAACGTTATAGACGTATATAATGTTCCCACCGAAAAGTAGGAGCCGAAGCGCCAGGAATGATGTAAAATATTACATCCGAGATGTAGGTTTCCCTTAAGTTTGGATATATATCGTTATAGACGTATATAATGTGCAGATCGAGACGTGGGGACCGACACGCCAGAATGTTGTAAAATATTACATCCGAGATGTTATGTTGCCTTAGGTTAGAATATACAACGTTATAGACGTATATAATAACCCCATCGAGGAGCAGGCGACGACACGCCAGGAATGTTGTAAAATATAACATCCGAGATGTTATGTTGCCTTACGTTAGGATATGTAACGTTATAGACGTATATAATGTTCCCACCGAAAAGTAGGAGCCGAATCGCCAGGAATGTTGTAAAATATTACATCCGAGATGTTAGTTTCCCTTAAGTTTGGATATATGTCGTTATAGACGTATATAACGTTCCCACCGTGACGTAGGGACCGACATGCCAGGAATGTTGTAAAATATTACATCCCAGATGTTAGGTTGCGTTAGGTTAGGATATACAACGTTATAGACGTATATAATGTCCCCATCGAGAAGCAGGCGACGACACGCCAGGAATGTTGTAAAATATTACATCCGAGATGTTAGGTTGCGTTAGGTTAGGATATACAACGTTATAGACGTATATAATGTCCCCATCGAGAAGCAGGCGACGACACGCCAGGAATGTTGTAAAATATAACATCCGAGATGTTATGTTGCCGTACGTTAGGATATGTATCGTTATAGACGTATATAATGTTCCCACCGAAAAGTAGGAGCCGAAGCGCCAGGAATGTTGTAAAATATTACATCCGAGATGTTAGTTTCCCTTAAGTTTGGATATATATCGTTATAAATGTATATAATGTCCAGATCGAGACGTGGGGACTGACAAGCCAGAATGTTGTAAAATATTACATCCGAGATGTTAGGTTGCCTTAGGTTAGGATATACAATGTTATAGACGTATATAATGACCCCATCGAGAAGCAGGCGACCACACGCCAGGAATGTTGTAAAATATAACATCCGAGATGATATGTTGCCTTACGTTAGGATATGTAACGTTATAGACGTATATAATGTTCCCACCGAAAAGTAGGAGCCGAAGCGCCTGGAATGTTGTAAAATATGACACCCGAGATGTTAGTTTCCCTTATGTTTGGATATATATCGTTATAGACGTATAAACGTTCCCTCCGAGACGTAGGGACCGACATGCCAGGTATGTTGGAAAATATTACATCCCAGATGTTAGATTGCGTTAGGTTAGGATATACAACGTTATAGACGTATATAATGTCCCCATCGAGAAGCAGGCGACGACACGACAGGTATGTTGTAAAATATTACTTCCGAGATGTTATGTTGCCTTACGTTAGGATATGTAACGTTATAGACGTATATAATGTTCGCACCGAGAAGTACGATCCGACACGCAAGGAATGTTGTAAACTATTACGGTAGAGATTTTAGGTTGCCTTAGGTTATGATATATAACGTTATAGACGTATATAATGTTCCCACCGAGAAATAGGGGCCGACGCGTCAGGAATGTTGTAAAATATTAAACCCGAGATGTTAGGTTGCCTTAGGCTAGAATATATAACGTTAGAGACGTATGTAATATTCCCACCGAGAAATAGGGGCCGACATGCCAGGAATGTTGTAAAATATTACATCCTAGATGTTAGGTTGCGTTAGGTTAGGATATACAACGTTATAGAAGTATATAATGTTCCCACCGAAAAGTAGGAGCCGAAGCGCCAGGAATGTTATAAAATATTACATCCGAGATGTTAGGTTGCGTTAGGTTAGGATATACAACGTTATAGACGTATATAATGTCCCCATCGAGAAGCAGGCGCCGACACGCCACGAATGTTGTGAAATATTATATCCGAGATGTTATGTTGCCTTACATTAGGATATATAACGTTATAGACGTATATAATGTTCGCACCGAGAAGTACGAGCCGACACGCCAGGAATGTTGTAAACTATTACGGTAGAGATTTTAGGTTGCCTTAGGTTATGATATATAACGTTATAGACGTATATAATGTTCCCACCGAGAAATAGGGGCCGACGCGTCAGGAATGTTGTAAAATATTAAACCCGAGATGTTGGGTTGCCTTAGGCTAGGATATATAACGTTATAGACGTATATAGTATTCCCACCGAGAAATAGGGGCCGACATGCCAGGAATGTTGTAAAATATTACATCCCAGATGTTAGGTTGCGTTAGGTTAGGATATACAACGTTATAGACGTATATAATGTCCCCATCGAGAAGCAGGCGACGACACGCCAGGAATGTTGTAAAATATTACATCCGAGATGTTATGTTGCCTTACGTTAGGATATGTAACGTTATAGACGTATATAATGTTCCCACCGAAAAGTAGGAGCCGAAGCGCCAGGAATGTTGTAAAATATTACATCCGAGATGTTAGTTTCCCTTAAGTTTGGATATATATCGTTATAAATGTATATAATGTCCAGATCGAGACGTGGGGACTGACAAGCCAGAATGTTGTAAAATATTATATCCGAGATGTTAGGTTGCCTTAGGTTAGGATATACAATGTTATAGACGTATATAATGACCCCATCGAGAAGCAGGCGACCACACGCCAGGAATGTTGTAAAATATAACATCCGAGATGATATGTTGCCTTACGTTAGGATATGTAACGTTATAGACGTATATAATGTTCCCACCGAAAAGTAGGAGCCGAAGCGCCTGGAATGTTGTAAAATATGACACCCGAGATGTTAGTTTCCCTTATGTTTGGATATATATCGTTATAGACGTATAAACGTTCCCTCCGAGACGTAGGGACCGACATGCCAGGTATGTTGGAAAATATTACATCCCAGATGTTAGATTGCGTTAGGTTAGGATATACAACGTTATAGACGTATATAATGTCCCCATCGAGAAGCAGGCGACGACACGACAGGTATGTTGTAAAATATTACTTCCGAGATGTTATGTTGCCTTACGTTAGGATATGTAACGTTATAGACGTATATAATGTTCGCACCGAGAAGTACGATCCGACACGCAAGGAATGTTGTAAACTATTACGGTAGAGATTTTAGGTTGCCTTAGGTTATGATATATAACGTTATAGACGTATATAATGTTCCCACCGAGAAATAGGGGCCGACGCGTCAGGAATGTTGTAAAATATTAAACCCGAGATGTTAGGTTGCCTTAGGCTAGGATATATAACGTTATAGACGTATGTAATATTCCCACCGAGAAATAGGGGCCGACATGCCAGGAATGTTGTAAAATATTACATCCTAGATGTTAGGTTGCGTTAGGTTAGGATATACAACGTTATAGAAGTATATAATGTTCCCACCGAAAAGTAGGAGCCGAAGCGCCAGGAATGTTATAAAATATTACATCCGAGATGTTAGGTTGCGTTAGGTTAGGATATACAACGTTATAGACGTATATAATGTCCCCATCGAGAAGCAGGCGCCGACACGCCACGAATGTTGTAAAATATTATATCCGAGATGTTATGTTGCCTTACATTAGGATATATAACGTTATAGACGTATATAATGTTCGCACCGAGAAGTACGAGCCGACACGCCAGGAATGTTGTAAACTATTACGGTAGAGATTTTAGGTTGCCTTAGGTTATGATATATAACGTTATAGACGTATATAATGTTCCCACCGACAAATAGGGGCCGACGCGTCAGGAATGTTGTAAAATATTAAACCCGAGATGTTGGGTTGCCTTAGGCTAGGATATATAACGTTATATACGTATATAGTATTCCCACCGAGAAATAGGGGCCGACATGCCAGGAATGTTGTAAAATATTACATCCCAGATGTTAGGTTGCGTTAGGTTAGGATATACAACGTTATAGACGTATATAATGTCCCCATCGAGAAGCAGGCGACGACACGCCAGGAATGTTGTAAAATATTACATCCGAGATGTTATGTTGCCTTACGTTAGGATATGTAACGTTATAGACGTATATAATGTTCCCACCGAAAAGTAGGAGCCGAAGCGCCAGGAATGATGTAAAATATTACATCCGAGATGTAGGTTTCCCTTAAGTTTGGATATATATCGTTATAGACGTATATAATGTGCAGATCGAGACGTGGGGACCGACACGCCAGAATGTTGTAAAATATTACATCCGAGATGTTATGTTGCCTTAGGTTAGAATATACAACGTTATAGACGTATATAATAACCCCATCCAGGAGCAAGCGACGACACGCCAGGAATGTTGTAAAATATAACATCCGAGATGTTATGTTGCCTTACGTTAGGATATGTAACGTTATAGACGTATATAATGTTCCCACCGAAAAGTAGGAGCCGAATCGCCAGGAATGTTGTAAAATATTACATCCGAGATGTTAGTTTCCCTTAAGTTTGGATATATGTCGTTATAGACGTATATAACGTTCCCACCGTGACGTAGGGACCGACATGCCAGGAATGTTGTAAAATATTACATCCCAGATGTTAGGTTGCGTTAGGTTAGGATATACAACGTTATAGACGTATATAATGTCCCCATCGAGAAGCAGGCGACGACACGCCAGGAATGTTGTAAAATATTACATCCGAGATGTTAGGTTGCGTTAGGTTAGGATATACAACGTTATAGACGTATATAATGTCCCCATCGAGAAGCAGGCGACGACACGCCAGGAATGTTGTAAAATATTACATCCGAGATGTTAGACTGCTTAGGCTAGGATATACAACGTTCTAGACGTATATAATGTCCCCATCGAGAAGCAGGCGACGACACGCCAGGAATGTTGTAAAATATAACATCCGAGATGTTATGTTGCCTTACGTTAGGATATGTAACGTTATAGACGTATATAATGTTCCCACCGAAAAGTAGGAGCCGAATCGCCAGGAATGTTGTAAAATATTACATCCGAGATGTTAGTTTCCCTTAAGTTTGGATATATGTCGTTATAGACGTATATAACGTTCCCACCGTGACGTAGGGACCGACATGCCAGGAATGTTGTAAAATATTACATCCCAGATGTTAGGTTGCGTTAGGTTAGGATATACAACGTTATAGACGTATATAATGTCCCCATCGAGAAGCAGGCGACGACACGCCAGGAATGTTGTAAAATATTACATCCGAGATGTTAGGTTGCGTTAGGTTAGGATATACAACGTTATAGACGTATATAATGTCCCCATCGAGAAGCAGGCGACGACACGCCAGGAATGTTGTAAAATATTACATCCGACATGTTAGACTGCTTAGGCTAGGATATACAACGTTCTAGACGTATATAATGTCCCCATCGAGAAGCAGGCGACGACACGCCAGGAATGTTGTAAAATATAACATCCGAGATGTTATGTTGCCTTACGTTAGGATATGTAACGTTATAGACGTATATAATGTTCCCACCGAAAAGTAGGAGCCGAAGCGCCAGGAATGTTGTAAAATATTACATCCGAGATGTTAGTTTCCCTTAAGTTTGGATATATATCGTTATAAATGTATATAATGTCCCCATCGAGAAGCAGGCGACGACACGACAGGTATGTTGTAAAATATTACATCCGAGATGTTATGTTGCCTTACGTTAGGATATATAACGTTATAGACGTATATAATGTTCGCAACGAGAAGTACGAGCCGACACGCCAGGAATGTTGTAAACTATTACGGTAGAGATTTTAGGTTGCTTTAGGTTATGATATATAACGTTATAGACGTATATAATGTTCTCACCGAGAAATAGGGGCCGACGCGTCAGGAATTTTGTAAAATATTAAACCCGAGATGTTATGTTCCCTTTTCTAGGATATATAACGTTATAGACGTATATAATATTCCCACCGAGAAATAGGGGCCGACATGCCAGGAATGTTGTAAAATATTACATCCCAGATGTTAGGTTGCGTTAGGTTAGGATATACAAAGTTATAGACGTATATAATGTCCCCATCGAGAAGCAGGCGACGACACGCCAGGAATGTTGTAAAATATTACATCCGAGATGTTATGTTACCTTACGTTAGGATATGTAACGTTATAGACGTATATAATATTCCCACCGAAAAGTAGGAGCCGAAGCGCCAGGAATGTTGTAAACTATTACGGTAGAGATTTTAGGTTGCCTTAGGTTATGATATAACGTTATAAACGTATGTAATGTTACCACCGAGAAATAGGGGCCGACGCGTCATGAATGTTGTAAAATATTAAACCCGAGATGTTAGGTTGCCTTAGGCTAGGATATATAACGTTATAGACGTATATAATATTCCCACCGAGAAATAGGGGCCGACATGCCAGGAATGTTGTAAAATATTACATCCCAGATGTTAGGTTGCGTTAGGTTAGGGTATACAACGTTATAGACGTATATAATGTCCCCATCGAGAAGCAGGCGACGACACGCCAGGAATGTTGTAAAATATAACATCCGAGATGTTATGTTGCCTTACGTTAGGATATGTAACGTTATAGACGTATATAATGTTCCCACCGAAAAGTAGGAGCCGAAGCGCCAGGAATGTTGTAAAATATGACACCCGAGATGTTAGTTTCCCTTAAGTTTGGATATATATCGTTATAGACGTATATAACGTTCCCTCCGAGACGTAGGTACCGCCATGCCAGGAATGTTGGAAAATATTACATCCCAGATGTTGGATTGCGTTAGGTTAGGATATACAACGTTATAGACGTATATAATGTCCCCATCGAGAAGCAGGCGACGAAACGCCAGGTATGTTGTAAAATATTACATCCGAGATGTTATGTTGCCTTACGTTAGGATATGTAACGTTATAGACGTATATAATGTTCCCACCGAAAAGTAGGAGCCGAAGCGCCAGGAATGATGTAAAATATTACATCCGAGATGTAGGTTTCCCTTAAGTTTGGATATATATCGTTATAGACGTATGTAATGTGCAGATCGAGACGTGGGGACCGACAAGCCAGAATGTTGTAAAATATTACATCCGAGATGTTAGGTTGCCTTAGGTTAGGATATACAACGTTATAGACGTATATAATAACCCCATCGAGGAGCAGGCGATGACACGCCAGGAATGTTGTAAAATATAACATCCGAGATGTTATGTTGCCTTACGTTAGGATATGTAACGTTATAGACGTATATAATGTTCCCACCGAAAAGTAGGAGCCGAATCGCCAGGAATGTTGTAAAATATTAAATCCGAGAGGTCAGTTTCCCTTAAGTTTGGATATATGTCGTTATAGAGGTATATAACGTTCCCACCGTGACGTAGGGACCGACATGCCAGGAATGTTGTAAAATATTACACCCGAGATGTTAGTTTCCCTTAAGTTTGGATATATGTCGTTATAGACGTATATAACTTTCCCACCGAGACGTAGGGACCGACATGCCAGGAATGTTGTAAAATATTACATCCCAGATGTTAGGTTGCGTTAGGTTAGGATATACAATGTTATAGACGTATATAATGTCCCCATCGAGAAGCAAGCGACCACACGCCAGGAATGTTGTAAAATATTACATCCGAGATGTTAGTTTGCTTAGGCTAGGATATACAACGTTATAGACGTATATAATGTCCCCATCGAGAAGCAGGCGACGACACGCCAGGAATGTTGTAAAATATAACATCCGAGATGTTATGTTGCCTTACGTTAGGATATGTAACGTTATAGACGTATATAATGTTCCCACCGAAAAGTAGGAGCCGAAGCGCCAGGAATGTTGTAAAATATTACATCCGAGATGTTAGTTTCCCTTAAGTTTGGATATATATCGTTATAAATGTATATAATGTCCAGATCGAGACGTGGGGACTGACAAGCCAGAATGTTGAAAAATATTACATCCGAGATGTTAGGTTGCCTTAGGTTAGGATATACAATGTTATAGACGTATATAATGACCCCATCGAGAAGCAAGCGACCACACGCCAGGAATGTTGTAAAATATAACATCCGAGATGTTATGTTGCCTTACGTTAGGATATGTAACGTTATAGACGTATATAATGTTCCCACCGAAAAGTAGGAGCCGAAGCGCCAGGAATGTTGTAAAATATGACACCCGAGATGTTAGTTTCCCTTAAGTTTGGATATATATCGTTATAGACGTATATAACGTTCCCTCCGAGACGTAGGGACCGACATGCCAGGAATGTTGGAAAATATTACATCCCAGATGTTAGATTGCGTTAGGTTAGGATATACAACGTTATAGACGTATATAATGTCCCCATCGAGAAGCAGGCGACGACACGCCAGGTATGTTGTAAAATATTACATCCGAGATGTTATGTTGCCTTACGTTAGGATATATAACGTTATAGACGTATATAATGTTCGCACCGAGAAGTACGAGCCGACACGCCAGGAATGTTGTAAACTGTTACGGTAGAGATTTTAGGTTGCCTTAGGTTATGATATATAACGTTATAGACGTATATAATGTTCCCACCGAGAAATAGGGGCCGACGCGTCAGGAATGTTGTAAAATATTAAACCCGAGATGTTAGGTTGCCTTAGGCTAGGATATATAACGTTATAGACGTAAATAATATTCCCACCGAGAAATAGGGGCCGACATGCCAGGAATGTTGCAAAATATTACATCCCAGATGTTAGGTTGCGTTAGGTTAGGATATACAACGTTATAGACGTATATAATGTCCCCATCGAGAAGCAGGCGACGACACGCCAGGAATGTTGTAAAATATTACATCCGAGATGTTAGGTTGCGTTAGGTTAGGATATACAAGGTTATAGATGTATATAATGTCCCCATCGAGAAGTAGGCGACGACACGCCAGGAATGTTGTAAAGTATTACATTCGACATGTTAGGTTGCCTTAGGTTAGGATATATATCGTTATAAACGTATATAATGTTCACACCGAGACGTAGGCACCGGCATGCAAGGAATGTTGTAAAATATTACATCCGAGATGTTAGGTTGCGTTAGGTTAGGATATACAACGTTATAGACGTATATAATGTCCCCATCTAGAAGCAGGCGACGACACGCCAGGAATGTTGTAAAATATAACATCCGAGATGTTATGTTGCCTTACATTAGGATATGTAACGTTATAGACGTACATAATGTTCCCACCGAAAAGTAGGAGCCGAAGCGCCAGGAATGATGTAAAATATTACATCCGAGATGTAGGTTTCCCTTAAGTTTGGATATATATCGTTATAGACGTATATAATGTGCAGATCGAGACGTGGGGACCGACAAGCCAGAATGTTGTAAAATATTACATCCGAGATGTTAGGTTGCCTTAGGTTAGGATATACAACGTTATAGATGTACATAATGACCCCATCGAGCAGCAGGCGACGACACGCCAGGAATGTTGTAAAATATTATATCCGAGATGTTATGTTGCCTTACGTTAGGATATATAACGTTATAGACGTATATAATGTTCGCACTGAGAATTACGAGCCGACACGCCAGGAATGTTGTAAACTATTACGGTAGAGATTTTAGGTTGCCTTAGGATATGATATATAACGTTATAGACGTATATAATGTTACCACCGAGAAATAGGGGCCGAAGCGCCAGGAATGTTGTAAAATATGATATCCGAGATGTTAGTTTCCCTTAATTTTGGATATATATCGTTATAGACGTATATAACGTTCCCACCGAGACGTAGGGACCGACATGCCAGGAATGTTGTAAAATATTTCATCCCAGATGTTAGGTTGCGTTAGGTTAGGATATACAACGTTATAGACGTATATAATGTCCCCATCGAGAAGCAGGCGACGACACGCCAGGAATGTTGTAAAATATTATATCCGAGATGTTATTTTGCCTTACGTTAGGATATATAACGTTATAGACGTATATAGTGTTCGCACCGAGAAGTACGAGCCGACACGCCAGGAATGTTGTAAACTATTACGGTAGAGATTTTAGGTTGCCTTAGGTTATGATATATAACGTTATAGACGTATATAATGTTACCACCGAGAAATAGGGGCCGAAGCGCCAGGAAAGTTGTAAAAAATGACATCCGAGATGTTAGTTTCCCTTAAGTTTGGATATATATCGTTATAGACGTATATAACGTTCCCACCGAGACGTAGGGACCGACATGCCAGGAATGTTGTAAAATATTACATCCCAGATGTTAGGTTGCGTTAGGTTAGGATATACAATGTTATAGACGTATATAATGTCCCCATCGAGAAGCAAGCGACCACACGCCAGGAATGTTGTAAAATATTACATCCGAGATGTTAGTTTGCTTAGGCTAGGATATACAACGTTATAGACGTATATAATGTCCCCATCGAGAAGCAGGCGACGACACGCCAGGAATGTTGTAAAATATAACATCCGAGATGTTATGTTGCCTTACGTTAGGATATGTAACGTTATAGACGTATATAATGTTCCCACCGAAAAGTAGGAGCCGAAGCGCCAGGAATGTTGTAAAATATTACATCCGAGATGTTAGTTTCCCTTAAGTTTGGATATATATCGTTATAAATGTATATAATGTCCAGATCGAGACGTGGGGACTGACAAGCCAGAATGTTGAAAAATATTACATCCGAGATGTTAGGTTGCCTTAGGTTAGGATATACAATGTTATAGACGTATATAATGACCCCATCGAGAAGCAAGCGACCACACGCCAGGAATGTTGTAAAATATAACATCCGAGATGTTATGTTGCCTTACGTTAGGATATATAACGTTATAGACGTATATAATGTTCGCACCGAGAAGTACGAGCCGACAGGCCAGGAATGTTGTAAACTGTTACGGTAGAGATTTTAGGTTGCCTTAGGTTATGATATATAACGTTATAGACGTATATAATGTTCCCACCGAGAAATAGGGGCCGACGCGTCAGGAATGTTGTAAAATATTAAACCCGAGATGTTAGGTTGCCTTAGGCTAGGATATATAACGTTATAGACGTATATAATATTCCCACCGAGAAATAGGGGCCGACATGCCAGGAATGTTGCAAAATATTACATCCCAGATGTTAGGTTGCGTTAGGTTAGGATATACAACGTTATAGACGTATATAATGTCCCCATCGAGAAGCAGGCGACGACACGCCAGGAATGTTGTAAAATATTACATCCGAGATGTTAGGTTGCGTTAGGTTAGGATATACAAGGTTATAGATGTATATAATGTCCCCATCGAGAAGTAGGCGACGACACGCCAGGAATGTTGTAAAGTATTACATTCGACATGTTAGGTTGCCTTAGGTTAGGATATATATCGTTATAAACGTATATAATGTTCACACCGAGACGTAGGCACCGGCATGCAAGGAATGTTGTAAAATATTACATCCGAGATGTTAGGTTGCGTTAGGTTAGGATATACAACGTTATAGACGTATATAATGTCCCCATCTAGAAGCAGGCGACGACACGCCAGGAATGTTGTAAAATATAACATCCGAGATGTTATGTTGCCTTACATTAGGATATGTAACGTTATAGACGTACATAATGTTCCCACCGAAAAGTAGGAGCCGAAGCGCCAGGAATGATGTAAAATATTACATCCGAGATGTAGGTTTCCCTTAAGTTTGGATATATATCGTTATAGACGTATATAATGTGCAGATCGAGACGTGGGGACCGACAAGCCAGAATGTTGTAAAATATTACATCCGAGATGTTAGGTTGCCTTAGGTTAGGATATACAACGTTATAGATGTACATAATGACCCCATCGAGCAGCAGGCGACGACACGCCAGGAATGTTGTAAAATATTATATCCGAGATGTTATGTTGCCTTACGTTAGGATATATAACGTTATAGACGTATATAATGTTCGCACTGAGAATTACGAGCCGACACGCCAGGAATGTTGTAAACTATTACGGTAGAGATTTTAGGTTGCCTTAGGTTATGATATATAACGTTATAGACGTATATAATGTTACCACCGAGAAATAGGGGCCGAAGCGCCAGGAATGTTGTAAAATATGATATCCGAGATGTTAGTTTCCCTTAAGTTTGGATATATATCGTTATAGACGTATATAACGTTCCCACCGAGACGTAGGGACCGACATGCCAGGAATGTTGTAAAATATTTCATCCCAGATGTTAGGTTGCGTTAGGTTAGGATATACAACGTTATAGACGTATATAATGTCCCCATCGAGAAGCAGGCGACGACACGCCAGGAATGTTGTAAAATATTATATCCGAGATGTTATTTTGCCTTACGTTAGGATATATAACGTTATAGACGTATATAGTGTTCGCACCGAGAAGTACGAGCCGACACGCCAGGAATGTTGTAAACTATTACGGTAGAGATTTTAGGTTGCCTTAGGTTATGATATATAACGTTATAGACGTATATAATGTTACCACCGAGAAATAGGGGCCGAAGCGCCAGGAAAGTTGTAAAAAATGACATCCGAGATGTTAGTTTCCCTTAAGTTTGGATATATATCGTTATAGACGTATATAACGTTCCCACCGAGACGTAGGGACCGACATGCCAGGAATGTTGTAAAATATTACATCCGAGATGTTAGATTGCTTAGGCTAGGATATACAACGTTATAGACGTATATAATGTCCCCATCGAGAAGCAGGCGACGACACGACAGGTATGTTGTAAAATATTACTTCCGAGATGTTATGTTGCCTTACGTTAGGATATGTAACGTTATAGACGTATATAATGTTCGCACCGAGAAGTACGATCCGACACGCAAGGAATGTTGTAAACTATTACGGTAGAGATTTTAGGTTGCCTTAGGTTATGATATATAACGTTATAGACGTATATAATGTTCCCACCGCGAAATAGGGGCCGACGCGTCAGGAATGTTGTAAAATATTAAACCCGAGATGTTAGGTTGCCTTAGGCTAGGATATATAACGTTATAGACGTATGTAATATTCCCACCGAGAAATAGGGGCCGACATGCCAGGAATGTTGTAAAATATTACATCCTAGATGTTAGGTTGCGTTAGGTTAGGATATACAACGTTATAGAAGTATATAATGTTCCCACCGAAAAGTAGGAGCCGAAGCGCCAGGAATGTTATAAAATATTACATCCGAGATGTTAGGTTGCGTTAGGTTAGGATATACAACGTTATAGACGTATATAATGTCCCCATCGAGAAGCAGGCGCCGACACGCCACGAATGTTGTAAAATATTATATCCGAGATGTTATGTTGCCTTACATTAGGATATATAACGTTATAGACGTATATAATGTTCGCACCGAGAAGTACGAGCCGACACGCCAGGAATGTTGTAAACTATTACGGTAGAGATTTTAGGTTGCCTTAGGTTATGATATATAACGTTATAGACGTATATAATGTTCCCACCGAGAAATAGGGGCCGACGCGTCAGGAATGTTGTAAAATATTAAACCCGAGATGTTGGGTTGCCTTAGGCTAGGATATATAACGTTATAGACGTATATAGTATTCCCACCGAGAAATAGGGGCCGACATGCCAGGAATGTTGTAAAATATTACATCCCAGATGTTAGGTTGCGTTAGGTTAGGATATACAACGTTATAGACGTATATAATGTCCCCATCGAGAAGCAGGCGACGACACGCCAGGAATGTTGTAAAATATTACATCCGAGATGTTATGTTGCCTTACGTTAGGATATGTAACGTTATAGACGTATATAATGTTCCCACCGAAAAGTAGGAGCCGAAGCGCCAGGAATGATGTAAAATATTACATCCGACATGTAGGTTTCCCTTAAGTTTGGATATATATCGTTATAGACGTATATAATGTGCAGATCGAGACGTGGGGACCGACACGCCAGAATGTTGTAAAATATTACATCCGAGATGTTATGTTGCCTTAGGTTAGAATATACAACGTTATAGACGTATATAATAACCCCATCGAGGAGCAGGCGACGACACGCCAGGAATGTTGTAAAATATAACATCCGAGATGTTATGTTGCCTTACGTTAGGATATGTAACGTTATAGACGTATATAATGTTCCCACCGAAAAGTAGGAGCCGAATCGCCAGGAATGTTGTAAAATATTACATCCGAGATGTTAGTTTCCCTTAAGTTTGGATATATGTCGTTATAGACGTATATAACGTTCCCACCGTGACGTAGGGACCGACATGCCAGGAATGTTGTAAAATATTACATCCCAGATGTTAGGTTGCGTTAGGTTAGGATATACAACGTTATAGACGTATATAATGTCCCCATCGAGAAGCAGGCGACGACACGCCAGGAATGTTGTAAAATATTACATCCGAGATGTTAGGTTGCGTTAGGTTAGGATATACAACGTTATAGACGTATATAATGTCCCCATCGAGAAGCAGGCGACGACACGCCAGGAATGTTGTAAAATATTACATCCGAGATGTTAGACTGCTTAGGCTAGGATATACAACGTTCTAGACGTATATAATGTCCCCATCGAGAAGCAGGCGACGACACGCCAGCAATGTTGTAAAATATAACATCCGAGATGTTATGTTGCCTTACGTTAGGATATGTAACGTTATAGACGTATATAATGTTCCCACCGAAAAGTAGGAGCCGAAGCGCCAGGAATGTTGTAAAATATTACATCCGAGAAGTTAGTTTCCCTTAAGTTTGGATATATATCGTTATAAATGTATATGATGTCCCCATCGAGAAGCAGGCGACGACACGACAGGTATGTTGTAAAATATTACATCCGAGATGTTATGTTGCCTTACGTTAGGATATATAACGTTATAGACGTATATAATGTTCGCACCGAGAAGTACGAGCCGACACGCCAGGAATGTTGTAAACTGTTACGGTAGAGATTTTAGGTTGCCTTAGGTTATGATATATAACGTTATAGACGTATATAATGTTCCCACCGAGAAATAAGGGCCGACGCGTCAGGAATGTTGTAAAATATTAAACCCGAGATGTTAGGTTGCCTTAGGCTAGGATATATAACGTTATAGACGTATATAATGTTCCCACAGAAAAGTAGGAGCCGAAGGGCCAGGAATGTTGTAAAATATGACATCCGAGGTGTTAGTTTCCCTTCAGTTTGGATATATATCGTTATAGACGTATATAACGTTCCCACCGAGACGTAGGGATCGACATGCCAGGAATGTTGTAAGATATTACATCCCAGATGTTAGGTTGCGTTAGGTTAGGATATACAACGTTATAGACGTATATAATGTCCCCATCGAGAAGCAGGCGACGACACGCCAGGAATGTTCTAAAATATTATATCCAAGATGTTGCCATGTTGTTTACATGTTGCCTTACGTTAGGATATATAACGTTATAGACGGATATAATGTTCGCACCGAGAAGTACGAGCCGACACGCCAGGAATGTTGTAAACTATTACGGTAGAGATTTTAGGTTGCCTTAGGTTATGATATATAACGTTATAGACGTATATAATGTTAGCACCGAGAAATAGGGGCCGAAGCGCCAGGAATGTTGTAAAATATGACATCCGAGATGTTAGTTTCCCTTAAGTTTGGATATATATCGTTATAGACGTATATAACGTTCCCACCGAGACGTAGGGGCCGACATGCCAGGAATGTTGTAAAATATTACATCCCAGATGTTAGGTTGCGTTAGGTTAGGATATACAACGTTATAGACGTATATAATGTCCCCATCGAGAAGCAGGCGACGACACGCCAGGAATGTTGTAAAATATAACATCCGAGATGTTATGTTGCCTTACGTTAGGATATGTAACGTTATAGACGTATATAATGTTCCCACCGAAAAGTAGGAGCCGAAGCGCCAGGAATGTTATAAAATATTACATCCGAGATGTTAGTTTCCCTTAAGTTTGGATATATATCGTTATAGACGTATATAATGTCCAGATCGACACGTGGGGACCGACAAGCCAGAATGTTGTAAAATATTACATCCGAGATGTTAGGTTGCGTTAGGTTAGGATATACAACGTTATAGACGTATATAATGTCCCCATCTAGAAGCAGGCGACGACACGCCAGGAATGTTGTAAAATATTACATCCGAAATGCTAGGTTGCCTTAGGCTAGAATGTATATCGTTATAGACGTATACAATGTTTCCACCTTGAAGTAGGGACCGACATGCCAGGAATGTAGTAAAATATTACATACGAGATGTTAGGTTGCCTTAGGTTAGGATATACAAGGTTATAGATGTATATAATGTTCCCATCGAGAAGTAGGCGACGAGACGCCAGGAATGTTGTAAAATATTACATTCGACATGTTAGGTTGCCTTAGGCCAGGATATCTAACGTTATAGATGTATATAATGTTCCCACCGAAAAATAGGGTCCGACGCGTCAGGAATGTTGTAAAATATTACATCCGAGATATTAGGTTGCTTTCGGTTGGGATATATATCGCTGTAGACGTATATCATGTTCCCACCGAGAAGTACGGGCTAACACGCCAGGAATGTTGTCAAATATTACATCCGAGGTGTTAGGTTGCCTTAGGCTAGGATATATAACGCTATAGACGTATATAATGTTACCACCGCGAAATACGGGCCGACACGCCAGGAATGATGTAAAACATTACACCCGAGATGTTATGTTCCATTAGGTTAGGATATACAACGTTATAGACGTATATAATGTCCCCATCGAGAAGTAGGCGCCGACCCGCCAGGAATGTTGGAAAATACTACATCCGAGGTGTTAGGTTGCCTTAGGTAACTCTATATAACGTTCTAGACGTATAAAATGTCCACACCCAGAAGTACGGGCCGACAAGACCGGGATTCTGTAAAACATTACCAGCGAGGGGCTAAAAGGGTTAGGTTAGGTTATATTACGTTATAGACGTGTATAATGTTCCCACCGAGAAGTTGGGGCCGGCCTGCTAGGAGTGTTGGAAAATACTACATCCGAGATGTTAGGTTGCCTTATGTAAGGATATATAACGTTATAGATGTATGTAATGTCCGCACCCAGAAGTACGGGACGACACGACCGGGATTCTGTAAAACATTATTACCAAGGGGCAAGATGGGTTATGTTAGGTTATATTACGATATAGAAGTATATAATGTTCCCACCGAGAAGTAGAGGCCAACTTGCCCAGGAATGTTGTAAAATACTACATTCGAGTGGTTCGGCTGCCTTAGGTTAGGATATATAACGCTATAGACGTATATAAGGTCCCAACCGAGGCGTACGGGACGACATGAACGGGATTCTGTAAAACATTATCAGCGAGGTTCTAGTTGGGTTCGGTTAGGTTATATTACGTTATAGATGTTTATAATGTTCCCACCGAGATGTAAGGGCCGATCCGCCAGGATTGTTAGAAAATACTACATCCGAGATGTTAGGTTGCCTTAGGTTGGGATATACAACGTTATAGACGTATATAATGTCCCCACCGAGAAGTTCGGGCCGACACGACTGCGATTCAGTAAAACATTACCACCTAGGGGCTAGATGGGTTAGGTTAGGCTACATAACGTTGTAGACTTATATGATGTCCGCACCCAGAAGTACGGGACGACACGACCGGGATTCTGTAAAACAATACCAGCGAAGGGTTAGATGGGTTAGGTTAGGTTATATTACGTTATAGACGTATATAATGTTCCCACCGAGAAGTAGGGCCCGACCCACCAGGAATGTTGTAAAGTACTACATCCGACATGTTAGGCTGCCTTAGGTTAGGATATATAACGATATAGCCGTATATAATATCCCCACCGAGACGTACGGGCCGATGCGCCCGGGATGCTGTAAAACATTACCCGTGAGGTGCTAGATAGGTTAGGATAGGTTATATTATTCTATAGACGTATATAATGTTCCCACCGAGTACAACACGCCGACCCGCGAGGTATATTGTAAAATAATACCGTCGAGCAGTTAGGTTGCCTTAGGTGAGGATATATACCGTCATAGACGTATATGATATTCGCACCGTGATATTCTACAACATTGCTGGCGCGTCGGCCTCTACTTCACGGCGGGCTAATTATATACGTCAATATCGTTATATATCCTAACATAAGGAAATCTAACCTCTCGGCGGTAATATTTTACAACATTCCTTTCGTGTCGGCCCGTCCTTCTCGGTGGAGACATTATATACGCCTATAACGTTATATATCCTAACCTAAGCCAATGTAACAATCACGGATGTAATATTTTACAACATTCCTGGCATGTCGGCCACTACTTCTTGGTGGGAACATTATATAGGTCTATAACCTATTGTAACCTAACCTAACCCAGTTATCCCGTGGGTAATAATGTTTTACAATATCCCGGGCGTGTTGGCCCCTGCTTTCCGATGGGAACATTATATAGGTCCATAACGTTAAATAACTTAACCTAACGCAACCTAACCTCTCGACCATAATACCTTACAATATTCCTGGCGGGTCGGCCCGTACTTCTCGATGGAAACATTATATACGTCTATAACGTACTATAACCTACCCTGTCCCATCTAGCCCCTCGGTGGAAATGTTTTACAGAATTCTGGTCATCTCGGCCCGTACGTCTCGATGAGGACCGTACATATGTCTATATCGTTATACATCCTAACCTAAGGTAACCGTACATCTCGGATGTAATATTTTACAACATTCCTGGCAAGCAAGACCCTTCTTCTAGGTGGGAACATTATATACGCCTATAACGTTATATGTCATTACCTAAGGCAACCTAACCTCTCGAGGGTAATATTTAACAACATTCCTAGCAGGTTAATCCCTGCTTCACGGTGTGGACATTATATACGTTCTATGACGTTATATAACCTAACGTAACGCAACCTAACCTCTCGCTCGTAATATTTTACAACATTAGTGGCGGGTCGGCCCATACTTCTCGGTCGGAACGTTATCTACGTCTGAAACGTTATGTAACCGGACCTAACGCAAGCTGAGGTCTCGGCGGTCATGTTTCGTTTTAGATTCTTTAAAACACTACCATCGTGGGGCTAGATGGGTTAGGTTAGGTTATAGTACGTTATAGACGTATATAATGTTATTACCGAGATGTAGGTTCCGACACGCCAGGAACGTTGTAAAATGTTACCGCCGAGAGGTTAGGCTGCCGTAAGTTATAATATATAACGTTATAGACGCATATAATTTTCCCACCGCGATGTAGGGCCAGCATGCCCGGGATCCTGTGAAACACTACTACACAAGTGCTGCGTGGAATTAGGTTAATTTATTTTAGATTCTATTTATGTATAATGTTCCCTACGAGAAGTAGTGGCCGACACGTCAGGAATGTTGTAAAATATTACTGTCGAGATGTTAGGTTGCCTTAGGTTAGGATATATAACATTGTAGACGTAAATAATGTTCCCGCCGAGAAGTTGGGGCCGACACGTCAGGTATTTTATAAAATATTAACGTCGAGAGGTTAGGTTTTGTTGGGTTAGGTTATATTTGTTTGTATTTATATATAATGGTCGAACGGATAAAATGTATCATGTTTGGAATACCTTGGGTTGAATATGCGGGCTACGAAATCCTAGGGGGTTACGAATGACCCAGATCCAATAAGTAATTAAATGAGACCAACACTACAGGCCCTTGGAAAGCATCGCGGACCCTGGGTGTCGAATTAGGTGGCAGGGAATCTGTTGGCGCGGTTAGTAATAGCACAGCTTCAATAGGGGGTTGAATGAATCCAATTCTAGTGGCCCCTGTTACAGTATGTTCGGTCCTATGTTTCGAAGTAGTCGGCTATAGAACTCCTGGAGCGATTACTGCTGGCCAAGAGCCAATAAGTACTTAAATGAATCCAATATTAGGGGCCCCAGGCACGGCATATCCGGCCCTAGGTGTCAAATAAGTGGAGGTTGACGAACTTCTGAAGGGGTCGTTAATGGCCAACAGATAATATATACTTAAATCAAACCAATACTAGGGTCCACAGACATGATATGTCCGACCCTATGTTTCGTATAAGGAGGTAGAACTCAGGGATTGGTTATTAATGGCGCAGAGCGAATCAGTACATAAGTGAAGTCAATTCTAGGGGTTCCAGATACGGCATGTCTGGCTCTGGGAGTCGAAATATGTGGAGAGCGAACTCCTGGAGCGGTCACTAGTGGCCCATAGACAATATGTACTTGAATGAAAAAAATTCTAGAGGCCCGAGATTCGGTATGTCATCTCCTAGGTGTAGAATTTGTAGGACCGGTAGCTGATGCGTTACGATGCACGCGTGTCTCCGCTATTTATTGCGAAAATCGCGGAATCATTCGGTGTCAAGGAGTATCGAAATCTCGAGATCCGTGAAGCGGATACAAACGCGAAATGTCACTGGTCGCAATTTTTGTTCGCAGGCACATCTGCGAGCATTATGACTCTACGCTAGCCACCCCTTTGGAACGTCGCCTCTTAGGACCTCGCGCTTTTTCTTGGACTTTCTGCTTTGCCAATCAATGCGGAAAATGGAAAAATGAATTCCTCGTATCCTATATCGCGTTGTGTGTGCTTACGCGAACGTGCTACCCTTCCTCAATTACACGGCGTTATAGGCGGTTATAAAACTGTATCAACGAACTTCTAGTTCAAATAGTTCATGGTATCATTTCCTATACGCGACGATAAGAAAATCCAAGGTACAACGAAAGCTACTTACAGCCAGTCTACGAAATTTCTAATAAAAATCTCGCGATCCCTCCCATCGGCGGAGGGGGGAAAAACTCAGCTTAAATCTTCATGGAGTTTTAATAAAAACTTTAAGAGAAATTATAAGAGCATTAAAGTTTCGTAAGAAATAAAACCTTGCTGTGTTTATAGAAGCTTTTCCCTGGGAAAAAATCGTTCGCTGGCTCCCGATAAAAATTCCTCTTATCACATTCCAGTCATCGTTCGCCACAGATTATCAACAGTGGTACATCGTAGCGGACAAACAAAAAAAGAAGGGAGCAGTTAAGCTCGCCAACAGATCACGGACCAATCTAGCTGCGAATTTAAATGATAGCGCCGATTTAAAAGGTCGGTTGGAAAGCATCCAATATTAACAATACATTGCTTGCTTTTCAAAAGAGGTAGCACTGATCGTTCGGAGAAGATTAAAGGTCCATTCTCACCGTCTATGCGGGAGATTAAAGCGGAGACCCTTGCGCCGGCCGCGAAGTCGCTCGTGAAACAAAAAGAGCACGGCCGCTGAACCAATGTAAACCCATCAAATGGAAAAATCGCTCCATTAGCGAGTGTTCTCGAAAGTAAACGAGGGATACCTATCGAGAACAAAAACAACTTCCCTCTTCTAAAGTGCAGTTCCGTATAATCGAACAAAGATATATCGTCAGAAGAATAATCAATCCACTTTACACGTCACGGGAATGGAGACTTTTGTCTCCAATTATTTCCCAGTAGACGGTCTTTGCGTGCCATTAAGGATTCCCTTTGTTCCCACCTTGGTCCCCTTTTGACTTGCAGGGGATGCTGCGTCGCCGCGGAACTCCATTCTATGGGTTCTTTCTTCTCGCGAACGAAAGAACGTACGCGACCACGTTCGAAATTGTATCCGTGGAATTCGCTTTACGAAAAATATTTTGTAGCACTTGAATTCCAGGTGGAAACGCCGTCATGGAACTCGTCGAAATGATTAAAATCCTTAGAAAAATGCCACGCGGATTCCTCAATCGAACCAAGGAGTGATCACAACCATCTGTTTCGCGCACATGTACCTTATACAAGCCTGTATAATTGAACGGATCCCGAATACGATTGAGAAAGTTACGACAACATATGTTGTCATAGACAATGCAGATGTCAGCGGCTCGAACCAGACCAATTAGGGCGAGGAGCTGATACAAATGTACAATATACAGTCGTAATTACATGCACCAGTTAAACGATCCAACAATGAGGATTTGCTGATCACTTCGCGCTGAATTCCTTCTACTGGTCGCGATTAAGAGATCGATCATTAAAAGATGACAATTCAGATTCCGTTTGAATAAATTCACGACAGATTATCTCTGTCACACGCGTGTCAAATTTTAACACCACGAAAGGTATTTACGGTAACCCCTTCAGTTGCGGATTCTACAGGATGTCTAAAGTCTTTTAGAAAGTGTAATTTCTCTTTCAGGGGTTGAGAAGGAACGGAACACAATATTGGCTACTAATTTTCGCTGTTGAGGATAATGATAGACTGTCGTGATAAAATTTCACGAAAACATGCATTCTTGTATGTAATATTTGTTATCAGTTTAACTTTATACCTCGAAATACGGGGGTAGATGAAAAAAATGTTCAAACACGAACAATGGAAGAATCCCTGAATTTTTCCCTCGGCATACTGTTCTTCTTATTCTCTTCCTCTTCAATATTGGCTTCTTATTTTCTCTTGATGAAGGCATCGCTCCCAAAATCCACATCCAGATAGTAATATGTACTACCCAGTATTCACCATATTCAGTTATTGTTGCTCTCTTTTCAAACAAATTTTCAAGTTTCTTACTAATGCTGGTTCCTTTCCGTAAACCGTCAAATTCTCTAGTGAATTCGTCAAGCGATAAAACAGAAATGAACTACTTACAACGTGAATTACTGATTTCATCAACTGAAAGGTAAAAAATGAATCCTTCGGATATTCCATTCAAATTATCACCCACGGATAAGAGAAGATTAGGAAATCAAAGTTACCGTTGAAATTACCCGTGAAGATAATTGAATTAAAGACATCTGAGACCTCCAAAATGTCAATTTAAGCTGGAAAGTGTCGTGAGAATCGAAGACCAAGTTTAATACGCTCTGCAAGGAAGTATGCTTACCTCACCTAAATCGTCCAATAACCGTTTAACGGGGCTCGATCGATTCCTACCAACCTATCGCTGTCCCCGCGAAATCACCGTTTCCGTCGATACATCTGACAATAAACCTGGCATGTGCCTACTCCGAGAGACGGGGCGAAACGGGGTCCATTTCGTACGATTCAATCCTATCGAGCGCGGCAGCCCTTCGATAAAGTAACGGCCTTATTAAAGCCCTGTAACTCCATTGTTCCGACAGATATTTAGCCCACGAACGCGTCAAACCTGGACACGAGCACGGAAAGGAGATCAAGTAATATAACCTTCGTTTCCGAGGCTTTCCTTCAGGATTCGCAGCCGCGCGAAATTTATTGGACAAAGAGGAAAGACCGTGCCTCGAAACGGACTAATTAACGCGCAAGCAGTGTTAAAATAATGGATGCTCGCGTTGAATCGCGACGATCCAGGGTTAGATAGGATACAACGGTTATAGCGCGAGGGGTTAATTTTCTGGAAGAGCGACTAGGGGATCGCTGCGCGGCCTGGCAACAATAAGATGTCGCTTAAAGAGATTATATTGGCTTTCGAGATAGCGTTAACCGAGTGGTAATTAATTCTGCATCAATTGTATAGATTATATCGACATTGCGATAGCTTCGTTCCTAAGCTATCATATTCTCGGATTATTAAAATTTCATTCGATTAACTGCGCGAGGGTGATCCATCAACGATACTGCTGATCGTATCGGTTTATAGAAAGGCGATCGATAAATCTGATTTATAGAAACTAGGAAAATCACTCTCGATCAAATCGCAGTTTGGCTCCGTGCCAACCAAATGAAAACGCTTGTACTAAGAGTAATCGGATCAACGTATTATGGCTACAAAAAGCATTCGCACGAGCGAGATTTCCACCGACGCTGTTCAAATAAATGGATTTCCAGGGTATTAATCTTTTACAGTCACTTGAAGGTACTATCAGAAGTGATGGAGAATTTAATATGAACGCATTGAACACAATTAATCAATACACCGATGCTAAAATATGTACTACGGTGCACCAGGACTCTGTATGCGCCTGTTGCGGCCACTGGCTCCTTCGATTTGGATACGAGAAATTTAGTGGTAATATTCCACGCTTAACTGATAGCCAATGTTTGATCGAGGTTAGTTCCTGCTTTGACTATGCACGTGTAATGCTCGGAGTTCCAACTATGCGGTATTCTTCTGTAATTTCGAAAATGTGCAACACTCGCAGAGATATTTACTGGTTCGTTATTGCATCATGATTAATAACTTAGCTCAAAATAAACTCCACGATATTAATGCACTTCACGTATCTGTAATACAAAGCTTCAACCCTTAACCTCTAAGTTGATTGCATACACAATATACGTATGAATAATTAATCTTCAAACATTTCCATTCCTCTGCAAATAGATTAAACCGCTCTCAAACAGAGCGAATCAAATTTAACCCTTTTGTACCATTCAAATAGTTTCAACCAAATTGCCTCGAACCGTCTCGGTGCAACAAACACGTACATCTCGTAGAGAACGATATTCGATACGTTTCTCCTCGATTAGCATAAGATTATTAGATCGATAGGTCTTATTATGCGATGTGGTGGATTCACAGAGACGCTGCGTACTTTTGCAGGACCAGGACATGTTTGTCACGGGAGGCAGGTGGTGCGGCGGAACAACTGTTGGCTGGCCGTACTGGCCGTGTCAGTGGTGCTATCGATTCTGCGAAACAGTTTGGCGGGCGAACGGTATCCGCTCGATTATGGTAACAACCAGCTGTCGGTTAACCGCGCCGAAGTCGCTTACGGGGCTCGCGGCGCTAATGAACCATCCCTGAAATTCCAAAACCATTCAAATACTCCGTCATCCCGGCACCCTTAAAAGTTATCATTGCCATCAACTACCGCTCGGCAAACATTCCGTCCACTCGTCAAGAATGACATCACGGAGGAGTCGTCGAGAGCAATTTCCTGGCGAACCGCTCAGGCGGTGGGGGCGAATCAAACCGACGAAGATGACGATCGATCGATCCGGTCGAGCGATCGTCGACTCGCGGATTCCGACCCGTCGAACGACTGCCACAAGGAACGACGCGATAAACGCCGAGCCGGGCCAACTGCCAGGGGATCGACCGGATTCACCGGGAGTTCAGTGAATATTCCGGAAGAGCCCCGCTTATCCTCCCGGGTTTCCTGTGTCGCGATGAAAGACGTCGCTAGAGAGGCGGCGATGCGACCGTTGATTACGGTCACGTTGTTGTGGATTCGTGCAATGACGACTCGCTAAAGGCTTTCAGACGAGAGAACAAGGACGTGAGAAGGCAAAGGGGATTCAGTGGCGAGCTTCGACGTCTTCGGATGAAAAGATCCTATAGGGTGGACGGTCAAAGGACTATGGACTATTTTCAGGCTGACGATATCGTGGGTTCTCGGAGCTTGGGAGATGGCGAGGAAACCGCAATGGAAGCGACATTCGACTGAGATTCCTGAATACGTTGTTTCTATCGGTAAAGCATTCGAAACAGGATTGAAATCGGAGAAATTCGCGGATCCAGGGGGATTGAGTGGTAGGAAGCCGTCGGAAGGCTCGGTTGAGCAATATTTAATCGATTCCGCCGAGTCTTCCACCTCTATTAATCAACTATTAAGGATTGGACGGTTGAAATTGAAAACGCTGACGGGTCGAAAAAGATTAAAAGACGCGAAGAGACGAGCATCTACGAAAGGTAAGAAAGATACGCGAGATGTTGAGCCCAAAGGATACATCCAGAAACGATATTTCATTGAAACTCCTAAATCTTCCGCTTCTATTAGTGAACTGTTCGACGGAGAATTGATACCAAAAGGGAAATCGGGAAATAGAAGTCGACGGGCATGATAATTCCATGTATCAGTTGATGAGCAGAAGGTCCATTAAAATTCGGGAATAAAACTTGACGAAGAGCCGAGGTCGTTCGATTCTGGTTATGTAATAAATCTGGAGTGGTCGTACCTCTGCCAGAATTCGGGATCCTCGAATTGCGAGCCGCGAGGCAAAAGAGTCAAAGCAATCAAGACAGAAGGGAGGACTCCTCATTCTTCAGAGTTCGAAGGTTCCTGGTGAACGTCGACGTCTCGTAAATCAACGTTGGTTCGGAGAGAGATGGAGTATACGCGCCAGTTGAATGGAATCTCCGTGAAACAGATATCAACAAATGGAAGCGATGATGAGGCAGACAGGAGAACCCGTGGAAATTTTTCGATCCGCGAGAAGAGAAATATTATTACGTCTAGCGACGCGGTCACGTTGCATTCGTCGCAATACGATGGAACTTCATTGAATGTTACTTTCAACGAAACGACAAATGATTTTTTGGATAACGATGCGAAAATTGTTGAGACAGAATTGGAGATCGACTTCATTTCAGAGAACGTTAAGTATAACTCACTGGACGATCGAGATGCTGCAGCACACGTACAGCAGTGGAATGATTCGACGTTAAATTTGAGTACTTTAACATTGAGCAATGAATTCAGTTCAACAAGTCACGACGGAAGCACAGGATGAGTTAACAGAGTAACACTCGAAGCACCAGATGTGGTGAGTGAGAACGATTCACTGCTATCGGATAGCTCGATGTTAAATGGCAAACCGAATTCGACGTTGAAATGACAATGCACAGTTACCGGAAAACGTTTCAAGTCTAAGTAACGATGTGATCTCGATAAGACTCAATTTGAGCGCGGATTCGTCGCAAGATATGGAATTAGACGCTCCGCGGAGCGAGATTGATAAGGCTAAAGAAGAGGCGAATAAAGCGACAACGGAAGAGGCTTCTGCGCAAAGTAACGTGACAAAGGAGTCTGACGGCGTCCTCGTGAACTCCGAGCATAGCTCTGTTGCGGCGCCAAGGAGTGCCCCGTACCTAAGAAACGATATGAACTGTCTAACCGAAAGGGGCTATACGTCGGAGAACAGTGGCCTTCCTGAATTCGGCGAGGGAAATTCCGACGATACGTTCAGGAACTCACCTTCGACTGAGCAAGAGCGGAAGATTACGAAGGATATCAAAACAAACGCGAACCATAAGCAATCGCTCGTGAATAAAACGAAATATTCGAAATCGAAGCTTCCTTTAACCCCTTCTGAACGACCATCCGCGTCTAGAAAAGCCGTTATCCAAACAATTGGGACGATAAATAGGAAAATCGACGACCAGGCGGAACGGTTCGATACAGCTACGGATGGTTTGACAGAAGATGATGAAGTAACGTTTAACGATCCTCTAATGGTTTCGAAGAAACGGCAACCCGTCGGTTCAAGGGCGACAGAGTCGTTGAATCGAAATATTCAAACATGACTGCGACATTAAGCCTGATGAACCGTCCGTCGGGTTTAGCTCGAAAAATGAGAGGGCTCAAACCCGCTCGTTGGATAATGGAACGGTGAATGAAGTTAATCCGTCCGAACGGGTTTAACTCCTTGAGCACGATGCCCATCCCGGTGATCGATCATCCTACGAGAGAACGAAAGTCCAGGTCGTCCACGGTGCAAACTTCGACATCGACGAGCCTGAAACTTGATTCATCTATGAAGGTCGGAGGCCCGGTGTCAGGACGAACTTCTACGCCGACGTGGGTCAAGGACGAGGTCCAACGAAGAACCGCCTCGACCATGCAAATGGAATACGTCCAAGCGAATGCCAGCAACGATGCTCCCGGGGGGCTAAGAGTCTCGTTGACACGTCCACTAGAATTCGTCTCCAGAGTGCAGGATTGATCAAAGGTTTCGCTCCCGTTTGAAAAATACGAATGGTTCTCTGGACAACTACCTTAACGAAAATCTCGCGCTTTCGTCTACAGAGAGGGAACAACTTCCAGTTACCGCCGAAACGTCGACCATCGGATTGATTAACGACGTGAACCAATTTTTGTTCACTTTTGACATGATCGCCACTTCTTCTGACCATGAACCGTTACCATGGACGAGGCGTCCTCGCAAACGACGAACAACTCGTTGCATGAGCTGGAACCGCCGAATCAGTGGCCAGTTAAGCACAGCGCGATGGTCGAGTATAATCTAGTGTTAAGTCGTCTAATGATGGTCCATGAGAGGAAGGATACCATCACCTGCGGGCCAGTGATGCCGCAACGTGACGTTCAAGCGCTCGAGGTGATGCTTTACACTCTGGACAGGCTCAACGATCGTGGAATTGTACCCGGTGTTAAGATCGGCGCCTACATTCTCGACGATTACGACAAGGATACGTACGGCTTGGGAATGGCTGTGGACTTTATCAAAGGTACGTGTTGTTTTGTCAGTTGATTAGCTGAAGGCTGATAATTCAATGGTCGTCGGTGTCCGATGTTGTAGATTGATGTTATGATTGACGAGTGCGATGCATTCGCGCGTCGGAAATGTAAATTCGTACGAGTTTCAGCAATACCCGCGAGCAACTGTCAACGTGTTTAATACGTTTTTGATTAGAGAAACAATTCGAGTTAAACGACTAAGAAAATTGAATTTCTCTTTAAAGGAAAAAGATGTTCCGTTTCACCACATTGTTACTAATTATTTGCGAAGATCAGAAAAATGGAAAGAACACCGCTTATTTGCCGACTTCATTCTTTTTGAGAGATAAAGAGAATGTTCGATTTGCTTAAGTTCGTTCATTTCCAAGATACGACAAGTGAAATTGACAATGTGAAACTTCGCGAACATCTCACGGAGGTCTACGGAACCATTGCGTACTCTGAATTTTTCAATCCAACAATACAATCACATGCATTCACATTATAGGGAGAAAAATGAAATTCCGCGAATGTAGGTCACGCTGTGGGCACGATTCCACTGAAACTGTGAAAATTTTAACTGCTTTGAAGGCTAGGGGAATCTCACAGCGATAGCTCAAAGAAGCGATAAGATGTTCAGCGTGCGCGATGCTTTATATGGAAAATTCCGCTCGTGTAACGAACTTACGCGGCGCGGTGCTAGATGAAATTGCGGCAACTTTCTTCCAACTTTTCCGTTCTCTCCTCTCTGTCACGAGTCATGTTAATCTATTATTCTCCGCGAAATGCCAGGTCCATGTTTACCAAATGAATCAACCCGACAGGAAGTTTCATCAACCTTCAAATCAAAGAACGAACGTAGTATAATAAAAGAAGCCTCGTCACGCGTACTTGAACTTCGTCGAACTTTACATCGGTTACATCACGTTCTTTGACGTAACGAATTCGTCTGTGGAAATACCGAACCGTTGCTTTTACTTCTTGTATTTCATTTTATCACCCTTTCTCATTTCGAAGCGAGTGTGAATACATTGTATACATTGTGTCGGAGATTCGTATTGTCGTTTTTTCTCTCTAATGATTCTTCAGTAAATTCTCGACCTAGATATTTGGCCAATGCCAGATGTTAATTTATCCTTTCTACGCGATTATCGATGCGCGACCAGGTTTGATAGATTCTAGGACCGTTTCTTTCGACAGTGAACATGAGCCTCTATAGCGATGCAGTGGTGATGAAAAATTGTACCCCTTGAAGAAAGAAGAGTATACTCTGTTGGGATATCGAACGGAAAGTTACACAAAACTCCGCTCGGAACGGAGAAGAAAAATTTGTATTTCTACTTCAGGTTCCAAAAATATGCAATGCCTAACGAGCTCAACGCTTCGAAAATGAGACTTCAATAGAAACATCTATGACCTAGCGACCATTACATAATTATGAATTAATTTCAGCATACGGTTTACGTGTCCCCAGAGATTCAAATCCTGGATATTTAATCTAATTTGCTTCCTTTGAATGGAATCAACACACGGATTACGTTATTGCTAGTGGGTAATTTCGCAGGGCATTGAAGCAAACCAGTTAACGAATTGTTAGCGCAGAGCTATTTTAATTAACGTGAATGATAGCTCCAGCGAAAACGCGCGCTGGACCTACAATCAAGTTTCTGATTAACACAATTCAGAGGGCGCAAACTGCTTCGCTGTAAAGCCTATCGTGTGTCGAGCGAAGTTTCTTTAATCGAACCATTTTCACAAAGTAATTTGGTGTTTAAAATTGTTAACGTACGCAATTACTGAATTATTACTGTGTCACAAATACAATGAAGATCAACTGAATAGTTAACATCGCTAATCTAAATGTCGAAACTTCAAAATGATTCTAACATTAATACACGTTCTCCAAAGTTTTCTAGTAGTTGTCATATTTGCCTTTCAATTAGAATAAAAATTAAGATATAATATAACAAGAAGCGGCACTAGACAATTCTGAAACGATAAGCTCTATAGAATTCAATTTCCTCGAGAAGGAAATCGTAAATGCAGAGCTATCACACTGCTAGTTTACCGTGAGATAGTTTGCATTCGTGATAGACGTGCGTTATATCACGATACTGCACTCTCCTACAGAAATAGGTAATTAGGATTTCCCTTGTTCCGAAACAATCAGAATCTACACCAAAAACATGCGACACTGCTTTTAAATACCCATCGAGATGCAACAAAACAGAACAATACAGCCTCATCCTTTTACGTACAAAAAAGATGTAAGAACGCGTGTATAGAAGACCGCCTCATCCGAATGAAAGCATCTTTCCTACCCTTCGCCATTGTTAGATTTCCGTGTAACGAAGAATACTTGACGTTTCGTTTGCTTCCATTATACAGGCTAGGGGAACTCCATTCCCCAGAGTAGATCATGTCTTAACTAGAGAAGACATTCAGTCGCTGGCGGCTGGACCATTACGAGGCATAAAAATTCCAATGAAAAGAACACAACTTCCCATGCACTCGGCGGTAAAGTAAAGTGCGGATATTAAAATTTGATGTCCGTAGCAATAGCCCGACACTCGGTGAAAGCGAATTCGCATTGAAAGTTGACATTATTCATGTGTTTCCGCGAGATCACGTCGCGATACTGACAATTTCACCGCAGCACGAATGCGCAAGCAGGCGAACGAAACGTGCAAACACTGCAAAGATGAGGCAGAGCGGACATAGCGTTTCTAAATGAAAAACTCTGGCAGAAGTATTGAATTACTGAATTCCTTTTATAAGTTGCTGTATGAGAATGCAATGCTAATACAAATTTCGAGATTGATGTCGCGAATGTTTCAAAACTTTCGCGAGATTCTCCGTCTTTGCTTGTTGCGCGGTTCTAACGATTTCTGATCGACTAATTGAATTCTTGTACGAATATAATACACTTGCAACATATACGCTATTTGATTGAATATCGGTAAGGAGATTTTCTACTCCGTGCTGCGATTGTATCTACAACGAAATTTGCTTCTGAAGAAATCTAGAATCCCGCATAGATAACATGCAGGCATCGAGACGAGTCGATACGGAGGTGTCGTGAAGCTTTCCACGGTGCACTGCAAGCTCAAGTATCGCCTGTCGGTAAGCTCGTGATACTCTGCAAGCTCAAGTCGACAACTTCGTCTCGATTTATCCTAGTACCGACGAGCTACAAGATAGGCCACTGATCTAATGGAATTTTATGACCATTACTGTCCGAAATATTGATCGCGTACAAATTTTTACACCCTGTACAATATAGGATTCGAAATTGATAAAGTAGCAGTTCTTGCAAGATTCGTGGATATATTTTACGCAAAAGGGAGGACCGAATTAAAAATTTTCCAAAGCTCATAAAATGTGAATTATTGTAGACATAAAACCTCTTGCCAGATAAAGATTTGATTTAAATTAAAATCCAAAAAGACCAGAGAGAAAGTAGAATTCTTCGACGGTTCCAGGTTGATGCCACGAGAGTAAAATTTTACTTAACTTAATTTAAATTATGGCTTCAACTATTACCTGAAGTACAACGTAAATAGAATTTCCAAGTCCTGAAAAGGACTTAGATAATTTAAATTGTACTGCAAAATACTCGATGCTAAAAATACCAGTAATCCAGTTATTCTAATCTCGCGCAAAGTTAATGAAATAATGGAATGAATGAGTATCATAGAAAATTGTTGAAAGTAAATCTATGAAACCTTTGATCAAGTGAAAAATCTATCTATCTCTATCAAAAGCTACGACCACCATCTTTTAACTAGTTTGGTACATCTAGCATCAAGTTTACTACAATACTTATGTCTACAAGCACAGTCCTTAGCATGATATCGTCTTTCAGAGACCAGGATCTCGAAAACATTACCAAGTACCCAGGTCCACCAACGAGGAGGTGACTACGCAGGATCACATCCATATTTCCCTAATCCCATCCACCCTCCATTACATGTTGACGATCTCGGTACAGAAGGTACCGAGATCCAATTCTACTTGAATTCAATACACGCCAAATCCATGGTACATTTTCTTAGAAATTGCAACGTGGACTTTACGAATCGCGAAAGGGAAGAAGGGACTGGAAGTATATATCATGTTCTTATCCAGAGAGTAATTTACAAAGTCTCTTTATCGACACTTTAGAAACATTAAAGCGTTTCTCAAAAGGGATTACGATGCGATAAACACTAAACTCTATTATACTCTATTCTGAAAAAAAGAAATTAAAAAGGTAATTAAAGTTGGACAAACTTGTGATAAGTAATAAATCAAAGAGAAAAGTGAACATAACATTCGCGACGTGACCAAAGGTACTCTACATACTCACGTGGTACTACGTAATCACGTAGATTTGCTAACTAAATGTTTCCGGCGCTGTCCACTTTCCAAACCACGGTCTTTTCGACCCATGGAGCTACTCATGGCAGCGACTTACGTGTAACATTAAGTTAGCGTGCTCACTACTTGCTTGCCACATGCGATGCATGCCAGCGAGTACGCAGAGTAATAAAACTGTTACTGATAAACATCAGTAGTGTGCAAATGGAGACTAAGAATAATTATATTCAATTTCGATAAAACGGGGATTTTGAGGAAAAATTCTATGGTTTCGCTCTTGATAAGACAATGTACATACTCCCTTACAATTTCATTACAATTATTATCACAATTACTATTATCTAATTATAATTACTATTATCTATGACTAATAATATACGCATCTAGCGGCGATCCAACGGCGAACGTAGAAATATCTGTTGAAATTATTTATTGACATCACAGGAATTTTATTATAGAAATCATAAAAATTGGATAACAGAATGGAAATGAAAAGAATTGGTTGAAATTCGACTCAAAACCATTGAATTTTTGACAAGAACGGAGAAAATACGTCAAATTTCACGATTCCCTAATAATCATTCTCAATTATAATTTCGTACAGCCTATTTGCGTGAAACAATTGGAAAGAACCTTGGAAAACGTGGAAATGGCAATTTCTTTACGTAAAACAATACCATGCGTCAAACGCTGCATTCACCGAAAATATCATTTCCTCATTTCCAAATTTAAAGAGAATAATGAAGTCACTTTGCGACTACAGAATTAAATTTTCTGTTGTTGTAATTATTGAAATCAAGAGCCAACCTTTGATCAAGGGAAGATACCATGGAGACAGAAAGAGAGAGAAAGAGATATGGAGAGAGAGAGATGCCGGATTATTTAAACAATTCCCTGATTTTCCACCGTCGCATATATTTCTTTAATCACAGAATGATTACTTCTATTTCAACTACACCTGCTCTCAGTTTCAATACTTAAGATAACTCATCTACCGATCACTGAATAGATTACTAATACCGAATGAATTGATTAGCATGAGAATAGTCATGGGAAAGGAACAAAGATGGAACGTAATTAAATTATATTAATGGAGAATATGTAGTAAGTTATATCACGACATCCAGCCGCGTTCCAGCGGCGAAGGGAGGGGTTAAAATAAATCAGAATAAACCAAAAACTAAGCGGATTTCCGAACATCAATCACCTACCCATCGAACATTAAAGAATCAAACAACCCTCCTTCGATGAGGCACGATAAATTTAACAAGTTATATCAAGTCATCCAACGGCGGTCCAGCAGCGATCCAGCGGCGAACGCAAAAATTAACTTAAACTATATCTTATTCTCTAATTACACTAATTATATAATCTACGTGCGTAGTCCTTAGCATGATATCGTTTTCGGGAGGCCGGTCTCTCGAAAACGTTACCAAGGGCCCAGGTCCACCCCGTGGAGGTGACTACGCAGGGACCCATCCCTAAACCCTAATCCCATCCACCCTCCATTATATATTTACGATCTCGGTACAGAAGGTACCGAGATCTGACTCTACTTGAATTTAATACACGCGAAATCCATAATACATTTCCTAAAATCTATCAGATATTTAGAAACTGCAGTATGGACTTTACGAAAGGGGTGACGAGAAATACCACTGTCTTACCCGAAGAGAGATTTATTAAGTGACTCTTCCAACACTTTCGACAAACGAAAGTGTCTCGCAAAAGGTTCTACGGTACGATACTCTAAATTCTACTATTATATTAAAGAGCATTCCAATCCGATGCTTCCGCGTTAGCCATTTGGCAAACCGTACCGGACGCGAATCGCGAGCAAGTTTTATGCCACGTCTTACGTCGAAACAATCGCAACTGCGCTCTCCCCGACGGTGAGTGAGATGTCCATCTGAACCCCAGCGAGGCCCAACACTAGGATTGCTCTGCGATAGAGACGAACCTCGTGGAACCGCCCGAATCCGTCTTACAGCAGGTCAGACCCCAGCGCCTCGGGTTGGGAACCACTCAGCCCGCTCCATCGTGAGCGCGTCCACGGCTGAACCCGTGAAGATCCAGGTGGCCACGACAAACACGCATCGGTTTGATTGAGTCGCAACTGTTTCCCTGCGTGACGATTAAAATCTAAATCTCGAGCGAAGGAGAAAAAAAGGAAAGGGAAAAAAGGAAGAAGAAAAAAAGAGAAAATCTACGTGAAGCGATCTTACGAAGCATAAAGTTAGAGTGCTCGAGCAAATAAACGCGAACTAATTTACGCGAGAAAAATTAAAAGTTCTGTCTTGATAAACGAGGGGTGCAAGAAAGGGGAGCAGTTATTTCTCTCTCCGGGTAAGAAAACGTATTTCTTTACAATACGATTACAATTAAATTACAGAGATATACAATATACAAGTACTTATGACTAAAAACGCACGCATCCGTCAGCGATCCAGCGGCGATCCAACGGCGTTCCAACGGCGAACAGAGATTTAAGTAAACCAGAATAAACCAGAAAGAAAGTGATTTTCTAATCATCAAATATCAAACCATCGATCATCAAACCATCGATCATCAAACCATCAAACATCAAACCATCAAACATCAAGCCATCAAACATCAAGCCATCAAACATCAAACCATCAAACCTTCAAACGTCAAACCATCAGACGTCGAACGATCAAACAACCCTTCATCGAAGGGACACCATAGCGAGATAGAAGTCACCATATATAATTAATAATAAAAACGGGGGAAATCGGGATAAAAGGGGATGATTATCTTATTAAAATTACATTACATGAATGTACAAATTGGATGGCAATAATTAACTTAAACTAAACTATTCGCAGTCCAATTTAAAGTTTCAAAGTCCTGAGACGGACTTGAAAATTTCAATTGTACTGAAAAAGACTCGACGCTAGAAGTACCAGTGATTAAATTATTCTAATCTCTAACGAAATTAATGAAATAATAAAAAATTGTTAAAAGTGAATCTATGAAATCTTTATACAAATGAAAAATCAAACTATCTCTATTAGAAGCTACGAACCACGATCTTTTGATCAGCTTGGTATTTCTAGCGTCAAGTTTACAATTATACTTATGTCTACGCGCGTAGTCCTTAGCTTGATATCGTTTTCGAGAAGGCAATCTCTCGAAAACGTTACCAAGGGCCCAGGTCCACCCCGTGGAGGTGACTACGCAAGGACCCACCCCTAAACCCAAATCCCATCCACTCTCCATTACATATTTACGATCTCGTTACAGAAGGTACCGAGATCTGACTCTATTTCAGTTAAAAAACCGAGATCCATAATACATTTTCTAAAATCTACCAAAGAATTCTAGAAATTGCAGTATGGACTTTACGAATCGCAAAAGGAAACACTTTCTTATTCAGAGAGAAACATTATTATAGAATGATTATACGATGATTCTATTTTACAAAAGTTAAAGTATTGCACAAAAAGCAATACGAAAGGATGCTTTAAATTCTATTATTCTACTTTAAAACGACTCAAAATTAAACGGAATAAATCAAAGTGTGTGTTTCCCTCTGAATAAGAAGAATGTGTTTCCGTACAATTTTATTACAATAATCAGTACAATACATATACAAAGTTTGGTACAGTAATCATAACAATTTCATTACAATAATCATAACAATTTCATTACAATAGTCATAACAATTTCATCATAGTAATCATATAAATTTGATAACAAAGGAAGTGGAAAGGATTAGGGGTATTATTCTCGACGAAGTTGGTGAAGTTGTTGAAATTCGCCCCAAAACCAATGAATTTTTGACAAGAACGGAGAAAATACGTCCAATTTCAAGATTCTCTTAATAGTGATTCTCCTAATAGAATTTCGTATAGCCTGTTTGCGTGAAGCAATTGGAAAGAATCTTAAAGATTGTGGAAATGGAGATTTTTTGACGTAAAACAATACCATAGTGATATCTCCAACGTTGTATTCACCGAAAATACCATTTTCTTATTTCCAAATGTAAAAAGAATAATGAAACCACTTTGCGAACACAAAATAGATAAATATAAAATCATTCTCATCATCAACAATCAGACCAATCTCTTTCGAGAACAAACACCACAAAGAGATAGAAATTGCCATAGATTATGCAGGATTCTCTTAAACGAGCCCCTGAGTTTTGACCGACGTGTTTTTATGAATAGAATATGAATAGAAAATGAATGATTTTATCGCTGACAACAAAGAAATGCGAGATACCGGTTTCGAAACAACTATTCTACCACATATCGAAGAATCTGTTAGTACCCAATGAACTGGGATACCATTCTTACGAACTAATTAAAGCGAGAATAACTACGCTCGGTTGTGATAAGTGAGAGAAGTCAGGATAAGAGGGAAAGGGTTACACAATTACAAATTTACATTACACAAGTGTACAAATATAATAGTAAAAATTAACTTAAATGAGTCAGGATAAGAGGGAAAGGCTCACACAATTATAAATTTACATTATATGAGTACAAATATGATCTTATAAATTAACTTAAACTAAACTATTTGCTGTCCAATTTAAAGTTTCAACGTCCTGAAAAGGACTTGGAAAATTTAAATTGTATTGCAAAATATTCGGTGCTAAAAGTACCAGTAATTAAATTATTCTAATCTCGCGTAAAGTTAATGAAATAATAGAATGAATGAGCATCATGGAAAATTGTTAAAGGTAAATCTATGTAATCTTTGTACAAGTGGAAAATCTATCTAGCTTTATCAGAAGTTGATATCGTTTTCGAGAGAGCAGTCTCTCGAAAACGTTACCAAGGGCCCAGGTCCACCACGTGGAGGTGACTGCGCAGGGACCCTTACTTACATGCAGCATGCGATGCATGCAAGCGAATGCGCAGCTAAATGATTTATTAATACCAAGCAAATATGAATTGATTTGCACTAGATCAATTAGTAATTCTGTTTTCTTAAACGAGAAGTATAAGGAAAATAGGGATAGGTTGTGTTTACTTTGGGTAAGATTATTTATTTTATTTAGCATATAAATCTAAATTAATTCTAACTAAAGATGTATTCTCATCCCTCGGCGATCCCACGAGTAACGCAGAAATTTGATTTATTTTCACAGAAATCTGAAGTACGAGATAAAGAAGCGAGATCAGATACCAACGAAGAATGACAGAGTAAGAATTCGAACGAAAAGAGATGCGAAATAAAACAGAATATGGAATAATGGAATAATATCGACACTTGACAAGAACATCGCAACGAACATTGATATCCTTACGCAAATAACTTAAATCTGACTCTTGAATCTGACTCTTAAATTTAACTCTTAAATCTAAGTCTTAAATCTAATGTTACTCGATATCGTTTTAGAAAGACCGGTCTTTCAAAAACGTTATCAAGGAATTAGGTCCCTGCATACTTGCCTCCACGTTTAGAGATGAGTACGCAGGGACCTATCCCCAAACCCAAATCCCATCCACCCTTCCATTATATGCAGCCTCGGCACTGAGGTACCAAGATTTCATTCAACTTTTCTCTTAAACTTGTGTAATGACAAATGGAGTACGAATACGGTGCGCAGCACGGCTATTTGCTTACGCACGCAACTTATTAGGAATTCATTTATCGTTACTCTAATACACTATTTTTATTTTGTTATATCGTTACTTTAATAAACTATTTTTATTATAAATCTAACATATAATAGGTGTGGACTTTCAATTCTCTGAAGCCCAAAAATATTTCAGTAACATGTCAAGAATTCGGAGACACGTCAAAAATTCGGTAGCAATTGCAAAAAGCTAAATTCTTCAAATACAAAAGTTTGGTAGCAAAAAGAAAATTAAAATTGAAAAATAAGAAAAACAAATAATAAATCATAAAACGAATAAAAGTAATAAAACTAATCGTTCAATCCCGAGATTGTTCACAGTATACACTAGTCATTCAATCGCGAAACTATTCTCAATACATAACAATCTCGCATTTTTTAAACCGATAAACTAATAAAAAGAACGATTACAATTATATAAAATAGGAGGGCTATATATGCTAGCATTCAGTCGAATGCGCTAGCTGATAGCCCTCCAGTTTGTTCAAGTATATATCAAAATTACTACTACTGCTACCTCATCTACCCCACCACCTCTAATTAAAAATTCGGTTTGTACAAACTCACCGTTCGCAGACAAGTGCCGTCATCAGCGGCTAGCATCCTCTCCATGATCCTCTACCATCGACTCAGCTAGCTGACCATTGTCCACTACTAAGCAGGCAGCACCCTCTCCGTAATCCTCCAGCATCGACTCAGCTCGCTGACCACTTTCCATTACCAAGGGGTTATCGCGATGACCAGTGTCCACTATCATGGGGCTCAGCAGCCTCTCCGTGATCCACCACCATCGACTCAGCTCGCTTGACCACTGTCACCTACCAAGGGATCATCAGGCTGACCAGTGTCCGCCACCATGGAGGGCAGCACCCTCTTCGTGGTCCCCCACCACCATCATAACACGTTGATCATGGTCCATCTTCCTGAACTAGGCCCAAGAGGAGCTCCGATCGGTACCGCGTCTATCGAGCAACTGATTAAAACAGCGGAAGTGCCCTCCTTATATACCCATGGCTCCCCACCCTTGCGCTTAAATTTTAAATTGATTTTTCGTTAAAATTGGCCGTAATTTAGCGATTTTCGCAATTTTTTTTACCAATTAATATTCTTAACGATTACTCACAACTATTGGTAATAATCATTTATAAATTTTATGTAAACTAAAGCTACATTTACGTTTTAAAGGAGAATTATTGTTATTTTTCGCGAGTTTACTTCTTAATCATTTATGTATTATTATCGCGGACAAGATGCATCTACTGGGATCACTATTGCTACTTCCGGTACCTATTTGGAGCCATATGCTGAATTGGTAACATTTCGAAAGACAGTAAAATTGTACGACTTTGGTGATCGTACTTTGATCATAGTCGTAAGGGAAGTAGTAGAGCTTTCACTGCTAACTCGTAGCTTTTACCGGTAACAACATTCTCTCCAATATCAAAATCTGATAACTTTTAAAAATCTTCACGAAACTCGAATTGTTACAACTATTTGCGTAATTCAATTAGATTTAGAAATATTTGCCGATATATAAAACCATTTATTCTTTCTCTAATTTTCAGTGATATCAATCAATATACCAGACTGGCAATTAAGTGACCAACAATTTTCCTCAAACAAGAGCAAAATTAAAAGTAACAAAAATTGTACAATCGTACACATAATTTTCCAGAAACTTGACTATATTATAAACTAAACACGAAGCACGCTAGCCATAAATGCAGAAATTTTACGAGCTCAATAAGAAGCACGCTTTATTACTCCGCGAATGTCTATCGTCGGTGCAATGCCGTTCCTCACTACTTGTTCAATTAAATATTCAAACCTCAACGTTTAATCTCGCTACAAAGTAATGGTAGGTGTAATGCGGGTTACAGTTTTTAACGTCCAAGCTCCTCCACCCAGTTACTCTTGCTGACGCAATCTCGTTGATATTCAAAGTAGTATTCGAGTTTTTATTAATATTTTTATGGGCAGTGCTTAAAACGCGTGCACTCGGATATTCTGCAGATCGGACGTGGAGGTGTTGCTATTCCACTCTCGCCTAGCCTTTTCCACTTTTTTCTTTTTCCGACGTCCTCTTTTTTCCTGTTTTTTTCTTTTTCTTTTAAAGCTTCTCAGCGAACGTGGAACACGTATACGTATCGGGAGATTCGTACGTAGGGAACATACGTAATTCCATAGCGTAAATATTTCAACAATTTTCATAACCCACTGGTTGGCCACGATATCGTGACGCGTTCGAGGAAAACCTCGTCTAAAATTGAATTATACAGAGAGATGAAAAAGGAATCATGGTATGAAAATTATGTACTTTATTCGCGTAAAGGAACAAACTTTTGTGCCCAGCGCACTGGCTGTATAAAATTCTTCTGTATAAAGGAACACGTCAAATACGCTGCTTTGCAAATGAACTCTTTACTGAACGTGAATTTTATTAAATTACACAGGTTGAAGTTAATAACTACACGAAAGTCCGATGGTAATGAATGTAATATAACGGCAAACTAGTTGAGTTAGCATATGATTATTGTAATACCACGTTGACCTCCTTTTGCACGTGAAGGCTTCCAGCTTTTTCGTTTTCCTCGTCCTAGCTGTTCGTGGATAATTAACTTTCCCATTGAAATTAGTCGAATCGCATTTCAATTTTAATTACGATTTGCGCAGAAAAGAAAAATGTCGGCACCGTCGAGCGATCCCTAGAGAACGATTTTTATAATTATATAGTTAAATTGGAAACGTTTATATTCTCGTATAAACACAGTCAGGGAAATCGCGCATATAAATTAACGAGAATTTTCGTTATTTCGCAGAAATTTCCAATTGATATCGTCTAATGTAGACGCTCGATTACGCGGATACTTTTCGCGACGTTCCCACGCGAATATCGGCTCTATTATTCGCGTACAACCGGGGGATTGATATTAAATTTCCATTAATTTTCACCGCGAGGAAACATCAATTTCTGGCCAGAAGGTGCACGTAAATACGCGTAGATAACGCTACTGTGAACAGTGAACGCGATAATTTGTCACAACTTACTTCTGGACAAACAGTTTAGAACCTCCATTTTTCATGAAGCGACCAACTCAAGTTGGGGGGGGGGGGGTGATAATGACAAAATCGAAGCAATGCCACGATCTAGTAAAAACTTGTTGATATGATAAAAACAATGTTTATCCGGTTGAAAATTTCAGTACGTTTGCGTGTCCATATCAGACGACGTAAATGTAATTTCGAAAAGACTGAAATCGATTAAAATGGCAAACGAGAAAAAAATTACGGATTCTCTGATACGTATATATTTTGGTAAACTGACTTTGAAATAGTTCCATATTTCTGTTAGATGCATTTATCTATTTTTTCGCCCCTGCTCGTATTCTCTCTCTCTCTCTCTCTCTCTCTGTTTCCCTACGTTACTTAAAAAGCACGCTGGCAATATTTCGCAAAGGATAAATTAAGTTGGCTGCTAGGTTTTTAAAATATTCCCTCTCGCGTAGCGTTTTAGGAATTTACTTTGTAACTCGTGGGGCGTCGTGTAAAACAATTGGGATCGAGCTATCGATTTCATTATGAAACGGAGCTTTGAAAGAATTCGTGTTTCGGGTCAACGGAAATTCCAGAACGAAGAAATTGCAATTTCCTGATGGAAAAGCTTCCTCGATTTGTTGCGACTGTAGTCGTTGCAGATCAAACCCAGTGTCGTAATTTCTACTACGTTGGTGTTTGGAAATGTTTTTAGTCGCGCTTCTGAGAAGAATTTCCAATTTCATTGCATTAACATGCAATATATTAACGTGTCTTCTTTTTTATTCATTAGACAAAAATATTTACAAATAATAGCACGGATCAGGTGTCACCGTCCACGATTTTCCTGTTCAAACGGAAAGATATTTCACGTAGTATATCAAAGAAGACGAGACGCTACGATAGTGTCAATTAATCATTAATTAAGACGGAGTGAAAAAAAAAAGTATGAAGAAGAGCGACACAGAAATTTCTCGTTCACACTCATTAACTCGTGAACGATGCTTCAGATATTCCATAAACGCGGAAGCATCTCTTCTGGTGGAAGACTCGTCCTCTGTTGGACGATTTTTCGTGTAACCGTCGACGCTTGACACGGCCAGGTAGCCAGTCATGTAAATAAAAATAAGAACCATGGTGTATTCTGTATTTATGAAACGGATGAGGTGGAAAAATAGCGAATTTATTCGATTTTCAAGGAACTGAAGAATAAAAGAAGGAGCAGTTTGTACTCATAACCGCTGGGAGCAGAACGACGAGATCTCGAGAGAACTTTAAGGTGACGCTGAAAACGAACAGCGAAGCTCGAGTGAATGTTAATAAACACCCGTTAAACAACACAAGAGAGAAAAAATTCGCTCACAAGCCGGAAGTGCGAGAGGTAGAGGTGTGCAGCTTCAACGAACGGAATCGAGTGACGCCTCGTTACAGAATAATAAAATTTAATTAAAAGGAGGCAAAAATAAGAAGCAACATTTCATTATGGAAAAATTAAAGCATCCTGGTTCAGCAACGTTCCTGTTAACTGAAAAATGTAACGTTTTGAATTAAAATGATACACCTCTTCACCTCGCAGCCAATTCGAAATGACTGCATTAAATTTTCATGCTGCAAACTATGAAGAAAATATGAAAACTCGTACCATAAAGGATGCCTAGTGCAATAGAGGAAGCCCAGTATAATAGACTTCATATGCATTTCCTATACGACTCGAGAATTGTATAACGATCGACGATGTTTCGATGCTGGTATATTTAAAGGTAGTTGTAACCAATTTATAGCGAACCACCAAACACAATCATACACCCTTTGTGCCGACGAAATCGAACAGACTCGTCGGTTTCGCCGCATACGTTTTGTTCGAGAGAAAGTGAGAAAAAAAAATGAAAGTTGTATCATTTCTGCCTCTGCGTTTATCGATTTTCAATATTTATAAGATACAAACTTGTTCATTAGCAACGTCATTTCATAACCTGTTAAAATGCAGATTTTAATTTATCCATCGTTATCTTCTTTTATCACGCGGCGATTAAAAAGTTAATTCGCCTAGCGATAACAACAGCAGTCTGAAAAAATATTCTCTACGCCCGCTCATGCGCAGCCACTCTCCACTTTCTGACCTCTCCTCTACGACATGAAAGTGTTTCTTCAAAAAGATGAAACTTCGATCGTAGCTGCAGATATTTGCTCTTTGAAATTAGACTACGCGTTTCCCGCGTTCATCGCATTTTCCTCGATGAATAATGCAACAATGCCTGTAACATTTTAAACCTGGAATTTTCAACGGTCTAGAAAGCCCTCCCATTATTCGCATCGAATCAATTATCCTGAAATATCGAATCGCCCGTATCGGATTTCGTTTTAATTGTGATAATCCGACTAGATAAGATACAAGCAACCTTGTCCACTGAAGGAAACGGTCGATTAAACGTTCAATTAACCATCAATCCACGAATTATTTAGGGTAACGTTCAATGGGATACAATTATCGCGCGAAATTTCTTCTTTTTCCAGAGAGATGTCTTAGGTGTAGATACTTATTTTCTGGTTTTTTACCACTAGACGATAAATATCAAAAAATGGGGCGGGAAAGTTAGGGGAAAAGAAGGAACGAAACCACTGAAAGGAAAGGACTGAAATTACGCAGAAGTTTGTGGCTTGTTCGTGAAGAAAATTGCCTCATAAACTTTCCTTATCGTGTAAATATAACGCCTCTCTGCTTGTTGCGAGGGATAATATTCAGTTAGGATATCGTAGGCAAAAAGCGAACGCTTTCGTTAATAAGATACTCCGCAACGAGTTCTGGGCACTCAGTTCTCGGAACTTAGTGAAGGAACGTTTAACGCTTGCACGTGTCATCCTATTTTTCACCATCGACTGGAAGGGATATGGAGATTCATCGAGTCTAGAGGAACCAATGAAATTCACGTCGCCGATGATGTTTTTCGGCATCGCATACTTCATCCGCACAGATGCTTACTACACATCATTCACTTTTATTCCAGTGTATCCATCTCGTTCCAAGTTCCATTCCAAACATCGCCGTTTTACTCGAGCCAAAAGGAAAACGAAATTAAAGTCTCGACGGAGAGGTCAAAGAAGGAGGAGCTTGAACTCGCTTTTGAAGTAATTTCCGTCCTTTTGCAACATGGGAATTTTTTTTATGTCGCTGCACACCAATACCATCGACGCGACGTAATGCCCGAGCAATACCGTTATGGCATTTCCTGCGATGTTGGTCTCGAATCCTTTCAAACCTACCGCACCCATTACAAGTTTCCAATAGAAGGAGCGATCCGGCATGATGCAATGAAAGGAATAATAATACAAGGGGAACGAGCGAAAAAAGAGAAACGTTAAAGTAAAACAAAGCCAAAAGCGGTCCGAATCGATGCGCTGGCTCCATAAAAAAGCATCCGACGTGTCGTATAACTGTCACGCACCCGTCAAAAGGGAAATTCTTTTTCGAAAAATAAATCTGTCCGCCATTTGACAAACCCGATAATCGCGCGTCTTATCCGACATAGCTACACGATCCGCCGCTATAATTGGATGGCTCGCATCAGTTTTCCCTCACTGTTCGTTCCTGTTGCGGGAACTTGTTCCGGGTATCGCTACGAACCCGATTAACTTCGATGCCTGAATTTAATGAGAACGCGATGCGCGAAACTTTCGGACAACGAAACAGAACCGCGCTGGTTGCAAACACAAAGCAACGCTGAAACGCGTAGTAAGTAATGCGCAATGTGGATTCGATATGAATCTCCCAACTCGCGACGTGACGGCTTGGAAATTTATAATTACTCGTCAAATTTTTTCTTCTATCTCGGTGATAGAACCGAAGTTATGAACCGAAGAAGGGAAAATTCTGCAGCTTCATTCTGCGAGAAGTAACCTGCTCCGCTTAACCGAATCGTAATATTCTAAAATTTGTCTTTTATTACCTCCAGCCTCCCCGTGAACCAACTTTCGCAGCAATCAAAAGACACAACCCCGGTCCCGTTATTTTCCTCGCCTTTCGCTCCCAGACCATCTACATGGGACACGTGCACACGCGCATACCGGCCATCACGGGATTAGCTCCTTACGTACGACGACAATAATTTATCAAAGTACTTCTTACAAGACTAAAAGTGCCAATGCTGACAACCGGTGGAATAAAAAAAACTTCCACTTCTTCCGTTCCTCTCTTCTTTACATTTCGTTCTGGCTTTCTTTAATTCCTACCCGCGAGAGAATTATGATCGACGATTTAAACAGTCGCACGCGGCAAAATGAAAGGAACAGAATTCGCGAGGCGTGACGTGGGACAGGGTAAGACGGTTTGGAGGAAACGAGGAAGAGAATGAACGGGAGGGAGAGGGAAGGTAGGGTAGTAGGGAACGAGGCAGGGCTTCGAGGGTGACGGAGGGTTGATGCGTTCCACAGGAGGGTAGTGTTGATACAGTCGCAGAGCCAGTCAGTAGCTGCTACGACACGGGGCCGCGCGCGTGTGCTCCAACTACTCCAACGGCTCTCTGTCCTACGATGCCGTTGGATTATTATGGCCGCAGAAATGTGTACGAAGAGTCAAACAAGTGGACGAAAAACCGACCGGCTCGTGTCCCGCGAATCCTGCCGCGGTTCTTCGGCGTTTTATTGAACGATTCCATGAAATTGCTATTGTCACAGTGGTGTTCCGTCACCGATGTGAAAATCGTAAGCATCGTTAAAATATCTCTCTGATAACAGAGTACATTGAAGACACAGGTGTAATCGATCGATCCACTGGATAAAACGGGGGGCAAAATTATTCGAGCGAGGAGCAAAAAGAAATTAACTACGGAAATTCATTCGCGGGTAAAGAATGAACACATAGTTTAACAAAAACCGTTTAAAACAAAAATGAAACAATGGCAAAAGGGAGAAACTAATCCCCATGCGATTACGCTTAGCGCATGATATAACATGAGAAACAGTTTGGAAGATTACTTCTGAAATTCTCTGGCAATACAGCTTGACGAGACGCAGGTGATTGAAAAATACCACGTTCGTTAAGTGGCAGCTGTCGCGGTTTTATAGCAATTTACGCGACCCTGTGCTTGTCGCGCACGCAAGAACGTTATCGCCGGAGTAATTGCGCCGTAAACTAGTGAATAATTGTCTCAATGAAAATGAAGGAAAAAGAAAAGAGACTGTTTGAAAACTTTTTTCGTAGGTTCGAGTAACATTTTCGAGATAGCGTTACCAGAAGCACGCGTCGGTACAATTTTCTGGTAATGAATGAAGGAAAGTAAATGCTATCCGTTGTTGACCGTAATCGGTCAGATTAGAGGCTTCGAGCGTAAGATCTGTTAATGAGAAATTTAATTACCGCGTAAGCGGTGAAACCAGTCGTAGCTTCCATATCATCGTCGATGCCTTTTGTAATTAACATTTTCAGGAAGCCATTTAAAAAAAGTAAATTTCAAAGTCGGAACACCGCGAACCGGGCCCACACTATACAAAGCGTGCAAATCAGATTAAAAAATAATCCCCAAACTTAGAGAAATGAACAGATGTGTCTCGTGGACCAGTTATTCCTGTGGTTTACATTTTTCAACGCATTCATAAATCACTCGTTCCACAATGCTCAAAGATAATTACTGGAAGTAACGATGAAAAATGTTTATGTCGGTTCAGGAAACAAATCCATTCTGTATCCAATAATCCACACACATTAGCTTGATAAATTAATTTTTATAAAAAGAAAAAGATATATAATATATTCCATCATGCGAATAACAAATGTTTACATTTTAAAAGATATTTTCTGGCGATAAAAATGTATTATTTGACAATTCTAGCGGAATAGGAAATCCAGTAAAAATTATACGAATGTTTCCCCACAACCAATTAATGCTGTTAACTGACAGAAGACTTCACTTATTTGTAATTTAATTGAGATTAATTTCGAGGGAAAAACAAACTGATACGTGCACACTGCAACGTTCTATTCTCTTTCACGTCCGTTTAACCGAATCATTTAGAAAGTCATATAAATTTTCATGTCAAAAGTTTCGTAATGCTGCACAGTATATGCGAATTTTTTTTCAACGTGATGAAGTTTTGTACGAAAAAGGAAAAACTAGGCAGACAGACAAAATGGAATGAAAGAAAAAAGCCTATGGCTATCTGGAAAGGCTCCTTTGTTTTTCAATGAGATTCCGAAATTGTAATATAATATTATATTCTATTCATCGCGGTTGAAACAGAAACAACAGTGCTTCAGCAAACTTTCTCTCGGGAACTTTTTACATTAATTATACACCATCTCCATTTAGCCACAGAATAATAGCGAATACCAAACAGATACAATAAAATATCCGCCCGTTTATTCCAATTTGCTCGATTCCAATCGTGATTTCGCGATGAATTATGAGTTAAAATTTGAGAATTAAAAACTTTATTAATCATAATTATGCAAATTAAAAACTGTAGAGATTGGAAATTCTGATCATTGACTTCCCTGAACTAAATCAGTAATGACCAATAGAATAGATCCAAAAAAATATGTAAATACCACTGTACACCATACAGTTTCATCAGCAATAGACAGTGCCATTTGTGTCATTCGAATACAGCATGAACTCATCGCATTATTAACCACCATCCTTGGCTTGATTCTCAATTACCACAGAACGTGGGATTTAATTACTCAATGCGTCATTTACATTTATTATACACAGGTTTCGCCAACACCTACAGCTTTTGTCAAAATTGTACACGGTTCGAACCTGAAAAGTGTTTCGCGATGAATTATGAGTTAAAATTTGAGAATTAAAAACTTTATTAATCATAATTATGCAAATTAAAAACTGTAGAGATTGGAAATTCTGATCATTGTCTTCCCTGAACTAAATCAGTAATGACCAATAGAATAGATCTCGTAGAAAAGATCCTCGAACGCCCACAAAACGAACGTCCGTTCTCCGTCAGGCGTTCGACAGGGTAGCCATCCAGACGTCCGTCAGCGTCACTTGGAACCATCGAGTGGCAACGGTGCAAGGCGTCGCGTTCTCAATATCGATCGTTGTCGAGTTACTTCCTAGACAATCCGTGATCCAATTCCAGATAGAGTAGGACAAAACTACGCTAGACCAGGTAACGGTTCCTCGTCGAGGGACGCAACAGGTAACGCGACCACATCCCTCGTTACAATGCGCTGCGTAACAGTTCGTCGCGTTTGAAAAAACACGGGGAGCGGTCCAAAAATCACAGCGACGAGAACGGGAGGGAGGCATAATGAAATGGAAATGGATTTTCGTGGCCACCACCGCGGAGCAACAGGTACGCCTCGTAACAAATTATCGCGGGCGCGATAAACGGTAATTCGAACGGAGAAAGGAAGTTCCACCAGCCACCGGAGACACGAGAACCAAGAAGGGCGCGACGTGTCAAAGTTTTTAATTAGTTCGCGAAGCGATCGGGTCGCTATCGGAACGCGAGTGGCTCGTTGCAAATCAAAAGCAATTTACACTTTTGCTGTCTTGGCACCGACTGGTCCATGCCCTATAGATTCTCCGACGAAATTATCCAATCAGAGAATCCCGATAGTTCCGAGGCTGCTGGCGCGGCGTTTTCAAATAGGCTTTCGATCTCGTCGACATGTAAACGTAAGAAAATTGCCCTGCCTCAAGTTCGACTCGGAATTTTATCGAGAAGCAGTCGCGACACATAGACGATTTCGCGAATATTTGCGAAATAAAAATAAGGATCCCAAGCCTAGGAGAAACATTTGTAATCGTGACAAAAGTTTTAGAAGCAAACAGGAACCGTACCACTGACGAGAAAGGGGTAACTGCTAACGAACAGTGGCCAAAAGCAAATGTTGCTTACTTTCCTTCTCGATGAGCTCTCTTGCGAGGAGCAAAGCTAGGTAGATATTTCCCATGACATTCGAGTAAATCCAGAATATCGCGAGACTACCAAACGAATCAACAGTTCCACGTGGAACGAACGATTACACCGGTTACCCCGCAAACAAGTCACCATCCACGATCACCCATTCATCACTCTAAACTTCCGCAGCGCCGTGTCAACCTCCACTTTTCGTTTCTTTACCCGATCGCAGAACTTCAGCAATTAGTACCAGACCAGCGGAACTCTCAGCGAAAGTGAAACGGATCGAACTTTCTTGCTCCAAAACAGCCGGTTCCAGTGGCCCCATAAAGGCCCTGTCACCATCGACTACCATCGCGATGTACCATCCAACGCCGCAACGCAACGTAACTAGAAACCATGGACTTGGAGAAAGCGGACCACCGATCTCCCATTGAGGAGCGACCATAGCCGCTCTGAACTGCAAGTTCCACTCGAACCCACCACCCGACGCAAACACAGGACAACGTGTGAAGCCGTTCGCAAGCTCAACCATTCACAATTATGAAGTCATGAAGCTTCTGTTACCTGCCGTGCTGATATACATGTGCTCGGCCAACAGCGAGCCGGGCGATAGATGGTTATTGAGCTCCGAGCAGGTTCGACTCGACGACGACGGCGACGATTACTCCAATAGCGAGTCGATCGATCGTGAAAAAATTAATCAGGAACTTCGCCGAGACTTTCCACCCCGGGCTGGTCCATCGACGCGGAAAGGGATCGCGCTCGTTTGAGGGCGCGACATGAGCGTGGCTTCCGGTTCGAGAACCCGGAAACTCATCATCTGATTCGATACGGCCGCAGATAGTTCCGATCTATGGACCCGAGCGCGCAGGTTCTCGTCGCCTGACCAGTGAAGAAGAAGGCAGTCGTCGAGGGCGACCTCTTCCTCGGAGGGTTTATGCTGTTGCACGAGAGGCAGGATCCGATCACGTGCGGCCCTGTTATGCCGTAGGGCGGAGTACAAGCATTGGAGGCGAGGCTTTACACCCTGGATAACCTCAATGAGGGCGAGGGCATTCTGCCGAGTGTGAAAATCGGGGCGCACATCCTTGACGATTGTGATAAGGACACGTACGGTCTGGAGATGGCGGTGGATTTCATAAGAGGTGAGTAACTGAGAATAACGAGGTCGCTAAGCTTACGTTTTCTCCGTTTTTTCGTATGCTAACGATCTGCGCGTTGCGCAGAAGGTAAAACGGTTCACCCTCAGAAACTCGAGTATATTTCCGTCGATTTGGAGAATTAATTCGTCGTAATTTTTAAAAATCTTGAGAGACCGTCGAATTTTGAACGCGGAAATAGATTGATAATGGATGTTTGTTGTTTCGCACATTTTTTTGCAGAAAATCAAATAGAAAGGAAAAACTTTTATCTCGAGTTATATGAAGCTACGTTCAATCGTGAGATTCGTAAACATTGTAAAATAGCATTGAAATTTATGGACTGTATCCTATGCATTCCGAATGTTTGTTCAGCCGATATACGAGCAACTAAAGCTGATTTAGAATAAAAGAATCAAAGCAACCTTCGAACAATCCTGCAGTTTGCCGCTGAGCAATTAAACATCATATATTAATAAATCAGAGTGTTACTTCGCGCGCTAATGGAGAGGGACGCGCGGCAAAGTCGCAACATTAAAACAACCTAACAATTTTCCTGAATCGTTAGTCCAGATGCTTCTTGCAGTTGCGACGATAAACCCTGAAACCGGGACGGGAAGATAATCATGCTGGCAGCGCATCGCTCGCTTCGAAATTATCACGACCAAACGCCGTTTACGACCTTCCTGTTTGCGAAGTACGAAATTTCACTGATAAACAGAATCACGGGAAAGAGAAACGACAAGGGTTTGTTGAAATTTCTATTTTCTGTGTTTTTCTGGTTCCTCGCAGTCAGCGCTCACGAAATATTTAGAGAACAAAATCAGAAATTAACGGGAGAACGAACGGAAAGAAGGAGAACGTACGAAAGAAAAAATAATGCATGGGTATGCATGGGTATGCATAGGTATAATAAAAGGCAGAAAAGAACGAACAATGAGATTGTTTCAGTGTTACAGCTTAAACGCGAAACTGTAAGTACGAAGCATGAGGAAATGGACTTCTAAAGTCCATTAATTCAATATCGCGAATTTGTCACGGGGAAAAGGTGTAGTAGACACTGAAGTTATCCTGGTATTAAAATGAATATCCAGCCCGAGAAACGGCCAAGTTTCGCGAAACCACGGTGTAGTAAACCACGCCACTGGAGAACAGATGCGTAAAGGATATCGTCAACTTTTAAGCTTTTACGACGCAACAGAGGTAGCCAGAAGATTGCTATAATTAGCACAATTTTCCATTAGATTTAGTTCAGAAGTGACAGCTGGAGAACCATCGAGAACTTTCGCGACATAACCCTTTTCCCCAATTAGCATATCCCTTCACTTATAGCTAATAATTAGTGTACCACCATCGAATCGAGTCAAGACTGAATTACGAAACTAGACAAATTTCAGACAACGCTCAATTACGTTTAAAAATAATAGTGAAAAGCACGCGTAAGGTATTCGTTTGCAAAAAACATTCGATTAATCTTCATAGCGTCTGCGATCAATAGCGCACCGAATAATTAACCAACCCTCCTCAATAGTTCGCCAACTTTCGAAAAAGAGATTACGTTCATTCATTATCGCAAGTCGTTATCAAAAGTCGTTCGAATTAGAGAGGATTTGACACCACAGATTCAGGACTGCATCCCTTCTGCATCCCATTATGGGATGACCAGGAGCAATTAAAAGTCGCACTGAATAGACACCAGAGATTCGATTAAACCGCACAAAGGACTGATGTAAATAGAAACGGAAGAATTGCTTATAGTAACGTACTCACGCTTGCACGTAGATGTGACGCAACATAAATTATTTACAGACTTTTCCAGGTCTCTGACCACATCATCCTCGTTCACAGCTATTATGACGCCAACTGACGGGGATAATAATGATGTCAAACTGAGCAGCGTAAAACAATGAACAATTATTTATCCATCGATTCGTCAGGGAATGATATACATATGTATATACTTGTTCCTGACCCACAAATTCTACAAATTTTACTTCTTTTATTATTTCTTGTTGCAAACCAGGATGAGATCATATTTCGACGAACAAAATTGAGTGTAACAACGATCGTGCTATTACTGAATGTAGAATTACTCTCTATTCTTTGTTACTTCATTTAAATAGGCTAGTATTTGGCCATTTTTTTACGAGATCCTTGAAACGTACGAACATACAGTAATTTTACGACGTAAGCGGTTAAGTAACCAATGTAACGTTACAATTAACTAATTATGGGATACGCCGATGTTTAATGACCAACTACGATTTCAAACTACCTAGTAACTCGACTCCAATTGCAACGGAACCCACACCCCACTGAAAGCATGCTACGCCTTTCTACCTTGCGCCTTCACGAGCATTTAGGTCTCTATCAACCAATTATTCAATTCATTTAATGAAACTGTTGTCACGTGTTAAAATTATCCAAAATTTCCCAATTTCTCTCACTCGATATCACACTCCACATTTATTTTCGATTAAAAATATATTTCTAATTTATGCGGAATCTTCATTCGTAAACTTACTTCGTTCGCTCAAATAACAGCCGCTATTTTGAAGCAGCCAGTGTCTCCCTTTGGATTTAATACACTGCGCCCACAGGCCTTTAAACTTCGTTCGTAGTCGAAGCACGCTCCGGCGTAATTTGATCAGTGCCAGTCGTATTTTCTGAGTGTAGTAGGAAACCTAAATGAGACTGGCGCAACTGAATTTTACCCGGCCAGCAACGTTTTCGGTATGCGTCTCGTAAAAACGAACACGGTTCCTCACCTAAATATCTCGCATCGCTCAGTGTTTGTCTTGGCTGAGCTGTTGAATTATTTCTTCGCTGCTGTGGATATTTAAACAGGCTTGTGCGCGGTAGCTGCCTCCGCGGTTACATTAAAATTCCTTAAGTCCTTGAATTTTCGCGAAAATCCGTCGCGATACGCCCCCGGCTTGCCGCCAGCACTCTTTTCCATTACGAATCAGACTTTCAAGTCGCTAATGGTGCTTAACGATTTAAACAGGTCCATCGAGGGAGCATTAACTCATTTGTCAGGGAGAGCGTCCATTATACGTCCCATAATTCATAATGAATGGCGTCTCGCTCCTAAGGAATTATATTACTTTACTTTTAATTCTTCTATCGCTTTACATGTCGATATTTCTCGGACATTTTACAAGCCTCATCGAGAGAGAGAGAGAGAGAGAGAGAGAGAGAGAGGACAGAATGTGTAATTGCTAATAAAAGAAAATTGGTAAATGAATTAATTTGGAGAGAAAATGTTAAGAAAGCCCTCTATTCGCTGAAATGCGATTAAAATATTTCGCATCGGTAAAAAGGATTGAGAATTCCGCTTCCATTAGCCAGAATGACCCGATACGATAAAGTTTTGTCTAAACGATCAGGAATTTCGTTCGAAATTATACATAAAACGAATCCTCTTATACTTTCTGTATTGAAAACCGATAAAAATCAAGTAACAAGCATCAACTATATCTCCATGCTTCACGAATGATAAAAACATTATTGACTTTTTTGTTGCTCGTCAAAATACATCGAATATAAAGGAAGCAAATTATCTTTCTATACCTTTCCACGCTGCAATAAAGTATACAAATCTAACAATAGATATTTGAAGTAAAAGTTGTATTTCTCCTCTGCCGACGAAAAATTTGTCATAAAAGGAAGAAGGAACAAGGAATTTAAAAAAGGAGACCACTATCTCGAAAGGAAAAATATATGAACATTAATTGGCGAAAAAGGAAGGAATAATTATTTGTAAAGACGCCAAGCGTCGCATCCATTGGAATCTCACGACGGCAGCAATGGACAACGATTAATTACCGCTTTATCATTCCACCGGGCCATTAAAATTCGAAACGCGGTAACGCGACACATTCTGGCGTTTTCCTTGCATATCCCTCCTACTTTATTGCCTCTGACCGGTTAAAAAAAAATTCATTCCGATTGCTACATCTAGAACGATTTTGTTACGTCGAACGTTATTCCGCGAATAGCGCTGATCAAAATTCATAGTACGAACGAGGATGTAACACCAACCCTGATCCTATGAAATTATCAACTGGTTACCCCAGTAAAAATGTTAAATAAATAAATCGTTTATCTCTGATATTTGATTAAAATTCGTAATATAGGAGGAGAATTTAAAAAATGTAATACTTTTCGAATTCGTGAAAAATAATTGAACTGGAAGTTTAATAAAAATTCTATGAGAGATTTTTTTGAAATTTTAGCTCGTTTCAAACGTGAATGGTGATTTCATTTTACTGGATTTGACAAATTTTATTGCCAATTCCGCTTGGCGCCGTTAATATCAACACAGTGTCAATAAGTGATTAAATGAATCCAATTTTATGGACTTCAGATACGGTATATCCGCCCTTAGGTGTTGAATTTGGGGGAAGAGTATAGACGCATTTCACATCGCTCCGTGCATTTTCGAGTTTTTGAGTGGAAATCTTGAGATTTCGAATACAAGCTACGGCTTAATCGAATTTGGTAAGTATCGCGTGAAATCCAGACGTAAAAATCTGGAATTCTTTCGGTATTAGGGTCGAATAATAGCGAATTTCGTGCTCGGATTCGCTATCCTTCACGGTTACGACACGTGCGCCGTCGTTCGCCATTTCCAAATCTAATTTCGGGTCGTGGAGGCTGCTGACGACGTCGTGGGAGAACTGAAGAGGAAGAGGATATCGGAAGATGCACCGGTCAACACCTCAAGAAGGTGTTGACACATTCACAAAACGGGATATTAATCGCCAAAAACAACGATAAAAAGAGTTGAAATAGTAGACCGAGCGCCAACGTACGTTCACTATCAGCAAACTTTACCTTTCGCGAGGGACAAAGGTGCAGAGGTGTAAGCGAGTAGACAATAGATCGCAAGTATCAATCTGTCACGGTGATAAAGGACCCGTAGTGCGAGAGAGACAGCATCTCAATAATGATTATAATTCGTGATACGTCACGAATTTAAAAGTAAATAAAAACTCTAATAAATTCGTAACGCACCGAAGAAAGACAACAAATAAGCGCAGTGAGTGCGAGCACACACTGTAAACAGAATGACACAGAATTGTAAGTAACAATCGTACATCAAGTGCAATAAAAGTAGTTTTGATTATAAATAAATTAAAACTACCGGATAGGTGAAAATAAACATGAAAAGTTAAAAGAAAAAAGACTTGTGCCCACGCTGACAGAAGGGGGTCGGGCAGATAAGTGTTTCACGGCAGGGGAGCTCTTGACCCACCGCGGCAAGTGTTCTCAAAAGTCGACTGTCACTGACCTACCTCTCAAGTGCCAACCTGTTTACCTACAAAAAAGGGGGACAGGAAGGCAATAAATAGACAGTGTAGAGGGGGTAAACACCCGTCGGCGTCGCACGCATGTCGACAAGTCAAAACAGGTTAAAAAGCTCGTTAAATACGGAAGCTTTACATCCTGTGCAGTTTGCAGTGAAGTAAATAAACACTTTCTACATGCAAATGTATGATAAGTGAAACAAACATAGTGAAGATACGACAGAATCAATTCCAAACAAAGAAAGACAGAATAAAAATATTACATGCATTACAAAAAGTTAAAGTGAATGGTATAAAAGACATTGTTCAACAAACTGCAGTAAGTGTGTAATATTAAGAAGACCAAGACGTGGGTAGAGTGTTTGTAATCCTCTCCATATCTGTAACACAAACAATTATAAGAACCATTCACTAAAAAGGCACATATTGTGATAGATATATATTGTGAAGTGAGAAACTATAACTGAAGAGAAAGAACTAAGTGTCTAGCAGACATAACAAAGATAGGTTAAAGGCTGTTTAATACATACTGAAAACGAAATCTGATTCACGCGTACTATAGAAAAACGAATAATAAGGAGCTCCTGGTGTGAATAAAGCTCATTGCACACCTAAAAGAAAGAATTTCAAGAGTTAGAAGAAGAAGAAAGTACAATCTGTTTACATGTCAAAAAACGAACACATCATACATCTGTAAATAGAGAGTCTAGAATACAGTTCCTACGTGCGGGTTGGAGATACATCACTCCACGCGTGCCTAAAACAGGCAATAAGTACTAAGATAATTAACGGTGCATAAAGCTGAGAGAAGAGAAGAGAAGATTTGTAACAAGTGCGTAGTGGGAAGGATGCAAACAATACCATACGTACCTAAACAGATAAAAATGCAAACAATCAATGCGAGAGTTTCAAATTAGAGCAAAGCTGGCAGTTTTTACACCGGTAAAACCGCCAATAAGACGGAAAACAAAGCTGGTAATAAAACGGAAACCAGTAAAAAGAGCAGCGGTGACAACAGGATCACCAAATATTTTAGAAAGGAAATAAAAGAGCTGCTTAAAGACGACGCCGTCCCGACAACTAGCAAGGGAATGAGTGGCGGCAAAAAAATAGAGCACTCCATCGTTAGAATGGCGGTGGAAAACAGGTTTGCGGCCCTAGATATCGAAGGAGATTCAAATGAAAATGAATTTAGCCTGGAGGAGGCGATGGACAAAGCTTAAAATTCACCCTGCTGTGTCAAATACTACAAGTGAATGTGCACCATGCTGCCAAAGCACAGGACTGAGTAATAAGCGAAATGAAGCGCAGCATGGTGGAACTTATAGTCATCGCAGAACCGTATCGGATACCATTGAGTCAATATTGGATCGAGGATACAAGCCTATAACCAAAATAGCAAATGGAAACAGCTACATCGCGGTGAACTGGGCGGAATACGTGGTGGTGGGTGTGTACGCACCGCTGAATTAGCCGTTGAGCGATTAAGAGCGCTTACTGGACGAAATATGGAGCGCAATTAAAAACATTTGGAACCGCCCAGTATTTGTACTTGGAGATTTCAATGCGCATGCAGTCATGTGACATTCGAAAAGCACAATAGATCGCGGTCACTCGATGCTGAAGTGGGCGAATGCTGCAAACTTACAGATCCTAAATCGTGGAGAGGAAGCAACGTGCTCGCGATTTCAAGGAGATAGCATAGTAGATATCTCCGTGGGAAATGCTCTCACAGCGAAAAGGGTGCAAAATTGAGAAGTCGACAACATGGACAATCTGTCGGACCATAAGTGTATTTGGATACAGATATCCACAGCCCAAGCAAAACGCCTCAGAAATTCTTGATAGCAGCACCACGTAAGAAAATGAGCCGTTAAGAAGCTGAACGACGATTATATGCGGGTTGCTGCTTTATCCGCAACATAGACTCGAAAAAAAGAAGGTCCAGTGAATGTGGACGAGGAAATAGCAGAATTAATGGATTCCGTGACAGCGGTGTACAACGCTTGCATGCTACGTACAAAACCCAATGTGCAAAGACGACCTGTGTATTGGTGGAACGAAACAATATCGCGAATTTGTGCAGAATATACGCTAACGCGCCACCAGTACAAAAGAGAGAAGGGTCGCCGGTCCATGAGAAACATAGAAAACATCCTGCGGTGCAACGAAAGCTATAAAAATAAGAAAAACAAGCTGCAGTCCGCAATATCTGACTCCAAGACACGGGCACGGGAGCGACTAATGTCCACCTTGCAAGAGGATCCGTGGGGGCGTCCATACAAAATGGTAATGGACAAACTAAGACCATGGGCGCCTCCTATATCAGAAACGATGCAACCAAACTTCCTGGAGCGGGTTGTTCAGAATCTATTTCCACGAGAGGAAAATGGTGCAACCAGAGATCGCCCGCGCAGTGCAAAAACTTAAGAGAAAGAGCACTGCGCCAGGCCCGAATGAAGTTCCTGGCTGAACTTGGCTAGGAATTCTAGGTTTCTTTGCCCGACGGCTGCAGAGGATCTTCACGGAATGCTTGCAGACCGGAAAATTTCTAAGAAAGTGGAAATCTGGCAGAATGTTCTTGCTGAAAAAGCCCGGAAGGCCGGAAGAAGATCCGTCTGCTTATCGTCCTATCGTTCTGCTGGACGAGATAGGAAAAATCTTCGAAAGAGTAATTCACCGGAGACTCGTTCAGCATTTTACGACGAGAGGACGAGATTTAGCGGATTGCCAGTACGGTTTCAGGGAAGGTCGATCCGTAATCGATGCGATAAGAAATGTAAAGTCGATTGCAGAAACAGCTACAAAAAACGGGGGGATTGCTTTTGCGGTATCTTTTGACATAAAGAATGCCTTCAATTCCCTCTCGTGTGCGGCCATACGTGGAGCAATGATTTTCCGGAATACCTACGTGTGGTAATAAATAACTACCTGAGCGATAGAACCATTACTTACAATGGAAAAGACAGATACTTTGAGAGGGTGGACAATCGCGGTGTTCCGCAGGGATCGGTTCTTGAACCGTTACTGTGGAACATCGGATATAACATAGCTATCTTTCAGCCACTTCCGATAGGAGTACATATTACATGTTATGCCGATGACACGCTAGTACTTGCCACTAGAAGCAACGAAAGCAGGACCATCTGTCGTGCAGAAGGGGGAGTGGTATCGGTAACGATGAAGTTCCGTGAACTTGGCTTTCAGATTGCCGTGGAAAAAACGGAAGTTTTACTCTTGATTGACCCGCGTGACAATAAAAGAAGAGCTGAATGCCGAGAGATGAAAAAAATTGCGAATACAACTGTTGAGGTAAAAAAAGATATTAAATATCTTGGACTTCACCTGGATAGCAAGTGGAATTTCGAGTCGCATTTTATAAGATTGGCGCCCAGATTGGATAGTGCGACACTACATTTTAGCCACATTTTGCCAAATCTCGGTGGTCCGAACGCAAATGTCAAACGGTTGTACGGCAGTATCGTATACAGCGAAGTATCGCTCTATAGGGTGCGCCCGTATAGAGCGAAGTTCTTGTCGCGAGTAAAAAGAACTTAAAAACGGTGCGTAGACCGTGGAGAGAGGATGCGATAAGAGTATACAGGACGATCTCGTACGAAAGCAAGCCATGAGCCGTCACACGAACCATTAGACGATAAGTTTGCTCCGTCAAAATCTCATGAGATGGACGGAAAGAAAAAGCGGCGTGCTCACGTACAGAATGACGCAGATATTCACCAGGATATTTTGCGTCATTTCTGAAGCGGATGGGCAAAGAAAACACGTCATTGTGCCCCCATTGCGAAGAGGAGGACGACAGCGGGTGTCACACGCTACAGCGCTATCCAGCACGGGAGCTGCCACGACGCGCTCTGGTAAGCGAGGTAGGGCCAGATTTAACTCTGAGCAGTATCTTTGCTAAAATGATGCTAAAACAGAGTTCCTGGCAGGCAATGGCTTTGTTTTGTGATAAAGTCACGGCTTTGAAGGAAGTGGAAGGAAGGAGGAGGAAGGAGGAGGAAGGAGGAGGAAGAGCGCGAATTCCCTGCCCGGCGTGTCCTGCGTGGTCGGCGTCGTAGACGTCTGCCGCGTCCAACCGTGCGAGCGGGGGCTGTTGTTTCCTGAAACTGTACGACAGTTCAGCTTCAAAGATCCTTTCGGTAGGCTGGTCTTCTCCTGCATTGCTACCATGACGCTAGTGGCAAACTCAATGGAGACGCGATCTTCGCGGATCATGCGAAGACGAAGACGAAGCTTCGCTGAAGACAAAAACAATGATATATACACAGAAGAGTTGCATCGTTGGAAACCACAGACCGAAGAAAGAAGAAAAACCCCAAGAGGAAAGTGGTGAACAATGCGTATAGTGCGGGCGCGAACAATCTCGTGTGCGTGAGTGCGCGAGAATTTCGTGTGTGTGAATGCGCGAGGTTTTCGTGTACGGGAGTCATCATGACAAACATTTGCAAAATGACAACCGAAAGCGAGACAAGGTACTGGCAATGGATAAATAAATGAAGAAAGAAGACATTGCGTGGCAGACAGTTGCTGAATACATAATGGTCGGTAACTGGTCGACCACAAATGAAGAAGAGGAAAAATAAAAGTAGACGGAGAGTTACCGACATCTGAATGTTTAATAACCAAGGTCGGTAACTCAAGAAGATCCATGTAACCAAACGACAGAGGAAAAACAGAAGTTACCGACGACGCAAGACACTGTAACCACGGTGGGTAACTCAAAGAAAAAAAAAAAGAAATGGACTTAGATTATCATGCTCGTACAAAACACATAGACTCAAAAGATTCGGGATCAACCTTTGAGCCATTGCACGCGTATTGCGAGATGCGGAGATAAACGGGTGATCACGTCTATCTCCCACATGCCTTGGCACATCAAGAGCACAATGCAGTGCGTGCACTGCCCAGAAGAGAGTCTCCTGAAAACATTCAGAGACTCTCAGCGCGGGGGGGGGGGGCTGATGTAAACGATGTTAAGTGCCGGGCCTCCTCCATATATTTGTGCGCTATGATAAGCACTGTTAGGTTTTAGTCAGTAAGAGTCTGGCATAACCACCTAGCAAATTAATCCAAGTCGAGTGGAATCTATGAACATTTCCCAACGAAAAAAAAGGTGTCGAATTTGGAGGCTGGAGAACTCCTGCAGCGGTTACTAATGCCCCGGAGCCAATATGCAGTTATATGAACCCAATTCTGAAGGGCCTAGGTATGGCATCTCCGGCCATCTGATTCGAATTAGGAGCCTGGATAACCGTTGGAACCGTTAATAATAACACAGCGTCAACAGGTGATTAAATGATACCAAATCTTATGGCCCCAGTTACGGTATGTCTACTCCTATGTGTCGAATTAGGCGGCTGTAGAACTCCTGGAGCGATTACTGATTCCCCAGAGCCAAGAAGAAGTTATTTGAACCCAACTCTGCAGGGAATAGGTATGGCATCTCATGACATGGGATTATGTTCCCACCGATATGAAGGAACCGACACGCCTGGAATCTTGTAAAACACTACCACCGAGAGGCTAGATGGGTTAGGTTAGGTTATATTACGTTATAGAAGTATATAATGATCCCTCCGAGAAGTGGGGCCGACCCGCCAAGTATGTTGTGAAATACTACATTCGAGATGTTAGGTTGCCTTATGTTATTATATACAACGTTATAGACGTATATATTGTCCCCACCGAGAAGTACTGGCCGACACGAACGAGATTCTATAAAACATTACCAGCGAGGGTATAGATGGGTTAGGTTAGGTTCTATTACGTTATAGACGTATATAATGTTCCCACAGAGAAGTAGCGGCCGAACCGCCATGAATGTTGGAAAATACTACATCCGAGATGTTAGGTTGCCTTAGGATAGGATATATAACGTTATAGACGTATATAATGTCTGCGCCGAGATGTACGGGACGACACGAACGGGATTCTGTGAAACAATACCAGCGAGTGTCTAGCTGGGTTATGTTAGAATATATTACGTTATAGACGTATATAATGTTCCCACCGAGAAGTAGGTGCCGACCCGCCTTCAATGTTGTAAAATACTACATTCGAGATGTTAGGTTGCCTTAGGTTAGTATATATAACGATATAGGCGTATATAATGTCCGCACAGAGACATACGGGACGACACGAACGGGATTATGAAAAACATTACCAGCGAGGGTATAGATGGGTTAGGTTAGGATCTATTACGTTATAGACGTATATAATATTCCCACCGAGAAATAGCGGCCGACCCGCCATGAATGTTGGAAAATACTACATCCGAGATGTTAGGATGTCTTAGGTTAGAATATGTAACGTTATAGACGTATATAATGTCCGCACCGAGACGTAGGGCACGACACGAACGGGATTCTGTAAAACACTACCAGCGAGGGTCTAGATTGGTCAGGTTACGTTATATTACGGTATAGACGTATCTAATGTTCCCACCGAGCAGTAGGGGTCGAACCGCCAGAAATGTTGGAAAATACTACATCCGAAGTGTTAGGTTGCCTTAGGACAGGATATATAACGTGATAGACGTATAGGATGTCCGCGCCGAGATGAACGGGACGACACGAACGGGATTCCGTGAAACATTACCAGCGAGGGTCTAGCTGGATTAGGTTAGGTTATATTACGTTATAGACGTCTATAATGTTCCCACCGAGAAGTAGGTGCCGACCCGACAGAAATGTTGGAAAATACTACATTCGAGATGTTAAGTTGCCTTAGGTTAGAATATATAACGTTGTAGACGTACATAATGTCCACACCGAGACGTACGGGGCGGCACGAACGGGATTCTGTGAAACATTACCAGCGAGGGTCTAGCTGGGTTAGGTTAGGTTACATTACGTTATAAAAGTGTATAATGCTCCCACCGAGAAGTAGGGGCCTACCCGCCAGAAATGTTGGGAAATACTACATCCGAGACGTTAGGTTGCCTTAGGATAGGATATACAACGTTATAAACGTATATAATGTCCGCGCCGAAATGTACGGGACGACACGAACGGGATTCTGTGAAACATTACAAACGAGGGTCTAGCTGGGTTAGGTTAGGTTATATTGCGTTATAGACGTATATAATGTTCCCACCGAGAAGTTGGGACCGACATGCCAGGAATGATGTAAAATATTACATCCCAAATGTTAGGTTGCGTTAGGTTAGGATATACAACGTTATAGACGTATATAATGTCCCCATCGAGAAGCAGGCGACGACACGCCAGAAATGTTGTAAAATATTACATCCCAGATGTTAGGTTTCGTTAGGTTAGGATATACAACGATATAGACGTATATAATGTCCCCATCGAGAAGCAGGCGACAACACGCCAGGAATGTTGTAAAATATTACATCCGAGATGTTAAGTTCTCTTAGGTTAGGATATATATCGTTATAGACGAATATAACGTTCCCACCGAGACGTTGGGACCGACATGCCAGGAATGTTGTAAAATATTACAAACCAGATGTTAGGTGGCGTTAGTTTAGGATATACAACGTTATAGACGTATATAATGTCCCCATCGAGAAGCAGGCGACGCCACGCCAGGAATGTTGTAAAATATAACATCCGAGATGTTAGGTTCCCTTAGGTTAGGATACATATCGTTATAGACGTATATAACGTTTCCACCGAGACGTAGGGACCGACATGCCAGGAATGATGTAAAATATTACATCCCAGATGTTAGGTTGCGTTAGGTTAGGACATACAACGTTATGGACGTATATATTGTCCCCATCGAGAAGCAGGCGACGACACGCCAGGAATGTTGTAAAATATTACATTCGACATGTTAGGTTGCCTTAGGCTAGGATATATATCGCTATAGACGAATAGAATGTTCCCACCGAGAAGTAGGGACCGACATGCCAGGAATGTTGTAAAATATTACATTCGAGAAGTTAGGTTGCCTTAGGTTAGGATATACAACGTTATAGACGTATAGAATGTTCCCACCGAGAAATAGGGGCCGACGCGTCAGGAATGTTGTAAAATATTACACCCGAGTTGTTAGGTTCCCTTAGGTTAGGATATACAACGTTATAGAGGTATAGAATGTTCCCCCCGAGAAATAGGGCCGACGCGTCAGGAATGTTGTAAAATATTACACCCGAGATGTTAGGTTCCCTTAGGTTAGGATATACAACGTTATAGAGGTATAGAATGTTCCCACCGAGAAGTAGGGACCGACATGCCAGGAATGTTGTAAAATATTACATTCGACATGTTAGGTTGCCTTAGGCTAGGATATATATCGTTATAGACGAATAGAATGTTCCCAGCGAGAAGTAGGGACCGACATAACAGGAATGTTGTAAAATATTACATACCAGATGTTAGGTTGCTTCAGGTTAGGATATACAACATTATAGACGTATATATTGTCCCCATCGAGAAGCAGGCGACGACACGCCAGGAATGTTGTAAAATATTACATTCGACATGTTAGGTTGCCTTAGGCTAGGATATATATCGCTATAGACGAATAGAATGTTCCCACCGAGAAGTAGGGACCGACATGCCAGGAATGTTGTAAAATATTACATCCGAGATGTTAAGTTCTCTTAGGTTAGGATATATATCGTTATAGACGAATATAACGTTTCCACCGAGACGTAGGGACCGACATGCCAGGAATGATGTAAAATATTACATCCCAGATGTTAGGTTGCGTTAGGTTAGGATATACAACGTTATAGACGTATATAATGTCCCCATCGAGAAGCAGGCGACGACACGCCAGAAATGTTGTAAAATATTACATCCCAGATGTTAGGTTTCGTTAGGTTAGGACATACAACGTTATAGACGTATATAATGTCCCCATCGAGAAGCAGGCGACGACACGCCAGGAATGTTGTAAAATATTACATTCGACATGTTAGGTCGCCTTAGGCTAGGATATATAACGTTATAGACGTATACAATGTTCCCACCGAGAAGTTGGGACCGACATGCCAGAAATGTTGTAAAATATTACATCCGAGGTGTTAGGTTCCCTTAGGTTAGGATATATATCGTTATAGACGTATACAATGTCCCCATCGAGAAGCAGGCGACAACACGCCAGGAATGTTGTAAAATATTACATCCGAGATGTTATGTTGCCTTACGTTAGGATATATAACGTTATAGACGTATATAATGTTCCCACCGAAAAGGTGGAGCCGACGCGTCAGGAATGTTGTAAAATATTACACCTGAGATGTTAGGTTCCCTTAGGTTAACATATTCAACGCTATAGACGTATAGAATGTTCCCACCGAGACGTAGGGACCGGCATGCCACGAATGATGTAAAATACTACATTCCAGATGTTAGGTTCCCTTAGGTTAGGATATAAAACGTTATAGATGTATATAATGTCCCCATCCAGAAGTTGGCGACGACACGCCAGGAATGTTGTAAAATATTACATTCGACATGTTAGGTCGCCTTAGGCTAGGATATATATCGTTATAGACGTATACAATGTTCTCACCGAGAAGTAGGGGCCGACATGCCAGGAATGTTGTAAAATATTACATTCGAGAAGTTAGGTTGCCTTAGGTTAGGATATACAACGTTATAGACGTATAGAATGTTCCCACCGAGAAGTAGGGACCGACATGCCAGGAATGTTGTAAAATATTACATTCGACATGTTAGGTTGCCTTAGGCTAGGATATATATCGTTATAGACGAATACGATGTTCCCACCGAGAAGTAGGGACCGACATGCCAGGAATGTTGTAAAATATTACATGCGAGATGTTAAGTTCCCTTAGGTTAGGATATATATCGTTATAGACGTATATAACGTTCCCACTGAGACGTAGGGACCGACATGCCAGGAATGTTGTAAAATATTACATCCCAGATGTTAGGATGCGTTAGGTTAGGATATACAACGTTATAGACGTATGAAGTGTCCCCATCGAGAAGCAGGCTACGACACGCCAGGAATGATGTAAAACATTACATCCGAGATGTTAGGTTGCGTTAGGTTAGGATATACAACGTTATAGACGTATATAATGTCCCCATCGAGAAACAGGCGACGACACGCCAGGAATGTTGTAAAATATTACATCCCAGATGTTAGGTTTCGTTAGGTTAGGATATACAACGTTATAGACGTATATAATGTCCCCATCGAGAAGCAGGCGACAACACGCCAGGAATGTTGTAAAATATTACATCCGAGATGTTATGTTGCCTTACGTTAGGATATATAACGTTATAGACGTATATAATGTTCCCACCGAAAAGTTGGAGCCGACGCGTCAGGAATGTTGTAAAATATTACACCTGAGATGTTAGGTTACCTTAGGTTAACATATTCAACGCTATAGACGTATAGAATGTTCCCACCGAGACGTAGGGACCGACATGCCACGAATGATGTAAAATACTACATTCCAGATGTTAGGTTCCCTTAGGTTAGGATATATAACGTTATAGATGTATATAATGTCCCCATCCAGAAGTTGGCGACGACACGCCAGGAATGTTCAAAAATACTACATCCCAGATGTTAGGTTGCGTTAGGTTAGGACATACAACGTTATAGACGTATATAATGTCCCCATCGAGAAGCAGGCGACGACACGCCAGGAATGTTGTAAAATATTACATCCGAGATGTTAGGTTGCCTTAGGCTAGGATATATATCGTTATAGACGTATACAATGTTCTCACCGAGAAGTAGGTGCCGACATGCCAGGAATGTTGTAAAATATTACATTCGAGAAGTTAGGTTGCCTTAGGTTAGGATATACAACGTTATAGACTTATATAATGTCCCCATCGAGAAGCAGGCGACGACACGCCGGGAATGTTGTAATATATTTCATCCAAGATGTTAGGTTGCCTTAGGCTAGGATATATATCGTTATAGACGTATATAACGTTCCCACTGAGACGTAGGGACCGACATTCCAGGAATGTTGTAAAATATTACATTCGACATGTTAGGTTGCCTTAGGCTAGGATATATATCGTTATAGACGAATAGAATGTTCCCACCGAGAAGTAGGGACCGACATAACAGGAATGTTGTAAAATATTACATACCAGATGTTAGGTTGCTTCAGGTTAGGATATACAACATTATAGACGTATATAATGTCCCCATCGAGAAGCAGGCGACGACACGCCAGGAATGTTGTAAAATAATACATTCGACATGTTAGGTTGCCTTAGGCTAGGATATATATCGCTATAGACGAATAGAATGTTCCCACCGAGAAGTAGGGACCGACATGCCAGGAATGTTGTAAAATATTACATCCGAGATGTTAAGTTCCCTTAGGTTAGGATATATATCGTTATAGACGTATATAACGTTCCCACTGAGACGTAGGGACCGACATGCCAGGAATGTTGTAAAATATTACATCCCAGATGTTAGGATGCGTTAGGTTAGGATATACAACGTTATAGACGTATGAAGTGTCCCCATCGAGAAGCAGGCTACGACACGCCAGGAATGATGTAAAATATTACATACCAGATGTTAGGTTGCGTTAGGTTAGGATATACAACGTTATAGACGTATATAATGTCCCCATCGGGAAGCGGGCGACGACATGCCAGGAATGTTGTAAAATATTACATCCGAGATGTTATGTTGCCTTACGTTAGGATATATAACGTTATAGATGTATATAATGTCCCGATCGAGAAGTAGGCGACGGCACGCCAGGAATGTTGTAAAATATTACATTCGACATGTTAGGTCGCCTTAGGCTAGGATATATAACGTTATAGACGTATACAATGTTCCCACCGAGAAGTTGGGACCGACATGCCAGGAATGTTGTAAAATATTGCATCCGAGATGTTAGGTTCCCTTTGGTTAGGATATATATCGTTATAGACGTATATAATGTTCCGACCGAGAAATAGGGGCCGACATGTCAGGAATGTTGTAAAACATTTCACTTGAGATGTTAGGTTCCCTTAGGTTAGGATATACAACGCTGTAGACGTATAGAATGTTCCCACCGAGACGTAGGGACCGACATGCCAGGAATGATGTAAAACATTACATCCCAGATGTTAGGTTGCGTTAGGTTAGGATATACAACGTTATAGACGTATATAATGTCCCCATCGAGAAGCAGGCGACGACACGCCAGGAATGTTGTAAAATATTACAAACCAGATGTTAGGTTGCGTTAGGTTAGGATATACAACGTTATAGACGTATATAATGTCCCCATCGAGAAGCAGGCGACGGCTCGCCAGGAATGTTGTAAAATATTACATCCGAGATGTTAGGTTGCCTTAGGCTAGGATATATATCGTTATAGACGTATACAATGTTCCCTCCGAGCAGTAGGGACCGATATGCCAGGAATGTTGTAAAATATTACATTCCAGATGTTAGGTGGCGTTAGTTTAGGATATACAACGTTATAGACGTATATAATGTCCCCATCGAGAAGCAGGCGACGCCACGCCAGGAATGTTGTAAAATATAACATCCGAGATGTTAGGTTCCCTTAGGTTAGGATACATATCGTTATAGACGTATATAACGTTCCCACCGAGACGTAGGGACCGACATGCCAGGAATGTTGTAAAATATTACATCCCAGATGATAGGTTGCGTTAGGTTAGTATATACAACGTTATAGACGTATATAATGTACCCGCCGAGACGTAGGGACCGACATGCCAGGAATGTTGTAAAATATTACATTCGACATGTTAGGCTGCCTTAGGCTAGGATATATATCGTTATAGACGAATACAATGTTCCCACCGAGAAGTAGGGACCGACATGCCAGGAATGTTGTAAAATATTACATCCGAGATGTTAAGTTCTCTTAGGTTAGGATATATATCGTTATAGACGAATATAACGTTCCCACCGAGACGTTGGGACCGACATGCCAGGAATGTTGTAAAATAATACATCCCAGATGTTAGGATGCGTTAGGTTAGGATATACAACGTTATAGACGTATGAAGTGTCCCCATCGAGAAGCAGGCTACGACACGCCAGGAATGATGTAAAATATTACATACCAGATGTTAGGTTGCGTTAGGTTAGGATATACAACGTTATAGACGTATATAATGTCCCCATCGGGAAGCGGGCGACGACATGCCAGGAATGTTGTAAAATATTACATCCGAGATGTTATGTTGCCTTACGTTAGGATATATAACGTTATAGATGTATATAATGTCCCGATCGAGAAGTAGGCGACGGCACGCCAGGAATGTTGTAAAATATTACATTCGACATGTTAGGTCGCCTTAGGCTAGGATATATAACGTTATAGACGTATATAATGTTCCCACCGAGAAATAGGGGCCGACATGTCAGGCATGTTGTAAAATATTTCACCTGAGATGTTAGGTTCCCTTAGGTTAGGATATACAACGCTGTAGACGTATAGAATGTTCCCACCGAGACGTAGGGACCGACATGCCAGGAATGTTGTAAAATATTACATCCCAGATGTTAGGATGCGTTAGGTTAGGATATACAACGTTATAGACGTATGAAGTGTCCCCATCGAGAAGCAGGCGACGACACGCCAGGAATGTTGTAAAATATTACATCCGAGATGTTATGTTGCCTTACGTTAGGATATATAACGTTATAGATGTATATAATGTCCCGATCGAGAAGTAGGCGACGGCACGCCAGGAATGTTGTAAAATATTGCATTCCACATGTTAGGTCGCCTTAGGCTAGGATATATAACGTTATAGACGTATTTAATGTTCCCACCGAGAAATAGGGGCCGACATGCCAGGAATGTTGTAAAATATTACATCCCAGATGATAGGTTACGTTAGGTAAGGATATACAACGTTATAGACGTATATAATGTCCCCATCGAGAAGCAGGCGAGGACACGCCAGGAATGTTGTAAAATATTACATCCGAGATGTTAGGTTGCCTTAGGCTAGGATATATATCGTTATAGACGTATACAATGTTCCCACCGAGAAGTTGGGACCGACATGCCAGGAATGTTGTAAAATATTACATCCGAGATGTTAAGTTCCCTTAGGTTAGGATATATATCGTTATAGACGTATATAACGTTCCCACTGAGACGTAGGGACCGACATGCCAGGAATGTTGTAAAATATTACATTCGACATGTTAGGTTGCCTTAGGCTAGGATATATATCGTTATAGACGAATAGAATGTTCCCACCGAGAAGTAGGGACCGACATAACAGGAATGTTGTAAAATATTACATACCAGATGTTAGGTTGCTTCAGGTTAGGATATACAACATTATAGACGTATATAATGTCCCCATCGAGAAGCAGGCGACGACACGCCAGGAATGTTGTAAAATAATACATTCGACATGTTAGGTTGCCTTAGGCTAGGATATATATCGCTATAGACGAATAGAATGTTCCCACCGAGAAGTAGGGACCGACATGCCAGGAATGTTGTAAAATATTACATCCGAGATGTTAAGTTCCCTTAGGTTAGGATATATATCGTTATAGACGTATATAACGTTCCCACTGAGACGTAGGGACCGACATGCCAGGAATGTTGTAAAATATTACATCCCAGATGTTAGGATGCGTTAGGTTAGGATATACAACGTTATAGACGTATGAAGTGTCCCCATCGAGAAGCAGGCTACGACACGCCAGGAATGATGTAAAATATTACATACCAGATGTTAGGTTGCGTTAGGTTAGGATATACAACGTTATAGACGTATATAATGTCCCCATCGGGAAGCGGGCGACGACATGCCAGGAATGTTGTAAAATATTACATCCGAGATGTTATGTTGCCTTACGTTAGGATATATAACGTTATAGATGTATATAATGTCCCGATCGAGAAGTAGGCGACGGCACGCCAGGAATGTTGTAAAATATTACATTCGACATGTTAGGTCGCCTTAGGCTAGGATATATAACGTTATAGACGTATACAATGTTCCCACCGAGAAGTTGGGACCGACATGCCAGGAATGTTGTAAAATATTGCATCCGAGATCTTAGGTTCCCTTAGGTTAGGATATATATCGTTATAGACGTATATAATGTTCCCACCGAGAAATAGGGGCCGACATGTCAGGAATGTTGTAAAACATTTCACTTGAGATGTTAGGTTCCCTTAGGTTAGGATATACAACGCTGTAGACGTATAGAATGTTCCCACCGAGACGTAGGGACCGACATGCCAGGAATGATGTAAAACATTACATCCCAGATGTTAGGTTGCGTTAGGTTAGGATATACAACGTTATAGACGTATATAATGTCCCCATCGAGAAGCAGGCGACGACACGCCAGGAATGTTGTAAAATATTACAAACCAGATGTTAGGTTGTGTTAGGTTAGGATATACAACGTTATAGACGTATATAATGTCCCCATCGAGAAGCAGGCGACGGCACGCCAGGAATGTTGTAAAATATTACATCCGAGATGTTAGGTTGCCTTAGGCTAGGATATATATCGTTATAGACGTATACAATGTTCCCTCCGAGCAGTAGGGACCGATATGCCAGGAATGTTGTAAAATATTACATTCCAGATGTTAGGTGGCGTTAGTTTAGGATATACAACGTTATAGACGTATATAATGTCCCCATCGAGAAGCAGGCGACGCCACGCCAGGAATGTTGTAAAATATAACATCCGAGATGTTAGGTTCCCTTAGGTTAGGATACATATCGTTATAGACGTATATAACGTTCCCACCGAGACGTAGGGACCGACGTGCCAGGAATGTTGTAAAATATTACATCCCAGATGATAGGTTGCGTTAGGTTAGTATATACAACGTTATAGACGTATATAATGTACCCGCCGAGACGTAGGGACCGACATGCCAGGAATGTTGTAAAATATTACATCCCAGATGTTAGGATGCGTTAGGTTAGGATATACAACGTTATAGACGTATGAAGTGTCCCCATCGAGAAGCAGGCTACGACATGCCAGGAATGTTGTAAAATATTACATCCGAGATGTTAAGTTCTCTTAGGTTAGGATATATATCGTTATAGACGAATATAACGTTCCCACCGAGACGTTGGGACCGACATGCCAGGAATGTTGTAAAATATTACATTCCAGATGTTAGGTGGCGTTAGTTTAGGATATACAACGTTATAGACGTATATAATGTCCCCATCGAGAAGCAGGCGACGCCACGCCAGGAATGTTGTAAAATATAACATCCGAGATGTTAGGTTCCCTTAGGTTAGGATACATATCGTTATAGACGTATATAACGTTCCCACCGAGACGTAGGGACCGACATGCCAGGAATGTTGTAAAATATTACATCCCAGATGATAGGTTGCGTTAGGTTAGTATATACAACGTTATAGACGTATATAATGTACCCGCCGAGACGTAGGGACCGACATGCCAGGAATATTGTAAAATATTACATTCGACATGTTAGGTTGCCTTAGGCTAGGATATATATCGTTATAGACGAATACAATGTTCCCACCGAGAAGTAGGGACCGACATGCCAGGAATGTTGTAAAATATTACATCCGAGATGTTAAGTTCCCTTAGGTTAGGATATATATCGTTATAGACGTATATAACGTTCCCACTGAGACGTAGGGACAGACATGCCAGGAATGTTGTAAAATATTACATCCCAGATGTTAGGATGCGTTAGGTTAGGATATACAACGTTATAGACGTATGAAGTGTCCCCATCGAGAAGCAGGCTACGACACGCCAGGAATGATGTAAAACATTACATCCGAGATGTTAGGTTGCGTTAGGTTAGGATATACAACGTTATAGACGTATATAATGTCCCCATCGAGAAACAGGCGACGACACGCCAGGAATGTTGTAAAATGTTACATCCCAGATGTTAGGTTTCGTTAGGTTAGGATATACAACGTTATAGACGTATATAATGTCCCCATCGAGAAGCAGGCGACAACACGCCAGGAATGTTGTAAAATATTACATCCGAGATGTTATGTTGCCTTACGTTAGGATATATAACGTTATAGACGTATATAATGTTCCCACCGAAAAGTTGGAGCCGACGCGTCAGGAATGTTGTAAAATATTACACCTGAGATGTTAGGTTCCCTTAGGTTAACATATTCAACGCTATAGACGTATAGAATGTTCCCACCGAGACGTAGGGACCGACATGCCACGAATGATGTAAAATACTACATTCCAGATGTTAGGTTCCCTTAGGTTAGGATATATAACGTTATAGATTTATATAATGTCCCCATTCAGAAGTTGGCGACGACACGCCAGGAATGTTCAAAAATATTACATCCCAGATGTTAGGTTGCGTTAGGTTAGGACATACAACGTTATAGACGTATATAATGTCCCCATCGAGAAGCAGGCGACGACACGCCAGGAATGTTGTAAAATATTACATCCGAGATGTTAGGTTGCCTTAGGCTAGGATATATATCGTTATAGACGTATACAATGTTCTCACCGAGAAGTAGGTGCCGACATGCCAGGAATGTTGTAAAATATTACATTCGAGAAGTTAGGTTGCCTTAGGTTAGGATATACAACGTTATAGACTTATATAATGTCCCCATCGAGAAGCAGGCGACGACACGCCGGGAATGTTGTAAAATATTTCATCCAAGATGTTATGTTGCCTTAGGCTAGGATATATATCGTTATAGACGTATACAATTTTCCCACCGAGAAGTAGGCGACGACACGCCAGGAATGTTGTAAAATATTACAAACCAGATGTTAGGTTGCGTTAGGTTAGGATATACAACGTTATAGACGTATATAATGTCCCCATCGAGAAGCAGGCGACGGCTCGCCAGGAATGTTGTAAAATATTACATCCGAGATGTTAGGTTGCCTTAGGCTAGGATATATATCGTTATAGACGTATACAATGTTCCCTCCGAGCAGTAGGGACCGATATGCCAGGAATGTTGTAAAATATTACATTCCAGATGTTAGGTGGCGTTAGTTTAGGATATACAACGTTATAGACGTATATAATGTCCCCATCGAGAAGCAGGCGACGCCACGACAGGAATGTTGTAAAATATAACATCCGAGATGTTAGGTTCCCTTAGGTTAGGATACATATCGTTATAGACGTATATAACGTTCCCACCGAGACGTAGGGACCGACATGCCAGGAATGTTGTAAAATATTACATCCCAGATGATAGGTTGCGTTAGGTTAGTATATACAACGTTATAGACGTATATAATGTACCCGCCGAGACGTAGGGACCGACATGCCAGGAATGTTGTAAAATATTACATTCGACATGTTAGGCTGCCTTAGGCTAGGATATATATCGTTATAGACGAATACAATGTTCCCACCGAGAAGTAGGGACCGACATGCCAGGAATGTTGTAAAATATTACATCCGAGATGTTAAGTTCTCTTAGGTTAGGATATATATCGTTATAGACGAATATAACGTTCCCACCGAGACGTTGGGACCGACATGCCAGGAATGTTGTAAAATAATACATCCCAGATGTTAGGATGCGTTAGGTTAGGATATACAACGTTATAGACGTATGAAGTGTCCCCATCGAGAAGCAGGCTACGACACGCCAGGAATGATGTAAAATATTACATACCAGATGTTAGGTTGCGTTAGGTTAGGATATACAACGTTATAGACGTATATAATGTCCCCATCGGGAAGCGGGCGACGACATGCCAGGAATGTTGTAAAATATTACATCCGAGATGATATGTTGCCTTACGTTAGGATATATAACGTTATAGATGTATATAATGTCCCGATCGAGAAGTAGGCGACGGCACGCCAGGAATGTTGTAAAATATTACATTCGACATGTTAGGTCGCCTTAGGCTAGGATATATAACGTTATAGACGTATATAATGTTCCCACCGAGAAATAGGGGCCGACATGTCAGGCATGTTGTAAAATATTTCACCTGAGATGTTAGGTTCCCTTAGGTTAGGATATACAACGCTGTAGACGTATAGAATGTTCCCACCGAGACGTAGGGACCGACATGCCAGGAATGTTGTAAAATATTACATCCCAGATGTTAGGATGCGTTAGGTTAGGATATACAACGTTATAGACGTATGAAGTGTCCCCATCGAGAAGCAGGCGACGACACGCCAGGAATGTTGTAAAATATTACATCCGAGATGTTATGTTGCCTTACGTTAGGATATATAACGTTATAGATGTATATAATGTCCCGATCGAGAAGTAGGCGACGGCACGCCAGGAATGTTGTAAAATATTGCATTCCACATGTTAGGTCGCCTTAGGCTAGGATATATAACGTTATAGACGTATTTAATGTTCCCACCGAGAAATAGGGGCCGACATGCCAGGAATGTTGTAAAATATTACATCCCAGATGATAGGTTACGTTAGGTAAGGATATACAACGTTATAGACGTATATAATGTCCCCATCGAGAAGCAGGCGAGGACACGCCAGGAATGTTGTAAAATATTACATCCGAGATGTTAGGTTGCCTTAGGCTAGGATATATATCGTTATAGACGTATACAATGTTCCCACCGAGAAGTTGGGACCGACATGCCAGGAATGTTGTAAAATATTACATCCGAGATGTTAAGTTCCCTTAGGTTAGGATATATATCGTTATAGACGTATATAACGTTCCCACTGAGACGTAGGGACCGACATGCCAGGAATGTTGTAAAATATTACATTCGACATGTTAGGTTGCCTTAGGCTAGGATATATATCGTTATAGACGAATAGAATGTTCCCACCGAGAAGTAGGGACCGACATAACAGGAATGTTGTAAAATATTACATACCAGATGTTAGGTTGCTTCAGGTTAGGATATACAACATTATAGACGTATATAATGTCCCCATCGAGAAGCAGGCGACGACACGCCAGGAATGTTGTAAAATAATACATTCGACATGTTAGGTTGCCTTAGGCTAGGATATATATCGCTATAGACGAATAGAATGTTCCCACCGAGAAGTAGGGACCGACATGCCAGGAATGTTGTAAAATATTACATCCGAGATGTTAAGTTCCCTTAGGTTAGGATATATATCGTTATAGACGTATATAACGTTCCCACTGAGACGTAGGGACCGACATGCCAGGAATGTTGTAAAATATTACATCCCAGATGTTAGGATGCGTTAGGTTAGGATATACAACGTTATAGACGTATGAAGTGTCCCCATCGAGAAGCAGGCTACGACACGCCAGGAATGATGTAAAATATTACATACCAGATGTTAGGTTGCGTTAGGTTAGGATATACAACGTTATAGACGTATATAATGTCCCCATCGGGAAGCGGGCGACGACATGCCAGGAATGTTGTAAAATATTACATCCGAGATGTTATGTTGCCTTACGTTAGGATATATAACGTTATAGATGTATATAATGTCCCGATCGAGAAGTAGGCGACGGCACGCCAGGAATGTTGTAAAATATTACATTCGACATGTTAGGTCGCCTTAGGCTAGGATATATAACGTTATAGACGTATACAATGTTCCCACCGAGAAGTTGGGACCGACATGCCAGGAATGTTGTAAAATATTGCATCCGAGATCTTAGGTTCCCTTAGGTTAGGATATATATCGTTATAGACGTATATAATGTTCCCACCGAGAAATAGGGGCCGACATGTCAGGAATGTTGTAAAACATTTCACTTGAGATGTTAGGTTCCCTTAGGTTAGGATATACAACGCTGTAGACGTATAGAATGTTCCCACCGAGACGTAGGGACCGACATGCCAGGAATGATGTAAAACATTACATCCCAGATGTTAGGTTGCGTTAGGTTAGGATATACAACGTTATAGACGTATATAATGTCCCCATCGAGAAGCAGGCGACGACACGCCAGGAATGTTGTGAAATATTACAAACCAGATGTTAGGTTGTGTTAGGTTAGGATATACAACGTTATAGACGTATATAATGTCCCCATCGAGAAGCAGGCGACGGCACGCCAGGAATGTTGTAAAATATTACATCCGAGATGTTAGGTTGCCTTAGGCTAGGATATATATCGTTATAGACGTATACAATGTTCCCTCCGAGCAGTAGGGACCGATATGCCAGGAATGTTGTAAAATATTACATTCCAGATGTTAGGTGGCGTTAGTTTAGGATATACAACGTTATAGACGTATATAATGTCCCCATCGAGAAGCAGGCGACGCCACGCCAGGAATGTTGTAAAATATAACATCCGAGATGTTAGGTTCCCTTAGGTTAGGATACATATCGTTATAGACGTATATAACGTTCCCACCGAGACGTAGGGACCGACATGCCAGGAATGTTGTAAAATATTACATCCCAGATGATAGGTTGCGTTAGGTTAGTATATACAACGTTATAGACGTATATAATGTACCCGCCGAGACGTAGGGACCGACATGCCAGGAATGTTGTAAAATATTACATCCCAGATGTTAGGATGCGTTAGGTTAGGATATACAACGTTATAGACGTATGAAGTGTCCCCATCGAGAAGCAGGCTACGACATGCCAGGAATGTTGTAAAATATTACATCCGAGATGTTAAGTTCTCTTAGGTTAGGATATATATCGTTATAGACGAATATAACGTTCCCACCGAGACGTTGGGACCGACATGCCAGGAATGTTGTAAAATATTACATTCCAGATGTTAGGTGGCGTTAGTTTAGGATATACAACGTTATAGACGTATATAATGTCCCCATCGAGAAGCAGGCGACGCCACGCCAGGAATGTTGTAAAATATAACATCCGAGATGTTAGGTTCCCTTAGGTTAGGATACATATCGTTATAGACGTATATAACGTTCCCACCGAGACGTAGGGACCGACATGCCAGGAATGTTGTAAAATATTACATCCCAGATGATAGGTTGCGTTAGGTTAGTATATACAACGTTATAGACGTATATAATGTACCCGCCGAGACGTAGGGACCGACATGCCAGGAATATTGTAAAATATTACATTCGACATGTTAGGTTGCCTTAGGCTAGGATATATATCGTTATAGACGAATACAATGTTCCCACCGAGAAGTAGGGACCGACATGCCAGGAATGTTGTAAAATATTACATCCGAGATGTTAAGTTCCCTTAGGTTAGGATATATATCGTTATAGACGTATATAACGTTCCCACTGAGACGTAGGGACAGACATGCCAGGAATGTTGTAAAATATTACATCCCAGATGTTAGGATGCGTTAGGTTAGGATATACAACGTTATAGACGTATGAAGTGTCCCCATCGAGAAGCAGGCTACGACACGCCAGGAATGATGTAAAACATTACATCCGAGATGTTAGGTTGCGTTAGGTTAGGATATACAACGTTATAGACGTATATAATGTCCCCATCGAGAAACAGGCGACGACACGCCAGGAATGTTGTAAAATGTTACATCCCAGATGTTAGGTTTCGTTAGGTTAGGATATACAACGTTATAGACGTATATAATGTCCCCATCGAGAAGCAGGCGACAACACGCCAGGAATGTTGTAAAATATTACATCCGAGATGTTATGTTGCCTTACGTTAGGATATATAACGTTATAGACGTATATAATGTTCCCACCGAAAAGTTGGAGCCGACGCGTCAGGAATGTTGTAAAATATTACACCTGAGATGTTAGGTTCCCTTAGGTTAACATATTCAACGCTATAGACGTATAGAATGTTCCCACCGAGACGTAGGGACCGACATGCCACGAATGATGTAAAATACTACATTCCAGATGTTAGGTTCCCTTAGGTTAGGATATATAACGTTATAGATTTATATAATGTCCCCATTCAGAAGTTGGCGACGACACGCCAGGAATGTTCAAAAATATTACATCCCAGATGTTAGGTTGCGTTAGGTTAGGACATACAACGTTATAGACGTATATAATGTCCCCATCGAGAAGCAGGCGACGACACGCCAGGAATGTTGTAAAATATTACATCCGAGATGTTAGGTTGCCTTAGGCTAGGATATATATCGTTATAGACGTATACAATGTTCTCACCGAGAAGTAGGTGCCGACATGCCAGGAATGTTGTAAAATATTACATTCGAGAAGTTAGGTTGCCTTAGGTTAGGATATACAACGTTATAGACTTATATAATGTCCCCATCGAGAAGCAGGCGACGACACGCCGGGAATGTTGTAAAATATTTCATCCAAGATGTTATGTTGCCTTAGGCTAGGATATATATCGTTATAGACGTATACAATTTTCCCACCGAGAAGTAGGCGACGACACGCCAGGAATGTTGTAAAATATTACATTCGACATGTTACGTCGCCTTAGGCTAGGATATATAACGTTATAGACGTATATAATGTTCCCACCGAGAAATAGGGGCCGACATGTCAGGCATGTTGTAAAATATTTCACCTGAGATGTTAGGTTCCCTTAGGTTAGGATATACAACGCTGTAGACGTATAGAATGTTCCCACCGAGACGTAGGGACCGACATGCCAGGAATGTTGTAAAATATTACATCCCAGATGTTAGGATGCGTTAGGTTAGGATATACAACGTTATAGACGTATGAAGTGTCCCCATCGAGAAGCAGGCGACGACACGCCAGGAATGTTGTAAAATATTACATCCGAGATGTTATGTTGCCTTACGTTAGGATATATAACGTTATAGATGTATATAATGTCCCGATCGAGAAGTAGGCGACGGCACGCCAGGAATGTTGTAAAATATTGCATTCCACATGTTAGGTCGCCTTAGGCTAGGATATATAACGTTATAGACGTATTTAATGTTCCCACCGAGAAATAGGGGCCGACATGCCAGGAATGTTGTAAAATATTACATCCCAGATGATAGGTTGCGTTAGGTTAGGATATACAACGTTATAGACGTATATAATGTCCCCATCGAGAAGCAGGCGAGGACACGCCAGGAATGTTGTAAAATATTACATCCGAGATGTTATGTTGCCTTACGTTAGGATATATAACGTTATAGATGTATATAATGTCCCGATCGAGAAGTAGGCGACGGCACGCCAGGAATGTTGTAAAATATTGCATTCCACATGTTAGGTCGCCTTAGGCTAGGATATATAACGTTATAGACGTATTTAATGTTCCCACCGAGAAATAGGGGCCGACATGCCAGGAATGTTGTAAAATATTGCACCCGAAATGTTAGGTTCCCTTAGGTTAGGATTTATATCGTTATAGACGTATACAATGTTCCCACCGAGAAATAGGGGCCGATATGTCAGGAATGTTGTAAAACATTTCACCTGAGATGTTAGGTTCCCTTAGGTTAGGATATACAACGCTGTGGACGTATAGAATGTTCCCACCGAGACGTAGGGACCGACATGCCAGGAATGATGTAAAATATTACATACCAGATGTTAGGTTGCGTTAGGTTAGGATATACAACGTTATAGACGTATATAATGTCCCCATCGAAAAGCAGGCGACAACACGCCAGGAATGTTGTAAAATATTACATCCGAGATGTTATGTTGCCTTACGTTAGGATATATAACGTTATAGACGTATATAATGTTTCCACCGAATAGTTGGAGCCGACGCGTCAGGAATGTTGTAAAATATTACACCTGAGATGTTAGGTTCCCTTAGGTTAACATATACAACGCTATAGACGTATAGAATGTTCCCACCGAGACGTAGGGACCGACATGCCACGAATGATGTAAAATATTACATCCCAGATGTTAGGTTCCCTTAGGTTAGGATATATAACGTTATAAATGTATATAATGTCCCCATCCAGAAGTTGGCGACGACACGCCAGGCATGTTCAAAAATATTACATCCCAGATATTAGGTTGCGTTAGGTTAGGATATACAACGTTATATGCGTATATAATGTACCCGCCGAGACGTAGGGACCGACATGCCAGGAATGTTGTAAAATATTACATTCGACATGTTAGGTTGCCTTAGGCTAGGATATATATCGTTATAGACGAATACAATGTTCCCACCGAGAAGTAGGGACCGACATGCCAGGAATGTTGTAAAATATTACATCCGAGATGTTAAGTTCCCTTAGGTTAGGATATATATCGTTATAGACGTATATAACGTTCCCACTGAGACGTAGGGACCGACATGCCAGGAATGTTGTAAAATATTACATCCCAGATGTTAGGATGCGTTAGGTTAGGATATACAACGTTATAGACGTATGAAGTGTCCCCATCGAGAAGCAGGCTACGACACGCCAGGAATGATGTAAAACATTACATCCGAGATGTTAGGTTGCGTTAGGTTAGGATATACAACGTTATAGACGTATATAATGTCCCCATCGAGAAACAGGCGACGACACGCCAGGAATGTTGTAAAATATTACATCCCAGATGTTAGGTTTCGTTAGGTTAGGATATACAACGTTATAGACGTATATAATGTCCCCATCGAGAAGCAGGCGACAACACGCCAGGAATGTTGTAAAATATTACATCCGAGATGTTATGTTGCCTTACGTTAGGATATATAACGTTATAGACGTATATAATGTTCCCACCGAAAAGTTGGAGCCGACGCGTCAGGAATGTTGTAAAATATTACACCTGAGATGTTAGGTTCCCTTAGGTTAACATATTCAACGCTATTGACGTATAGAATGTTCCCACCGAGACGTAGGGACCGACATGCCACGAATGATGTAAAATACTACATTCCAGATGTTAGGTTCCCTTAGGTTAGGATATATAACGTTATAGATGTATATAATGTCCCCATCCAGAAGTTGGCGACGACACGCCAGGAATGTTCAAAAATATTACATCCCAGATGTTAGGTTGCGTTAGGTTAGGACATACAACGTTATAGACGTATATAATGTCCCCATCGAGAAGCAGGCGACGACACGCCAGGAATGTTGTAAAATATTACATCCGAGATGTTAGGTTGCCCTAGGCTAGGATATATATCGTTATAGACGTATGCAATGTTCTCACCGAGAAGTAGGTGCCGACATGCCAGGAATGTTGTAAAATATTACATTCGAGAAGTTAGGTTGCCTTAGGTTAGGATATACAACGTTATAGACTTATATAATGTCCCCATCGAGAAGCAGGCGACGACACGCCGGGAATGTTGTAAAATATTTCATCCAAGATGTTAGGTTGCCTTAGGCTAGGATATATATCGTTATAGACGTATACAATTTTCCCACCGAGAAGTAGGCGACGACACGCCAGGAATGTTGTAAAATATTACATTCGACATGTTAGTTCGCCTTAGGCTAGGATATATAACGTTATAGACGTATATAATGTTCCCACCGAGAAATAGGGGCCGACATGTCAGGCATGTTGTAAAATATTTCACCTGAGATGTTAGGTTACCTTAGGTTAGGATATACAACGCTGTAGACGTATAGAATGTTCCCACCGAGACGTAGGGACCGACATGCCAGGAATGTTGTAAAATATTACATCCCAGATGTTAGGATGCGTTAGGTTAGGATATACAACGTTATAGACGTATGAAGTGTCCCCATCGAGAAGCAGGCGACGACACGCCAGGAATGTTGTAAAATATTACATCCGAGATGTTATGTTGCCTTACGTTAGGATATATAACGTTATAGATGTATATAATGTCCCGATCGAGAAGTAGGCGACGGCACGCCAGGAATGTTGTAAAATATTGCATTCCACATGTTAGGTCGCCTTAGGCTAGGATATATAACGTTATAGACGTATTTAATGTTCCCACCGAGAAATAGGGGCCGACATGCCAGGAAAGTTGTAAAATATTACATCCCAGATGATAGGTTGCGTTAGGTTAGGATATACAACGTTATAGACGTATATAATGTCCCCATCGAGAAGCAGGCGAGGACACGCCAGGAATGTTGTAAAATATTACATCCGAGATGTTATGTTGCCTTACGTTAGGATATATAACGTTATAGATGTATATAATGTCCCGATCGAGAAGTAGGCGACGGCACGCCAGGAATGTTGTAAAATATTGCATTCCACATGTTAGGTCGCCTTAGGCTAGGATATATAACGTTATAGACGTATTTAATGTTCCCACCGAGAAATAGGGGCCGACATGCCAGGAATGTTGTAAAATATTACATCCCAGATGATAGGTTCCCTTAGGTTAGGATATATAACGTTATAAATGTATATAATGTCCCCATCCAGAAGTTGGCGACGACACGCCAGGCATGTTCAAAAATATTACATCCCAGATATTAGGTTGCGTTAGGTTAGGATATACAACGTTATATGCGTATATAATGTACCCGCCGAGACGTAGGGACCGACATGCCAGGAATGTTGTAAAATATTACATTCGACATGTTAGGTTGCCTTAGGCTAGGATATATATCGTTATAGACGAATACAATGTTCCCACCGAGAAGTAGGGACCGACATGCCAGGAATGTTGTAAAATATTACATCCGAGATGTTAAGTACCCTTAGGTTAGGATATATATCGTTATAGACGTATATAACGTTCCCACTGAGACGTAGGGACCGACATGCCAGGAATGTTGTAAAATATTACATCACAGATGGTAGGATGCGTTAGGTTAGGATATACAACGTTATAGACGTATGAAGTGTCCCCATCGAGAAGCAGGCTACGACACGCCAGGAATGATGTAAAACATTACATCCGAGATGTTAGGTTGCGTTAGGTTAGGATATACAACGTTATAGACGTATATAATGTCCCCATCGAGAAACAGGCGACGACACGCCAGGAATGTTGTAAAATATTACATCCCAGATGTTAGGTTTCGTTAGGTTAGGATATACAACGTTATAGACGTATATAATGTCCCCATCGAGAAGCAGGCGACAACACGCCAGGAATGTTGTAAAATATTACATCCGAGATGTTATGTTGCCTTACGTTAGGATATATAACGTTATAGACGTATATAATGTTCCCACCGAAAAGTTGGAGCCGACGCGTCAGGAATGTTGTAAAATATTACACCTGAGATGTTAGGTTCCCTTAGGTTAACATATTCAACGCTATAGACGTATAGAATGTTCCCACCGAGACGTAGGGACCGACATGCCACGAATGATGTAAAATACTACATTCCAGATGTTAGGTTCCCTTAGGTTAGTATATATAACGTTATAGATGTATATAATGTCCCCATCCAGAAGTTGGCGACGACACGCCAGGAATGTTCAAAAATATTACATCCCAGATGTTAGGTTGCGTTAGGTTAGGACATACAACGTTATAGACGTATATAATGTCCCCATCGAGAAGCAGGCGACGACACGCCAGGAATGTTGTAAAATATTACATCCGAGATGTTAGGTTGCCCTAGGCTAGGATATATATCGTTATAGACGTATGCAATGTTCTCACCGAGAAGTAGGTGCCGACATGCCAGGAATGTTGTAAAATATTACATTCGAGAAGTTAGGTTGCCTTAGGTTAGGATATACAACGTTATAGACTTATATAATGTCCCCATCGAGAAGCAGGCGACGACACGCCGGGAATGTTGTAAAATATTTCATCCAAGATGTTAGGTTGCCTTAGGCTAGGATATATATCGTTATAGACGTATACAATTTTCCCACCGAGAAGTAGGCGACGACACGCCAGGAATGTTGTAAAATATTACATTCGACATGTTAGTTCGCCTTAGGCTAGGATATATAACGTTATAGACGTATATAATGTTCCCACCGAGAAATAGGGGCCGACATGTCAGGCATGTTGTAAAATATTTCACCTGAGATGTTAGGTTCCCTTAGGTTAGGATATACAACGCTGTAGACGTATAGAATGTTCCCACCGAGACGTAGGGACCGACATGCCAGGAATGTTGTAAAATATTACATCCCAGATGTTAGGATGCGTTAGGTTAGGATATACAACGTTATAGACGTATGAAGTGTCCCCATCGAGAAGCAGGCGACGACACGCCAGGAATGTTGTAAAATATTACATCCGAGATGTTATGTTGCCTAACGTTAGGATATATAACGTTATAGATGTATATAATGTCCCGATCGAGAAGTAGGCGACGGCACGCCAGGAATGTTGTAAAATATTGCATTCCACATGTTAGGTCGCCTTAGGCTAGGATATATAACGTTATAGACGTATTTAATGTTCCCACCGAGAAATAGGGGCCGACATGCCAGGAAAGTTGTAAAATATTACATCCCAGATGATAGGTTGCGTTAGGTTAGGATATACAACGTTATAGACGTATATAATGTCCCCATCGAGAAGCAGGCGAGGACACGCCAGGAATGTTGTAAAATATTACATCCGAGATGTTATGTTGCCTTACGTTAGGATATATAACGTTATAGATGTATATAATGTCCCGATCGAGAAGTAGGCGACGGCACGCCAGGAATGTTGTAAAATATTGCATTCCACATGTTAGGTCGCCTTAGGCTAGGATATATAACGTTATAGACGTATTTAATGTTCCCACCGAGAAATAGGGGCCGACATGCCAGGAATGTTGTAAAATATTACATCCCAGATGATAGGTTCCCTTAGGTTAGGATATATAACGTTATAAATGTATATAATGTCCCCATCCAGAAGTTGGCGACGACACGCCAGGCATGTTCAAAAATATTACATCCCAGATATTAGGTTGCGTTAGGTTAGGATATACAACGTTATATGCGTATATAATGTACCCGCCGAGACGTAGGGACCGACATGCCAGGAATGTTGTAAAATATTACATTCGACATGTTAGGTTGCCTTAGGCTAGGATATATATCGTTATAGACGAATACAATGTTCCCACCGAGAAGTAGGGACCGACATGCCAGGAATGTTGTAAAATATTACATCCGAGATGTTAAGTTCCCTTAGGTTAGGATATATATCGTTATAGACGTATATAACGTTCCCACTGAGACGTAGTGACCGACATGCCAGGAATGTTGTAAAATATTACATCACAGATGGTAGGATGCGTTAGGTTAGGATATACAACGTTATAGACGTATGAAGTGTCCCCATCGAGAAGCAGGCTACGACACGCCAGGAATGATGTAAAACATTACATCCGAGATGTTAGGTTGCGTTAGGTTAGGATATACAACGTTATAGACGTATATAATGTCCCCATCGAGAAACAGGCGACGACACGCCAGGAATGTTGTAAAATATTACATCCCAGATGTTAGGTTTCGTTAGGTTAGGATATACAACGTTATAGACGTATATAATGTCCCCATCGAGAAGCAGGCGACAACACGCCAGGAATGTTGTAAAATATTACATCCGAGATGTTATGTTGCCTTACGTTAGGATATATAACGTTATAGACGTATATAATGTTCCCACCGAAAAGTTGGAGCCGACGCGTCAGGAATGTTGTAAAATATTACATCCAAGATGTTAGGTTGCCTTAGGATAGGATATATATCGTTATAGACGTATACAATTTTCCCACCGAGAAGTAGGCGACGACACGCCAGGAATGTTGTAAAATATTACATTCGACATGTTAGTTCGCCTTAGGCTAGGATATATAACGTTATAGACGTATATAATGTTCCCACCGAGAAATAGGGGCCGACATGTCAGGCATGTTGTAAAATATTTCACCTGAGATGTTAGGTTCCCTTAGGTTAGGATATATATCGTTATAGACGTATATAACGTTCCCACTGAGACGTAGGGACCGACATGCCAGGAATGTTGTAAAATATTACATCACAGATGGTAGGATGCGTTAGGTTAGGATATACAACGTTATAGACGTATGAAGTGTCCCCATCGAGAAGCAGGCTACGACACGCCAGGAATGATGTAAAACATTACATCCGAGATGTTAGGTTGCGTTAGGTTAGGATATACAACGTTATAGACGTATATAATGTCCCCATCGAGAAACAGGCGACGACACGCCAGGAATGTTGTAAAATATTACATCCCAGATGTTAGGTTTCGTTAGGTTAGGATATACAACGTTATAGACGTATATAATGTCCCCATCGAGAAGCAGGCGACAACACGCCAGGAATGTTGTAAAATATTACATCCGAGATGTTATGTTGCCTTACGTTAGGATATATAACGTTATAGACGTATATAATGTTCCCACCGAAAAGTTGGAGCCGACGCGTCAGGAATGTTGTAAAATATTACACCTGAGATGTTAGGTTCCCTTAGGTTAACATATTCAACGCTATAGACGTATAGAATGTTCCCACCGAGACGTAGGGACCGACATGCCACGAATGATGTAAAATACTACATTCCAGATGTTAGGTTCCCTTAGGTTAGGATATATAACGTTATAGATGTATATAATGTCCCCATCCAGAAGTTGGCGACGACACGCCAGGAATGTTGAAAAATATTACATCCCAGATGTTAGGTTGCGTTAGGTTAGGACATACAACGTTATAGACGTATATAATGTCCCCATCGAGAAGCAGGCGACGACACGCCAGGAATGTTGTAAAATATTACATCCGAGATGTTAGGTTGCCTTAGGCTAGGATATATATCGTTATAGACGTATACAATTTCTCACCGAGAAGTAGGTGCCGACATGCCAGGAATGTTGTAAAATATTACATTCGAGAAGTTAGGTTGCCTTAGGTTAGGATATACAACGTTATAGACTTATATAATGTCCCCATCGAGAAGCAGGCGACGACACGCCGGGAATGTTGTAAAATATTTCATCCAAGATGTTAGGTTGCCTTAGGCTAGGATATATATCGTTATAGACGTATACAATTTTCCCACCGAGAAGTAGGCGACGACACGCCAGGAATGTTGTAAAATATTACATTCGACATGTTAGGTCGCCTTAGGCTAGGATATATAACGTTATAAACGTATATAATGTTCCCACCGAGAAATAGGGGCCGACATGTCAGGCATGTTGTAAAATATTTCACCTGAGATGTTAGGTTCCCTTAGGTTAGGATATACAACGCTGTAGACGTATAGAATGTTCCCACCGAGACGTAGGGACCGACATGCCAGGAATGTTGTAAAATATTACATCCCAGATGTTAGGATGCGTTAGGTTAGGATATACAACGTTATAGACGTATGAAGTGTCCCCATCGAGAAGCAGGCGACGACACGCCAGGAATGTTGTAAAATATTACATCCGAGATGTTATGTTGCCTTACGTTAGGATATATAACGTTATAGATGTATATAATGTCCCGATCGAGAAGTAGGCGACGGCACGCCAGGAATGTTGTAAAATATTGCATTCCACATGTTAGGTCGCCTTAGGCTAGGATATATAACGTTATAGACGTATTTAATGTTCCCACCGAGAAATAGGGGCCGACATGCCAGGAATGTTGTAAAATATTACATCCCAGATGATAGGTTGCGTTAGGTTAGGATATACAACGTTATAGACGTATATAATGTCCCCATCGGGAAGCAGGCGAGGACACGCCAGGAATGTTGTAAAATATTACATCCGAGATGTTAGGTTGCCTTAGGCTAGGATATATATCGTTATAGACGTATACAATGTTCCCACCGAGAAGTTGGGACCGACATGCCAGGAATGTTGTAAAATATTGCATCCGAGATGTTAGGTTCCCTTAGGTTAGGATTTATATCGTTATAGACGTATACAATGTTGCCACCGAGAAATAGGGGACGATATGTCAGGAATGTTGTAAAACATTTCACCTGAGATGTTAGGTTCCCTTAGGCTAGGATATACAACGCTGTGGACGTATAGAATGTTCCCACCGAGACGTAGGGACCGACATGCCAGGAATGATGTAAAATATTACATCCCAGATGTTAGGTTGCGTTAGGTTAGGATATACAACGTTATAGACGTGTGAAGAGTGCCCATCGAGAAGCAGGCGACAACACCCCAGGAATGTTGTAAAATATTACATCCGAGATGTTATGTTGCCTTACGTTAGGATATATAACGTTATAGATGTATATAATGTCCCGATCGAGAAGTAGGCGACGGCACGCCAGGAATGTTGTAAAATATTGCATTCCACATGTTAGGTCGCCTTAGGCTAGGATATATAACGTTATAGACGTATTTGATGTTCCCACCGAGAAATAGGGGCCGACATGCCAGGAATGTTGTAAAATATTACATCCCAGATGATAGGTTGCGTTAGGTTAGGATATACAACGTTATAGACGTATATAATGTCCCCATCGAGAAGCAGGCGAGGACACGCCAGGAATGTTGTAAAATATTACATCCGAGATGTTAGGTTGCCTTAGGCTAGGATATATATCGTTATAGACGTATACAATGTTCCCACCGAGAAGTTGGGACCGACATGCCAGGAATGTTGTAAAATATTGCATCCGAGATGTTAGGTTCCCTTAGGTTAGGATTTATATCGTTATAGACGTATACAATGTTCCCACCGAGAAATAGGGGCCGATATGTCAGGAATGTTGTAAAACATTTCACCTGAGATGTTAGGTTCCCTCAGGTTAGGATATACAACGCTGTGGACGTATAGAATGTTCCCACCGAGACGTAGGGACCGACATGCCACGAATGATGTAAAATATTACATCCCAGATGTTAGGTTCCCTTAGGTTAGGATATATAACGTTATAAATGTATATAATGTCCCCATCCAGAAGTTGGCGACGACACGCCAGGCATGTTCAATAATATTACATCCCAGATGTTAGGATGCGTTAGGTTAGGATATACAACGTTATAGACGTATGAAGTGTCCCCATCGAGAAGCAGGCGACGACACGCCAGGAATGTTGTAAAATATTACATCCGAGATGTTATGTTGCCTTACGTTAGGATATATAACGTTATAGATGTATATAATTTCCCGATCGAGAAGTAGGCGACGGCACGCCAGGAATGTTGTAAAATATTGCATTCCACATGTTAGGTCGCCTTAGGCTAGGATATATAACGTTATAGACGTATTTAATGTTCCCACCGAGAAATAGGGGCCGACATGCCAGGAATGTTGTAAAATATTACATCCCAGATGATAGGTTGCGTTAGGTTAGGATATACAACGTTATAGACGTATATAATGTCCCCATCGGGAAGCAGGCGAGGACACGCCAGGAATGTTGTAAAATATTACATCCGAGATGTTAGGTTGCCTTAGGCTAGGATATATATCGTTATAGACGTATACAATGTTCCCACCGAGAAGTTGGGACCGACATGCCAGGAATGTTGTAAAATATTGCATCCGAGATGTTAGGTTCCCTTAGGTTAGGATTTATATCGTTATAGACGTATACAATGTTGCCACCGAGAAATAGGGGACGATATGTCAGGAATGTTGTAAAACATTTCACCTGAGATGTTAGGTTCCCTTAGGCTAGGATATACAACGCTGTGGACGTATAGAATGTTCCCACCGAGACGTAGGGACCGACATGCCAGGAATGATGTAAAATATTACATCCCAGATGTTAGGTTGCGTTAGGTTAGGATATACAACGTTATAGACGTGTGAAGAGTGCCCATCGAGAAGCAGGCGACAACACCCCAGGAATGTTGTAAAATATTACATCCGAGATGTTATGTTGCCTTACGTTAGGATATATAACGTTATAGATGTATATAATGTCCCGATCGAGAAGTAGGCGACGGCACGCCAGGAATGTTGTAAAATATTGCATTCCACATGTTAGGTCGCCTTAGGCTAGGATATATAACGTTATAGACGTATTTGATGTTCCCACCGAGAAATAGGGGCCGACATGCCAGGAATGTTGTAAAATATTACATCCCAGATGATAGGTTGCGTTAGGTTAGGTTATACAACGTTATAGACGTATATAATGTCCCCATCGAGAAGCAGGCGAGGACACGCCAGGAATGTTGTAAAATATTACATCCGAGATGTTAGGTTGCCTTAGGCTAGGATATATATCGTTATAGACGTATACAATGTTCCCACCGAGAAGTTGGGACCGACATGCCAGGAATGTTGTAAAATATTGCATCCGAGATGTTAGGTTCCCTTAGGTTAGGATTTATATCGTTATAGACGTATACAATGTTCCCACCGAGAAATAGGGGCCGATATGTCAGGAATGTTGTAAAACATTTCACCTGAGATGTTAGGTTCCCTCAGGTTAGGATATACAACGCTGTGGACGTATAGAATGTTCCCACCGAGACGTAGGGACCGACATGCCACGAATGATGTAAAATATTACATCCCAGATGTTAGGTTCCCTTAGGTTAGGATATATAACGTTATAAATGTATATAATGTCCCCATCCAGAAGTTGGCGACGACACGCCAGGCATGTTCAATAATATTACATCCCAGATGTTAGGATGCGTTAGGTTAGGATATACAACGTTATAGACGTATGAAGTGTCCCCATCGAGAAGCAGGCGACGACACGCCAGGAATGTTGTAAAATATTACATCCGAGATGTTATGTTGCCTTACGTTAGGATATATAACGTTATAGATGTATATAATGTCCCGATCGAGAAGTAGGCGACGGCACGCCAGGAATGTTGTAAAATATTGCATTCCACATGTTAGGTCGCCTTAGGCTAGGATATATAACGTTATAGACGTATTTAATGTTCCCACCGAGAAATAGGGGCCGACATGCCAGGAATGTTGTAAAATATTACATCCCAGATGATAGGTTGCGTTAGGTTAGGATATACAACGTTATAGACGTATATAATGTCCCCATCGAGAAGCAGGCGAGGACACGCCAGGAATGTTGTAAAATATTACATCCGAGATGTTAGGTTGCCTTAGGCTAGGATATATATCGTTATAGACGTATACAATGTTCCCACCGAGAAGTTGGGACCGACATGCCAGGAATGATGTAAAATATTGCATCCGAGATGTTAGGTTCCCTTAGGTTAGGATTTATATCGTTATAGACGTATACAATGTTCCCACCGAGAAATAGGGGACGATATGTCAGGAATGTTGTAAAACATTTCACCTGAGATGTTAGGTTCCCTTAGGCTAGGATATACAACGCTGTGGACGTATAGAATGTTCCCACCGAGACGTAGGGACCGACATGCCAGGAATGATGTAAAATATTACATCCCAGATGTTAGGTTGCGTTAGGTTAGGATATACAACGTTATAGACGTATGAAGAGTGCCCATCGAGAAGCAGGCGACAACACCCCAGGAATGTTGTAAAATATTACATCCGAGATGTTATGTTGCCTTACGTTAGGATATATAACGTTATAGATGTATATAATGTCCCGATCGAGAAGTAGGCGACGGCACGCCAGGAATGTTGTAAAATATTGCATTCCACATGTTAGGTCGCCTTAGGCTAGGATATATAACGTTATAGACGTATTTAATGTTCCCACCGAGAAATAGGGGCCGACATGCCAGGAATGTTGTAAAATATTACATCCCAGATGATAGGTTGCGTTAGGTTAGGATATACAACGTTATAGACGTATATAATGTCCCCATCGAGAAGCAGGCGAGGACACGCCAGGAATGTTGTAAAATATTACATCCGAGATGTTAGGTTGCCTTAGGCTAGGATATATATCGTTATAGACGTATACAATGTTCCCACCGAGAAGTTGGGACCGACATGCCAGGAATGTTGTAAAATATTGCATCCGAGATGTTAGGTTCCCTTAGGTTAGGATTTATATCGTTATAGACGTATACAATGTTCCCACCGAGAAATAGGGGCCGATATGTCAGGAATGTTGTAAAACATTTCACCTGAGATGTTAGGTTCCCTCAGGTTAGGATATACAACGCTGTGGACGTATAGAATGTTCCCACCGAGACGTAGGGACCGACATGCCACGAATGATGTAAAATATTACATCCCAGATGTTAGGTTCCCTTAGGTTAGGATATATAACGTTATAAATGTATATAATGTCCCCATCCAGAAGTTGGCGACGACACGCCAGGCATGTTCAATAATATTACATCCCAGATGTTAGGTTGCGTTAGGTTAGGAAATACAACGTTATAGATGTATATAATGTCCCCATCGAGAAGCAGGCGACGACACGCCAGGAATGTTCAAAAATATTACATCCCAGATGTTAGGTTGCGTTAGGTTAGGACATACAACGTTATAGACGTATATAATGTCCCCATCGAGAAGCAGGCGACGACACGCCAGGAATGTTATAAAATATTACATCCCAGATATTAGGTTGCGTTAGGTTAGGATATACAACGTTATATGCGTATAGAATGTTCCCACCGGGACGTTGGTTCTGACATGCCAGGAATGTTGTAAAATATTACATTCGACATGTTAAGTTGCCTTAGGCGAGGATATATAACGTTATAGACGTATGTAATGTTACCACCGAGAAGTACGGGCCGACACGCCAGGAATGTTATCAAATATTACATCCGAGATGTTATGTTGCCTTACGTTAGGATATATAACGTTATAGACGTATATAATGTTCCCACCGAAAAGTTGGAGACGACGCGTCAGGAATGTTGTAAAATATTACACCTGAGATGCTAGGTTCCCTTAGGTTAACATATACAACGCTATAGACGTATAGAATGTTCCCACCGAGACGTAGGGACCGACATGCCACGAATGATGTAAAATATTACATCCCAGATGTTAGGTTCCCTTAGGTTAGGATATATAACGTTATAAATGTATATAATGTCCCCATCCAGAAGTTGGCGACGACACGCCAGGAATGTACAAAAATATTACATCCCATATGTTAGGTTGCGTTAGGTTAGGAAATACAACGTTATAGATGTATATAATGTCCCCATCGAGAAGCAGGCGACGACACGCCACGAATGTTGTAAAATATTACATCCGAGATGTTAGGTTGCCTTAGGCTAGGATATATATCGTTATAGACGTATACAATGTCCTCACGGAGAAGTAGGGGCCGACATGCCAGGAATGTTGTAAAATATTACATTCGAGATGTTAGGTTGCCTTAGGTTAGGATATACAACGTTAGAGACTTATATAATGTCCCCATCGAGAAGCAGGCGACGACACGCCAGGAATGTTGTAAAATATTACATCCGAGATGTTATGTTTCCTTACGTTAGGATATGAAACGTTATAGTTGTATATAATGTCCCGATCGAGAAGTAGGCGACGGCACGCCAGGAATGTTGTAGAATATTACATTCGACATGTTAGGTTGCCTTAGGCTAGGATATATAACGTTATAGACGTATGTAATGTTCCCACCGAGAAATAGGGGCCGACGCGTCAGGAATGTTGTAAAATATTACACCCGAGATGTTAGGTTCCCTTAGGTTAGGATATATAACGTTATAGACGTATATAATGTTCCCACCGAAAAGTAGGAGCCGACGCGCCAGGAATGTTGTAACATATTACATCCGAGATGTTAGGTTGCCTTAGGTTAGCATATATAACGTTATAGATGTATATAATGTCCGCATCGAGAAGTAGGCGACGACACGCCATGAATGTTGTAAAATATTACATTCGACATGTTAGGTTGCCTTAGGCTAGGATATATATCGCTATAGACGAATACAATGTTCCCACCGAGAAGTAGGGAGCGACATGCCAGGAATGTTGTAAAATATTACATCCGAGATGTTAAGTTCTCTTAGGATAGGATATATATCGTTATAGACGAATATAACGTTCCCACCGAGACGTAGGGACCGACAAGCCAGGAATGTTGTAAAATATTACATCTCAGATGTTAGGTTGCGTTAGGTTAGGATATACAACATTATAGACGCATATAATGTCCCCATCGAGAAGCAGGAGACGACACGCCATGAATGTTGTAAAATATTACATTCGACATGTTAGGTTGCCTTAGGCTAGGATATATAACGTTATAGACGTATATAATGTTCCCACCGAGAAATAGGGGCCGACATGCCAGGTACGTTGTAAAATATTACATTCGAGAAGTTAGGTTGCCTTAGGTTAGGATATACAACGTTATAGACATATATAATGTCCCCATCGAGAAGCAGGCGACGACACGCCGGGAATGTTGTAAAATATTACATTCAAGATGTTAGGTTGCCTTAGGCTAGGATATATAACGTTATAGACGTATATAATGTTCCCACCGAGAAATAGGGGCCGACATGACAGGCATGTTGTAAAATATTTCACCTGACATGTTAGGTTCCCTTAGGTTAGGATATACAACGCTGTAGACGTATAGAATGTTCCCACCGAGACGTAGGGACCGACATGCCAGGAATGATGTAAAATATTACATCCCAGATGTTAGGTTGCGTTAGGTTAGGATATAAAACGTTGTAGACGTATATAATGTCCCCATCGAGAATCAGGCGACAACACGCCAGGAATGTTGTAAAATATTACATCCGAGATGTTATGTTGCCTTACGATAGGATACATAACGTTATAGACGTATATAATGTTCCCACCGAAAAGTTGGTGCCGACGCGTCAGGAATGTTGTAAAATATTACACCTGAGATGTTAGGTTCCCTTAGGTTAACATATACAACGCTATAGACGTATAGAATGTTCCCACCGAGACGTAGGGACCGACGTGCCAGGAATGATGTAAAATATTACATCCCAGATGTTAGGTTGCGTTAGGTTAGGATATACAACGTTATTGAGGTATAGAATGTTCCCCCCGAGAAATAGGGGCCGACGCGTCAGGAATGTTGTAAAATATTACACCCGAGATGTTAGGTTCCCTTAGGTTAGTATATACAACGTTATAGAGGTATAGAATGTTCCCACCGAGAAGTAGGGACCGACATGCCAGGAATGTTGTAAAATATTACATTCGACATGTTAGGTTGCCTTAGGCTAGGATATATAACGTTATGGACGTATATAATGTCCCCATCGAGAAGTAGGCGACGGCACGCCAGGAATGTTGCAAAATATTACATTCGACATGTTAGGTCGCCTTAGGCTAGGATATATAACGTTATAGACGTATATAATGTTCCCACCGAGAAATAGGGGCCGACATGTCAGGCATGTTGTAAAATATTTCACCTGAGATGTTAGGTTCCCTTAGGTTAGGATATACAACGCTGTAGACGTATAGAATGTTCCCACCGAGACGTAGGGACCGACATGCCAGGAATGTTGTAAAATATAACATCCGAGATGTTAGGTTCCCTTAGGTTAGGATACATATCGTTATAGACGTATATAACCTTCCCACCGAGACGTAGGGACCGACATGCCAGGAATGTTGTAAAATATTACATCCCAGATGATAGGTTGCGTTAGGTTAGTATATACAACGTTATAGACGTATATAATGTACCCGCCGAGACGTAGGGACCGACATGCCAGGAATGTTGTAAAATATTACATTCGACATGTTAGGTTGCCTTAGGCTAGGATATATATCGTTATAGACGAATACAATGTTCCCACCGAGAAATAGGGACCGACATGCCAGGAATGTTGTAAAATATTACATCCGAGATGTTAAGTTCTCTTAGGTTAGGATATATATCGTTATAGACGAATATAACGTTCCCACCGAGACGTAGGGACCGACATGCCAGGAATGTTGTAAAATATTACATCCCAGATGTTAGGATGCGTTAGGTTAGGAGATACAACGTTACAGACGTATGAAGTGTCCCCATCGAGAAGCAGGCGACGACACGCCAGGAATGATGTAAAATATTACACACCAGATGTTAGGTTGCGTTAGGTTAGGATATACAACGTTATAGACGTATATAATGTCCCCATCGAGAAGCAGGCGACGACACGCCAGGAATGTTGTAAAATATTACATCCGAGATGTTAGGTTGCCTTAGGCTAGGATATATATCGTTACAGACGTATACAATGTTCCCACCGAGAAGTAGGGACCGACATGCCAGGAATGTTGTAAAATATTACATTCCAGATGTTAGGTGGCGTTAGTTTAGGATATACAACGTTATAGACGTATATAATGTCCCCATCGAGAAGCAGGCGACGCCACGCCAGGAATGTTGTAAAATATAACATCCGAGATGTTAGGTTCCCTTATGTTAGGATACATATCGTTATAGACGTATATAACCTTCCCACCGAGACGTAGGGACCGACATGCCAGGAATGTTGTAAAATATTACATCCCAGATGATAGGTTGCGTTAGGTTAGTATATACAACGTTATAGACGTATATAATGTACCCGCCGAGACGTAGGGACCGACATGCCAGGAATGTTGTAAAATATTACATCCCAGATATTAGGTTGCGTTAGGTTAGGATATACAACGTTATAGACGTTTATAATGTCCCCTTCTAGAAGCAGGCGACGACACGCCAGAATGTTGTAAAGCATTAAATTCGACATGTTAGGTTGCCTTAGGCAGGACATATATCGTTATAGACGTATACAATGTTCCCACCAAGAAGTAGAGACCGACATGCCAGGAATGTTGTAAAATATTACATCCGAGATGTTAGGTTGCCTTAGGTTAGGATATACAACGTTATAGATGTATATAATGTCCCCATCCAGAAGTAGGCGACGACACGCCAGGAATGTTGTAAAATATTACATCCCAGATATTAGGTTGCGTTAGGTTAGGATATACAATGTTATAGACGTATAGAATGTTCCCACCGGGACGTAGGTTCTGACATGCCAGGAATGTTGTAAAATATTACATTCGAGATGTTAGGTTGCCTTAGGTCAGCATATACAACGTTATAGATATATATAATGTCCCCATCCAGAAGTAGGCGACGAAACGCCAGGAATGTTGTAAAATATTAGATCCCAGATATTAGGTTGCGTTAGGTTAGGATATACAACGTTATATGCGTATAGAATGTTCCCACCGGGACGTAGGTTCTGACATGCCAGGAATGTTGTAAAATATTACATCCGGGATGTTAGGTTGCCTTAGGTTAGGATATACAACGTTATAGACGTATATAATGTCCCCATCGAGAAGCAGGCGACGACACGCCAGGAATGTTGTAAAATATTACATTCGAGATGTTAGGTTCCCCTAGGTTAGGATACATATCGTTATAGACGTATATAACGTTCCCACCGAGACGTAGGGACCGACATGCCAGGAATGTTGTAAAATATTACATCCCAGATGATAGGTTGCGTTAGGATAGTATATACAACGTTATAGACGTATCTAATGTACCCGCCGAGACGTAGGGACCGACATGCCAGGAATGTTGTAAAATATTACATTCGACATGTTAGGTTGCCTTAGGCTAGGATATATATCGTTATAGACGAATACAATGTTCCCACCGAGAAATAGGGACCGACATGCCAGGAATGTTGTAAAATATTACATCCGAGATGTTAAGTTCTCTTAGGTTAGGATATATATCGTTATAGACGAATATAACGTTCCCACCGAGACGTAGGGACCGACATGCCAGGAATGTTGTAAAATATTACATCCCAGATGTTAGGATGCGTTAGGTTAGGATATACAACGTTATAGACGTATATAATGTCTCCATCGAGAAGCAGGCGACGACACGCCAGGAATGTTGTAAAATATTACATCCGAGATGTTAGGTTGCCTTAGGCTAGGATATATATCGTTACAGACGTATACAATGTTCCCACCGAGAAGTAGAGACCGACATGCCAGGAATGTTGTAAAATATTACATCCGAGATGTTAGGTTGCCTTAGGTTAGGATATACAACGTTATAGATGTATATAATGTCCCCATCCAGAAGTAGGCGACGACACGCCAGGAATGTTGTAAAATATTACATCCCAGATATTAGGTTGCGTTAGGTTAGGATATACAATGTTATAGACGTATAGAAAGTTCCCACCGGGACGTAGGTTCTGACATGCCAGGAATGTTGTAAAATATTACATTCGAGATGTTAGGTTGCCTTAGGTCAGCATATACAACGTTATAGATATATATAATGTCCCCATCCAGAAGTAGGCGACGACACGCCAGGAATGTTGTAAAATATTAGATCCCAGATATTAGGTTGCGTTAGGTTAGGATATACAACGTTATATGCGTATAGAATGTTCCCACCGGGACGTAGGTTCTGACATGCCAGGAATGTTGTAAAATATTACATCCGGGATGTTAGGTTGCCTTAGGTTAGGATATACAACGTTATAGACGTATATAATGTCCCCATCGAGAAGCAGGCGACGACACGCCAGGAATGTTGTAAAATATTACATTCGACATGTTAGGTTGCCTTAGGCTAGGATATATATCGTTATAGACGAATACAATGTTCCCACCGATACGTAGGGACCGACATGCCAGGAATGTTGTAAAATATTACATACCAGATGTTAGGTTGCGTCAGGTTAGGATATACAATGTTATAGACGTATAGAATGTTCCCACCGGGACGTAGGTTCTGACATGCCAGGAATGTTGTAAAATATTACATTCGAGATGTTAGGTTGCCTTAGGTCAGCATATACAACGTTATAGATATATATAATGTCCCCATCCAGAAGTAGGCGACGACACGCCAGGAATGTTGTAAAATATTAGATCACAGATATTAGGTTGCGTTAGGTTAGGATATACAACGTTATGTGCGTATAGAATGTTCCCACCGGGACGTAGGTTCTGACATGCCAGGAATGTTGTAAGATATTACATTCGAGATGTAAGGTTGCCTTAGGTTAGCATATACAACGTTATAGACGTATATAATGTCCCCATCGAGAAGCAGGCGACGACACGCCAGGAATGTTGTAAAATATTACATCCGAGATGTTAGGTTGCCTTAGGTTAGGATATACAACGTTATAGACGTATATAATGTCCCCATCGAGAAGCAGGCGACGACACGCCAGGAATGTTGTAAAATATTACATTCGACATGTTAGGTCGCCTTAGGCTAGGATATATAACGTTATAGACGTATTTAATGTTCCCACCGAGAAATAGGGGCCGACATGCCAGGAATGTTGTAAAATATTACATCCCAGATGTTAGGTTGCGTTAGGTTAGGATATACAACGTTATAGACGTATATAATGTCCCCATCGAGAAGCAGGCGACGACACGCCAAGAATGTTGTAAAATATTACATCCCAGATATTAGGTTGCGTTAGGTTAGGATACACAACGTTATATGCGTATAGAATGTTCCCACAGGGATGTAGGTTCTGACATGCCAGGAATGTTGTAAGGTATTACATTCGAGATGTAAGGTTGCCTTAGGTTAGCATATACAACGTTATAGACGTATATAATGTCCCCATCGAGAAGCAGGCGACGACACGCCAGGAATGTTGTAAAATATTACATCCGAGATGTTAGGTTGCCTTAGGTTAGGATATACAACGTTATAGACGTATATAATGTCCCCATCGAGAAGCAGGCGACGACACGCCAGGAATGTTGTAAAATATTACATTCGACATGTTAGGTTGCCTTAGGCTAGGATATATATCGTTATAGAAGAATACAATGTTCCCACCGAGACGTAGGGACCGACATGCCAGGAATGTTGTAAAATATTACATCCCAGATGATAGGTTGCGTTAGGTTAGTATATGCAACGTTATAGACGTATATAATGTACCCGCCGAGACGTAGGGACCGACATGCCAGGAATGTTGTAAAATATTACATTCGACATGTTAGGTTCCTTAGGCTAGGATATATATCGTTATAGACGAATACAATGTTCCCACCGAGAAGTAGGGACCGACATGCCAGGAATGTTGTAAAATATTACATCCGAGATGTTAAGTTCCCTTAGGTTAGGATATATATCGTTATAGACGTATATAACGTTCCCACTGAGACGTAGGGATCGACATGCCAGGAATGTTGTAAAATATTACATCCCAGATGTTAGGATGCGTTAGGTTAGGATATACAACGTTATAGACGTATGAAGTGTCCCCATCGAGAAGCAGGCGACGACACGCCAGGAATGATGTAAAATATTACATACCAGATGTTAGGTTGCGTTAGGTTAGGATATACAACGTTATAGACGTATATAATGTCCCCATCGGGAAGCGGGCGACGACATGCCGGGAATGTTGTAAAATATTGCATCCGAGATGTTATGTTGCCTTACGTTAGGATATATAACGTTATAGATGTATGTAATGTCCCGATCGAGAAGTAGCCGACGGCACGCCAGGAATGTTGTAAAATATTACATTCGACATGTTAGGCCGCCTTAGGCTAGGATATATAACGTTATAGACGTATTTAATGTTCCCACCGAGAAATAGGGGCCGACATGCCAGGAATGTTGTAAAATATTACATCCCAGATGATAGGTTGCGTTAGGTCAGGATATACAACGTTATAGACGTATATAATGTCCCCATCGAGAAGCAGGCGACGACACGCCAGGAATGTTGTAAAATATTACATCCGAGATGTTAGGTTGCCTCAGGCTAGGATATATATCGTTATAGACGTATACAATGTTCCCACCGAGAAGTTGGGACCGACATGCCAGGAATGTTGTAAAATATTGCATCCGAGATGTTAGGTTCCCTTAGGTTTGGATATATATCGTTATAGACGTATATAATCTTCCCACCGAGAAATAGGGGCCGACATGTCAGGAATGTTGTAAAACATTTCACCTGAGATGTTAGGTTCCCTTAGGTGAGGATATACAACGCTGTAGACATATAGAATGTTCCCACCGAGACGTAGGGACCGACATGCCAGGAATGATGTAAAATATTACATCCCAGATGTTAGGTTGCGTTAGGTTAGGATATACAACGTTATAGACGTATATTATGTCCCCATCGAGAAGCAGGAGACGACACGCCAGGAATGTTGTAAAATATTACATCCCAGATGTTAGGTTGCCTTAGGCTAGGATATATATCGTTATAGACGTATACAATGTTCCCACCGAGAAGTTGGGACCGACATGCCAGGAATGTTGTAAAATATTGCATCCGAGATGTTAGGTTCCCTTAGGTAAGGATATATATCGTTATAGACGTATGTAATGTTCCCACCGAGAAATAGGGGCCGACATGTCAGGAATGTTGTAAAACATTTCACCTGAGATATTAGGTTCCCTTAGGTTAGGATATACAACGCTGTAGACGTATAGAATGTTCCCACCGAGACGTAGGGACCGACATGCCAGGAATGATGTAAAATATTACATCCCAGATGTTAGGTTGCGTTAGGTTAGGATATACAACGTTATAGACGTATATAATGTCCCCATCGAGAAGCAGGCGACGACACGCCAGGAATGTTGTGAAATATTACATCCCAGATGTTAGGTTTCGTTAGGTTAGGATATACAACGTTATAGACGTATATAATGTTCCCACCGAGAAGTTGGGACCGACATGCCAGGAATGTTGTAAAATATTGCATCCGAGATGTTAGGTTCCCTTAGGTTAGGATATATATCGTTATAGACGTATATAATGTTCCCACCGAGAAATAGGGGCCGACATGTCAGGCATGTTGTAAAATATTTCACCTGAGATGTTAGGTTCCCTTAGGCTAGGATATACAACGCTGTAGACGTATAGAATGTTCCCACCGAGACGTAGGGATCGACATGCCAGGAATGTTGTAAAATATTACATCCCAGATGTTAGGTTGCGTTATGTTAGGATATGCAACGTTATAGACGTATATAATGTCCCCATCGAGAAGCAGGCGACGCCACGCCAGGAATGTTGTAAAATATTACACCCGAGATGTTAGGTTGCCTTAGGTTAGGATATACAACGTTATAGACGTATATAATGTCCCCATCGAGAAGCAGACGACGACACGCCAGGAATGTTGTAAAATATTACATCCCAGATGTTAGGTTGCCTTAGGCTAGGATATATATCGTTATAGACGTATGTAATGTTCCCACCGAGAAATAGGGGCCGACGCGTCAGGAATGTTGTAAAATATTACACCTGAGATATTAGGTTCCCTTAGGTTAGGATATACAACGCTGTAGACGTATAGAATGTTCCCACCGAGACGTAGGGACCGACATGCCAGGAATGTTGTAAAATATTACATCCGAGATGTTAGGTTGCCTTCGGTTAGGATATATATCGTTATAGACGTATACAATGTTCTCACCGAGAAGTAGGGGCCGACATGCCACGAATGATGTAAAATATTACATCCCAGATGTTAGGTTGCGTTATGTTAGGATATGCAACGTTATAGACGTATATAATGTCCCCATCGAGAAGCAGGCGACGCCACGCCAGGAATGTTGTAAAATATAACATCCGAGATGTTAGGTTCCCTTAGGTTAGGATACATATCGTTATAGACGTATGTAATGTTCCCACCGAGAAATAGGGGCCGACATGTCAGGAATGTTGTAAAACATTTCACCTGAGATATTAGGTTCCCTTAGGTTAGGATATACAACGCTGTAGACGTATAGAATGTTCCCACCGAGACGTAGGGACCGACATGCCAGGAATGATGTAAAATATTACATCCCAGATGTTAGGTTGCGTTAGGTTAGGATATACAACGTTATAGACGTATATAATGTCCCCATCGAGAAGCAGGCGACGACACGCCAGGAATGTTGTGAAATATTACATCCCAGATGTTAGGTTTCGTTAGGTTAGGATATACAACGTTATAGACGTATATAATGTTCCCACCGAGAAGTTGGGACCGACATGCCAGGAATGTTGTAAAATATTGCATCCGAGATGTTAGGTTCCCTTAGGTTAGGATATATATCGTTATAGACGTATATAATGTTCCCACCGAGAAATAGGGGCCGACATGTCAGGCATGTTGTAAAATATTTCACCTGAGATGTTAGGTTCCCTTAGGCTAGGATATACAACGCTGTAGACGTATAGAATGTTCCCACCGAGACGTAGGGATCGACATGCCAGGAATGTTGTAAAATATTACATCCCAGATGTTAGGTTGCGTTATGTTAGGATATGCAACGTTATAGACGTATATAATGTCCCCATCGAGAAGCAGGCGACGCCACGCCAGGAATGTTGTAAAATATTACACCCGAGATGTTAGGTTGCCTTAGGTTAGGATATACAACGTTATAGACGTATATAATGTCCCCATCGAGAAGCAGACGACGACACGCCAGGAATGTTGTAAAATATTACATCCCAGATGTTAGGTTGCCTTAGGCTAGGATATATATCGTTATAGACGTATGTAATGTTCCCACCGAGAAATAGGGGCCGACGCGTCAGGAATGTTGTAAAATATTACACCTGAGATATTAGGTTCCCTTAGGTTAGGATATACAACGCTGTAGACGTATAGAATGTTCCCACCGAGACGTAGGGACCGACATGCCAGGAATGTTGTAAAATATTACATCCGAGATGTTAGGTTGCCTTCGGTTAGGATATATATCGTTATAGACGTATACAATGTTCTCACCGAGAAGTAGGGGCCGACATGCCACGAATGATGTAAAATATTACATCCCAGATGTTAGGTTGCGTTATGTTAGGATATGCAACGTTATAGACGTATATAATGTCCCCATCGAGAAGCAGGCGACGCCACGCCAGGAATGTTGTAAAATATAACATCCGAGATGTTAGGTTCCCTTAGGTTAGGATACATATCGTTATAGACGTATATAACGTTCCCACCGATACGTAGGGACCGACATGCCAGGAATGATGTAAAATATTACATCCCAGATGTTAGGTTGCGTTAGGTTAGGATATACAACGTTATAGACGTATATAATGTCCCCATCGAGAAGCAGGCGACGACACGCCAGGAATGTTGTAAAATATTACATCCCAGATGTTAGGTTGTCTTAGGCTAGGATATATATCGTTATAGACGTATACAATGTTCCCACCGAGAAGTTGGGACCGACATGCCAGGAATGTTGTAAAATATTGCATCCGAGATGTTAGGTTCCCTTAGGTAAGGATATATATCGTTATAGACGTATATAATGTTCCCACCGAGAAATAGGGGCCGACATGTCAGGAATGTTGTAAAACATTTCACCTGAGATATTAGGTTCCCTTAGGTTAGGATATACAACGCTGTAGACGTATAGAATGTTCCCACCGAGACGTAGGGACCGACATGCCAGGAATGATGTAAAATATTACATCCCAGATGTTAGGTTGCGTTAGGTTAGGATATACAACGTTATAGACGTATATAATGTCCCCATCGAGAAGCAGGCGACGACACGCCAGGAATGTTGTGAAATATTACATCCCAGATGTTAGGTTTCGTTAGGTTAGGATATACAACGTTATAGACGTATATAATGTTCCCACCGAGAAGTTGGGACCGACATGCCAGGAATGTTGTAAAATATTGCATCCGAGATGTTAGGTTCCCTTAGGTTAGGATATATATCGCTATAGACGTATATAATGTTCCCACCGAGAAATAGGGGCCGACATGTCAGGCATGTTGTAAAATATTTCACCTGAGATGTTAGGTTCCCTTAGGCTAGGATATACAACGCTGTAGACGTATAGAATGTTCCCACCGAGACGTAGGGATCGACATGCCAGGAATGTTGTAAAATATTACATCCCAGATGTTAGGTTGCGTTATGTTAGGATATGCAACGTTATAGACGTATATAATGTCCCCATCGAGAAGCAGGCGACGCCACGCCAGGAATGTTGTAAAATATAACATCCGAGATGTTAGGTTCCCTTAGGTTAGGATACATATCGTTATAGACGTATATAACGTTCCCACCGAGACGTAGGGACCGACATGCCAGGAATGTTGTAAAATATTACATTCGAGATGTTATGTTGCCTTACGTCAGGATATATAACGTTATAGATGTATATAATGTCCCCATCCAGAAGTAGGCGACGACACGCCAGGAATGTTGTAAAATATTACATCCCAGATATTAGGTTGCGTTAGGTTAGGATATACAACGTTATAGACGTATAGAATGTTCCCACCGGGACGTAGGTTCTGACATGCCAGGAATGTTGTAAAATATTACATTCGAGATGTTAGGTTGCCTTAGGTCAGCATATACAACGTTATAGATGTATATAATGTCCCCATCCAGAAGTAGGCGACGACACGCCAGGAATGTTGTAAAATATTACATCCCAGATATTAGGTTGCGTTAGGTTAGGATATACAACGTTATATGCGTATAGAATGTTCCCACAGGGATGTAGGTTCTGACATGCCAGGAATGTCGTAAGGTATTACATTCGAGATGTAAGGTTGCCTTAGGTTAGCATATACAACGTTATAGACGTATATAATGTCCCCATCGAGAAGCAGGCGACGACACGCCAGGAATGTTGTAAAATATTACACCCGAGATGTTAGGTTGCCTTAGGTTAGGATATACAACGTTATAGACGTATATAATGTCCCCATCGGGAAGCGGGAGACGACATGCCAGGAATGTTGTAGAATATTGCATCCGAGATGTTATGTTGCCTTACGTTAGGATACATAACATTATAGACGTATATAATGTTCCCACCGAAAAGTTGGAGCCGACGCGTCGGGAATGTTGTAAATAAATTACACCTGAGATGTTAGGTTCCCTTAGGTTAACATATACAACGCTATAGACGTATAGAATGTTCCCACCGAGACGTAGGGACCGACATGCCAGGAATGATGTAAAATATTACATCCCAGATGTTAGGTTGCGTTAGGTTAGGATATACAACGTTATAGACGTATATAATGTCCCCTTCGAGAAGCAGCCGACGACACGCCAGGAATGATGTAAAATATTACATACCAGATGTTAGGTTGCGTTAGGTTAGGACATACAACGTTATAGACGTATATAATGTCCCCATCGAGAAGTTGGGACCAACATGCCAGGAATGCTGTAAAATATTACATCCCAGATGTTAGGTTGCCTTAGGCTAGGATATATATCGTTATAGACGTATACAATGTTCCCACCGAGAAGTTGGGACCGACATGCCAGGAATGTTGTAAAATATTGCATCCGAGATGTTAGGTTCCCTTAGGTAAGGATATATATCGTTATAGACGTATATAATGTTCCCACCGAGAAATAGGGGCCGACATGTCAGGAATGTTGTAAAACATTTCACCTGAGATATTAGGTTCCCTTAGGTTAGGATATACAACGCTGTAGACGTATAGAATGTTCCCACCGAGACGTAGGGACCGACATGCCAGGAATGATGTAAAATATTACATCCCAGATGTTAGGTTGCGTTAGGTTAGGATATACAACGTTATAGACGTATATAATGTCCCCTTCGAGAAGCAGGCGACGACACGCTAGGAATGTTGTAAAATATTACATTCGACATGTTAGGTCGCCTTAGGCTAGGATATATAACGTTATAGACGTATTTAATGTTCCCACCGAGAAATAGGGGCCGACAGGCCAGGAATGTTGTAAAATATTACATCCCAGATGATAGGTTGCGTGAGGTTAGGATATACAACGTTATAGACGTATATAATGTCCCCATCGAGAAGCAGGCGACGACACGCCAGGAATGTTGTAAAATGTTACATCCGAGATGTTAGGTTGCCTCAGGCTAGGATATATATCGTTATAGACGTATGCAATGTTCCCACCAAGAAGTTGGGACCGACATGCCAGGAATGTTGTAAAATACTGCATCCGAGATGTTAGGTTCCCTTAGGTTTGGATATATATCGTTATAGACGTATATAATCTTCCCACCGAGAAATAGGGGCCGACATGTCAGGAATGTTGTAAAACATTTCACCTGAGATGTTAGGTTCCCTTAGGTGAGGATATACAACGCTGTAGACATATAGAATGTTCCCACCGAGACGTAGGGACCGACATGCCAGGAATGATGTAAAATATTACATCCCAGATGTTAGGTTGCGTTAGGTTAGGATATACAACGTTATAGACGTATATTATGTCCCCATCGAGAAGCAGGAGACGACACGCCAGGAATGTTGTAAAATATTACATCCCAGATGTTAGGTTGCCTTAGGCTAGGATATATATCGTTATAGACGTATACAATGTTCCCACCGAGAAGTTGGGACCGACATGCCAGGAATGTTGTAAAATATTGCATCCGAGATGTTAGGTTCCCTTAGGTAAGGATATATATCGTTATAGACGTATATAATGTTCCCACCGAGAAATAGGGGCCGACATGTCAGGAATGTTGTAAAACATTTCACCTGAGATATTAGGTTCCCTTAGGTTAGGATATACAACGCTGTAGACGTATAGAATGTTCCCACCGAGACGTAGGGACCGACATGCCAGGAATGATGTAAAATATTACATCCCAGATGTTAGGTTGCGTTAGGTTAGGATATACAACGTTATAGACGTATATAATGTCCCCATCGAGAAGCAGGCGTCGACACGCCAGGAATGTTGTGAAATATAACATCCGAGATGTTAGGTTCCCTTAGGTTAGGATACATATCGTTATAGACGTATATAACGTTCCCACCGAGACGTAGGGACCGACATGCCAGGAATGTTGTAAAATATTACATCCGAGATGTTATGTTGCCTTACGTCAGGATATATAACGTTATAGATGTATATAATGTCCCCATCCAGAAGTAGGCGACGACACGCCAGGAATGTTGTAAAATATTACATCCCAGATATTAGGTTGCGTTAGGTTAGGATATACAACGTTATAGACGTATAGAATGTTCCCACCGGGACGTAGGTTCTGACATGCCAGGAATGTTGTAAAATATTACATTCGAGATGTTAGGTTGCCTTAGGTCAGCATATACAACGTTATAGATGTATATAATGTCCCCATCCAGAAGTAGGCGACGACACGCCAGGAATGTTGTAAAATATTACATCCCAGATATTAGGTTGCGTTAGGTTAGGATATACAACGTTATATGCGTATAGAATGTTCCCACAGGGATGTAGGTTCTGACATGCCAGGAATGTTGTAAGGTATTACATTCGAGATGTAAGGTTGCCTTAGGTTAGCATATACAACGTTATAGACGTATATAATGTCCCCATCGAGAAGCAGGCGACGACACGCCAGGAATGTTGTAAAATATTACACCCGAGATGTTAGGTTGCCTTAGGTTAGGATATACAACGTTATAGACGTATATAATGTCCCCATCGGGAAGCGGGAGACGACATGCCAGGAATGTTGTAGAATATTGCATCCGAGATGTTATGTTGCCTTACGTTAGGATACATAACATTATAGACGTATATAATGTTCCCACCGAAAAGTTGGAGCCGACGCGTCGGGAATGTTGTAAATAAATTACACCTGAGATGTTAGGTTCCCTTAGGTTAACATATACAACGCTATAGACGTATAGAATGTTCCCACCGAGACGTAGGGACCGACATGCCAGGAATGATGTAAAATATTACATCCCAGATGTTAGGTTGCGTTAGGTTAGGATATACAACGTTATAGACGTATATAATGTCCCCTTCGAGAAGCAGCCGACGACACGCCAGGAATGATGTAAAATATTACATACCAGATGTTAGGTTGCGTTAGGTTAGGACATACAACGTTATAGACGTATATAATGTCCCCATCGAGAAGTTGGGACCAACATGCCAGGAATGCTGTAAAATATTACATCCCAGATGTTAGGTTGCCTTAGGCTAGGATATATATCGTTATAGACGTATACAATGTTCCCACCGAGAAGTTGGGACCGACATGCCAGGAATGTTGTAAAATATTGCATCCGAGATGTTAGGTTCCCTTAGGTAAGGATATATATCGTTATAGACGTATATAATGTTCCCACCGAGAAATAGGGGCCGACATGTCAGGAATGTTGTAAAACATTTCACCTGAGATATTAGGTTCCCTTAGGTTAGGATATACAACGCTGTAGACGTATAGAATGTTCCCACCGAGACGTAGGGACCGACATGCCAGGAATGATGTAAAATATTACATCCCAGATGTTAGGTTGCGTTAGGTTAGGATATACAACGTTATAGACGTATATAATGTCCCCTTCGAGAAGCAGGCGACGACACGCTAGGAATGTTGTAAAATATTACATTCGACATGTTAGGTCGCCTTAGGCTAGGATATATAACGTTATAGACGTATTTAATGTTCCCACCGAGAAATAGGGGCCGACAGGCCAGGAATGTTGTAAAATATTACATCCCAGATGATAGGTTGCGTGAGGTTAGGATATACAACGTTATAGACGTATATAATGTCCCCATCGAGAAGCAGGCGACGACACGCCAGGAATGTTGTAAAATGTTACATCCGAGATGTTAGGTTGCCTCAGGCTAGGATATATATCGTTATAGACGTATGCAATGTTCCCACCAAGAAGTTGGGACCGACATGCCAGGAATGTTGTAAAATACTGCATCCGAGATGTTAGGTTCCCTTAGGTTTGGATATATATCGTTATAGACGTATATAATCTTCCCACCGAGAAATAGGGGCCGACATGTCAGGAATGTTGTAAAACATTTCACCTGAGATGTTAGGTTCCCTTAGGTGAGGATATACAACGCTGTAGACATATAGAATGTTCCCACCGAGACGTAGGGACCGACATGCCAGGAATGATGTAAAATATTACATCCCAGATGTTAGGTTGCGTTAGGTTAGGATATACAACGTTATAGACGTATATTATGTCCCCATCGAGAAGCAGGAGACGACACGCCAGGAATGTTGTAAAATATTACATCCCAGATGTTAGGTTGCCTTAGGCTAGGATATATATCGTTATAGACGTATACAATGTTCCCACCGAGAAGTTGGGACCGACATGCCAGGAATGTTGTAAAATATTGCATCCGAGATGTTAGGTTCCCTTAGGTAAGGATATATATCGTTATAGACGTATATAATGTTCCCACCGAGAAATAGGGGCCGACATGTCAGGAATGTTGTAAAACATTTCACCTGAGATATTAGGTTCCCTTAGGTTAGGATATACAACGCTGTAGACGTATAGAATGTTCCCACCGAGACGTAGGGACCGACATGCCAGGAATGATGTAAAATATTACATCCCAGATGTTAGGTTGCGTTAGGTTAGGATATACAACGTTATAGACGTATATAATGTCCCCATCGAGAAGCAGGCGACGACACGCCAGGAATGTTGTGAAATATAACATCCGAGATGTTAGGTTCCCTTAGGTTAGGATACATATCGTTATAGACGTATATAACGTTCCCACCGAGACGTAGGGACCGACATGCCAGGAATGTTGTAAAATATTACATCCGAGATGTTATGTTGCCTTACGTCAGGATATATAACGTTATAGATGTATATAATGTCCCCATCCAGAAGTAGGCGACGACACGCCAGGAATGTTGTAAAATATTACATCCCAGATATTAGGTTGCGTTAGGTTAGGATATACAACGTTATAGACGTATAGAATGTTCCCACCGGGACGTAGGTTCTGACATGCCAGGAATGTTGTAAAATATTACATTCGAGATGTTAGGTTGCCTTAGGTCAGCATATACAACGTTATAGATGTATATAATGTCCCCATCCAGAAGTAGGCGACGACACGCCAGGAATGTTGTAAAATATTACATCCCAGATATTAGGTTGCGTTAGGTTAGGATATACAACGTTATATGCGTATAGAATGTTCCCACAGGGATGTAGGTTCTGACATGCCAGGAATGTTGTAAGGTATTACATTCGAGATGTAAGGTTGCCTTAGGTTAGCATATACAACGTTATAGACGTATATAATGTCCCCATCGAGAAGCAGGCGACGACACGCCAGGAATGTTGTAAAATATTACACCCGAGATGTTAGGTTGCCTTAGGTTAGGATATACAACGTTATAGACGTATATAATGTCCCCATCGAGAAGCAGACGACGACACGCCAGGAATGTTGTAAAATATTACATCCCAGATGTTAGGTTGCCTTAGGCTAGGATATATATCGTTATAGACGTATGTAATGTTCCCACCGAGAAATAGGGGCCGACGCGTCAGGAATGTTGTAAAATATTACACCTGAGATATTAGGTTCCCTTAGGTTAGGATATACAACGCTGTAGACGTATAGAATGTTCCCACCGAGACGTAGGGACCGACATGCCAGGAATGTTGTAAAATATTACATCCGAGATGTTAGGTTGCCTTCGGTTAGGATATATATCGTTATAGACGTATACAATGTTCTCACCGAGAAGTAGGGGCCGACATGCCACGAATGATGTAAAATATTACATCCCAGATGTTAGGTTGCGTTATGTTAGGATATGCAACGTTATAGACGTATATAATGTCCCCATCGAGAAGCAGGCGACGCCACGCCAGGAATGTTGTAAAATATAACTTCCGAGATGTTAGGTTCCCTTAGGTTAGGATACATATCGTTATAGACGTATATAACGTTCCCACCGATACGTAGGGACCGACATGCCAGGAATGATGTAAAATATTACATCCCAGATGTTAGGTTGCGTTAGGTTAGGATATACAACGTTATAGACGTATATAATGTCCCCATCGAGAAGCAGGCGACGACACGCCAGGAATGTTGTAAAATATTACATCCCAGATGTTAGGTTGCATTAGGCTAGGATATATATCGTTATAGACGTATACAATGTTCCCACCGAGAAGTTGGGACCGACATGCCAGGAATGTTGTAAAATATTGCATCCGAGATGTTAGGTTCCCTTAGGTAAGGATATATATCGTTATAGACGTATATAATGTTCCCACCGAGAAATAGGGGCCGACATGTCAGGAATGTTGTAAAACATTTCACCTGAGATATTAGGTTCCCTTAGGTTAGGATATACAACGCTGTAGACGTATAGAATGTTCCCACCGAGACGTAGGGACCGACATGCCAGGAATGATGTAAAATATTACATCCCAGATGTTAGGTTGCGTTAGCTTAGGATATACAACGTTATAGACGTATATAATGTCCCCATCGAGAAGCAGGCGACGACACGCCAGGAATGTTGTGAAATATTACATCCCAGATGTTAGGTTTCGTTAGGTTAGGATATACAACGTTATAGACGTATATAATGTTCCCACCGAGAAGTTGGGACCGACATGCCAGGAATGTTGTAAAATATTGCATCCGAGATGTTAGGTTCCCTTAGGTTAGGATATATATCGTTATAGACGTATATAATGTTCCCACCGAGAAATAGGGGCCGACATGTCAGGCATGTTGTAAAATATTTCACCTGAGATGTTAGGTTCCCTTAGGCTAGGATATACAACGCTGTAGACGTATAGAATGTTCCCACCGAGACGTAATGATCGACATGCCAGGAATGTTGTAAAATATTACATCCCAGATGTTAGGTTGCGTTATGTTAGGATATGCAACGTTATAGACGTATATAATGTCCCCATCGAGAAGCAGGCGACGCCACGCCAGGAATGTTGTAAAATATAACATCCGAGATGTTAGGTTCCCTTAGGTTAGGATACATATCGTTATAGACGTATATAACGTTCCCACCGAGACGTAGGGACCGACATGCCAGGAATGTTGTAAAATATTACATTCGAGATGTTATGTTGCCTTACGTCAGGATATATAACGTTATAGATGTATATAATGTCCCCATCCAGAAGTAGGCGACGACACGCCAGGAATGTTGTAAAATATTACATCCCAGATATTAGGTTGCGTTAGGTTAGGATATACAACGTTATAGACGTATAGAATGTTCCCACCGGGACGTAGGTGCTGACATGCCAGGAATGTTGTAAAATATTACATTCGAGATGTTAGGTTGCCTTAGGTCAGCATATACAACGTTATAGATGTATATAATGTCCCCATCCAGAAGTAGGCGACGACACGCCAGGAATGTTGTAAAATATTACATCCCAGATATTAGGTTGCGTTAGGTTAGGATATACAACGTTATATGCGTATAGAATGTGCCCACAGGGATGTAGGTTCTGACATGCCAGGAATGTTGTAAGGTATTACATTCGAGATGTAAGGTTGCCTTAGGTTAGCATATACAACGTTATAGACGTATATAATGTCCCCATCGAGAAGCATGCGACGACACGCCAGGAATGTTGTAAAATATTACACCCGAGATGTTAGGTTGCCTCAGGTTAGGATATACAACGTTATAGACGTATATAATGTCCCCATCGAGAAGCAGACGACGACACGCCAGGAATGTTGTAAAATATTACATCCCAGATGTTAGGTTGCCTTAGGCTAGGATATATATCGTTATAGACGTATGTAATGTTCCCACCGAGAAATAGGGGCCGACGCGTCAGGAATGTTGTAAAATATTACACCTGAGATATTAGGTTCCCTTAGGTTAGGATATACAACGCTGTAGACGTATAGAATGTTCCCACCGAGACGTAGGGACCGACATGCCAGGAATGTTGTAAAATATTACATCCGAGATGTTAGGTTGCCTTCGGTTAGGATATATATCGTTATAGACGTATACAATGTTCTCACCGAGAAGTAGGGGCCGACATTCCACGAATGATGTAAAATATTACATCCCAGATGTTAGGTTCCCTTAGGTTAGGATATATACCGTTATAGATGTATATAATGTCCCCGTCCAGAAGTTGGCGACGACACGCCAGGAATGTTCAAAAATATTACATCCCAGATGTTAGGTTGCGTTAGGTTAGGACATACAACGTTATAGACTTATATAATGTCCCCATCGAGAAGCAGGCGACGACACGCCAGGAATGTCGTAAAATATTACATCCGAGATGTTAGGTTTCCTTAGGCTAGGATATATATCGTTATAGACGTATACAATGTTCCCACCGAGAAGTTGGGACCGACATGCCAGGAATGTTGTAAAATATAGCATCCGAGATGTTAGGTTCCCTTAGGTTAGGATATATATCGTTATAGACGTATATAATGTTCCCACCGAGAAATGGGGGCCGACATGTCAGGAATGTTGTAAAACATTTCACCTGAGATGTTAGGTTCCCTTAGGTTAGGATATACAACGCTGTAGACGTATATAATGTTCCCACCGAGACGTAGGGACCGACATGCCAGGAATGTTGTAAAATATTACATCCCAGATGATAGGTTGCGTTAGGTTAGTATATGCAACGTTATAGACGTATATAATGTACCCGCCGAGACGTAGGGACCGACATGCCAGGAATGTTGTAAAATATTACATTCGACATGTTAGGTTGCCTTAGGCTAGGATATATATCGTTATAGACGAATACAATGTTCCCACCGAGAAGTAGGGACCGACATGCCAGGAATGTTGTAAAATATTACATCCGAGATGTTAAGTTCCCTTAGGTTAGGATATATATCGTTATAGACGTATATAACGTTCCCACTGAGACGTAGGGATCGACATGCCAGGAATGTTGTAAAATATTACATCCCAGATGTTAGGATGCGTTAGGTTAGGATACACAACGTTATAGACGTATGAAGTGTCCCCATCGAGAAGCAGGCGACGACACGCCAGGAATGATGTAAAATATTACAAACCAGATGTTAGGTTGCGTTAGGTTAGGATATACAACGTTATAGACGTATATAATGTCCCCATCGGGAAGCGGGAGACGACATGCCAGGAATGTTGTAGAATATTGCATCCGAGATGTTATTTTGCCTTACGTTAGGATACATAACGTTATAGACGTATATAATGTTCCCACCGAAAAGTTGGAGCCGACGCGTCGGGAATGTTGTAAATAAATTACACCTGAAATGTTAGGTTCCCTTAGGTTAACATATACAACGCTATAGACGTATAGAATGTTCCCACCGAGACGTAGGGACCGACATGCCAGGAATGATGTAAAATATTACATCCCAGATGTTAGGTTGCGTTAGGTTAGGATATACAACGTTATAGACGTATATAATGTCCCCATCGAGAAGCAGGCGACGACACGCCATGAATGTTGTGAAATATTACATCCCAGATGTTAGGTTTCGTTAGGTTAGGATATACAACGTTATAGACGTATACAATGTTCCCACCGAGAAGTTGGGACCGACATGCCAGGAATGTTGTAAAATATTGCATCCGAGATGTTAGGTTCCCTTAGGTTAGGATATATATCGTTATAGACGTATATAATGTTCCCACCGAGAAATAGGGGCCGACATGTCAGGCATGTTGTAAAATATTTCACCTGAGATGTTAGGTTCCCTTAGGCTAGGATATACAACGCTGTAGACGTATAGAATGTTCCCACCGAGACGTAGGGATCGACATGCCAGGAATGTTGTAAAATATTACATCCCAGATGTTAGGTTGTGTTAGGTTAGGATATAAAACGTTGTAGACGTATATAATGTCCCCATCGAGAATCAGGCGACAACACGCCAGGAATGTTGTAAAATATTACATCCGAGATGTTATGTTGCCTTACGTTATGATACATAACGTTATAGACGTATATAATGTTCTCACCGAAAAGTTGGAGCCGACGCGTCGGGAATGTTGTAAAATATTACACCTGAGATGTTAGGTTCCCTTAGGTTAACATATACAACGCTATAGACGTATAGAATGTTCCCACCGAGACGTAGGGACCGACATGCCAGGAATGATTTAAAATATTACATCCCAGATGTTAGGTTGCGTTAGGTTAGGATATACAACGTTATAGACGTATATAATGTCCCCTTCGAGAAGCAGGCGACGACACGCCAGAATGTAGTAAAATATTACATTCGACATGTTAGGTTGCCTTAGGCTAGGATATATAACGTTATAGACGTATATAATGTCCCCATCGAGAAGCAGGCGACGACACGCCAGGAATGTTGTAAAATATTACATCCGAGATGTTAGGTTGCCTTAGGCTAGGATATATATCGGTATAGACGTATACAATGTTCCCACCGAGAAGTAGGCGACGACACGCTAGGAATGTTGTAAAATATTACATTCGACATGTTAGGTCGCCTTAGGCTAGGATATATAACGTTATAGACGTATTTAATGTTCCCACCGAGAAATAGGGGCCGACATGCCAGGAATGTTGTAAAATATTACATCCCAGATGATAGGTTGCGTGAGGTTAGGATATACAAAGTTATAGACGTATATAATGTCCCCATCGAGAAGCAGGCGACGACACGCCAGGAATGTTGTAAAATGTTACATCCGAGATGTTAGGTTGCCTCAGGCTAGGATATATATCGTTATAGACGTATGCAATGTTCCCACCAAGAAGTTGGGACCGACATGCCAGGAATGTTGTAAAATATTGCATCCGAGATGTTAGGTTCCCTTAGGTTTGGATATATATCGTTATAGACGTATATAATGTTCCCACCGAGAAATAGGGGCCGACATGTCAGGAATGTTGTAAAACATTTCACCTGAGATGTTAGGTTCCCTTAGGTGAGGATATACAACGCTGTAGAAATATAGAATGTTCCCACCGAGACGTAGGGACCGACATGCCAGGAATGATTTAAAATATTACATCCCAGATGTTAGGTTGCGTTAGGTTAGGATATACAACGTTATAGACGTTTATAATGTCCCCTTCGAGAAGCAGGCTACGACACGCCAGAATGTTGTAAAGCATTACATTCGACATGTTTGGTTGCCTTAGGCTAGGACATATATCGTTATAGACGTATACAATGTTCCCACCAAGAAGTAGAGACCGACATGCCAGGAATGTTGTAAAATATTACATCCGAGATGTTATGTTGCCTTACGTCAGGACATATAACGTTATAGACGTATATAATGTTCCCACCGAAAAGTTGGAGCCGACGCGTCAGGAATGTTGTAAAATATGACATTCGAAATGTTAGGTTGCCTTAGGTTAGGATATACAACGTTATAGACTTATATAATGTCCCCATCGAGAAGTAGGCGACGACACGCCAGGAATGTTGTAAAATATAACATCCGAGATGTTAGGTTCCCTTAGGTTAGGATACATATCGTTATAGACGTATATAACCTTCCCACCGAGACGTAGGGACCGACATGCCAGGAATGTTGTAAAATAATACATCCCAGATGATAGGTTGCGTTAGGTTAGTATATACAACGTTATAGACGTATATAATGTACCCGCCGAGATGTAGGGACCGACATGCCAGGAATCTTGTAAAATATTACATCCCAGATATTAGGTTGCGTTAGGTTAGGATATACAACGTTATAGATGTATATAATGTCCCCATCCAGAAGTAGGCGACGACACGCCAGGAATGATGTAAAATATTACATCCCAGATATTAGGTTTCGTTAGGTTAGGATATACAACGTTATATGCGTATAGAATGTTCCCACAGGGATGTAGGTTCTGACATGCCAGGAATGTTGTAAGGTATTACATTCGAGATGTAAGGTTGCCTTAGGTTAGCATATACAACGTTATAGACGTATATAATGTTCCCACCGAGAAGTAGGAGCCGGCGCGCCAGGAATGTTGTAAAATATTACATCCGAGATGTTAGGTTGCCTTCGGTTAGGATATATATCGTTATAGACGTATACAATGTTCTCACCGAGAAGTAGGGGCCGACATGTCAGGCATGTTGTAAAATATTTCACCTGAGATGTTAGGTTCCCTTAGGCTAGGATATATATCGTTATAGACGTATACAATGTTCTCACCGAGAAGTAGGGGCCGACATGCCAGGAATGTTGTAAAATATTACATTCGAGAAGTTAGGTTGCCTTAGGTTAGGATATACAACGTTATAGACTTATCTAATGTCCCCATCGAGAAGCAGGCGACGACACGCCGGGAATGTTGTAAAACATTACATCCAAGAAGTTAGGTTGCCTTAGGCTAGGATATATATCGTTATGGACGTATATAATGTCCCCATCGAGAAGCAGGCGACAACACGCCAGGAATGTTGTAAAATATTACATCCGAGATGTTATGTTGCCTTACGTTAGGATACATAACGTTATAGACGTATATAATGTTCCCACCGAATAGTTGGAGCCAACGCGTCAGGAATGTTGTAAAATATTACACCTGAGATGTTAGGTTCCCTTAGGTTAACATATACAACGCTATAGACGTATAGAATGTTCCCACCGAGACGTAGGGACCGACATGCCACGAATGATGTAAAATATTACATCCCAGATGTTAGGTTCCCTTAGGTTAGGATATATACCGTTATAGATGTATATAATGTCCCCATACAGAAGTTGGCGACGACACGCCAGGAATGTTCAAAAATATTACATCCCAGATGTTAGGTTGCGTTAGGTTAGGACATACAACGTTATAGACTTATATAATGTCCCCATCGAGAAGCAGGCGACGACACGCCAGGAATGTCGTAAAATATTACATCCGAGATGTTAGGTTGCCTTAGGCTAGGATATATATCGTTATAGACGTATACAATGTTCCCACCGAGAAGTTGGGGCCGACATGTCAGGAATGTTGTAAAACATTTCACCTGAGATATCAGGTTCCCTTAGGTTAGGATATACAATGCTGTAGACGTATAGAATGTTCCCACCGAGACGTAGGGACCGACATGCCAGGAATGATGTAAAATATTACATCCCAGATGTTAGGTTGCGTTAGGTTAGGATATACAACGTTATAGACGTATATAATGTCCCCATCGAGAAGCAGGCGACGACACGCCAGGAATGTTGTAATATATTACATCCCAGATGTTAGGTTTCGTTAGGTTAGGATATACAACGTTATAGACGTATATAATGTCCCCATCGAGAGGCAGGCGACAACACGCCAGGAATGTTGTAAAATATTACATCCGAGATGTTATGTTGCCTTACGTCAGGATATATAACGTTATAGACGTATATAATGTCCCGATCGAGAAGTAGGCGACGGCACGCCAGGAATGTTGTAAAATATTACATCCGTGATGTTATGTTGCCTTACGTTAGGATATATAAAGTTATAGATGTATATAATGTCCCGATCGAGATGTAGGCGACGGCACGCCAGGAATGTTGTAAAATATTACATCCGAGATGTTATGTTGCCTTACGTTAGGATATATAACGTTATAGATGTATATAATGTCCCGATCGAGAAGTAGGCGACGGCACGCCAAGAATGTTGTAAAATATTACATTCGACATGTTAGGTCGCCTTAGGCTAGGATATATAACGTTATAGACGTATATAATGTTCCCACCGAGAAGTTGGGACCGACATGCCAGGAATGTTGTAAAATATAGCATCCGAGATGTTAGGTTCCCTTAGGTTAGGATATATATCGTTATAGACGTATATAATGTTCCCACCGAGAAATGGGGGCCGATATGTCAGGAATGTTGTAAAACATTTCACCTGAGATGTTAGGTTCCCTTAGGTTAGGATATACAACGCTGTAGACGTATAGAATGTTCCCACCGAGACGTAGGGACCGACATGCCAGGAATGATGTAAAATATTGCACCCCAAATGTTAGGATGCGTTAGGTTAGGATATACAACGTTATAGACGTATGAAGTGTCCCCATCGAGAAGCAGGCGACGACACGCCAGGAATGATGTAAAATATTACATACCAGATGTTAGGTTGCGTTAGGTTAGGATATACAACGTTATAGACGTTTATAATGTCCCCATCGGGAAGCGGGCGACGACATGCCAGGAATGTTGTAAAATATTACATCCGAGATGTTATGTTGCCTTACGTTAGGATATATAACGTTATAGATGTATATAATGTCCCGATCGAGAAGTAGGCGACGGCACGCCAGGAATGTTGTAAAATATTACATTCGACATGTTAGGTCGCCTTAGGCTAGGATATATAACGTTATAGACGTTTATAACGTTCCCACCGAGAAATAGGCGCCGACATGTCAGGAATGTTGTAAAACATTTCACCTGAGATGTTAGGTTCCCTTAGGTTAGGATATACAACGCTGTAGACGTATAGAATGTTCCCACCGAGACGTACGGACCGACATGCCAGGAATGATGTAAAATATTACATCCCAGATGTTAGGTTGCGTTAGGTTAGGATATACAACGTTATAGACGTATATAATGTCCCCATCGAGAAGCAGGCGACGACACGCCAGGAATGTTGTAAAATATTACATCCCAGATGTTAGGTTTCGATAGGTTAGGATATACAACGTTATAGACGTATATAATGTCCCCATCGAAAAGCAGGCGACAACACGCCAGGAATGTTGTAAAATATTACATCCGAGATGTTATGTTGCCTTACGTTAGGATATATAACGTTATAGACGTATATAATGTTCCCACCGAAAAGTTGGAGCCGACGCGTCAGGAATGTTGTAAAATATTACACCTGAGATGTTAGGTTCCCTTAGGTTAACATATACAACACTATAGACGTATAGAATGTTCCCACCGAGACGTAGGGACCGACATGCCACGAATGATGTAAAATATTACATCCCAGATGTTAGGTTCCCTTAGGTTAGGATATATAACGTTATAGATATATATAATGTTCCCATCCAGAAGTTGGCGACGACACGCCAGGAATGTTCAAAAATATTACATCCCAGATGTTAGGTTGCGTTAGGTTAGGACATACAACGTTATAGACGTATATAATGTCCCCATCGAGAAGCAGGCGACGACACGCCAGGAATGTTGTAAAATATTACATCCGAGATGTTAGGTTGCCTTAGGCTAGGATATATATCGTTATAGACGTATACAATGTTCCCACCGAGAAGTAGGCGACGACACGCTAGGAATGTTGTAAAATATTAAATTCGACATGTTAGGTTGCCTTAGGCTAGGACATATATCGTTATAGACGTATACAATGTTCCCATCAAGAAGTAGAGACCGACATGCCAGGAATGTTGTAAAATATTACATCCGAGATGTTAGGTTGCCTTAGGTTAGGATATACAACGTTATAGATGTATATAATGTCCCCATCCAGAAGTAGGCGACGACACGCCAGGAATGTTGTAAAATATTACATCCCAGATATTAGGTTGCGTTAGGTTAGGATATACAATGTTATAGACGTATAGAATGTTCCCACCGGGACGTAGGTTCTGACATGCCAGGAATGTTGTAAAATATTACATTCGAGATGTTAGGTTGCCTTAGGTCAGCATATACAACGTTATAGATGTATATAATGTCCCCATCCAGAAGTAGGCGACGACACGCCAGGAATGTTGTAAAATATTACATCCCAGATATTAGGTTGCGTTAGGTTAGGATATACAACGTTATATGCGTATAGAATGTTCCCACAGGGATGTAGGTTCTGACATGCCAGGAATGTTGTAAGGTATTACATTCGAGATGTAAGGTTGCCTTAGGTTAGCATATACAACGTTATAGACGTATATAATGTTCCCACCGAGAAGTAGGAGCCGGCGCGCCAGGAATGTTGTAAAATATTACATCCGAGATGTTAGGTTGCCTTCGGTTAGGATATATATCGTTATAGACGTATACAATGTTCTCACCGAGAAGTAGGGGCCGACATGTCAGGCATGTTGTAAAATATTTCACCTGAGATGTTAGGTTCCCTTAGGCTAGGATATATATCGTTATAGACGTATACAATGTTCTCACCGAGAAGTAGGGGCCGACATGCCAGGAATGTTGTAAAATATTACATTCGAGAAGTTAGGTTGCCTTAGGTTAGGATATACAACGTTATAGACTTATCTAATGTCCCCATCGAGAAGCAGGCGACGACACGCCGGGAATGTTGTAAAACATTACATCCAAGAAGTTAGGTTGCCTTAGGCTAGGATATATATCGTTATGGACGTATATAATGTCCCCATCGAGAAGCAGGCGACAACACGCCATGAATGTCGTAAAATATTACATCCGAGATGTTAGGTTGCCTTAGGCTAGGATATATATCGTTATAGACGTATACAATGTTCCCACCGAGAAGTTGGGGCCGACATGTCAGGAATGTTGTAAAACATTTCACCTGAGATATTAGGTTCCCTTAGGTTAGGATATACAACGCTGTAGACATATAGAATGTTCCCACCGAGACGTAGGGACCGACATGCCAGGAATGATGTAAAATATTACATCCCAGATGTTAGGTTGCGTTAGGTTAGGATATACAACGTTATAGACGTATATAATGTCCCCATCGAGAAGCAGGCGACGACACGCCAGGAATGTTGTAAAATATTACATCCCAGATGTTAGGTTTCGTTAGGTTAGGATATACAACGTTATAGACGTATATAATGTCCCCATCGAGAGGCAGGCGACAACACGCCAGGAATGTTGTAAAATATTACATCCGAGATGTTATGTTGCCTTACGTCAGGATATATAACGTTATAGACGTATATAATGTCCCGATCGAGAAGTAGGCGACGGCACGCCAGGAATGTTGTAAAATATTACATCCGAGATGTTATGTTGCCTTACGTTAGGATATATAACGTTATAGATGTATATAATGTCCCGATCGAGATGTAGGCGACGGCACGCCAGGAATGTTGTAAAATAATACATCCGAGATGTTATGTTGCCTTACGTTAGGATATATAACGTTATAGATGTATATAATGTCCCGATCGAGAAGTAGGCGACGGCACGCCAAGAATGTTGTGAAATATTACATTCGACATGTTAGGTCGCCTTAGGCTAGGATATATAACGTTATAGACGTATATAATGTTCCCACCGAGAAGTTGGGACCGACATGCCAGGAATGTTGTAAAATATAGCATCCGAGATGTTAGGTTCCCTTAGGTTAGGATATATATCGTTATAGATGTATATAATGTTCCCACCGAGAAATGGGGGCCGACATGTCAGGAATGTTGTAAAACATTTCACCTGAGATGTTAGGTTCCCTTAGGTTAGGATATACAACGCTGTAGACGTATAGAATGTTCCCACCGAGACGTACGGACCGACATGCCAGGAATGATGTAAAATATTACATCCCAGATGTTAGGTTGCGTTAGGTTAGGATATACAACGTTATAGACGTATATAATGTCCCCATCGAGAAGCAGGCGACGACACGCCAGGAATGTTGTAAAATATTACATCCCAGATGTTAGGTTTCGATAGGTTAGGATATACAACGATATAGACGTATATAATGTCCCCATCGAAAAGCAGGCGACAACACGCCAGGAATGTTGTAAAATATTACATCCGAGATGTTATGTTGCCTTACGTTAGGATATATAACGTTATAGACGTATATAATGTTCCCACCGAAAAGTTGGAGCCGACGCGTCAGGAATGTTGTAAAATATTACACCTGAGATGTTAGGTTCCCTTAGGTTAACATATACAACACTATAGACGTATAGAATGTTCCCACCGAGACGTAGGGACCGACATGCCACGAATGATGTAAAATATTACATCCCAGATGTTAGGTTCCCTTAGGTTAGGATATATAACGTTATAGATATATATAATGTTCCCATCCAGAAGTTGGCGACGACACGCCAGGAATGTTCAAAAATATTACATCCCAGATGTTAGGTTGCGTTAGGTTAGGACATACAACGTTATAGACGTATATAATGTCCCCATCGAGAAGCAGGCGACGACACGCCAGGAATGTCGTAAAATATTACATCCGAGATGTTAGGTTGCCTTAGGCTAGGATATATATCGTTATAGACGTATACAATGTTCCCACCGAGAAGTTGGGACCGACATGCCAGGAATGTTGTAAAATATAGCATCCGAGATGTTAGGTTCCCTTAGGTTAGGATATATATCGTTATAGACGTATATAATGTTCCCACCGAGAAATGGGGGCCGACATGTCAGGAATTTTGTAAAACATTTCACCTGAGATGTTAGGTTCCCTTAGGTTAGGATATACAACGCTGTAGACGTATAGAATGTTCCGACCGAGACGTAGGGACCGACATGCCAGGAATGATGTAAAATATTACATCCCAGATGTTAGGTAGCGTTAGGTTAGGATATACAACGTTATAGACGTATATAATGTCCCCATCGAGAAGCAGGCGACGACACGCCAGGAATGTTGTAAAATATTATATCCGAGATGTTAGGTTTCGTTAGGTTAGGATATACAACGTTATAGACATATATAATGTCCCCATCGAAAAGCAGGCGACAACACGCCAGGAATGTTGTAAAATATTACATCCGAGATATTATGTTGCCTTACGTTAGGATATATAACGTTATAGACGTATACAATGTTCCCACCGAGAAGTTGGGACCGACATGCCAGGAATGTTGTAAAATATTGCATCCGAGATGTTAGGTTCCCTTAGGTTAGGATATATATCGTTATAGACGCATATGATGTTCCCACCAAGAAGTACGGGCGGACACGCCAGGAATGTTGTCAACTATTACATCCGAGATGTTAGGTTGCGTTAGGTTAGGATATACAACGTTATAGACGTATATAATGTCCCCATCGAGAAGCAGGCGACGACACGCCAGGAATGTTGTAAAATATTACATCCCAGATGTTAGGTTTCGATAGGTTAGGATATACAACGTTATAGACGTATATAATGTCCCCATCGAAAAGCAGGCGACAACACGCCAGGAATGTTGTAAAATATTACATCCGAGATGTTATGTTGCCTTACGTTAGGATATATAACGTTATAGACGTATATAATGTTCCCACCGAAAAGTTGGAGCCGACGCGTCAGGAATGTTGTAAAATATTACACCTGAGATGTTAGGTTCCCTTAGGTTAACATATACAACACTATAGACGTATAGAATGTTCCCACCGAGACGTAGGGACCGACATGCCACGAATGATGTAAAATATTACATCCCAGATGTTAGGTTCCCTTAGGTTAGGATATATAACGTTATAGATATATATAATGTTCCCATCCAGAAGTTGGCGACGACACGCCAGGAATGTTCAAAAATATTACATCCCAGATGTTAGGTTGCGTTAGGTTAGGACATACAACGTTATAGACGTATATAATGTCCCCATCGAGAAGCAGGCGACGACACGCCAGGAATGTTGTAAAATATTACATCCGAGATGTTAGGTTGCCTTAGGCTAGGATATATATCGTTATAGACGTATACAATGTTCCCACCGAGAAGTAGGCGACGACACGCTAGGAATGTTGTAAAATATTACATTCGACATGTTAGGTCGCCTTAGGCTAGGATATATAACGTTATAGACGTATATAATGTTCCCACCGAGAAATAGGGGCCGACATGTCAGGCATGTTGTAAAATATTTCACCTGAGATGTTAGGTTCCCTTTCGTTAGGATATACAACGCTGTAGACGTATAGAATGTTCCCACCGAGACGTAGGGACCGACATGCCAGGAATGTTGTAAAATATTACATCCCAGATGTTAGGATGCGTTAGGTTAGGATATACAACGTTATAGACGTATGAAGCGTCCCCATCGAGAAGCAGGCGACGACACGCCAGGAATGATGTAAAATAATACATACCAGATGTTAGGTTGCGTTAGGTTAGGATATACAACGTTATAGGCGTTTATAATGTCCCCATCGGGAAGCAGGCGACGACACGCCAGGAATGTTGTAAAATATTACATTCGACATGTTAGGTCGCCTTAGGCTAGGATATATAACGTTATAGACGTATATAATGTTCCCACCGAGAAATAGGCGCCGACATGTCAGGAATGTTGTAAAACATTTCACCTGAGATGTTAGGTTCCCTTAGGTTAGGATATACAACGCTGTAGACGTATAGAATTATCCCACCGAGACGTAGGGACCGACATGCCAGGAATGTTGTAAAATATTACATCCCAGATGATAGGTTGCGTTAGGTTAGGATATACAACGTTATAGACGTATATAATGTCCCCATCGAGAAGCAGGTGACGTCACGCCAGGAATGTTGTAAAATATTACATCCGAGATGTTAGGTTGCCTTAGGCTAGGATATATATCGTTATAGACGTATATAATGTTCCCACCGAGAAATGGGGGCCGACATGTCAGGAATGTTGTAAAACATTTCACCTGAGATGTTATGTTTCCTTACGTTAGGATATAAAACGTTATAGATGTATATAATGTCCCGATCGAGAAGTAGGCGACGGAACGCCAGGAATGTTGTGAAATATTACATTCGACATGTTAGGTTGCCTTAGGCTAGGATATATAACGTTATAGACGTATGTGATGTTCCCACCGAGAAATAGGGGCCGACGCGTCAGGAATGTTGTAAAATATTACACCCGAGATGTTAGGTTCCCTTAGGTTAGGATATATAACGTTATGGACGTATATAATGTTCCCACCGAAAAGTAGGAGCTGAGGCGCCAGGAATGTTGTAAAATATTACATCCGAGATGTTAGGTTGCCTTCGGTTAGGATATATATCGCTATAGACGCATATGATGTTCCCACCAAGAAGTACGGGCGGACACGCCAGGAATGTTGTCAACTATTACATCCGAGATGTTAGGTTGCGTTAGGTTAGGATATACAACGTTATAGACGTATATAATGTCCCCATCGAGAAGCAGGCGACGACACGCCAGGAATGTTGTAAAATATTACATCCCAGATGTTAGGTTTCGATAGGTTAGGATATACAACGTTATAGACGTATATAATGTCCCCATCGAAAAGCAGGCGACAACACGCCAGGAATGTTGTAAAATATTACATCCGAGATGTTATGTTGCCTTACGTTAGGATACATAACGTTATAGACGTATATAATGTTCCCACCGAATAGTTGGAGCCGACGCGTCAGGAATGTTGTAAAATATTACACCTGAGATGTTAGGTTCCCTTAGGTTAACATATACAACGCTGTAGACGTATAGAATGTTCCCACCGAGACGTAGGGACCGACATGCCACGAATGATGTAAAATATTACATCCCAGATGTTAGGTTCCCTTAGGTTAGGATATATACCGTTATAGATGTATATAATGTCCCCATCCAGAAGTTGGCGACGACACGCCAGGAATGTTCAAAAATATTACATCCCAGACGTTAGGTTGCGTTAGGTTAGGACATACAACGTTATAGACTTATATAATGTCCCCATCGAGAAGCAGGCGACGACACGCCAGGAATGTCGTAAAATATTACATCCGAGATGTTAGGTTGCCTTAGGCTGGGATATATATCGTTATAGACGTATACAATGTTCCCACCGAGAAGTTGGGGCCGACATGTCAGGAATGTTGTAAAACATTTCACCTGAGATATTAGGTTCCCTTAGGTTAGGATATACTACGCTGTAGACGTATAGAATGTTCCCACCGAGACGTAGGGACCGACATGCCAGGAATGATGTAAAATATTACATCCCAGATGTTAGGTTGCGTTAGGTTAGGATATACAACGTTATAGACGTATATAATGTCCCCATCGAGAAGCAGGCGACGACACGCCAGGAATGTTGTAAAATATTACATCCCAGATGTTAGGTTTCGTTAGGTTAGGATATACAACGTTATAGACGTATATAATGTCCCCATCGAGAGGCAGGCGACAACACGCCAGGAATGTTGTAAAATATTACATCCGAGATGTTATGTTGCCTTACGTCAGGATATATAGCGTTATAGACGTATATAATGTCCCGATCGAGAAGTAGGCGACGGCACTCCAGGAATGTTGTAAAATATTACATCCGAGATGTTATGTTGCCTTACGTTAGGATATATAACGTTATAGATGTATATAATGTCCCGATCGAGATGTAGGCGACGGCACGCCAGGAATGTTGTAAAATATTACATCCGAGATGTTATGTTGCCTTACGTTAGGATATATAACGTTATAGATGTATATAATGTCCCGATCGAGAAGTAGGCGACGGCACGCCAAGAATGTTGTGAAATATTACATTCGACATGTTAGGTCGCCTTAGGCTAGGATATATAACGTTATAGACGTATATAATGTTCCCACCGAGAAGTTGGGACCGACATGCCAGGAATGTTGTAAAATATAGAATCCGAGATGTTAGGTTCCCTTAGGTTAGGATATATATCGTTATAGACGTATATAATGTTCCCACCGAGAAATGGGGGCCGACATGTCAGGAATGTTGTAAAACATTTCACCTGAGATGTTAGGTTCCCTTAGGTTAGGATATACAACGCTGTAGACGTATAGAATGTTCCCACCGAGACGTACGGACCGACATGCCAGGAATGATGTAAAATATTACATCCCAGATGTTAGGTTGCGTTAGGTTAGGATATACAACGTTATAGACGTATATAATGTCCCCATCGAGAAGCAGGCGACGACACGCCAGGAATGTTGTAAAATATTACATCCCAGATGTTAGGTTTCGATAGGTTAGGATATACAACGTTATAGACGTATATAATGTCCCCATCGAAAAGCAGGCGACAACACGCCAGGAATGTTGTAAAATATTACATCCGAGATGTTATGTTGCCTTACGTTAGGATATATAACGTTATAGACGTATATAATGTTCCCACCGAAAAGTTGGAGCCGACGCGTCAGGAATGTTGTAAAATATTACACCTGAGATGTTAGGTTCCCTTAGGTTAACATATACAACACTATAGACGTATAGAATGTTCCCACCGAGACGTAGGGACCGACATGCCACGAATGATGTAAAATATTACATCCCAGATGTTAGGTTCCCTTAGGTTAGGATATATAACGTTATAGATATATATAATGTTCCCATCCAGAAGTTGGCGACGACACGCCAGGAATGTTCAAAAATATTACATCCCAGATGTTAGGTTGCGTTAGGTTAGGACATACAACGTTATAGACGTATATAATGTCCCCATCGAGAAGCAGGCGACGACACGCCAGGAATGTTGTAAAATATTACATCCGAGATGTTAGGTTGCCTTAGGCTAGGATATATATCGTTATAGACGTATACAATGTTCCCACCGAGAAGTAGGCGACGACACGCTAGGAATGTTGTAAAATATTACATTCGACATGTTAGGTCGCCTTAGGCTAGGATATATAACGTTATAGACGTATATAATGTTCCCACCGAGAAATAGGGGCCGACATGTCAGGCATGTTGTAAAATATTTCACCTGAGATGTTAGGTTCCCTTTCGTTAGGATATACAACGCTGTAGACGTATAGAATGTTCCCACCGAGACGTAGGGACCGACATGCCAGGAATGTTGTAAAATATTACATCCCAGATGATAGGTTGCGTTAGGTTAGGATATACAACGTTATAGACGTATATAATGTCCCCATCGAGAAGCAGGTGACGTCACGCCAGGAATGTTGTAAAATATTACATCCGAGATGTTAGGTTGCCTTAGGCTAGGATATATATCGTTATAGACGTATATAATGTTCCCACCGAGAAATGGGGGCCGACATGTCAGGAATGTTGTAAAACATTTCACCTGAGATGTTAGGTTCCCTTAGGTTAGGATATACAACGCTGTAGACGTATAGAATGTTCCCACCGAGACGTAGGGACCGACGTGCCAGGAATGATGTAAAATAGTACATCCCAGATGTTAGGTTGCCTTAGGCTAGGATATATATCGTTATAGACGTATACAATGTTCTCACCGAGAAGTAGGGGCCGACATGCCAGGAATGTTGTAAAATATGACATTCGAAATGTTAGGTTGCCTTAGGTTAGGATATACAACGTTATAGACTTATATAATGTCCCCATCGAGAAGCAGGCGACGGCACGCCAGGAATGTTGTAAAATATTACATCCGAGATGTTATGTTTCCTTACGTTAGGATATAAAACGTTATAGATGTATATAATGTCCCGATCGAGAAGTAGGCGACGGAACGCCAGGAATGTTGTAAAATATTACATTCGACATGTTAGGTTGCCTTAGGCTAGGATATATAACGTTATAGACGTATGTGATGTTCCCACCGAGAAATAGGGGCCGACGCGTCAGGAATGTTGTAAAATATTACACCCGAGATGTTAGGTTCCCTTAGGTTAGGATATATAACGTTATGGACGTATATAATGTTCCCACCGAAAAGTAGGAGCCGACGCGCCAGGAATGTTGTAAAATATTACATCCGAGATGTTACTTTGCCTTCGGTTAGGATATATATCGCTATAGACGCATATGATGTTCCCACCAAGAAGTACGGGCGGACACGCCAGGAATGTTGTCAACTATTACATCCGAGATGTTAGGTTGCGTTAGGTTAGGATATACAACGTTATAGACGTATATAATGTCCCCATCGAGAAGCAGGCGACGACACGCCAGGAATGTTGTAAAATATTACATCCCAGATGTTAGGTTTCGATAGGTTAGGATATACAACGTTATAGACGTATATAATGTCCCCATCGAAAAGCAGGCGACAACACGCCAGGAATGTTGTAAAATATTACATCCGAGATGTTATGTTGCCTTACGTTAGGATACATAACGTTATAGACGTATATAATGTTCCCACCGAATAGTTGGAGCCGACGCGTCAGGAATGTTGTAAAATATTACACCTGAGATGTTAGGTTCGCTTAGGTTAACATATACAACGCTATAGACGTATAGAATGTTCCCACCGAGACGTAGGGACCGACATGCCACGAATGATGTAAAATATTACATCCCAGATGTTAGGTTCCCTTAGGTTAGGATATATACCGTTATAGATGTATATAATGTCCCCATCCAGAAGTTGGCGACGACACGCCAGGAATGTTCAAAAATATTACATCCCAGACGTTAGGTTGCGTTAGGTTAGGATATACAGCGTTATAGACGTATATAATGTCCCCATCGAGAAGCAGGCGACGACACGCCAGGAATGTTGTAAAATATTACATCCCAGATGTTAGGTTTCGTTAGGTTAGTATATACAACGTTATAGACGTATATAATGTCCCCATCGAGAGGCAGGCGACAACACGCCAGGAATGTTGTAAAATATTACATCCGAGATGTTATGTTGCCTTACGTCAGGATATATAACGTTATAGACGTATATAATGTCCCGATCGAGAAGTAGGCGACGGCACTCCAGGAATGTTGTAAAATATTACATCCGAGATGTTATGTTGCCTTACGTTAGGATATATAACGTTATAGATGTATATAATGTCCCGATCGAGATGTAGGCGACGGCACGCCAGGAATGTTGTAAAATATTACATCCGAGATGTTATGTTGCCTTACGTTAGGATATATAACGTTATAGATGTATATAATGTCCCGATCGAGAAGTAGGCGACGGCACGCCAAGAATGTTGTGAAATATTACATTCGACATGTTAGGTCGCCTTAGGCTAGGATATATAACGTTATAGACGTATATAATGTTCCCACCGAGAAGTTGGGACCGACATGCCAGGAATGTTGTAAAATATAGAATCCGAGATGTTAGGTTCCCTTAGGTTGGGATATATATCGTTATAGACGTATATAATGTTCCCACCGAGAAATGGGGGCCGACATGTCAGGAATGTTGTAAAACATTTCACCTGAGATGTTAGGTTCCCTTAGGTTAGGATATACAACGCTGTAGACGTATAGAATGTTCCCACCGAGACGTACGGACCGACATGCCAGGAATGATGTAAAATATTACATCCCAGATGTTAGGTTGCGTTAGGTTAGGATATACAACGTTATAGACGTATATAATGTCCCCATCGAGAAGCAGGCGACGACACGCCAGGAATGTTGTAAAATATTACATCCCAGATGTTAGGTTTCGATAGGTTAGGATATACAACGTTATAGACGTATATAATGTCCCCATCGAAAAGCAGGCGACAACACGCCAGGAATGTTGTAAAATATTACATCCGAGATGTTATGTTGCCTTACGTTAGGATATATAACGTTATAGACGTATATAATGTTCCCACCGAAAAGTTGGAGCCGACGCGTCAGGAATGTTGTAAAATATTACACCTGAGATGTTAGGTTCCCTTAGGTTAACATATACAACACTATAGACGTATAGAATGTTCCCACCGAGACGTAGGGACCGACATGCCACGAATGATGTAAAATATTACATCCCAGATGTTAGGTTCCCTTAGGTTAGGATATATAACGTTATAGATATATATAATGTTCCCATCCAGAAGTTGGCGACGACACGCCAGGAATGTTCAAAAATATTACATCCCAGATGTTAGGTTGCGTTAGGTTAGGACATACAACGTTATAGACGTATATAATGTCCCCATCGAGAAGCAGGCGACGACACGCCAGGAATGTTGTAAAATATTACATCCGAGATGTTAGGTTGCCTTAGGCTAGGATATATATCGTTATAGACGTATACAATGTTCCCACCGAGAAGTAGGCGACGACATGTCAGGCATGTTGTAAAATATTTCACCTGAGATGTTAGGTTCCCTTTCGTTAGGATATACAACGCTGTAGACGTATAGAATGTTCCCACCGAGACGTAGGGACCGACATGCCAGGAATGTTGTAAAATATTACATCCCAGATGTTAGGATGCGTTAGGTTAGGATATACAACGTTATAGACGTATGAAGCGTCCCCATCGAGAAGCAGGCGACGACACGCCAGGAATGATGTAAAATAATACATACCAGATGTTAGGTTGCGTTAGGTTAGGATATACAACGTTATAGGCGTTTATAATGTCCCCATCGGGAAGCAGGCGACGACACGCCAGGAATGTTGTAAAATATTACATTCGACATGTTAGGTCGCCTTAGGCTAGGATATATAACGTTATAGACGTATATAATGTTCCCACCGAGAAATAGGCGCCGACATGTCAGGAATGTTGTAAAACATTTCACCTGAGATGTTAGGTTCCCTTAGGTTAGGATATACAACGCTGTAGACGTATAGAATGTTCCGACCGAGACGTAGGGACCGACATGCCAGGAATGATGTAAAATATTACATCCCAGATGTTAGGTAGCGTTAGGTTAGGATATACAACGTTATAGACGTATATAATGTCCCCATCGAGAAGCAGGCGACGACACGCCAGGAATGTTGTAAAATATTATATCCGAGATGTTAGGTTTCGTTAGGTTAGGATATACAACGTTATAGACATATATAATGTCCCCATCGAAAAGCAGGCGACAACACGCCAGGAATGTTGTAAAATATTACATCCGAGATATTATGTTGCCTTACGTTCGGATATATAACGTTATAGACGTATACAATGTTCCCACCGAGAAGTTGGGACCGACATGCCAGGAATGTTGTAAAATATTGCATCCGAGATGTTAGGTTCCCTTAGGTTAGGATATATATCGTTATAGACGCATATGATGTTCCCACCAAGAAGTACGGGCGGACACGCCAGGAATGTTGTCAACTATTACATCCGAGATGTTAGGTTGCCTTAGGTTAGGATATATAACGTTATAGATGTATATAATGTACCCATCCAGAATTTGGCGACGACACGCCAGGAATGTTCAGAAATATTACATCCCAGATATTAGGTTGCGTTAGGTTAGGACATACAACGTTATAGACGTATATAATGTACCCATCGAGAAGCAGGCGACGACACGCCAGGAATGTCGTAAAATATTACATCCGAGATGTTAGGTTGCCTTAGGCTAGGATATATATCGTTATAGACGTATACAATGTTCCCACCAAGAAGTTGGGACCGACATGCCAGGAATGTTGTAAAATATAGCATCCGAGATGTTAGGTTCCCTTAGGTTAGGATATATATCGTTATAGACGTATATAATGTTCCCACCGAGAAATGGGGGCCGACATGTGAGGAATGTTGTAAAACATTTCACCTGAGATGTTAGGTTCCCTTAGGTTAGGATATACAACGCTGTAGACGTATAGAATGTTCCCACCGAGACGTAGGGACCGACATGACAGGAATGATGTAAAATATTACATCCCAGATGTTAGGTTGCGTTAGGTTAGGACATACAACGTTATAGACGTATATAATGTCCCCATCGAGAAGCAGGCGACGACACGCCAGGAATGTCGTAAAATATTACATCCGAGATATTATGTTGCCTTACGTTAGGATATATAACACTATAGACGTATATAATGTTCCCACCGAAAAGTTGGAGCCGACGCGTCAGGAATGTTGTAAAATATTACACCTGAGATGTTAGGTTCCCTTAGGTTAACATATACAACGCTATAGACGTATAGAATGTTCCCACCGAGACGTAGGGACCGACATGCCACGAATGATGTAAAATATTACATCCCAGATGTTAGGTCGCGTTAGGTTAGGATATACAACGTTATAGACGTATATAATGTCCCCATCGAGAAGCAGGCGACGACACGCCGGGAATGTTGTAAAATATTACATCCAAGATGTTAGGTTGCCTTAGGCTAGGATATATATCGTTATAGACGTATACAATGTTCCCACCGAGACGTAGGCGACGACACGCCAGGAATGTTGTAAAATATTACATTCGACATGGTAGGTCGCCTTAGGCTAGGATAAATAACGTTATAGACGTATATAATGTTCCCACCGAGAAATAGGGGCCGACATGTCAGGCATGTTGTAAAATATTTCACCTGAGATGTTAGGTTCCCTTAGGTTAGGATATACAACGCTGTAGACGTATAGAATGTTCCCACCGAGACGTAGGGACCGACATGCCAGGAATTTTGTAAAATATTACATCCCAAATGTTAGGATGCGTTAGGTTAGGATATACAACGTTATAGACGTATGAAGTGTCCCCATCGAGAAGCAGGCGACGACACGCCAGGAATGATGTAAAATATTACATACCAGATGTTAGGTTGCGTTAGGTTAGGATATACAACGTTATAGACGTTTATAATGTCCCCATTGGGAAGCGGGCGACGACATGCCAGGAATGTTGTAAAATATTACATCCGAGATGTTATGTTGCCTTACGTTAGGATATACAACGTTATAGACGTATATAATGTCCCCATTGAAAAGCAGGTGATAAAACGCCAGGAATGTTGTAAAATATTACATCCGAGATATTATGTTGCCTTACGTTATGATATATAACGTTATAGACGTATATAATGTTCCCACCGAAAAGTTGGAGCCGACGCGTCAGGAATGTTGTAAAATATTACACCTGAGATGTTAGGTTCCCTTAGGTTAACATATACAACACTATAGACGTATAGAATGTTCCCACCGAGACGTCGGGACCGACATGCCACGAATGATGTAAAATATTACATCCCAGATGTTAGGTTCCCTTAGGTTAGGATATATAAAGTTATAGATGTATATAATGTCCCCATCCAGAAGTTGGCGACGACACGCCAGGAATGTTCAAAAATATTACATCCCAGATGTTAGGTTGCGTTAGGTTAGGACATACAACGTTATAGACGTATATAATGTCCCCATCGAGAAGCAGGCGACGACACGCCAGGAATGTTGTAAAATATTACGCTCGACAAGTTAGGTTGCCTTAGGCTAGGATATATAGCGTTAAAGACGTATATAATGTTCCCACCGAGAAATAGGGGCCGACACGGCAGGAATGTTGTAAAATATTACATCCGAGATGTCAGGTTCCCTTAGGTTAGGATATATAACGTTATAGACGTATATAATGTTCCCACCGATAAGTAGGGGCCAACGAGCGAGGAATGTGGTAAAATATTACATTCGACATGTTAAGTTGTCTTAGGTTAGGATATTTAACGTTATAGTCGTATATACAGTTCCACCCGAGAAGTAGTTGCCGACACGCCAGGAATGTTGTAAAACATTACATCCGAGGTGTTAGGTTCCCTTAGGTTAGGATATATAACGTTATAGACGTATATAATGTTCCCACCGAGAAGTAGGGACCAAGGAGCCAGGAATGTGGTAAAATATTACATTCGACATGTTAAGTTGCCTTAGGTTAGGATATATAACGTTATATACGCATATACTGCTCCCACCGAGAATTAGTTGCCGACGCGCCAGGAATATTTTTAAATATTACATTCGACATGTTAGGTTGTCTCAGGCTAGGACATATAGCGTTAAGGACGGATATAATATTCCCATCGAGAAATAGGGGCCGACACGCCAGGAATGTAGTAAAATATTACGCTCGACATTTTTGGTTGCCTTAATTTAAGATATATGGCGTTATAGACGTATATAATGTTCCCACCGAGAAGTAGGGCCCAGCGCGCCAGGAATGTGGTAAAATATTACATCCGGTATGTTAGGTTGCCTTAGGCTAGGATATATAACTTTATAGACGTATATAATGTTCCCACCGAGAAGTAGGGGCGGACGAGCCAGGAATGTTGTAAAATATTACGCTCGACATGTTAGGTTGCCTTAGGCTAGGATATATATCGTTATAGACGTATACAATGTTCCCACCGAGAAGTAGGCGACGACACGCTAGGAATGTTGTAAAATATTACATTCGACATGTTAGGTCGCCTTAGGCTAGGATATATAACGTTATAGACGTATATAATGTTCCCACCGAGAAATAGGGGCCGACATGTCAGGCATGTTGTAAAATATTTCACCTGAGATGTTAGGTTCCCTTTCGTTAGGATATACAACGCTGTAGACGTATAGAATGTTCCCAGCGAGACGTAGGGACCGACATGCCAGGAATGTTGTAAAATATTACATCCCAGATGTTAGGATGCGTTAGGTTAGGATATACAACGTTATAGACGTATGAAGCGTCCCCATCGAGAAGCAGGCGACGACACGCCAGGAATGATGTAAAATAATACATACCAGATGTTAGGTTGCGTTAGGTTAGGATATACAACGTTATAGGCGTTTATAATGTCCCCATCGGGAAGCAGGCGACGACACGCCAGGAATGTTGTAAAATATTACATTCGACATGTTAGGTCGCCTTAGGCTAGGATATATAACGTTATAGACGTATATAATGTTCCCACCGAGAAATAGGCGCCGACATGTCAGGAATGTTGTAAAACATTTCACCTGAGATGTTAGGTTCCCTTAGGTTAGGATATACAACGCTGTAGACGTATAGAATTATCCCACCGAGACGTAGGGACCGACATGCCAGGAATGTTGTAAAATATTACATCCCAGATGATAGGTTGCGTTAGGTTAGGATATACAACGTTATAGACGTATATAATGTCCCCATCGAGAAGCAGGTGACGTCACGCCAGGAATGTTGTAAAATATTACATCCGAGATGTTAGGTTGCCTTAGGCTAGGATATATATCGTTATAGACGTATATAATGTTCCCACCGAGAAATGGGGGCCGACATGTCAGGAATGTTGTAAAACATTTCACCTGAGATGTTAGGTTCCCTTAGGTTAGGATATACAACGCTGTAGACGTATAGAATGTTCCCACCGAGACGTAGGGACCGACGTGCCAGGAATGATGTAAAATATTACATCCCAGATGTTAGGTTGCCTTAGGCTAGGATATATATCGTTATAGACGTATACAATGTTCTCACCGAGAAGTAGGGGCCGACATGCCAGGAATGTTGTAAAATATGACATTCGAAATGTTAGGTTGCCTTAGGTTAGGATATACAACGTTATAGACTTATATAATGTCCCCATCGAGAAGCAGGCGACGGCACGCCAGGAATGTTGTAAAATATTACATCCGAGATGTTATGTTTCCTTACGTTAGGATATAAAACGTTATAGATGTGTATAATGTCCCGATCGAGAAGTAGGCGACGGAACGCCAGGAATGTTGTAAAATATTACATTCGACATGTTAGGTTGCCTTAGGCTAGGATATATAACGTTATAGACGTATGTGATGTTCCCACCGAGAAATAGGGGCCGACGCGTCAGGAATGTTGTAAAATATTACACCCGAGATGTTAGGTTCCCTTAGGTTAGGATATATAACGTTATGGACGTATATAATGTTCCCACCGAAAAGTAGGAGCCGACGCGCCAGGAATGTTGTAAAATATTACATCCGAGATGTTAGGTTGCCTTCGGTTAGGATATATATCGCTATAGACGCATATGATGTTCCCACCAAGAAGTACGGGCGGACACGCCAGGAATGTTGTCAACTATTACATCCGAGATGTTAGGTTGCCTTAGGTTAGGATATATAACGTTATAGATGTATATAATGTCCCCATCCAGAAGTTGGCGACGACACGCCAGGAATGTTCAAAAATATTACATCCCAGATGTTAGGTTGCGTTAGGTTAGGACATACAACGTTATAGACGTATATAATGTCCCCATCGAGAAGCAGGCGACGACACGCCAGGAATGTCGTAAAATATTACATCCGAGATGTTAGGTTGCCTTAGGCTAGGATATATATCGTTATAGACGTATACAATGTTCCCACCGAGAAGTTGGGACCGACATGCCAGGAATGTTGTAAAATATAGCATCCGAGATGTTAGGTTCCCTTAGGTTAGGATATATATCGTTATAGACGTATATAATGTTCCCACCGAGAAATGGGGGCCGACATGTCAGGAATTTTGTAAAACATTTCACCTGAGATGTTAGGTTCCCTTAGGTTAGGATATACAACGCTGTAGACGTATAGAATGTTCCGACCGAGACGTAGGGACCGACATGCCAGGAATGATGTAAAATATTACATCCCAGATGTTAGGTAGCGTTAGGTTAGGATATACAACGTTATAGACGTATATAATGTCCCCATCGAGAAGCAGGCGACGACACGCCAGGAATGTTGTAAAATATTATATCCGAGATGTTAGGTTTCGTTAGGTTAGGATATACAACGTTATAGACATATATAATGTCCCCATCGAAAAGCAGGCGACAACACGCCAGGAATGTTGTAAAATATTACATCCGAGATATTATGTTGCCTTACGTTAGGATATATAACGTTATAGACGTATACAATGTTCCCACCGAGAAGTTGGGACCGACATGCCAGGAATGTTGTAAAATATTGCATCCGAGATGTTAGGTTCCCTTAGGTTAGGATATATATCGTTATAGACGCATATGATGTTCCCACCAAGAAGTACGGGCGGACACGCCAGGAATGTTGTCAACTATTACATCCGAGATGTTAGGTTGCCTTAGGTTAGGATATATAACGTTATAGATGTATATAATGTCCCCATCCAGAATTTGGCGACGACACGCCAGGAATGTTCAGAAATATTACATCCCAGATATTAGGTTGCGTTAGGTTAGGACATACAACGTTATAGACGTATATAATGTCCCCATCGAGAAGCAGGCGACGACACGCCAGGAATGTCGTAAAATATTACATCCGAGATGTTAGGTTGCCTTAGGCTAGGATATATATCGTTATAGACGTATACAATGTTCCCACCGAGAAGTTGGGACCGACATGCCAGGAATGTTGTAAAATATAGCATCCGAGATGTTAGGTTCCCTTAGGTTAGGATATATATCGTTATAGACGTATATAATGTTCCCACCGAGAAATAGGGGCCGACACGGCAGGAATGTTGTAAAATATTACATCCGAGATGTCAGGTTCCCTTAGGTTAGGATATATAACGTTGTAGACGTATATAATGTTCCCACCGATAAGTAGGGGCCAACGAGCCAGGAATGTGGTAAAATATTACATTCGACATGTTAAGTTGTCTTAGGTTAGGATATTTAACGTTATAGTCGTATATACAGTTCCACCCGAGAAGTAGTTGCCGACACGCCAGGAATGTTGTAAAACATTACATCCGAGGTGTTAGGTTCCCTTAGGTTAGGATATATAACGTTATAGACGTATATAATGTTCCCACCGAGAAGTAGGGACCAACGAGCCAGGAATGTGGTAAAATATTACATTCGACATGTTAAGTTGCCTTAGGTTAGGATATATAACGTTATATACGCATATACTGCTCCCACCGAGAATTAGTTGCCGACGCGCCAGGAATATTTTTAAATATTACATTCGACATGTTAGGTTGTCTCAGGCTAGGACATATAGCGTTAAGGACGGATATAATATTCCCATCGAGAAATAGGGGCCGACACGCCAGGAATGTAGTAAAATATTACGCTCGACATTTTTGGTTGCCTTAATTTAAGATATATGGCGTTATAGACGTATATAATGTTCCCACCGAGAAGTAGGGCCCATCGCGCCAGGAATGTGGTAAAATATTACATCCGGTATGTTAGGTTGCCTTAGGCTAGGATATATAACTTTATAGACGTATATAATGTTCCCACCGAGAAGTAGGGGCGGACGAGCCAGGAATGTTGTAAAATATTACGCTCGACATTTTTGGTTGCCTTAATTTAAGATATATGGCGTTATAGACGTATATAATGTTCCCACCGAGAAGTAGGGCCCATCGCGCCAGGAATGTGGTAAAATATTACATCCGGTATGTTAGGTTGCCTTAGGCTAGGATATATAACTTTATAGACGTATATAATGTTCCCACCGAGAAGTAGGGGCGGACGAGCCAGGAATGTTGTAAAATATTACGCTCGACATGTTAGGTTGCCTTAGGCTAGGATATATAGCGTTAAAGACGTATATAATGTTCCCACCGAGAAATAGGGGCCGACACGCCAGGAATGTTGTAAAATATTACATCCGAGATGTTAGGTTGCCTTAGGTTAGGATATATAACGTTATTGACTTATATAATGTTCCCACCGAGAAATAGGGGCCGACACCCCAGGAATGTTGTAAAATATTACGCTCGACAAGTTAGGTTGCCTTAGGCTAGGATATCTAGCGTTAAAGACGTATATAATGTTCCCACCGAGAAAAAGGGGCCGACACGCCAGGAATGTTGTAAAACATTACATACGAGGTGTTAGGTTCCCTTAGGTTAGGATATATGACGTTATAGACATATATAATGTTCCCACCGAGAAATAGGGGCCGACACGCCAGGAATGTTGTAAAATATTACATCCGAGATGTTAGGTTGCCTTAGGTTAGGATATATAACGTTATTGACTTATATAATGTTCCCACCGAGAAATAGGGGCCGACACCCCAGGAATGTGGTAAAATATTACGCTCGACAAGTTAGGTTGCCTTAGGCTAGGATATTTAGCGTTAAAGACGTATATAATGTTCCCACCGAGAAATAGGGGCTGACACGCCAGGAATGTTGTAAAATATTACATCCGAGATGTTAGGTTCCCTTAGGTTAGGATATATAACGTTATAGACGTATATAATGTTCCCACCGAGAAGTAGGGGCCGAAGTGACGGGAATGTTGTAAAATATTACATCCGAGATATTAGGTTGCCTTAGGTTAGGATATATAACGTTATTGACTTATATAATGTTCCCACCGAGAAATAGGGGCCGACGCCCCAGGAATGTTGTAAAATATTACGCTCGACAAGTTAGGTTGCCTTAGGCTAGGATATCTAGCGTTAAAGACGTATATAATGTTCCCACCGAGAAAAAGGGGCCGACACGCCAGGAATGTTGTAAAACATTACATCCGAGGTGTTAGGTTCCCTTAGGTTAGGATATATGACGTTATAGACATATATAATGTTACCCACCGAGAAGTAGGGGCCGACGAGACAGGAATGTTGCAAAATATTACGCTCGACATGTTAGGTTGCCTTACGTTATGATATATAGCGATACAGACGTATATAATGTTCCCACCGAGAAGTAGGGGCCGGCGCGCCAGAAATGTTGTAAAATATTACATCCGAGATGTTAGGTTGCCTTAGGCTAGGATATATAACTTTATAGACGTACATAATGTTCCCACCGAGAAGTAGGTGCCGACGCGCCAGGAATGTTGTAAAATATTACGCTCGACATGTTAGGTTGCCTTAGGCTAGGATATATAGCGTTAAAGACGTATATAATGTTCCCACCGAGAAATAGGGGCCGACTCGCCAGGAATGTTGTAAAATATTACATCCGAGATGTTAGGTTCCCTTAGGTTAGGATATATAACGTTATAGACGTATATAATGTTCCCACCGAGAAGTAGGGGCCGACGAGCCAGGAATGATGTAAAATATTACGCTCGACATGTTAGGTTGCCTTACGTTATGATATATAGCGATATAGACGTATATAATGTTCCCACCGAGAAGTAGGGGCCGCCGCGCCAGGAATGTTGTAAAATATTACATCCGAGATGTTAGGATTGCCTTAGGCTAGGATATATGACGTTATAGACGTACATACTGTTCCCACCGAGAAGTAGTTGCCGACGCGCCAGGAATATTGTAAAATATTACATTCGACATGTTAGGTTGTCTCAGGCTAGGACATATAGCGTTAAAGACGTATATAATATTCCCACCGAGAAATAGGGGCCGACACGCCAGGAATGTAGTAAAATATTACGCTCGACATTTTTGGTTGCCTTAAGTTGGGATAGATGGCGTTACACACGTATATAATGTTCCCACCGAGAAGTAGGGGCCAGCGCGCCAGGAATGTGGTAAAATATTACATCCGGTATGTCAGGTTGCCTTAGGCTAGGATATATAACTTTATAGACATATATAATGTTCCCACCGAGAAGTAGGGGCCGAAGTGACGGGAATGATGTAAAATATTACATCCGAATTGTTAGGTTGCCTTAGGTTAGGATATATAACGTTATTGACTTATATAATGTTCCCACCGAGAAATAGGGGCCGAGGCCCCATGAATGTTGTAAAATATTACGCTCGACAAATTAGGTTGCCTTAGGCTAGGATATATAGCGTTAAAGACGTATATAATGTTCCCACCGAGAAATAGGTGCCGACACGCCAGGAATGTTGTAAAACATTACATCCGAGGTATTAGGTTCCCTTAGGTTAGGACATATAACTTTATAGACGTACATAATGTTCCCACCGAGAAGGAGGTGCCGACGCGCCAGGAATATTGTAAAATATTACATCCGACATGTTAAGTTGCCTTAGGTTAGGATATATAACGTTATATACGTATATACTGTTCCCACCGAGAATTAGTTGCCGACGCGCCAGGAATATTTTTAAATATTAAATTCGACATGTTAGGTTGTCTCAGGCTAGGACATATAGCGTTAAGGACGGATATAATATTCCCATCGAGAAATAGGGGCCGACACGCCAGGAATGTAGTAAAATATTACGCTCGACATTTTTGGTTGCCTTAATTTAAGATATATGGCGTTATAGACGTATATAATGTTCCCACCGAGAAGTAGGGCCCAGCGCGCCAGGAATGTGGTAAAATATTACATCCGGTATGTTAGGTTGCCTTAGGCTAGGATATATAACTTTATAGACGTATATAATGTTCCCACCGAGAAGTAGGGGCGGAAGAGCCAGGAATGTTGTAAAATATTACGCTCGACATGTTAGGTTGCCTTAGGCTAGGATATATAGCGTTAAAGACGTATATAATGTTCCCACCGAGAAATAGGAGCCGACACGCCAGGAATGTTGTAAAATATTACATCCGAGATGTTAGGTTGCCTTAGGTTAGGATATATAACGTTATTGACTTATATAATGTTCCCACCGAGATATAGGGGCCGACACCCCAGGAATGTTGTAAAATATTACGCTCGACAAGTTAGGTTGCCTTAGGCTAGGATATCTAGCGTTAAAGACGTATATAATGTTCCCACCGAGAAAAAGGGGCCGACACGCCAGGAATGTTGTAAAACATTACATCCGAGGTGTTAGGTTCCCTTAGGTTAGGATATATGACGTTATAGACATATATAATGTTACCCACCGAGAAGTAGGGGCCGACGAGCCAGGAATGTTGCAAAATATTACGCTCGACATGTTAGGTTGCCTTACGTTATGATATATAGCGATACAGACGTATATAATGTTCCCACCGAGAAGTATAGGCCGGCGCGCCAGAAATGTTGGAAAATATTACATCCGGTATGTTAGGTTGCCTTAGGCTAGGATATACAACTTTATAGACGTATATAATGTTCCCACCGAGAAGTAGGGGCGGACGAGCCAGGAATGTTGTAAAATATTACTCTCGACATGTTAGGTTGCCTTAGGCTAGGATATATAGCGTTAAAGACGTATATAATGTTCCCACCGAGAAATAGGGGCCGACACGCCAGGAATGTTGTAAAATATTACATCCGAGATGTTAGGTTGCCTTAGGTTAGGATATATAACGTTATTGACTTATATAATGTTCCCACCGAGAAATAGGGGCCGACACCCCAGGAATGTTGTAAAATATTACGCTCGACAAGTTAGGTTGCCTTAGGCTAGGATATTTAGCGTTAAAGACGTATATAATGTTCCCACCGAGAAATAGGGGCTGACACGCCAGGAATGTTGTAAAATATTACATCCGAGAAGTTAGGTTCCCTTAGGTTAGGATATATAACGTTATAGACGTATATAATGTTCCCACCGAGAAGTAGGGGCCGAAGTGACGGGAATGTTGTAAAATATTACATCCGAGATGTTAGGTTGCCTTAGGTTAGGATATATAACGTTATTGACTTATATAATGTTCCCACCGAGAAATAGGGGCCGACGCCCCAGGAATGTTGTAAAATATTACGCTCGACAAGTTAGGTTGCCTTAGGCTAGGATATCTAGCGTTAAAGACGTATATAATGTTCCCACCGAGAAAAAGGGGCCGACACGCCAGGAATGTTGTAAAACATTACATCCGAGGTGTTAGGTTCCCTTAGGTTAGGATATATGACGTTATAGACATATATAATGTTACCCACCGAGAAGTAGGGGCCGACGAGCCAGGAATGTTGCAAAATATTACGCTCGACATGTTAGGTTGCCTTACGTTATGATATATAGCGATACAGACGTATATAATGTTCCCACCGAGAAGTAGGGGCCGGCGCGCCAGAAATGTTGTAAAATATTACATCCGAGATGTTAGGTTGCCTTAGGCTAGGATATATAACTTTATAGACGTATATAATGTTCCCACCGAGAAGTAGGTGCCGACGCGCCAGGAATGTTGTAAAATATTACGCTCGACATGTTAGGTTGCCTTAGGCTAGGATATATAGCGTTAAAGACGTATATAATGTTCCCACCGAGAAATAGGGGCCGACACGCCAGGAATGTTGTAAAATATTACATCCGAGATGTTAGGTTCCCTTAGGTTAGGATATATAACGTTATAGACGTATATAATGTTCCCACCGAGAAGTAGGGGCCGACGAGCCAGGAATGATGTAAAATATTACGCTCGACATGTTAGGTTGCCTTACGTTATGATATATAGCGATATAGACGTATATAATGTTCCCACCGAGAAGTAGGGGCCGACGAGCCAGGAATGTTGCAAAATATTACGCTCGACATGTTAGGTTGCCTTACGTTATGATATATAGCGATACAGACGTATATAATGTTCCCACCGAGAAGTAGGGGCCGACGAGCCAGGAATGTTGCAAAATATTACGCTCGACATGTTAGGTTGCCTTACGTTATGATATATAGCGATACAGACGTATATAATGTTCCCACCGAGAAGTAGGGGCCGGCGCGCCAGAAATGTTGTAAAATATTACATCCGAGATGTTAGGTTGCCTTAGGCTAGGATATATAACTTTATAGACGTACATAATGTTCCCACCGAGAAGTAGGTGCCGACGCGCCAGGAATGTTGTAAAATATTACGCTCGACATGTTAGGTTGCCTTAGGCTAGGATATATAGCGTTAAAGACGTATATAATGTTCCCACCGAGAAATAGGGGCCGACACGCCAGGAATGTAGTAAAATATTACGCTCGACATTTTTGGTTGCCTTAAGTTGGGATAGATGGCGTTACACACGTATATAATGTTCCCACCGAGAAGTAGGGGCCAGCGCGCCAGGAATGTGGTAAAATATTACATCCGGTATGTCAGGTTGCCTTAGGCTAGGATATATAACTTTATAGACATATATAATGTTCCCACCGAGAAGTAGGGGCCGAAGTGACGGGAATGATGTAAAATATTACATCCGAATTGTTAGGTTGCCTTAGGTTAGGATATATAACGTTATTGACTTATATAATGTTCCCACCGAGAAATAGGGGCCGAGGCCCCATGAATGTTGTAAAATATTACGCTCGACAAATTAGGTTGCCTTAGGCTAGGATATATAGCGTTAAAGACGTATATAATGTTCCCACCGAGAAATAGGTGCCGACACGCCAGGAATGTTGTAAAACATTACATCCGAGGTATTAGGTTCCCTTAGGTTAGGACATATAACTTTATAGACGTACATAATGTTCCCACCGAGAAGGAGGTGCCGACGCGCCAGGAATATTGTAAAATATTACATCCGACATGTTAAGTTGCCTTAGGTTAGGATATATAACGTTATATACGTATATACTGTTCCCACCGAGAATTAGTTGCCGACGCGCCAGGAATATTTTTAAATATTAAATTCGACATGTTAGGTTGTCTCAGGCTAGGACATATAGCGTTAAGGACGGATATAATATTCCCATCGAAAAATAGGGGCCGACACGCCAGGAATGTAGTAAAATATTACGCTCGACATTTTTGGTTGCCTTAATTTAAGATATATGGCGTTATAGACGTATATAATGTTCCCACCGAGAAGTAGGGCCCAGCGCGCCAGGAATGTGGTAAAATATTACATCCGGTATGTTAGGTTGCCTTAGGCTAGGATATATAACTTTATAGACGTATATAATGTTCCCACCGAGAAGTAGGGGCGGAAGAGCCAGGAATGTTGTAAAATATTACGCTCGACATGTTAGGTTGCCTTAGGCTAGGATATATAGCGTTAAAGACGTATATAATGTTCCCACCGAGAAATAGGGGCCGACACGCCAGGAATGTTGTAAAATATTACATCCGAGATGTTAGGTTGCCTTAGGTTAGGATATATAACGTTATTGACTTATATAATGTTCCCACCGAGATATAGGGGCCGACACCCCAGGAATGTTGTAAAATATTACGCTCGACAAGTTAGGTTGCCTTAGGCTAGGATATCTAGCGTTAAACACGTATATAATGTTCCCACCGAGAAAAAGGGGCCGACACGCCAGGAATGTTGTAAAACATTACATCCGAGGTGTTAGGTTCCCTTAGGTTAGGATATATGACGTTATAGACATATATAATGTTACCCACCGAGAAGTAGGGGCCGACGAGCCAGGAATGTTGCAAAATATTACGCTCGACATGTTAGGTTGCCTTACGTTATGATATATAGCGATACAGACGTATATAATGTTCCCACCGAGAAGTATAGGCCGGCGCGCCAGAAATGTTGGAAAATATTACATCCGGTATGTTAGGTTGCCTTAGGCTAGGATATACAACTTTATAGACGTATATAATGTTCCCACCGAGAAGTAGGGGCGGACGAGCCAGGAATGTTGTAAAATATTACTCTCGACATGTTAGGTTGCCTTAGGCTAGGATATATAGCGTTAAAGACGTATATAATGTTCCCACCGAGAAATAGGGGCCGACACGCCAGGAATGTTGTAAAATATTACATTCGACATGTTAGGTTGTCTCAGGCTAGGACATATAGCGTTAAAGACGTATATGATATGCCCACCGAGAACTACGGGCCTACACGCCAGGAATGTTATCAAATATTACTTCCGAGATGTTAGGTTGCCTTAGGTTAGGATGTATAACGTTATAGACGTATATAATTTCCGCACCGAGACGTATGGGACGACGCGAACGAGAATCTGTAAAACATTACCAGCGAAGGTCTAGATGGGTTAGGTTAGGTTATATTACGATACAGAAGTATATAATGATCCCACTCAGAAGTAGGGGCCGTCCCGCCTGGAATGTTGTAAAATACTACATTCGAGAGGTTAGGGTGCCTTAGGTTAGGATGTATAACGTTATAGACTTATATAATGTCCGCACCGAGAAGTATGGGCCGACACGACCGGGATTCTGTAAAACATTATCACCGAGAGGCAAAATGGGTTAGGTTAGGTTATATTACGATGTAGACGTATATAATGTTCCCACTCAGAAGTAGGGGCCGACCCGCCTGAAATGTTGTAAAATTCTACATTCGAGATGTTAGGTTGCCCTAGGTTAGGATGTATAACGTTACGGACGTGTATAATGTCCTCACCGAGAAGTACGGGCCGACGCGACCGGGATTCTGTAAAACATTACCAGCGAGGGGCTAGATGGGTTAGGTTAGGTTATATTACGTTATATACGTATATAATGTTCCGACCGAGAAGTAGAGTCCGACCCGCCAGGAAAATACTATATCCGAGAAGTTAGTTTGCCTTAGGTTGTGATATATAACGTTATGGACGTATATAGTGTCCCCACCGAGTAGTACGGGCCGATACGACCGGGAATCTGTAAAGCATTAACAGCGAGGGGCTACATGGGTTAGGTTAGGTTATAATACATTATAGACGTATATAATGTTCCCACCGAGAAGTACGGGACGACACGACCGGGATTCTGTAAAATATTACCAGCGAGGGGCTAGATGGGTTAGGTTAGGTTATATGGCGATATAGACGTATATAATGTTCCCACCGAGAAGTTGGGGCCGACCCGCCAGGAATGGTGTAAAATACTACATCCGAGATGTAAGGTTGCCTTAGGTTGGGATATATAGCATTATAGACGTATATAATGTCCCCACCGAGAAGTAGGGACCGACATGCCAGAATGTTGTAAAATATTATATCCGAGATGTTAGATTCCCTTAGGTTAGGATATACAACGTTATAGACGTATAGAATGTTCCCACCGAGAAGTAGGGACCGACATGCCAGGAATGTTGTAAAATATTACATCCGAGATGTTATGTTGCCTTACGACAGGATATATAACGTTATAGACGTATATGATGTTCCCACCGAGAAGTGCGGTCTAACACGCCAGGAATGTTGTCAAATATTACATCCGAGATGTTATATTGCCTTAGGCTAGGATATATAACGTTATAGACGTATACAATATTCCCACCGAGAAATAGCGGCCGACGCGTCAGGAATGTTGTAAAATATTACACCCGAGATTTTAGGTTCCCTTAGGTTAGGACATATAACGCTATAGATGTATGTAATGTCCCCATCCAGAAGTAGGCGACGACACGCCAGGAATGTTATAACATATAACATCCGAGATGTTATGTTGCCTTACGTTAGGATATGTAACGTTATAGACGTATATAATGTTCCCACCGAAAAGTAGCAGCCGAAGCGCCAGGAATGTTGTAAAATATTACATCCGAGATGTTAGGTTGCCTTAGGTTAGGATATATATCGTTATAGACGTATATAATGTTCCCACCGAGACGCAGGGACCGACATGCCCGGAATGTTTTAAAATATTACATCCTAGATGTTAGGTTGCGTTAGGTTAGGGTATACAACGTTATAGACGTATATAATGTACCCACGGAGACGTAGGGACCGACATGCCAGGAATGTTGTAAAATATTACATCCCAGATGTTAGGTTGAGTTAGGTTAGGATATACAACGTTATAGACGTATATAATGTCCCCATCGAGAAGTAGGCGACTACACGCCAGGAATGTTGTAAAATATTACATCCGAGATGTTAGGTTGCCTTAGGTTAGGGTATATATCGTTACAGACGTATATAATGTTCCCACCGAGACGTATTGACCGACATGCCAGGAATGTTGTAAAATATTACATCCGAGATGTTAGGTTGCCTTATGTTAGGATATATATCGTTATAGACGTATATAATGTTTCCACCAAGACGTAGGTACCGACACGCCAGAATGTCGTAAAATATTATATCCGAGATGTTAGGTTCCCTTAGGTTAGGATATACAACGTTATAGACGTATAGAATGTTCCCACCGAGAAGTAGGGACCGACATGCCAGGAATGTTGTAAAATATTACACCCGAAGTAATAGGTTCCCTTAGGTTAGCATATATAACGTTATAGATGTATATAATGTCCCCATCGAGAAGCAGGCGACGACACGCCAGGAATGTTGTAAAATATTACATTCGACAAGTTAGGTTGCCTTAGGCTAGGATATATAGCGTTATAGACGTATATAATGTTACCACAGAGAACTAGGAACTTGCATGCCAGGAATGTTGTAAAATATTGCGGTAGAGATGATAGGTTGCCCTAGTTTAGGATATATAGCGTTATAGACGTATATAATATTCGCACCGAGAAGTAGGGGCCGAAGTGGCGGTGATGTTGTAAAATATTACATTCGACATGTTAGGTTGCCTTAGACTAGGATATATAGCGTTATAGACGTATATAATGTTCCCACCGATAAGCAGGGGCCGACGTGCCAGGAATATAGTAAAATATTACATCCGAGATGTTAGGTTGCCTTAGGTTAGGATACATAACGTTATTGACTTATATAATGTCCCCACCGAGAAGTAGGTGCCGACGCGCCAGGTATGTTGTAAAATATTACATTCGACATGTTAGGTTGCCTTAGGCTAGGATATATAACGTTATAGACGTATATAATGTTACCATAGAGAACTAGGCACTTGCACGCCAGGAATATTGTCAAGTATTACATCCGAGAAGTTAGGTTGCCTTAGGCTAGGATATATAACGTTATAGATGTATATAATGTTAGCACCGAGAACTACGGTCCGAAATGCCAGGAATGTTGTAAAATATTACATCCGAGATGTAAGGTTGTCTTAGGTTAGGATATATATCGTTATAGACGTATATAATGTTCCCACCGAGACGTAGGAACCGACATGCCAGGAATGCTTTAAAATATTACATCCCAGATGTTAGATTGCGTTAGGTGAGTATATACAACGTTATAGACGTATATAATGTACCCACCGTGACATAGGGTCCGACGCTTCAGGAATGTTGTAAAATATTACACACGAGATGTTAGGTTCCCTTAGGTTAGGATGAATAACATTATAGATGTATATAATATCCCCATCCAGAAGTAGGCGACGACACGCCAGGAATATTACATCCCAGATGTTAGGTTGCGTTAGGTTAGGATATACAACGTTATAGACGTATATAAAGTCCCCATCGAGAAGCAGGCGACGACACGCCATGAATGATGTAAAATATTACACTCGACATGTTATGTCGCCTTAGGCTAGGATAGATAACGTTATAGACGTATATAGTGTTGCCACCGAGAAGTTTGGGCCGACTATCCAGGAATGTTGTAAAATATTACGCTCCACATGTTAGGTTGCCTTAGGCTATGATATATAGCGTTGTAGACGTATATAATGTTCCCACCGAGATGTAGTGGCCGACGTGCCAGGAATGTAGTAAAATATTACATCCGAGAAGTTAGGTTGCCTTAGGCTAGGATATATAACGATATAGACGTATATACTGTTCCCACCGAGAAGTAGGTGCCGACGCGCCAAGAATGTTGTAAAATATTACATTCGACATGTTAGGTTGCCTTAAGCTAGGATATATAGCGTTATGGACGTATATAATATTGCTACCGAGAAGTAACGGCCGACGTGCCAGGAATGTAGTAAAATATTACATCCGAGACGTTAGGTTGCCTTAGGTTAGGATATATAACGTTGTAGGCGTATATAATGTTACCACCGTGAACTACGGGCCGACACGGCAGGAATGTTGTAAAATATTACATTCGACATGTTAGGTTGATTTAGGCTAGGATATATAATGTTATAGACGTATATAATGTTCCCACCGAGAAATAGGAACCGACGCGTCAGGAATGTTCTAAATTATTACACCCGAGATGTTAGGTACTCTTAGGTTAGGATATACAATGTTATAGACGTATAGAATGTTCCCACCGAGAAATAGGGGCCGACGCGTCAGGAATGTTGTAAAATATTACACCCGAGATGTTAGGTTCCCTTAGGTTAAGATATACAACGTTACAGACGTATAGAATGTTCCCACCGAGAAGTAGGGTCCGACATGCCAGGAATGTTGTAAAATTCTACATCCGAGGTGTTAGGTTGCCTTAGGTTAGGATATACAACGTTATAGATGTATATAATGTCCCCATCGAGAAGTAGGCGACGACACGCCAGGAATGTTGTAAAATATTACATCCGAGATGTTAGGTTGCCTCAGGCTAGGATATATATCGTTATAGACGTATATAATGTTCCCACCGAGACGTGGGGTACCGACATGCCAGGAATCTTATAAAATATTACATCCCAGATGTTAGCTTGCCATAGGTTAGGATATACAACGTTATAGATGTATATAATGTCCCCATCGAGAAGTAGGCGACGACACGCCAGGAATGTTGTAAAATATTACATCCGAGATGTTAGGTTGCCTCAGGCTAGGATATATACCGTTATAGTCGTATGTATTGTTACCACCGAGAACTACGGGCCGACACTGCGGGAATGATGTAAAACATTACATTCGACATTTTAGGTCGCCTTAGGCTAGGATATCTAACGTTATAGACGTATATAATGTTCCCACCGAGAAATAGGGGCCAACGCGTCAGGAATGTGGTAAAATATTACACCTGAGATGTTAGGTTCCCTTACGGTAGGATATACAACGTTATAGACGTCTAGAATGTTCCCACCGAGAAGTAGGGACCGACATGCCAGGAATGTTGTATAATATTATATCCGAGATGTTAGATTCCCTTAGGTTAGGATATACAACGTTATAGACGTATAGAATGTTCCCACCGAGAAGTAGGGACCGACATGCCAGAATGTTGTAAAATATTATATCCGAGATGTTAGATTCCCTTAGGTTAGGATATACAACGTTATAGACGTATAGAATGTTCCCACCGAGAAGTAGGGACCGACATGCCAGGAATGTTGTAAAATATTACATCCGAGATGTTATGTTGCCTTACGACAGGATATATAACGTTATAGACGTATATGATGTTCCCACCGAGAAGTGCGGTCTAACACGCCAGGAATGTTGTCAAATATTACATCCGAGATGTTATATTGCCTTAGGCTAGGATATATAACGTTATAGACGTATACAATATTCCCACCGAGAAATAGCGGCCGACGCGTCAGGAATGTTGTAAAATATTACACCCGAGATTTTAGGTTCCCTTAGGTTAGGACATATAACGCTATAGATGTATGTAATGTCCCCATCCAGAAGTAGGCGACGACACGCCAGGAATGTTATAACATATAACATCCGAGATGTTATGTTGCCTTACGTTAGGATATGTAACGTTATAGACGTATATAATGTTCCCACCGAAAAGTAGCAGCCGAAGCGCCAGGAATGTTGTAAAATATTACATCCGAGATGTTAGGTTGCCTTAGGTTAGGATATATATCGTTATAGACGTATATAATGTTCCCACCGAGACGCAGGGACCGACATGCCCGGAATGTTTTAAAATATTACATCCTAGATGTTAGGTTGCGTTAGGTTAGGGTATACAACGTTATAGACGTATATAATGTACCCACGGAGACGTAGGGACCGACATGCCAGGAATGTTGTAAAATATTACATCCCAGATGTTAGGTTGAGTTAGGTTAGGATATACAACGTTATAGACGTATATAATGTCCCCATCGAGAAGTAGGCGACTACACGCCAGGAATGTTGTAAAATATTACATCCGAGATGTTAGGTTGCCTTAGGTTAGGGTATATATCGTTACAGACGTATATAATGTTCCCACCGAGACGTATTGACCGACATGCCAGGAATGTTGTAAAATATTACATCCGAGATGTTAGGTTGCCTTATGTTAGGATATATATCGTTATAGACGTATATAATGTTTCCACCAAGACGTAGGTACCGACACGCCAGAATGTCGTAAAATATTATATCCGAGATGTTAGGTTCCCTTAGGTTAGGATATACAACGTTATAGACGTATAGAATGTTCCCACCGAGAAGTAGGGACCGACATGCCAGGAATGTTGTAAAATATTACACCCGAAGTAATAGGTTCCCTTAGGTTAGCATATATAACGTTATAGATGTATATAATGTCCCCATCGAGAAGCAGGCGACGACACGCCAGGAATGTTGTAAAATATTACATTCGACAAGTTAGGTTGCCTTAGGCTAGGATATATAGCGTTATAGACGTATATAATGTTACCACAGAGAACTAGGAACTTGCAAGCCAGGAATGTTGTAAAATATTGCGGTAGAGATGATAGGTTGCCCTAGTTTAGGATATATAGCGTTATAGACGTATATAATATTCGCACCGAGAAGTAGGGGCCGAAGTGGCGGTGATGTTGTAAAATATTACATTCGACATGTTAGGTTGCCTTAGACTAGGATATATAGCGTTATAGACGTATATAATGTTCCCACCGATAAGCAGGGGCCGACGTGCCAGGAATATAGTAAAATATTACATCCGAGATGTTAGGTTGCCTTAGGTTAGGATACATAACGTTATTGACTTATATAATGTCCCCACCGAGAAGTAGGTGCCGACGCGCCAGGTATGTTGTAAAATATTACATTCGACATGTTAGGTTGCCTTAGGCTAGGATATATAACGTTATAGACGTATATAATGTTACCATAGAGAACTAGGCACTTGCACGCCAGGAATATTGTCAAGTATTACATCCGAGAAGTTAGGTTGCCTTAGGCTAGGATATATAACGTTATAGATGTATATAATGTTAGCACCGAGAACTACGGTCCGAAATGCCAGGAATGTTGTAAAATATTACATCCGAGATGTAAGGTTGTCTTAGGTTAGGATATATATCGTTATAGACGTATATAATGTTCCCACCGAGACGTAGGAACCGACATGCCAGGAATGCTTTAAAATATTACATCCCAGATGTTAGATTGCGTTAGGTGAGTATATACAACGTTATAGACGTATATAATGTACCCACCGTGACATAGGGTCCGACGCTTCAGGAATGTTGTAAAATATTACACACGAGATGTTAGGTTCCCTTAGGTTAGGATGAATAACATTATAGATGTATATAATATCCCCATCCAGAAGTAGGCGACGACACGCCAGGAATATTACATCCCAGATGTTAGGTTGCGTTAGGTTAGGATATACAACGTTATAGACGTATATAAAGTCCCCATCGAGAAGCAGGCGACGACACGCCATGAATGATGTAAAATATTACACTCGACATGTTATGTCGCCTTAGGCTAGGATAGATAACGTTATAGACGTATATACTGTTCCCACCGAGGAGGAGGTGCCGACGCGCCAGGAATGTTGTAAAATATTACGGTAGAGATGTTAGGTTGCCTTAGGTTAGGATATATAACGTTATAGACGTATATAATGTTACCACAGAGAACTAGGCACTTGCATGCCAGGAATGTTGTAAAATTCTACGGTATGGATGATAGGTTGCCTTAGTTTACGATATATAACGTTATAGACGTATATACTGTTCCCGCCGAGAAGTAGGTGCCGACGTGCCAGGAAAGTAGTAAAATATTACATCCGACATGTTAGGTATCTTTAGGTTAGTATATATAACGTTATAGACGTATATAGTGTTGCCACCGAGAAGTAGGGACTGATGAGCCAGGAATGTTGTAAAACGTACCATCCGAGGTGTTAGGTTGCCATAGGTTAGGATATATAACGTTATAGACGTGTATATTGTTCCCACCGAGAATTAGGGGCCCCTGAGCCAGGAATGTTGTAAAATATTACGTTCGACATGTTAGGTTGCCTTAGGTTAGGATATATATCGCTATAGACGTATATAATGTTCCCACCGAGAAGTAGGGGCCGACGAGCCAGGAATGTTGTAAAATATTACGTTCGACATGTTAGGTTACCCTAAGCTAGGATATATAGCGTTATAGACGTATACAATGTTCCGACACAGAAGTAGGGGCCGACGCGCGGGGAATGTTGTAACATATTACATCCGAGATGTTAGGTTTCCTTAGGCTAGGATATATAACGTTATAGCCGTATATAATGTTACCACAGAGAAGTAGGGACTTCCATGCCAGGAATGTCGTAATATATTACGGTAGAGATGTTAGGTTGCCTTAAGTTAGTATATATAACGTTATAGACGTATATAGTGTTGCCACCGAGAAGTTTGGGCCGACTATCCAGGAATGTTGTAAAATATTACGCTCCACATGTTAGGTTGCCTTAGGCTATGATATATAGCGTTGTAGACGTATATAATGTTCCCACCGAGATGTAGTGGCCGACGTGCCAGGAATGTAGTAAAATATTACATCCGAGAAGTTAGGTTGCCTTAGGCTAGGATATATAACGATATAGACGTATATACTGTTCCCACCGAGAAGTAGGTGCCGACGCGCCAAGAATGTTGTAAAATATTACATTCGACATGTTAGGTTGCCTTAAGCTAGGATATATAGCGTTATGGACGTATATAATATTGCTACCGAGAAGTAACGGCCGACGTGCCAGGAATGTAGTAAAATATTACATCCGAGACGTTAGGTTGCCTTAGGTTAGGATATATAACGTTATAGACGTATATAGTGTTGCCACCGAGAAGTAGGGGCCGATGAGCCAGGAATGTTGTTAAACATTACATCCGAGGTGTTAGGTTGCCTTAGGTTAGGACATATAACGTTATAGACGTATATATTGTTCCCACCGAGAAGTAGGGGCCGATGAGCCAGGAATGTTTTAAAATATTACATCCGAGATGTTAGGTTGCCTCAGGCTAGGATATATAACGTTATAGACGTATATAATGTTCCCACCGAGAAGTAGGGGCCGAGGCGCCAGGAATGTTGGAAAATATTACATTCGACATGTTAGGATTGCCTTAGGCTTGCATATATAACGTTATAGACGTATATAATGTACCCACCGAGAAGTAGGGGCCGACGAGCCAGGAATGTTGTAAAATATTACGCTCGACATGTTAGGTTACCCTAAGCTAGGATATATAGCGTTGTAGACGTATACAATGTTCCGACAAAGAAGTAGGGGCCGACGCGCGGGGAATGTTGTAACATATTACATCCGAGATGTTAGGTTTCCTTAGGCTAGGATATATAACGTTATAGCCTTATATAATGTTACCACAGAGAAGTAGGGACTTGCATGCCAGGAATGTTGTAAAATATTACGGTAGAGATGTTAGGTTGCCTTAAGTTAGTATATATAACGTTATAGACGTATATAGTGTTGCCACCGAGAAGGAGGGGCCGATGGGCCAGGAATGTTGTAGAACATTACGCTCGACATGTTAGGTTACCTTAGGCTAGGATATATAGCGTTACAGACGTATATAATGTCCCCACCGAGAAGTAGGGCCCGACGTGCCAGGAATGTAGTAAAATATTACATCCGAGATGTTAGGTTGTCTTAGGTTAGGATATATAACGTTATAGACGTATATAGTGTTGCCACCGAGAAGTAGGGGCCGATGAGCCAGGAATGTTGTTAAACATTACATCCGAGGTGTTAGGTTGCCTTAGGTTAGGATATATAACGTTATAGACGTATATAGTTTTGCCACCGAGAAGTAGGGGCCGATGAGCCAGGAATGTTTTTAAACATTACATCCGAGGTGTTAGGTTGCCTTAGGTTAGGATATATGACGTTATAGACGTATATATTGTTCCCACCGAGAAGTAGGGGCCGATGAGCCAGGAATGTTGTAAAATATTACATCCGAGATGTTAGGTTGCCTTATGCTAGGATATATAACGTTATACACGTATATAATGTTCGCACCAAGAAGTAGGTGCCGAAGTGACGGGAATGTTATAAAATATTACATTCGACATGTTAGTTTGCCTTAGGCTAGGATATATAACGTTATAGACGTATATAGTGTTGCCACCGAGAAGTAGGGGCCGATGAGCCAGGAATGTTGTTAAACATTACATCCGAGGTGTTAGGTTGCCTTAGGTTAGGATATATAACGTTATAGACGTATATAGTGTTGCCACCGAGAAGTAGGGGCCGATGAGCCAGGAATGGTGTTAAACATTACATCCGAGGTGTTAGGATGCCTTAGGTTAGGATATATGACGTTATAGACGTATATATTGTTCCCACCCAGAAGTAGGGGCCGATGAGCCAGGAATGTAGTAAAATATTACACCCGAGGGGCTAGGTTGCCTTAGTTTAGGATATATAACGTTATTGACTTATATAATGTTCCCGCGGAGAAGTAGTCCCTGACGCGCCTGGAATGTTGTAAAATAGTACATTCGACATGTTAGGATTGCCGTAGGCTAGGATATATAACGTTATAGACGTATATGATATTCCCACCGAGAAGTACGGGCCGACACGAAAGGAATGTTGTCCAATATTACATTCGACATGTTAGGTTGCCTTAGGATAGGATATATAACGTTATAGACTTATATACTGTTCCCACCGAGAAGGAGGTACCGACGCGCCAGGAATGTTGTGAAATATTACATTAGACATGTTAGGTTGCCTTAAGCTAGGATATATAGCCTTATAGACGTATATAATATTCCCACCGAGAAGTAGCGGCCGACGTGCCAGGAATGTAGTAAAATATTACATCCGAGATGTTAGGTTGCCTTAGGTTAGGATATACAACGTTATAGACGTATATAGTGCTGCCACCGAGAAGTGTGGGCCGATAAGCCAGGAATGTTGTAGAACATTACATCCGAGGTGTTAGGTTGCCTTAGATTAGGATATATAACGTTATAGACGTATATATTGTTCCCACCGAGAAGTAGGGCCCGATGAGCCAGGAATGTTGTAAAATATTACGTTCGACAAGTTAGGTTGCCTCAGGTTAGGATATATAACGTTATACACGTATATAATGTTCCCACCGAGAAGTAGGGGCCGACGAGACAGGAATGTTGTGAAATATTACACCGAGATGTTAGGTTTCCTTAAGGTAGGATATATAGCGTTATAGACGTATATAATGTTCCCACCGACAAGTAGGGGCCGAAGCGCCGGGAATGTTGTAAAACATTACATTCTACATGTTAGGTTGCCTTAGGCTAGGATATATAGCGTTATAGACGTATATAATGTTCCCACCGAGAAGTAGCGGCCGTCGCGCCAGGAATGTTGTAAAATATTACATTCGACACGTTAGGTTGCCTTAGGCTAGGATATATAACGTTATAGACGTATATAATGTTTCCACCGAGAAGTAGCGGCCGTCGCGCCAGGAATGTTGTAAAATATTACATTCGACACGTTAGGTTGCCTTAGGCTAGGATGTATAACGTTATCGACGTATATAATGCTTCCACCGAGATGTTTGGGCCAATGAGCCAGGAATGTTGTAAAATATTACATTCGACATGTTAGGTTGCCTTAGGTTAGGATATATAACGTTATAGACGTATATAGTGTTGCCACCGAGAAGTAGGGGCCGATGAGCCAGGAATGTTGTTAAACATTACATCCGAGGTGTTAGGTTGCCTTAGGTTAGGATATATAACGTTATAGACGTATATAGTGTTGCCACCGAGAAGTAGGGGCTGATGAGCCAGGAATGTTGTAAAACGTACCATCCGAGGTGTTAGGTTGCCATAAGTTAGGATGTATTACGTTATAGACGTGTATATTGTTCCCACCGAGAGTTAGGGGCCCCTGAGCCAGGAATGTTGTAAAATATTACGTTCGACATGTTAGGTTGCCTTAGGTTAGGATATATAACGTTATAGACGTATATAATGTTCCCACCGAGAAGTAGGGGCCGACGAGCCAGGAATGTTGTAAAATATTACGTTCGACATGTTAGGTTACCCTAAGCTAGGATATATAGCGTTATAGACGTATACAATGTTCCGACAAAGAAGTAGGGGCCGACGCGCGGGGAATGTTGTAACATATTACATCCGAGATGTTAGGTTTCCTTAGGCTAGGATATATAACGTTATAGCCGTATATAATGTTACCACAGAGAAGTAGGGACTTCCATGCCAGGAATGTTGTAATATATTACGGTAGAGATGTTAGGTTGCCTTAAGTTAGTATATATAACGTTATAGACGTATATAGTGTTGCGACCGAGAAGGAGGGGCCGATGAGCCAGGAATGTTGTAGAACATTACGCTCGACATGTTAGGTTACCTTGGGCTAGGATATATAGCGTTATAGACGTATATAATGTCCCCACCGAGAAGTAGGGCCCGACGTGCCAGGAATGTAGTAAAATATTACATCCGAGATGTTGGGTTGCCTTAGGTTAGGATATATAACGTTATAGACGTATATAGTGTTGCCACCGAGAAGTAGGGGCCGATGAGCCAGGAATGTTGTTAAACATTACATCCGAGGTGTTAGGTTGCCTTAGGTTAGGATATATAACGTTATAGACGTATATAGTGTTGCCACCGAGAAGTAGGGGCCGATGAGCCAGGAATGTTGTTAAACATTACATCCGAGGTGTTAGGTTGCCTTAGGTTAGGATGTATGACGTTATAGACGTATATATTGTTCCCACCGAGAAGTAGGGGCCGATGAGCCAGGAATGTTGTAAAATATTACATCCGAGATGTTAGGTTGCCTCAGGCTAGGATATATAACGTTACAGACGTATATAATGTTCCCACCGAGAAGTAGGGGCCGACGCGCCAGGAATGTTGGAAAATATTACATTCGACATGTTAGGATTGCCTTAGGCTTGCATATATAGCGTTATAGACGTATATAATGTTCCCACCGAGGAGTAGGGACTTGCATGCCAGGAATGTTGTAAAATATTACGGTAGAGATGTTAGGTTGCCTTAGGCTAGGATATATAGCGTTATAGACGTATATAATGTTCCCACTGAGAAGCAGGTGCCGACGCGCCAGGAATGTTATAAAATGTTACATTCGACACGTTAGGTTGCCTTAAGCAAGGATATATAGCGTTATAGACATATATAATGTTCCCACCGAGAAGTAGGAGCCGAAGTGACGGGAATGTTGTAAAATATTACACTCGACATGTTAGGTCGCCTTAAGCTAGGATATATAGCGTTATAGACGTATATAATATTCCCACCGAGAAATAACGGCCGACGTGCCAGGAATGTAGTAAAATATTACATCCGAGACGTTAGGTTGCCTTAGGATAGGATATATAACGTTATAGACGTATACAGTGTTGCCACCGAGAAGTAGGGGCCGATGAGCCAGGAATGTTGTAAAACATTACATCCGAGGTGTTAGGTTGCCTTAGGTTAGGATATATAACGCTATAGACGTATATATTGTTCCCACCGAGATGTAGGGGCCGATGAGCCAGGAATGTTGTAAAATATTACATTCGACATGTTAGCCTGCCTTAGGCTAGGATATATAGCGTTATAGACGTATATAATGTTCCCACCGAGAAGTAGCGGCCGACGCGCCAGGAATGTTGGAAAATATTACATTCGACATGTTAGGTTGCCGTAAGCTAGGATATATAGCGTTATAGACGTATATAATATTCCCACCGAGAAGTAGCGGCCGACGTGCCAGGAATATAGTAAAATATCACATCCGAGATGTTAGGTTGCCTTAGGTTAGGATATATAACGTTATAGACGTATATAGTGTTGCCACCGAGAAGTAGGGGCCGATGAGCCAGGAATGTTGTTAAACATTACATCCGAGGTGTTAGGTTGCCTTAGGTTAGGATGTATGACGTTATAGACGTATATATTGTTCCCACCGAGAAGTAGGGGCCGATGAGCCAGGAATGTTGTAAAATATTACATCCGAGATGTTAGGTTGCCTCAGGCTAGGATATATAACGTTACAGACGTATATAATGTTCCCACCGAGAAGTAGGGGCCGACGCGCCAGGAATGTTGGAAAATATTACATTCGACATGTTAGGATTGCCTTAGGCTTGCATATATAGCGTTATAGACGTATATAATGTTCCCACCGAGGAGTAGGGACTTGCATGCCAGGAATGTTGTAAAATATTACGGTAGAGATGTTAGGTTGCCTTAGGCTAGGATATATAGCGTTATAGACGTATATAATGTTCCCACTGAGAAGCAGGTGCCGACGCGCCAGGAATGTTATAAAATGTTACATTCGACACGTTAGGTTGCCTTAAGCAAGGATATATAGCGTTATAGACATATATAATGTTCCCACCGAGAAGTAGGAGCCGAAGTGACGGGAATGTTGTAAAATATTACACTCGACATGTTAGGTCGCCTTAAGCTAGGATATATAGCGTTATAGACGTATATAATATTCCCACCGAGAAATAACGGCCGACGTGCCAGGAATGTAGTAAAATATTACATCCGAGACGTTAGGTTGCCTTAGGATAGGATATATAACGTTATAGACGTATACAGTGTTGCCACCGAGAAGTAGGGGCCGATGAGCCAGGAATGTTGTAAAACATTACATCCGAGGTGTTAGGTTGCCTTAGGTTAGGATATATAACGCTATAGACGTATATATTGTTCCCACCGAGATGTAGGGGCCGATGAGCCAGGAATGTTGTAAAATATTACATTCGACATGTTAGCCTGCCTTAGGCTAGGATATATAGCGTTATAGACGTACATAATGTTCCCACCGAGAAGGAGGGGCCGACGCACAAGGAATGTTGGAAAATATTACATTCGACATGTTAGGTTGCCTTACGCTAGGATATATAGCGTTATTGACGTATATAATGTTACCACCGAGAAGTGGCGGCCGACGTGCCAGGAATGTAGTAAAATATTACATTCGACATGTTAGGTTGCCTTAGGTTAGGATATATATCGTTATAGACATGTATACTGCTCCCACCGAGATGTAGGTGCCGACGTGCCAGGAATGTTGTAAAATATTACATTCGACATGATAGAATGCCTCAGGCTAGGACATACAGCGTTATAGACGTATATAATGTTCCCACCGAGAAGTAGAGGCCGACCGGCCAGGAATGTTGCAAAATACTACATACGAGATGTTAGGTTGCCTTAGGTTAGGATATATAACGTTATAGACTTATATAATGTCCGCACCGAGACGTACTGGACGACATGGACGTGATTCTGCAAAACATTACCACCGAGGCGCTAGATGGGATACGTTAGGTTATATTACGTTACAGACGTATATAATGTTCTCACCGAGAAGTAGGTTCCGACCCGGCAGGAATGTAGTAAAATACTACATCCGAGATGTTGGGTTGCCTTAGGTTAGGATGTATAACGTTACAGACGTATATAATTTCCGCACCGAGACGTACGGGACGACACGAGCGAGATTCTGTAAAACATTACCAGCGAGGGGTTAAATGGGTCAGGTTAAGTTATATTGCGTTATAGACGTACATAATGTTCCCACCGAGAAGTTGGGGCCGACGCGTCAGGAATGTTGTGAAATATTACATTCGACATGTTAGGTTGCCCTAGGCTAGGATATATAATGTTATAGACGTATATAATGTTCCCACCGAGAAGTAGCGACCGATATGCCAGGAATGTTGTAAAATATTACATCCAAGATGTTAGGTTGCTTTCGGTTAGGATATATAACGTTATAGACGTATATAATGTTCCCACCGAGAAGTAGGAGCCGACTCTCCTTGAATGTGGTAAAATACCACATTCGAGATGTTAGGTTGCCTTAGGTTAGGATATATAACGTTATAGACTTATATAATGTCCGCACCGGGACGTACGGGACGACACGAACGGAATTCTGTAAAACATTATCACCGAGGGGCAAAATGTGTTAGGTTAGGTTATATTACGATATAAACGTATATAGTGTGCCCACCGAGAAGTAGGGGCCGACCTGCATGGAATGTTGTAAAATACTACATTCGAGATGTTAAGTTGCCTTAGGTTAGGATATATAACGTCACAGACGCATACAATGTCCCCACCGAGATGTACGGGACGACACGAACTGGATTCTGTAAAACATTACCAGCGAGGGGCTAAATGGGTTAGGTTAGGTTATATTGCGATATAGACGTATATAATGTTCCCACCGAGAAGTAGGGGCCGACGCGACAGGAATGTTGTAAAATATTACATCCGAGATGTTATGTTGATTTACGTTAGGATATATAACGTTATAGACGTATATAATGTTCCCACCGAGAAGTAGGAGCCGACGTGCCAGGAATGTATTAAAATATTACATCAGAGACGTTAGGTTGTCTTAGGTTAGGATATACAACGTTATAGACGTATATAATGTTCCCGCCGGGACGTAGGGACCGACATGCCAGGAATGGTGTAAAATATTACATCCGAGATGTTAGGTTGCCTTAGGTTGGGATATATAACGTTATAGACGTATATAATGTTTCCACCGAGAAGTAGTGGCCGACCCGCCTGGAATATTGTAGAATATTACATTCGTGATGTTAGGTTGCCTTAGGCTAGGATATATAACGTTATAGACGTATATAATATTCCCAACGAGAAATAGGGGCCGACGCGTCAGGAATGTTGTAAAATATTACACCCGAGATGTTATGTTCCCGTAGGTTAGGATATACAACGTTATAGACGTACAGAATGTTCCCACCGAGATGTAGGGACCGACATGCCAGGAATGTTGTAAAATAATACATCCGAGATGTTAGGTTGCCTTAGGTTAGGATATACAACGTTATAGACATATAGAATTTTCCCACCGAGAAGCAGGCGACGACGCGCCATTAATTTTGCCAAATATTACATCCGATATGTTAGGTTGCCTTATGCTACGATATATATCGTTATAGACGTATACAATGTTCCCACCGAGAAGTAGGGACCGAAATGCAAGGAATGTTGTAAAATATTAAATCCGAGATGTTAGGTTGCCTTAGGTTAGGATATACAACCTTATAGATGTATATAATGTCCACATCGAGAAGCAGCCGACGACACGCCAGGAATGTTATCAACTATTACATCCAAGATGTTAGGTTGCCTTAGGTTAGGATATACAACGTTATAGACGTATATGATGTCCCCATCGAGAAGCAGGCGACGACACGCCAGGAATGTTGTAAAATATTACATTCGACATGTTAGGTGGCCTTAGGCTAGGATATATAACGTTATAGACGTATATAACGTTCCCACCGAGAAGTACGGGCGGACACGCCAGGAATGTTGTCAACTATTACATCCGAGATGTTAGGTTGCCTTAGGTTAGGATATATAACGTTATAGACGTATATAATCTCCCCATCCAGAAGTAGGCGACGACACGCCAGGAATAATACATCCCAGATGTTAGGTTGCGTTAGGTTAGGATACACAACGTTATAGACGTATATAATGTCCCCATGGAGAAGCAGGCGACGACACGCCAGGAATGTTATAAAATATTACATCCCAGATGTTAGGTTGCCTTAGGTTAGGATATACAAGGTTATAGATGTATATAATGACCCTATCCAGAAGTAGGCGACGACACTCCAGGAATGTTGTAAAATATTACATCCCAGATGTTAGGTTGCGTTAGGTAAGGATATACAACGTTATCGACGTATATTATGTCCCCGTCGAGAAGCAGGCGACGACACGCCAGGAATGTTGTAAAATATCACATCCCAGATGTTAGGTTGCGTTAGGTTAGGATATACAAAGTTATAGACGTATATAACATCCCCATCCAGAAGCAGGCGACGACACGCCAGGAATGTTGTAAAATATTACATCCGAGATGTAAGGTTCTCTTCGGTTTGGATATATATCGTTATAGACGTATATAATGTTCCTACCGAGACTTGGGGACCGACATGCCAGGAATCTTGTATAATATTACATCCCAGATGTTAGGTTGCATTAGTTTAGGATATACAACGATATAGACGTATATAATGTCCCCATTGAGAAGCAGGCGACGACACGCCAAGAATGTTGTAAAATATTACATCCGAGATGTTAGGTTCTCTTCGGTTTGGATATATATCGTTATAGACGTATATAATGTTCCTACCGAGACTTGGGGACCGACATGCCAGGAATCTTGTATAATATTACATCCCAGATGTTAGGTTGCTTTAGGTTAGGATATACAACGATATAGACGTATATAATGTCCCCATCAAGAAGCTGGCGACGACACGCCAGGAATGTTGTAAAATATTACATTCGACATGTTAGGTCGCCTTAGGCTAGGATATATAACGTTATAGACGTATATAATGTTCCCACCGAGAAGTACGGGCCTACACGCCAGGAATGTTGTCAACTATTACATCCGAGATGTTAGGTTCCCTTAGGTTAGGATATACAACGTTATAGACGTATAGTATGTTCGCACGGAGATGTAGGGACCGACATGCCAGGAATGTTGTAAAATATTACATCCGAGATGTTAGGCTGCCTTAGCTTAGGATATACAAGGTTATAGATGTATATAATGTCCCCATCGAGAAGTAGGCGACGACACGCCAGGAATGTTGTAAAGTATTACATTCGACATGTTAGGTTGCCTTAGACTAGGATATACAATGTTATAGATGTATATAATGTCCCCATCGAGAAGTAGGCGACGACACGCCAGGAATGTTGTAAAATTTTACATTCGACATGTTAGGTTGCCTTAGGCTAGAATATATAACGTTATAGACGTATATAATGTTCCCACTGAAAAATAGGGGCCGACGCGTCAGGAATGTTGTAAAATATTACACCCGAAATGTTAGGTTCCCTTAGGTTAGGATATACAACGTTATAGACGTATAGTATGTTCCCACCGAGATGTAGGGACCGACATGCCAGGAATGTTGTAAAATATTACATCCGAGATGTTAGGTTGCGTTAGATTCGGATATACAACGTTATAGACGTATATAATGTCCCCATGGGGAAGCAGGCGACGACACGCCAGGAATGTTATAAAATATTACATACGAGATGTTAGGTTGCCTTAGGTTAGGATATACAATGTTATAGATGTATATAATGTCCCCATCGAGAAGTAGGCGACGACACGCCAGGAATGTTGTAAAATTTTATATTCGACATGTTTGGTTGCCTTAGGCTAGAATATATAACGTTATAGACGTATATAATGTTCCCACCGAAAAATAGGGGCCGACGCGTCAGGAATGTTGTAAAATATTACACCCGAGATGTTAGGTTCCCTTAGGTTAGGATATACAACGTTATAGACGTATAGTATGTTCCCACCGAGATGTAGGGACCGACATGCCAGGAATGTTGTAAAATATTACATCCGAGATGTTAGGCTGCCTTAGGTTAGGATATACAAGGTTATAGATGTATATAATGTCCCCATCGAGGAGTAGGCGACGACACGCCAGGAATGTTGTAAAGTATTACATTCGACATGTTATGTGGCCTTAGGCTAGGATATATAACGTTATAGACGTATATAATGTTCCCACCGAGAAGTACGGGCGGACACGCCAGGAATGTTGTCAACTATTACATCCGAGATGTTAGGTTGCCTTAGGTTGGGATATATAACGTTATAGACGTATATAATCTCCCCATCCAGAAGTAGGCGACGACACGCCAGGAATATTACATCCCAGATGTTAGGTTGCGTTAGGTTAGGATACACAACGTTATAGACGTATATAATGTTCCCATCGAGAAGTGGGCGACGACACGCCAGGAATGTTGTAAAATATTACATCCCAGATGTTAGGTTGCGTTAGGTTAGGATATACAACGTTATAGACGTATATTATGTCCCAATCGAGAAGCAGGCGACGACACGCCAGGAATGTTGTAAAATATTACATCCGAGATGTTAGGTTCTCTTCGGTTTGGATATATATCGTTATAGACGTATATAATGTTCCTACCGAGACTTGGGGACCGACATGCCAGGAATCTTGTATAATATTACATCCCAGATGTTAGGTTGCGTTAGGTTAGGATACACAACGTTATAGACGTATATAATGTTCCCATCGAGAAGTAGGCGACGACACGCCAGGAATGTTGTTAAATATTACATTCGACATGTTAGGTCGCCTTGGGCTAGGATATATAACGTTATAGACGTATACAATGTTCCCACCGAGAAGTACGGGCCTACACGCCAGGAATGTTGTCAACTATTACATCCGAGATGTTAGGTTGCCTTAGGTTAGGATATATATCGTTATAGACGTATATAATATCCCCATCCAGAAGTAGGCGACGACACGCCGGGAATATTACATCCCAGATGTTAGGTTGCGTTAGGTTAGGATACACAAAGTTATAGACGTATATAATGTTCCCATCGAGAAGCAGGCGACGACACGCCAGGAATGATGTAATATATTAAATTCGATATGTTAGGTCGCCTTAGGCTAGGATATATAACGTTATAGACGTATACAATGTTCCCACCAAGAAGTTCGGGCCTACACGCCAGGAATGTTGTCAACTATTACATCCGATATGTTAGGTTGCCTTAGGTTAGGATATATATCGTTATAGACGTATATAATGTTCCCACCGAGACGTAGGCACCGACATGCAAGGAATGTTGTAAAATATTACATCCCAAATGTTAGGTTGCGTTAGGTTAGGATATACAACGTTATAGACGTATATTATCTCCCAATCGAGAAGCAGTCGACGACACGCCAGAATGTTGTAAAATATTACATCCGAGATGTTAGGTTGCCTTAGGTTAGGATATACAATGTTATAGATGTATATAATGTCCCCATCGAGAAGTAGGCGACGACACGCCAGGAATGTTGTAAAATTTTATATTCGACATGTTTGGTTGCCTTAGGCTAGAATATATAACGTTATAGACGTATATAATGTTCCCACCGAAAAATAGGGGCCGACGCGTCAGGAATGTTGTAAAATATTACACCCGAGATGTTAGGTTCCCTTAGGTTAGGATATACAACGTTATAGACGTATAGTATGTTCCCACTGAGATGTAGGGACCGACATGCCAGGAATGTTGTAAAATATTACATCCGAGATGTTAGGCTGCCTTAGGTTAGGATATACAAGGTTATAGATGTATATAATGTCCCCATCGAAGAGTAGGCGACGACACGCCAGGAATGTTGTAAAGTATTACATTCGACATGTTATGTGGCCTTAGGCTAGGGTATATAACGTTATAGACGTATATAATGTTCCCACCGAGAAGTACGGGCGGACACGCCAGGAATGTTGTCAACTATTACATCCGAGATGTTAGGTTGCCTTAGGTTGGGATATATAACGTTATAGACGTATATAATCTCCCCATCCAGAAGTAGGCGACGACACGCCAGGAATATTACATCCCAGATGTTAGGTTGCGTTAGGTTAGGATACACAACGTTATAGACGTATATAATGTTCCCATCGAGAAGTGGGCGACGACACGCCAGGAATGTTGTAAAATATTACATCCCAGATGTTAGGTTGCGTTAGGTTAGGATATACAACGTTATAGACGTATATTATGTCCCAATCGAGAAGCAGGCGACGACACGCCAGGAATGTTGTAAAATATTACATCCGAGATGTTAGGTTCTCTTCGGTTTGGATATATATCGTTATAGACGTATATAATGTTCCTACCGAGACTTGGGGACCGACATGCCAGGAATCTTGTATAATATTACATCCCAAATGTTAGGTTGCGTTAGGTTAGGATACACAACGTTATAGACGTATATAATGTTCCCATCGAGAAGTAGGCGACGACACGCCAGGAATGTTGTTAAATATTACATTCGACATGTTAGGTCGCCTTAGGCTAGGATATATAACGTTATAGACGTATACAATGTTCCCACCGAGAAGTACGGGCCTACACGCCAGGAATGTTGTCAACTATTACATCCGAGATGTTAGGTTGCCTTAGGTTAGGATATATATCGTTATAGACGTATATAATATCCCCATCCAGAAGTAGGCGACAACACGCCGGGAATATTACATCCCAGATGTTAGGTTGCGTTAGGTTAGGATACACAAAGTTATAGACGTATATAATGTTCCCATCGAGAAGCAGGCGACGACACGCCAGGAATGATGTAATATATTAAATTCGATATGTTAGGTCGCCTTAGGCTAGGATATATAACGTTATAGACGTATACAATGTTCCCACCAAGAAGTTCGGGCCTACACGCCAGGAATGTTGTCAACTATTACATCCGATATGTTAGGTTGCCTTAGGTTAGGATATATAACGTAATAGACGTATATAATGTTCCCACCGAGAAGTACGGGCGGACACGCCAGGAATGTTGTCAACTATTACATCCGAGATGTTAGGTTGCCTTAGGTTGGGATATATAACGTTATAGACGTATATAATCTCCCCATCCAGAAGTAGGCGACGACACGCCAGGAATATTACATCCCAGATGTTAGGTTGCGTTAGGTTAGGATATACAACGTTATAGACGTATATTATGTCCCAATCGAGAAGCAGGCGACGACACGCCAGGAATGTTGTAAAATATTACATCCGAGATGTTAGGTTCTCTTCGGTTTGGATATATATCGTTATAGACGTATATAATGTTCCTACCGAGACTTGGGGACCGACATGCCAGGAATCTTGTATAATATTACATCCCAGATGTTAGGTTGCGTTAGGTTAGGATACACAACGTTATAGACGTATATAATGTTCCCATCGAGAAGTAGGCGACGACACGCCAGGAATGTTGTTAAATATTACATTCGACATGTTAGGTCGCCTTAGGCTAGGATATGTAACGTTATAGACGTATACAATGTTCCCACCGAGAAGTACGGGCCTACACGCCAGGAATGTTGTCAACTATTACATCCGAGATGTTAGGTTGCCTTAGGTTAGGATATATACCGTTATAGACGTATACAATGTTTCCACCGAGAAGTAGGGACCGACATGCCAGGAATGTTATAAAATATTACATCCGAGATGATAGGTTGCCTTAGGTTAGGATATACAATGTTATAGATGTATATAATGTCCCCATCGAGAAGTAGGCGACGACACGCCAGGAATATTACATCCCAGATGTTAGGTTGCGTTAGGTTAGGATACACAACGTTATAGACGTATATAATGTTCCCATCGAGAAGCAGGCGACGACACGCCAGGAATGTTGTAAAATATTACATCCGAGATGTTAGGTTGCCTTAGGCTAGGATATATAACGTTATAGACGTATACAATGTTCCCACCGAGAAGTTCGGGCCTACACGCCAGGAATGTTGTCAACTATTACATCCGATATGTTAGGTTGCCTTATGTTAGGATATATATCGTTATAGACGTATATAATGTTCCCACCGAGACGTAGGCACCGACATGCAAGGAATGTTGTAAAATTTTACATCCCAAATGTTAGGTTGCGTTAGGTAACGATATACAACGTTATAGACGTATATTATGTCCCCATCGAGAAGCAGGCGACGACACGCCAGGAATGTTGTAAAATATTACATCCCAGATGTTAGGTTGCGTTATGTTAGGATATACAACCTTATAGACGTATATTATGTCCCCATCGAGAAGCAGGCGACGACACGCCCGGAATGTTGTAAAATATTACATCCGAGATGTTAGGTTGCCTTAGGTTAGGATATACAATGTTATAGATGTATATAATGTCCCCATCGAGAAGTAGGCGACGACACGCCAGGAATGTTGTAAAATTTTACATTCGACATGTTAGGTCGCCTTAGGCTAGGATATACAACGTTATAGACGTATATAATGTTCCCACCGAAAAATAGGGGCCGACAAGTCAGGAAAGTTGTAAAATATTACACCCGAGATGTTAGGTTCCCTTAGGTTAGGATATACAACGTTATAGACGTATAGTATGTTCCCACCGAGATGTAGGGACCGACATGCCAGGAATGTTGTAAAATATTACATCCGAGATGTTAGGCTGCCTTAGGTTAGGATATACAATTTTATAGATGTATATAATGTTCCCATCGAGAAGTAGGCGACGACACGCCAGGAATGTTGTAAAGTATTACATTCGACATGTTATGTGGCCTTAGGCTAGGATATATAACGTTATAGACGTATATAATGTTCCCACCGAAAAATAGGGGCCGACGCGTCAGGAATGTTGTAAAATATTACATTCGACATGTTAGGTGGCCTTAGGCTAGGATATATAACGTTATAGACGTATATAATGTTCCCACCGAGAAGTACGGGCGGATACGCCAGGAATGTTGTCAACTATTACATCCGAGATGTTAGGTTGCCTTAGGTTAGGATATATAACGTTATAGACGTATATAATCTCCCCATCCAGAAGTAGGCGACGACACGCCAGGAATATTACATCCCAGATGTTAGGTTGCGTTAGGTTAGGATATATAACGTTATAGACGTATATAATCTCCCCATCCAGAAGTAGGCGACGACACGCCAGGAATATTACATCCCAGATGTTAGGTTGCGTTAGGTTAGGATACACAACGTTATAGACGTATATAATGTTCCCATCGAGAAGTGGGCGACGACACGCCAGGAATGTGGTAAATTATTACATTCAACATGTTAGGTCGCCTTAGGCTAGGATATATAACGTTATAGACGTTTATTATGTCCCACCGAAAAATAGGGGCCGACGCGTCAGGAATGTTGTAAAATATTACATTCGACATGTTAGGTGGCCTTAGGCTAGGATATATAACGTTATAGACGCATATAATGTTCCCACCGAGAAGTACGGGCCTACACGCCAGGAATGTTGTCAACTATTACATCCAAGATATGGAAAAAATAGGGGCCGACGCGTCAGGAATGTTGTAAAATATTACACACGAGATGTTAGGTTCCCTTAGGTTAGGATATACAACGTTATAGACGTATAGTATGTTCCCACCGAGATGTAGGCACCGAAATGCAAGGAATGTTGTAAAATATTACATCCCAAATGTTAGGTTGCGTTAGGTTAGGATATACAACGTTATAGACGTATATAATCTCCCCATCGAGAAGCAGTCGACGACACGAAAGAATGTTGTAAAATATTACATCCGAGATGTTAGGTTGCCTTAGGTTAGGATATGCAATGTTATAGATGTATATAATGTCCCCATCGAGAAGTAGGCGACGACACGCCAGGAATGTTGTAAAATTTTACATTCGACACGTTTGGTTGCCTTAGGCAAGAATATATAACGTTATAGACGTATATAATGTTCCCACTGAAAAATAGGGGCCGACGCGTCAGGAATGTTGTAAAATATTACACCCGAGATGTTAGGTTCCCTTAGGTTAGGATATACAACGTTATAGACGTATAGTATGTTCCCACCGAGATGTAGGGACCGACATGCCAGGAATGTTGTAAAATATTACATCCGAGATGTTAGGTTGCGTTAGGTTAGGATATACAACGTTATAGAGGTATATAATGTTCCCACCGAGACGTAGGCACCGACACGCCAGGAATGTTGTAAAATATTACATTCGACATGTTAGGTTGCCTTAGGCTAGGATATATAACGTTATAGACGTATGTAATGTTACCACCGAGAAGTACGGGCCGACACGTCAGGAATGTTATCAACTATTACATCCGACATGTTAGGTCGCCTTAGGCTAGGATATATAACGTTATAGACGTATATAATGTTCCCACCGAGAAATAGGGGCCGACGCGTCAGGAATGCTGTAAAATATTACACCCGAGATGTTAGGTTCCCTTAGGTTAGGATATGCACCGTTATAGACGTATAGAATGTTCCCACCGAGACGCAGGGACCGACATGCAAGGAATGTTGTAAAATAATACATCCCAGTTGTTAGGTTGCGTTAGGTTAGGATATACAACGATATAGACGTATATAATATCCCCATCGAGAAGCAGGCGACGACACGCCAGGAATGTTGTAAAATATTACATTCGACATGTTATGTGGCCTTAGGCTAGGATATATAACGTTATAGACGCATATAATGTTCCCACCGAGAAGTACGGGCGGACACGCCAGGAATGTTGTCAACTATTACATCCAAGATGTTAGGTTGCCTTAGGTTGGGATATATAACGTTATAGACGTATATAATCTCCCCATCCAGAAGTAGGAGACGACACGCCAGGAATATAACATCCCAGATGTTAGGTTGCGTTAGGTTAGGATACACAACGTTATAGACGCATATAATGTTCCCATCGAGAAGCAGGCGACGACACGCCAGGAATGATGTAAAATATTACATTCGACATGTTATGTGGCCTTAGGCTAGGATATATAACGTTACAGACGTATATAATGTTCCCACCGAGAAGTACGGGCGGACACGCCAGGAATGTTGTCAACTATTACATCCAAGATGTTAGGTTGCCTTAGGTTGGGATATATAACGTTATAGACGTATATAATCTCGCCATCCAGAAGTAGGAGACGACACGCCAGGAATATTACATCCCAGATGTTAGGTTGCGTTAGGTTAGGATACACAACGTTATAGACGTATATAATGTTCCCATCGAGAAGCAGGCGACGACACGCCAGGAATGATGTAAAATATTACATTCGACATGTTAGGTCGCCTTAGGCTAGGATATATAACGTTATAGACGTATACAATGTTCCCACCGAGAAGTACGGGCCTACACGCCAGGAATGTTGTCAACTATTACATCCGAAGTGATAGGTTGCCTTAGGTTAGGATATATATCGTTATAGACGTATATAATGTTCCCACCGAGAAGTACGGGCGGACACGCCAGGAATGTTGTCAACTATTACATCCAAGATATGGAAAAAATAGGTGCCGACGCGTCAGGAATGTTGTAAAATATTACACACGAGATGTTAGGTTCCCTTAGGTTAGGATATACAACGTTATAGACGTATAGTATGTTCCCACCGAGATGTAGGCACCGAAATGCAAGGAATGTTGTAAAATATTACATCCCAAATGTTAGGTTGCGTTAGGTTAGGATATACAACGTTATAGACGTATATAATCTCCCCATCGAGAAGCAGTCGACGACACGAAAGAATGTTGTAAAATATTACATCCGAGATGTTAGGTTGCCTTAGGTTAGGATATACAATGTTATAGATGTATATAATGTCCCCATCGAGAAGTAGGCGACGACACGCCAGGAATGTTGTAAAATTTTACATTCGACACGTTTGGTTGCCTTAGGCAAGAATATATAACGTTATAGACGTATATAATGTTCCCACTGAAAAATAGGGGCCGACGCGTCAGGAATGTTGTAAAATATTACACCCGAGATGTTAGGTTCCCTTAGGTTAGGATATACAACGTTATAGACGTATAGTATGTTCCCACCGAGATGTAGGGACCGACATGCCAGGAATGTCGTAAAATATTACATCCGAGATGTTAGGCTGCCTTAGGTTAGGATATACAAGGTTATAGATGTATATAATGTCCCCATCGAGAAGTAGGCGACGACACGCCAGTAATGTTGTAAAGTATTACATTCGACATGTTAGGTTGCCTTAGACTAGGATATATAACGTTGTAGACGTATATAATGTTTCCACATGAAAAATAGGGGCCGACGCGTCAGGAATGTTGTGAAATATTACATTCGACATGTTAGGTGGCCTTAGGCTAGGATATATAACGTTATAGACGTATATAATGTTCCCACCGAGAAGTACGGGCGGACACGCCAGGAATGTGGTCAACTATTACATCCGAGATGTTAGGTTGCCTTAGGTTAGGATATATAACGTTATAGACGTATATAATGTCCCCATCCAGAAGTAGGCACCGACATGACAGGAATGTTGTAAAATATTACATCCGAGATGTTAGGTTCCCTTAGGTTTGGATATATATCGTTATAGACGTATATAATGTTCCTACCGAGACTTGGGGACTGACATGCCAGGAATCTTGTAAAATATTACATCCCAGATGTTAGGTTGCTTCAGGTTAGGATATACAACGTTATAGACGTATATAATCTCCCCATCGAGAAGCAGTCGACGACACGCCAGAATGTTGTAAAATATTACATCCGAGATGTTAGGTTGCCTTAGGTTAAGATATACAATGTTATAGATGTATATAATGTCCCCATCGAGAAGTAGGCGACGACACGCCAGGAATGTTGTAAAATTTTACATTCGACATGTTTGGTTGCCTTAGGCTAGAATATATAACGTTATTGACGTATATAATGTTCCCACCGAAAAATAGGGGCCGACGCGTCAGGAATGTTGTAAAATATTACACCCGAGATGATAGGTTGCCTTAGGTTAGGATATACAACGATATAGACGTATATAATGTCCCCATCGAGAAGCAGGCGACGACACGACAGGGATGTTGTAAAATATTACATTCGACATGTTAGGTCGCCTTAGGCTAGGATATACAACGTTATAGACGTATATAATGTTCCCACCGAAAAATAGGGGCCGACAAGTCAGGAATGTTGTAAAATATTACACCCGAGATGTTAGGTTCCCTTAGGTTAGGATATACAACGTTATAGACGTATAGTATGTTCCCACCGAGATGTAGGGACCGACATGCCAGGAATATTGTAAAATATTACATCCGAGATGTTAGGCTGCCTTAGGTTAGGATATACAACATTATAGACGTATATAATGTCCCCATCGAGAAGCAGGAGGCGACACGCCATGAATGTTGTAAAATATTACATTCGACATGTTAGGTCGCCTTAGGCTAGGATATATAACGTTATAGACGTATATAATGTTCCCACCGAAAAATAGGGGCCGACGCGTCAGGAATGTTGTAAAATATTACACCGGAGATGTTAGGTTCCCTTAGGTTAGGATATAGAACGTTATAGACGTATAGTATGTTCCCACCGAGATGTAGGGACCGACATGCCATGAATGTTGTAAAATATTACACCCGAGATGTTAGGTTGCCTTAGTTTAGGATATATAACGTTATAGACGTATATAATCTCCCCATCCAGAAGTAGGCGACGACACGCCAGGAATATTACATCGCAGATGTTAGGTTGCGTTAGGTTAGGAAACACAACGTTATAGACGTATATAATGTTCCCATCGAGAAGTGGGCGACGACACGCCAGGAATGTGGTAAAATATTACATTCAACATGTTAGGTCGCCTTAGGCTAGGATATACAACGTTATAGACGTATACAATGTTCCCACCGAGAAGAACGGGCCTACACGCCAGGAATGTTGTCAACTATTACATCCGAGATGTTAGGTTGCCTTAGGTTAGGATATATACCGTTATAGACGTATACAATGTTTCCACCGAGAAGTAGGCTCCGACATGCAAGGAATGTTGTAAAATATTACATCCCAAATGTTAGGTTGCGTTAGGTTAGGATATACAACGTTATAGACGTATATAATCTCCCCATCGAGAAGCAGTCGACGACACGCCAGGAATGTTGTAAAATTTTACATTCGACATGTTAGGTTGCCTTAGGCTAGAATATATAACGTTATAGACGTATATAATGTTCCCACTGAAAAATAGGGGCCGACGCGTCAGGAATGTTGTAAAATATTACACCCGAGATGTTATGTTCCCTTAGGTTAGGATATACAACGTTATAGACGTACAGTATGTTCCCACCGAGATGTAGGGACCGACATGCCAGGAATGTTGTAAAATATTACATCCCAGATGTTAGGTTGCTTTAGGTTAGGATATACAACGATATAGACGTATATAATGTCCCCATCGAGAAGCAGGCGACGACACGCCAGGAATGATGTAAAACATTACATTCGACAAGTTAGGTCGCCTTAGGTTAGGATATATAACGTTATAGACGTATACAATGTTCCCACCGAGAAGTACGGGCCTACACGCCAGGAATGTTGTCAACTATTACATCCGAGGTGTTAGGTTGCCTTAGGTTAGGATATATATCGTTATAGACGTATATAATGTTCCCACCGAGACGTAGGCACCGACATGCCAGGAATGTTGTAAAATATTACATCCGAGATGTTAGGTTGCCTTAGGTTATGATATATAACGTTATAGACGTATATAATATTCCCACCGAGAAGTAGGGACCGACATGCCGGGAATGTTGTAAAATATTACACCCGAGATGTTAGGTTCCCTTAGGTTAGGATATACAACGTTATAGACGTATAGTATGTTCCCACAGAGATGTAGGGACCGACATGACAGGAATGTTGTAAAATATTACATCCGAGATGTTAGGTTGCCTTAGGTTATGATATATAACGTCATAGACGTATATAATATTCCCACCGAGAAGTAGGGAGCGACATGCCGGGAATGTTGTAAAATATTACACCCGAGATGTTAGGTTCCCTTAGGTTAGGATATACAACGTTATAGACGTATAGTATGTTCCCACAGAGATGTAGGGACCGACATGCCAGGAATGTTGTAAAATATTACATTCGACACGTTAGGTTGCCTTAGGCTAGGATATATAACGTTATAGACGTATATAATGTTTCCACCGAGAAGTAGCGGCCGTCGCGCCAGGAATGTTGTAAAATATTACATTCGACACGTTAGGTTGCCTTAGGCTAGGATATATAACGTTATAGACGTATATAATGCTTCCACCGAGAAGTTTGGGCCGACGAGCCAGGAATGTTGTAAAATATTACGCTCCACATGTTAGGTTGCCTTAGGCTATGATATATAGCGTTGTAGACGTATATAATGTTCCCACCGAGATGTAGTGGCCGACGTGCCAGGAATGTAGTAAAATATTACATCCGAGAAGTGAGGTTGCCTTAGGCTAGGATATATAACGATATAGACGTATATACTGTTCCCACCGAGAAGTTGGGGCCGAGGCGCCAGGAATGTTGGAAAATATTACATTCGACATGTTAGGATTGCCTTAGGCTTGCATATATAACGTTATAGACGTATATAATGTACCCACCGAGAAGTAGGGGCCGACGAGCCAGGAATGTTGTAGAATATTACGCTCGACATGTTAGGTTACCCTAAGCTAGGATATATAGCGTTATAGACGTATACAATGTTCCGACAAAGAAGTAGGGGCCGACGCGCGGGGAATGTTGTAACATATTACATCCGAGATGTTAGGTTTCCTTAGGCTAGGATATATAACGTTATAGCCGTATATAACGTTACCACAGAGAAGTAGGGACTTGCATGCCAGGAATGTTGTAAAATATTACGGTAGAGATGTTAGGTTGCCTTAAGTTAGTATATATAACGTTATAGACGTATATAGTGTTGCCACCGTGAAGGAGGGGCCGATGGGCCAGGAATGTTGTAGAACATTACGCTCGACATGTTAGGTTACCTTAGGCTAGGATATATAGCGTTATAGACGTATATAATGTCCCCTCCGAGAAGTAGGGCCCGACGTGCCAGGAATGTAGTAAAATATTACATCCGAGATGTTAGGTTGCCTTAGGTTAGGATATATAACGCTATAGACGTATATAGTGTTGCCACCGAGAAGTAGGGTCCGATGAGCCACGAATGTTGTTAAACATTACATCCGAGGTGTTAGGTTGCCTTAGGTTAGGATATATAACGTTATAGACGTATATAGTGTTGCCACCGAGAAGTAGGGGCTGATGAGCCAGGAATGTTGTAAAACGTACCATCCGAGGTGTTAGGTTGCCATAAGTTAGGATGTATTACGTTATAGACGTGTATATTGTTCCCACCGAGAATTAGGGGCCCCTGAGCCAGGAATGTTGTAAAATATTACGTTCGACATGTTAGGTTGCCTTAGGTTAGGATATATAACGTTATAGACGTATATAATGTTCCCACCGAGAAGTAGGGGCCGACGAGCCAGGAATGTTGTAAAATATTACGTTCGACATGTTAGGTTACCCTAAGCTAGGATATATAGCGTTATAGACGTATACAATGTTCCGACAAAGAAGTAGGGGCCGACGCGCGGGGAATGTTGTAACATATTACATCCGAGATGTTAGGTTTCCTTAGGCTAGGATATATAACGTTATAGCCGTATATAATGTTACCACAGAGAAGTAGGGACTTCCATGCCAGGAATGTTGTAATATATTACGGTAGAGATGTTAGGTTGCCTTAAGTTAGTATATATAACGTTATAGACGTATATAGTGTTGCGACCGAGAAGGAGGGGCCGATGAGCCAGGAATGTTGTAGAACATTACGCTCGACATGTTAGGTTACCTTGGGCTAGGATATATAGCGTTATAGACGTATATAATGTCCCCACCGAGAAGTAGGGCCCGACGTGCCAGGAATGTAGTAAAATATTACATCCGAGATGTTGGGTTGCCTTAGGTTAGGATATATAACGTTATAGACGTATATAGTGTTGCCACCGAGAAGTAGGGGCCGATGAGCCAGGAATGTTGTTAAACATTACATCCGAGGTGTTAGGTTGCCTTAGGTTAGGATATATAACGTTATAGACGTATATAGTGTTGCCACCGAGAAGTAGGGGCCGATGAGCCAGGAATGTTGTTAAACATTACATCCGAGGTGTTAGGTTGCCTTAGGTTAGGATGTATGACGTTATAGACGTATATATTGTTCCCACCGAGAAGTAGGGGCCGATGAGCCAGGAATGTTGTAAAATATTACATCCGAGATGTTAGGTTGCCTCAGGCTAGGATATATAACGTTACAGACGTATATAATGTTCCCACCGAGAAGTAGGGGCCGACGCGCCAGGAATGTTGGAAAATATTACATTCGACATGTTAGGATTGCCTTAGGCTTGCATATATAGCGTTATAGACGTATATAATGTTCCCACCGAGGAGTAGGGACTTGCATGCCAGGAATGTTGTAAAATATTACGGTAGAGATGTTAGGTTGCCTTAGGCTAGGATATATAGCGTTATAGACGTATATAATGTTCCCACTGAGAAGCAGGTGCCGACGCGCCAGGAATGTTATAAAATGTTACATTCGACACGTTAGGTTGCCTTAAGCAAGGATATATAGCGTTATAGACATATATAATGTTCCCACCGAGAAGTAGGAGCCGAAGTGACGGGAATGTTGTAAAATATTACACTCGACATGTTAGGTCGCCTTAAGCTAGGATATATAGCGTTATAGACGTATATAATATTCCCACCGAGAAATAACGGCCGACGTGCCAGGAATGTAGTAAAATATTACATCCGAGACGTTAGGTTGCCTTAGGATAGGATATATAACGTTATAGACGTATACAGTGTTGCCACCGAGAAGTAGGGGCCGATGAGCCAGGAATGTTGTAAAACATTACATCCGAGGTGTTAGGTTGCCTTAGGTTAGGATATATAACGCTATAGACGTATATATTGTTCCCACCGAGATGTAGGGGCCGATGAGCCAGGAATGTTGTAAAATATTACATTCGACATGTTAGCCTGCCTTAGGCTAGGATATATAGCGTTATAGACGTATATAATGTTCCCACCGAGAAGTAGCGGCCGACGCGCCAGGAATGTTGGAAAATATTACATTCGACATGTTAGGTTGCCGTAAGCTAGGATATATAGCGTTATAGACGTATATAATATTCCCACCGAGAAGTAGCGGCCGACGTGCCAGGAATATAGTAAAATATCACATCCGAGATGTTAGGTTGCCTTAGGTTAGGATATATAACGTTATAGACGTATATAGTGTTGCCACCGAGAAGTAGGGGCCGATGAGCCAGGAATGTTGTAAAATATTACGTTCCGCAAGTTAGGTTGCCTCAGGTTAGGATATATAACGTTATAGAAGTATATAATTTTCCCACCCGGAGGTAGGGTCCGACGAGACAGGAATGTAGTAAAATATTACATCCGAGATATTAGATTGCCTTAGGCTAGGATATATAACGTTATAGACGTATATAATGTTACCACAGAGAAGTAGGTACCGATGCGCCGTTGTAAAATATTACATTCAACATGTTAGGTTGCTCTTAGGTTAGGATATATAACGTTATAGACGTATATGATATTCCCACCGAGAAGTACTGGCCGACACGCCAGGAATGTTGTAAAATATTACGCTCGACATGTTAGGTTGCCTTAGGTTAGGATAGAAATACGTTATAGACGTATATAATGTTTCCACCGAGAAGTAGCAGCCGTCGAGCCAGGAATGTTGTAAAATATTACGGTAGAGACGTTAGGTTGCCTTAAGCTAGGATATATAGCGTTATAGACGTATATAATGTTCCCACCGAGAAGTAGCGGCGGACGTGCCAGGAATGTAGTAAAATATTACATCCGAGATGTTAGGTTGCCTCAGGCCAGGATATATAACGTTATAGACGTATATAATGTTGCCACAGAGAAGTAGGGACTGGCATGCCAGGAATGTTGTAAAATATTACGTTCGACATGTTAGGTTGCCTCAGGTTAGGATATATAACGTTATATACGTATATAATTTTCCCACCCGGAAGTAGGGGCCGACGAGCCGGGAATGTAGTAAAATATTACATTCGACATGTTAGCCTGCCTTAGGCTAGGATATATAGCGTTATAGACGTACATAATGTTCCCACCGAGAAGGAGGGGCCGACGCACAAGGAATGTTGGAAAATATTACATTCGACATGTTAGGTTGCCTTACGCTAGGATATATAGCGTTATTGACGTATATAATGTTACCACCGAGAAGTGGCGGCCGACGTGCCAGGAATGTAGTAATATATTACATCCGAGATGTTAGGTTGCCCCAGGCTAGGATATATAACGTTATAGACGTATATAATGCTACCACAGAGAAGTAGGGACTTGCATGCCAGGAATGTTGTAAAATATTACGTTCGACATGTTAGGTTGCCTCAGGTTATGATATATAACGTTATAGACGTATATAATTTTCCCACCCGGAAGTAGGGGCCGACGAGCCAGGAATGTAGTAAAATATTACATCCGAGATGTTAGGTTGCCTCAGGCCAGGATATATAACGCTATAGACGTATATAATCTTACCACAGAGAAGTAGGGACCGAAGCGGCGGGAATGTTGTAAAATATTACGGTAGAGATGTTAGGATGCCTTAGGGTAGGATATATAGCGTTATAGACGTATATACTGTTCCCACCGAGAAGTAGGTGCCGACGTGCCAGGAATGTTGTAAAATATTACATTCGAAAAGTTAGGTTGCCTTAGGCGAGGATATACAGCGTTATAGACGTATATAATGTTACCACAGAGAAGTAGGGACCAACGAGCCAGGAATGTAGTAAAATATTACATTCGACATGTTAGGTTGCCTTAGGTTAGGATATATATCGTTATAGACATGTATACTGCTCCCACCGAGATGTAGGTGCCGACGTGCCAGGAATGTTGTAAAATATTACATTCGACATGATAGAATGCCTCAGGCTAGGACATACAGCGTTATAGACGTATATAATGTTCCCACCGAGAAGTAGAGGCCGACCGGCCAGGAATGTTGCAAAATACTACATACGAGATGTTAGGTTGCCTTAGGTTAGGATATATAACGTTATAGACTTATATAATGTCCGCACCGAGACGTACTGGACGACATGGACGTGATTCTGCAAAACATTACCACCGAGGCGCTAGATGGGATACGTTAGGTTATATTACGTTACAGACGTATATAATGTTCTCACCGAGAAGTAGGTTCCGACCCGCCAGGAATGTAGTAAAATACTACATCCGAGATGTTGGGTTGCCTTAGGATAGGATATATAACGTTGTAGACGCATACAATGTTCCCACCGAGACGTACGGGACGACATGAGCTGGAATCTGTAATACATTACCAGCGAGGGGCTAAATGGGTTAGGTTAGGTTATGTTACATTATAGACGTATATAATGTTACCACCGAGAAGTAGGAGCCGACTCTCCTTGAATGTGGTAAAATACCACATTCGAGATGTTAGGTTGCCTTAGGTTAGGATATATAACGTTATAGACTTATATAATGTCCGCACCGGGACGTACGGGACGACACGAACGGAATTCTGTAAAACATTATCACCGAGAGGCAAAATGGGATAGGTTAGGTTATATTACGATATAGACGTATATAATGCTCCCACTCAGAAGTAGGGGCCGACCCGCCTGGAATGTTGTAAAATACTACATTCGAGATGTTAGGTTGCCTTAGGTTAGGATGTATAACGTTACAGACGTATATAATTTCCGCACCGAGACGTACGGGACGACACGAGCGAGATTCTGTAAAACATTACCAGCGAGGGGTTAAATGGGTCAGGTTAGGTTATATTGCGTTATAGACGTACATAATGTTCCCACCGAGAAGTTGGGGCCGACGCGTCAGGAATGTTGTGAAATAATGTTCCCACCGAGAAGTAGCGACCGATATGCCAGGAATGTTGTAAAATATTACATCCAAGATGTTAGGTTGCTTTCGGTTAGGATATATAACGTTATAGACGTATATAATGTCCCCACCTAGAAGTATGAGCCAACACGACCGGGATTCTGTAAAACATTATCACCGAGGGGCAAAATGTGTTAGGTTAGGTTATATTACGATATAAACGTATATAGTGTGCCCACCGAGAAGTAGGGGCCGACCTGCATGGAATGATGTAAAATACTACATTCGAGATGTTAAGTTGCCTTAGGTTAGGATATATAACGTCACAGACGCATACAATGTCCCCACCGAGATGTACGGGACGACACGAACTGGATTCTGTAAAACATTACCAGCGAGGGGCTAAATGGGTTAGGTTAGGTTATATTGCGATATAGACGTATATAATGTTCCCACCGAGAAGTAGGGGCCGACGCGACAGGAATGTTGTAAAATATTACATCCGAGATGTTATGTTGATTTACGTTAGGATATATAACGTTATAGACGTATATAATGTTCCCACCGAGAAGTAGGAGCCGACGTGCCAGGAATGTATTAAAATATTACATCAGAGACGTTAGGTTGTCTTAGGTTAGGATATACAACGTTATAGACGTATATAATGTTCCCGCCGGGACGTAGGGACCGACATGCCAGGAATGGTGTAAAATATTACATCCGAGATGTTAGGTTGCCTTAGGTTGGGATATATAACGTTATAGACGTATATAATGTTTCCACCGAGAAGTAGTGGCCGACCCGCCTGGAATATTGTAGAATATTACATTCGTGATGTTAGGTTGCCTTAGGCTAGGATATATAACGTTATAGACGTATATAATATTCCCAACGAGAAATAGGGGCCGACGCGTCAGGAATGTTGTAAAATATTACACCCGAGATGTTAGGTTCCCGTAGGTTAGGATATACAACTTTATAGACGTACAGAATGTTCCCACCGAGATGTAGGGACCGACATGCCAGGAATGTTGTAAAATAATACATCCGAGATGTTAGGTTGCCTTAGGTTAGGATATACAACGTTATAGACATATAGAATTTTCCCACCGAGAAGCAGGCGACGACGCGCCATTAATTTTGCCAAATATTACATCCGATATGTTAGGTTGCCTTATGCTACGATATATATCGTTATAGACGTATACAATGTTCCCACCGAGAAGTAGGGACCGAAATGCAAGGAATGTTGTAAAATATTAAATCCGAGATGTTAGGTTGCCTTAGGTTAGGATATACAACCTTATAGATGTATATAATGTCCACATCGAGAAGCAGCCGACGACACGCCAGGAATGTTATCAACTATTACATCCGAGATGTTAGGTTGCCTTAGGTTAGGATATACAACGTTATAGACGTATATAATGTCCCCATCGAGAAGCAGGCGACGACACGCCAGGAATGTTGTAAAATATTACATTCGACATGTTAGGTGGCCTTAGGCTAGGATATATAACGTTATAGACGTATATAACGTTCCCACCGAGAAGTACGAGCGGACACGCCAGGAATGTTGTCAACTATTACATCCGAGATGTTAGGTTGCCTTAGGTTAGGATATATAACGTTATAGACGTATATAATCTCCCCATCCAGAAGTAGGCGACGACACGCCAGGAATAATACATCCCAGATGTTAGGTTGCGTTAGGTTAGGATACACAACGTTATAGACGTATATAATGTCCCCATGGAGAAGCAGGCGACGACACGCCAGGAATGTTATAAAATATTACATCCGAGATGTTAGGTTGCCTTAGGTTAGGATATACAAGGTTATAGATGTATATAATGACCCTATACAGAAGTAGGCGACGACACTCCAGGAATGTTGCAAAATATTACATCCCAGATGTTAGGTTGCGTTAGATAAGGATATACAACGTTATAGACGTATATTATGTCCCCGTCGAGAAGCAGGCGACGACACGCCAGGAATGTTGTAAAATATCACATCCCAGATGTTAGGTTGCGTTAGGTTAGGATATACAACGTTATAGACGTATATTATGTCCCCATCGAGAAGCAGGCGACGACACGCCAGGAATGTTGTAAAATATTACATCCAAGATGTTAGGCTGCCTTAGGTTAGGATATACAAGGTTATAGATGTATATAATGTCCCCATCGAGAAGTAGGCGACGACACGCCAGGAATGTTGTAAAGTATTACATTCGACATGTTAGGTTGCCTTAGACTAGGATATACAATGTTATAGATGTATATAATGTCCCCATCGAGAAGTAGGCGACGACACGCCAGGAATGTTGTAAAATTTTACATTCGACATGTTAGGTTGCCTTAGGCTAGAATATATAACGTTATAGACGTATATAATGTTCCCTCCGAGAAGTAGGTTCCGACACGCCAGGATTGTTGTAAAATACTACATCCGAGATGATAGGTTGCCCTAGGTTAGGATATATAACGTTATAGATGCATATAATGTCCCCATCGAGACGTACGGGACGACACAAACGAGATTCTGTAAAACAATAAGAGCGAGGGTCTGGATGGGTTAGGTTAGGTTATATTACGTTATAGTCGTATATAATATTCCCACCGAGAAGTAGAGGCCGTCCCGCCAGGAATGTCGGAAGATACTACACCCGAGATTTTAGGTTGCCGTAGGTTGGGGTATATAATGTTCTAGACGTATATAATGTTATCACCGAGAAGTAGGGGCCGACCGGCCAGGAATGTTGCAAAATACTACATCGGAGATGTTATGTTGCCTAAGGTTACGATATGTAACGTTATCGACGTATATAATGTCCGCACCGAGACGTAAGGGACGACAAGAACGGGATTCTGTAAAACAATATCACCGAGGGGCAAAATGGGTTAGGTTAGATTATATTACGATATAGGCGTATACAATGTTCCCACTTAGAAGTAGGGGCCGACCCGCCTCGAATGTTGTAAAATAATACATTCGAGATGTGAGGTTGTCTTAGGTTAGGATGTGTAACGTTAGAGACGTATATAATTTCCGCACCGAGACGTAAGGGACGACACGAGCGAGATTCTGCAAAACATTACCAGCGAGGGGCTAGATGTGTTAGGTTAGGTTATATTACGTTATAGACGTATATAATGTTCCCACCGAGAAGTAGAGGCCGACCCGCTAGGAGTGTTGGAAAATACTACACCCGAGATGTTAGGTTGCCTTGGGTTGGGGTATATAACGTTCTAGACGTATATAATTTTCCCACCGAGAAGTAGAGGCCGACCCGCCAGGAATGTTGCAAAATACTACATACGAGATGTTAGGTTGCCTTAGGGTGGGATATATAACGTTATAGACGTATATAATGTCCGTACCGAGACGTACGGGACGCCACGAACGTGATTCTGTAAAACATTACCACCGAGGCGCTAGATGGGATAGGTTAGGTTATATTACGTTACAGACGTTCATAATGTTCCCACCGAGAAGTAGGTTCCGACCCGCCAGGAATGTTGTAAAATACTACATCCGAGATGTTAGGTTGCCTTAGGTTAGGATATATAACGTTGTAGACGCATACAATGTTCCCACCGAGGCGTACGGGACGACACGAGCTGGAATCTGCAATACATTACCAGCGAGGGGTTAAATGGGTTAGGTTAGGTTATGTTACATTATAGACGTATATAATGTTCCCACCGCGAAGTAGGAGGCGACCCTCCTTGAATGTGGTAAAATACTACATTCGAGATGTTAGGTTGCCTTAGGTTAGGATATATATCGTTATAGACGTATATAATGTTCCCACCGAGAAGTAGGGACCGAGATGCAAGGAATGTTGTTAAATAATACATCCGAGATGTTAGGTTGCCTTTGGTTAGGGTATATATCGTTATAGACGTATATAATGTTCCCGCCGGGTCGTAGGGACCGACATTCCAGGAATGTTGTAAAATATTACGTACGAGATGTTATCTTGCCTTACGTTAGGATATATAACGTTATGGACGTATATAATGTCCCCATCAAGAAGTAGGCGACGACACGCCAGGAATGTTGTAAAATAATACATCCGAGATGTTAGGTTGCCTTAGGTTAGTATATATATCGTTATAGACGTATATAATGTTCCCGCCGAGAAATAGGGGCCGACGCGTCAGGAATGTTGTAAAATATTACACCCGAGATGTTATGTTCCCGTAGGTTAGGATATACAACGTTATAGACGTACAGAATGTTCCCCCCGAGATGTAGGGACCGACATGCCAGGAATGTTGTAAAATAATACATCCGAGATGTTAGGTTGCCTTAGGTTAGGATATACAACGTTATAGACATATAGAATTTTCCCACCGAGAAGCAGGCGACGACGCGCCATTAATTTTGCCAAATATTACATCCGATATGTTAGGTTGCCTTATGCTACGATATATATCGTTATAGACGTATACAATGTTCCCACCGAGAAGTAGGGACCGAAATGCAAGGAATGTTGTAAAATATTAAATCCGAGATGTTAGGTTGCCTTAGGTTAGGATATACAACCTTATAGATGTATATAATGTCCACATCGAGAAGCAGCCGACGACACGCCAGGAATGTTATCAACTATTACATCCAAGATGTTAGGTTGCCTTAGGTTAGGATATACAACGTTATAGACGTATATGATGTCCCCATCGAGAAGCAGGCGACGACACGCCAGGAATGTTGTAAAATATTACATTCGACATGTTAGGTGGCCTTAGGCTAGAATATATAACGTTATAGACGTATATAACGTTCCCACCGAGAAGTACGGGCGGACACGCCAGGAATGTTGTCAACTATTACATCCGAGATGTTAGGTTGCCTTAGGTTAGGATATATAACGTTATAGACGTATATAATCTCCCCATCCAGAAGTAGGCGACGACACGCCAGGAATAATACATCCCAGATGTTAGGTTGCGTTAGGTTAGGATACACAACGTTATAGACGTATATAATGTCCCCATGGAGAAGCAGGCGACGACACGCCAGGAATGTTATAAAATATTACATCCCAGATGTTAGGTTGCCTTAGGTTAGGATATACAAGGTTATAGATGTATATAATGACCCTATCCAGAAGTAGGCGAAGACACTCCAGGAATGTTGTAAAATATTACATCCCAGATGTTAGGTTGCGTTAGGTAAGGATATACAACGTTATAGACGTATATTATGTCCCCGTCGAGAAGCAGGCGACGACACGCCAGGAATGTTGTAAAATATCACATCCCAGATGTTAGGTTGCGTTAGGTTAGGATATACAAAGTTATAGACGTATATAACATCCCCATCCAGAAGCAGGCGACGACACGCCAGGAATGTTGTAAAATATTACATCCGAGATGTAAGGTTCTCTTCGGTTTGGATATATATCGTTATAGACGTATATAATGTTCCTACCGAGACTTGGGGACCGACATGCCAGGAATCTTGTATAATATTACATCCCAGATGTTAGGTTGCATTAGTTTAGGATATACAACGATATAGACGTATATAATGTCCCCATTGAGAAGCAGGCGACGACACGCCAAGAATGTTGTAAAATATTACATCCGAGATGTTAGGTTCTCTTCGGTTTGGATATATATCGTTATAGACGTATATAATGTTCCTACCGAGACTTGGGGACCGACATGCCAGGAATCTTGTATAATATTACATCCCAGATGTTAGGTTGCTTTAGGTTAGGATATACAACGATATAGACGTATATAATGTCCCCATCAAGAAGCTGGCGACGACACGCCAGGAATGTTGTAAAATATTACATTCGACATGTTAGGTCGCCTTAGGCTAGGATATATAACGTTATAGACGTATATAATGTTCCCACCGAGAAGTACGGGCCTACACGCCAGGAATGTTGTCAACTATTACATCCGAGATGTTAGGTTCCCTTAGGTTAGGATATACAACGTTATAGACGTATAGTATGTTCGCACGGAGATGTAGGGACCAACATGCCAGGAATGTTGTAAAATATTACATCCGAGATGTTAGGCTGCCTTAGCTTAGGATATACAAGGTTATAGATGTATATAATGTCCCCATCGAGAAGTAGGCGACGACACGCCGGGAATGTTGTAAAGTATTACATTCGACATGTTAGGTTGCCTTAGACTAGGATATACAATGTTATAGATGTATATAATGTCCCCATCGAGAAGTAGGCGACGACACGCCAGGAATGTTGTAAAATTTTACATTCGACATGTTAGGTTGCCTTAGGCTAGAATATATAACGTTATAGACGTATATAATGTTCCCACTGAAAAATAGGGGCCGACGCGTCAGGAATGTTGTAAAATATTACACCCGAAATGTTAGGTTCCCTTAGGTTAGGATATACAACGTTATAGACGTATAGTATGTTCCCACCGAGATGTAGGGACCGACATGCCAGGAATGTTGTAAAATATTACATCCGAGATGTTAGGCTGCCTTAGGTTAGGATATACAAGGTTATAGATGTATATAATGTCCCCATCGAGGAGTAGGCGACGACACGTCAGGAATGTTGTAAAGTATTACATTCGACATGTTATGTGGCCTTAGGCTAGGATATATAACGTTAGAGACGTATATAATGTTCCGACCGAGATGTACGGGCGGACACGCCAGGAATGTTGTCAACTATTACATTCGAGATGTTAGGTTGCCTTAGGATAGGATATATAACGTTATAGACGTATATAATATCCCCATCCAGAAGTAGGCGACGACACGCCGGGAATATTACATCCCAGATGTTAGGTTGCGTTAGGTTAGGATACACAAAGTTATAGACGTATATAATGTTCCCATCGAGAAGCAGGCGACGACACGCCAGGAATGATGTAATATATTAAATTCGATATGTTAGGTCGCCTTAGGCTAGGATATATAACGTTATAGACGTATACAATGTTCCCACCAAGAAGTTCGGGCCTACAAGCCAGGAATGTTGTCAACTATTACATCCGATATGTTAGGTTGCCTTAGGTTAGGATATATATCGTTATAGACGTATATAATGTTCCCACCGAGACGTAGGCACCGACATGCAAGGAATGTTGTAAAATATTACATCCCAAATGTTAGGTTGCGTTAGGATAGGATCTACAACGTTATAGACGTATATTATCTCCCAATCGAGAAGCAGTCGACGACACGCCAGAATGTTGTAAAATATTACATCCGAGATGTTAGGTTGCCTTAGGTTAGGATATACAATGTTATAGATGTATATAATGTCCCCATCGAGAAGTAGGCGACGACACGCCAGGAATGTTGTAAAATTTTATATTCGACATGTTTGGTTGCCTTAGGCTAGAATATATAACGTTATAGACGTATATAATGTTCCCACCGAAAAATAGGGGCCGACGCGTCAGGAATGTTGTAAAATATTACACCCGAGATGTTAGGTTCCCTTAGGTTAGGATATACAACGTTATAGACGTATAGTATGTTCCCACCGAGATGTAGGGACCGACATGCCAGGAATGTTGTAAAATATTACATCCGAGATGTTAGGCTGCCTTAGGTTAGGATATACAAGGTTATAGATGTATATAATGTCCCCATCGAAGAGTAGGCGACGACACGCCAGGAATGTTGTAAAGTATTACATTCGACATGTTATGTGGCCTTAGGCTAGGGTATATAACGTTATAGACGTATATAATGTTCCCACCGAGAAGTACGGGCGGACACGCCAGGAATGTTGTCAACTATTACATCCGAGATGTTAGGTTGCCTTAGGTTGGGATATATAACGTTATAGACGTATATAATCTCTCCATCCAGAAGTAGGCGACGACACGCCAGGAATATTACATCCCAGATGTTAGGTTGCGTTAGGTTAGGATACACAACGTTATAGACGTATATAATGTTCCCATCGAGAAGTGGGCGACGACACGCCAGGAATGTTGTAAAATATTACATCCCAGATGTTAGGTTGCGTTAGGTTAGTATATACAACGTTATAGACGTATATTATGTCCCAATCGAGAAGCAGGCGACGACACGCCAGGAATGTTGTAAAATATTACATCCGAGATGTTAGGTTCTCTTCGGTTTGGATATATATCGTTATAGACGTATATAATGTTCCTACCGAGACTTGGGGACCGACATGCCAGGAATCTTGTATAATATTACATCCCAGATGTTAGGTTGCTTTAGGTTAGGATATACAACGATATAGACGTATATAATGTCCCCATCGAGAAGCAGGCGACGACACGCCAGGAATGTTGTAAAATATTACATTCGACATGTTAGGTCGCCTTAGGCTAGGATATATAACGTTATAGACGTATATAATGTTCCCACCGAGAAGTACGGGCCTACACGCCAGGAATGTTGTCAACTATTACATCCGAGATGTTAGGTTCCCTTAGGTTAGGATATACAACGTTATAGACGTATAGTATGTTCGCACGGAGATGTAGGGACCGACATGCCAGGAATGTTGTAAAATATTACATCCGAGATGTTAGGCTGCCTTAGCTTAGGATATACAAGGTTATAGATGTATATAATGTCCCCATCGAGAAGTAGGCGACGACACGCCAGGAATGTTGTAAAGTATTACATTCGACATGTTAGGTTGCCTTAGACTAGGATATACAATGTTATAGATGTATATAATGTCCCCATCGAGAAGTAGGCGACGACACGCCAGGAATGTTGTAAAATATTACATCCAAGATGTTAGGCTGCCTTAGGTTAGGATATACAAGGTTATAGATGTATATAATGTCCCCATCGAGAAGTAGGCGACGACACGCCAGGAATGTTGTAAAGTATTACATTCGACATGTTAGGTTCTCTTAGACTAGGATATATAACGTTATAGATGTATATAATGTTCCCACCGAAAAAAAGGGGCCGACGCGTCAGGAATGTTGTAAAATATTACATTCGACATGTTAGGTCGCCTTAGGCTAGGATATATAACGTTAGAGACGTATATAATGTTCCCACCGAGATGTACGGGCGGACACGCCAGGAATATTGTCAACTATTACATTCGAGATGTTAGGTTGCCTTAGGATAGGATATATAACGTTATAGACGTATATAATATCCCCATCCAGAAGTAGGCGACGACACGCCGGGAATATTACATCCCAGATGTTAGGTTGCGTTAGGTTAGGATACACAAAGTTATAGACGTATATAATGTTCCCATCGAGAAGCAGGCGACGACACGCCAGGAATGATGTAATATATTAAATTCGATATGTTAGGTCGCCTTAGGCTAGGATATATAACGTTATAGACGTATACAATGTTCCCACCAAGAAGTTCGGGCCTACACGCCAGGAATGTTGTCAACTATTACATCCGATATGTTAGGTTGCCTTAGGTTAGGATATATATGGTTATAGACGTATATAATGTTCCCACCGAGACGTAGGCACCGACATGCAAGGAATGTTGTAAAATATTACATCCCAAATGTTAGGTTGCGTTAGGTTAGGATATACAACGTTATAGACGTATATTATCTCCCAATCGAGAAGCAGTCGACGACACGCCAGAAAGTTGTAAAATATTACATCCGAGATGTTAGGTTGCCTTAGGTTAGGATATACAATGTTATAGATGTATATAATGTCCCCATCGAGAAGTAGGCGACGACACGCCAGGAATGTTGTAAAATTTTATATTCGACATGTTTGGTTGCCTTAGGCTAGAATATATAACGTTATAGACGTATATAATGTTCCCACCGAAAAATAGGGGCCGACGCGTCAGGAATGTTGTAAAATATTACACCCGAGATGTTAGGTTCCCTTAGGTTAGGATATACAACGTTATAGACGTATAGTATGTTCCCACCGAGATGTAGGGACCGACATGCCAGGAATGTTGTAAAATATTACATCCGAGATGTTAGGCTGCCTTAGGTTAGGATATACAAGGTTATAGATGTATATAATGTCCCCATCGAGGAGTAGGCGACGACACGCCAGGAATGTTGTAAAGTATTACATTCGACATGTTATGTGGCCTTAGGCTAGGATATATAACGTTATAGACGTATATAATGTTCCCACCGAGAAGTACGGGCGGACACGCCAGGAATGTTGTCAACTATTACATCCGAGATGTTAGGTTGCCTTAGGTTGGGATATATAACGTTATAGACGTATATAATCTCCCCATCCAGAAGTAGGCGACGACACGCCAGGAATATTACATCCCAGATGTTAGGTTGCGTTAGGTTAGGATACACAACGTTATAGACGTATATAATGTTCCCATCGAGAAGTGGGCGACGACACGCCAGGAATGTTGTAAAATATTACATCCCAGATGTTAGGTTGCGTTAGGTTAGGATATACAACGTTATAGACGTATATTATGTCCCAATCGAGAAGCAGGCGACGACACGCCAGGAATGTTGTAAAATATTACATCCGAGATGTTAGGTTCTCTTCGGTTTGGATATATATCGTTATAGACGTATATAATGTTCCTACCGAGACTTGGGGACCGACATGCCAGGAATCTTGTATAATATTACATCCCAGATGTTAGGTTGCGTTAGGTTAGGATACACAACGTTATAGACGTATATAATGTTCCCATCGAGAAGTAGGCGACGACACGCCAGGAATGTTGTTAAATATTACATTCGACATGTTAGGTCGCCTTGGGCTAGGATATATAACGTTATAGACGTATACAATGTTCCCACCGAGAAGTACGGGCCTACACGCCAGGAATGTTGTCAACTATTACATCCGAGATGTTAGGTTGCCTTAGGTTAGGATATATATCGTTATAGACGTATATAATATCCCCATCCAGAAGTAGGCGACGACACGCCGGGAATATTACATCCCAGATGTTAGGTTGCGTTAGGTTAGGATACACAAAGTTATAGACGTATATAATGTTCCCATCGAGAAGCAGGCGACGACACGCCAGGAATGATGTAATATATTAAATTCGATATGTTAGGTCGCCTTAGGCTAGGATATATAACGTTATAGACGTATACAATGTTCCCACCAAGAAGTTCGGGCCTACACGCCAGGAATGTTGTCAACTATTACATCCGATATGTTAGGTTGCCTTAGGTTAGGATATATATCGTTATAGACGTATATAATGTTCCCACCGAGACGTAGGCACCGACATGCAAGGAATGTTGTAAAATATTACATCCCAAATGTTAGGTTGCGTTAGGTTAGGATATACAACGTTATAGACGTATATTATCTCCCAATCGAGAAGCAGTCGACGACACGCCAGAATGTTGTAAAATATTACATCCGAGATGTTAGGTTGCCTTAGGTTAGGATATACAATGTTATAGATGTATATAATGTCCCCATCGAGAAGTAGGCGACGACACGCCAGGAATGTTGTAAAATTTTATATTCGACATGTTTGGTTGCCTTAGGCTAGAATATATAACGTTATAGACGTATATAATGTTCCCACCGAAAAATAGGGGCCGACGCGTCAGGAATGTTGTAAAATATTACACCCGAGATGTTAGGTTCCCTTAGGTTAGGATATACAACGTTATAGACGTATAGTATGTTCCCACTGAGATGTAGGGACCGACATGCCAGGAATGTTGTAAAATATTACATCCGAGATGTTAGGCTGCCTTAGGTTAGGATATACAAGGTTATAGATGTATATAATGTCCCCATCGAAGAGTAGGCGACGACACGCCAGGAATGTTGTAAAGTATTACATTCGACATGTTATGTGGCCTTAGGCTAGGGTATATAACGTTATAGACGTATATAATGTTCCCACCGAGAAGTACGGGCGGACACGCCAGGAATGTTGTCAACTATTACATCCGAGATGTTAGGTTGCCTTAGGTTGGGATATATAACGTTATAGACGTATATAATCTCCCCATCCAGAAGTAGGCGACGACACGCCAGGAATATTACATCCCAGATGTTAGGTTGCGTTAGGTTAGGATACACAACGTTATAGACGTATATAATGTTCCCATCGAGAAGTGGGCGACGACACGCCAGGAATGTTGTAAAATATTACATCCCAGATGTTAGGTTGCGTTAGGTTAGGATATACAACGTTATAGACGTATATTATGTCCCAATCGAGAAGCAGGCGACGACACGCCAGGAATGTTGTAAAATATTACATCCGAGATGTTAGGTTCTCTTCGGTTTGGATATATATCGTTATAGACGTATATAATGTTCCTACCGAGACTTGGGGACCGACATGCCAGGAATCTTGTATAATATTACATCCCAGATGTTAGGTTGCGTTAGGTTAGGATACACAACGTTATAGACGTATATAATGTTCCCATCGAGAAGTAGGCGACGACACGCCAGGAATGTTGTTAAATATTACATTCGACATGTTAGGTCGCCTTGGGCTAGGATATATAACGTTATAGACGTATACAATGTTCCCACCGAGAAGTACGGGCCTACACGCCAGGAATGTTGTCAACTATTACATCCGAGATGTTAGGTTGCCTTAGGTTAGGATATATATCGTTATAGACGTATATAATATCCCCATCCAGAAGTAGGCGACAACACGCCGGGAATATTACATCCCAGATGTTAGGTTGCGTTAGGTTAGGATACACAAAGTTATAGACGTATATAATGTTCCCATCGAGAAGCAGGCGACGACACGCCAGGAATGATGTAATATATTAAATTCGATATGTTAGGTCGCCTTAGGCTAGGATATATAACGTTATAGACGTATACAATGTTCCCACCAAGAAGTTCGGGCCTACACGCCAGGAATGTTGTCAACTATTACATCCGATATGTTAGGTTGCCTTAGGTTAGGATATATAACGTAATAGACGTATATAATGTTCCCACCGAGAAGTACGGGCGGACACGCCAGGAATGTTGTCAACTATTACATCCGAGATGTTAGGTTGCCTTAGGTTGGGATATATAACGTTATAGACGTACATAATCTCCCCATCCAGAAGTAGGCGACGACACGCCAGGAATATTACATCCCAGATGTTAGGTTGCGTTAGGTTAGGATATACAACGTTATAGACGTATATTATGTCCCAATCGAGAAGCAGGCGACGACACGCCAGGAATGTTGTAAAATATTACATCCGAGATGTTAGGTTCTCTTCGGTTTGGATATATATCGTTATAGACGTATATAACGTTCCTACCGAGACTTGGGGACCGACATGCCAGGAATCTTGTATAATATTACATCCCAGATGTTAGGTTGCGTTAGGTTAGGATACACAACGTTATAGACGTATATAATGTTCCCATCGAGAAGTAGGCGACGACACGCCAGGAATGTTGTTAAATATTACATTCGACATGTTAGGTCGCCTTAGGCTAGGATATATAACGTTATAGACGTATACAATGTTCCCACCGAGAAGTACGGGCCTACACGCCAGGAATGTTGTCAACTATTACATCCGAGATGTTAGGTTGCCTTAGGTTAGGATATATACCGTTATAGACGTATACAATGTTTCCACCGAGAAGTAGGGACCGACATGCCAGGAATGTTATAAAATATTACATCCGAGATGATAGGTTGCCTTAGGTTAGGATATACAATGTTATAGATGTATATAATGTCCCCATCGAGAAGTAGGCGACGACACGCCAGGAATATTACATCCCAGATGTTAGGTTGCGTTAGGTTAGGATACACAACGTTATAGACGTATATAATGTTCCCATCGAGAAGCAGGCGACGACACGCCAGGAATGTTGTAAAATATTACATCCGAGATGTTAGGATCTCTTCGGTTTGGATATATATCGTTATGGACGTATATAATGTTCCTACCGAGACTTGGGGACCGACATGCCAGGAATCTTGTATAATATTACATCACGGATGTTAGGTTGCTTTAGGTTAGGATATACAACGATATAGACGTATATAATGTCTCCATCGAGAAGCAGCCAACGACACGCCAGGAATGTAGTAAAATATTACATTCGACATGTTAGGTTGCCTTAGGCTAGGATATATAACGTTATAGACGTATATAACGTTCCCACCGAAACATAGGGGCCGACGCGTCAGGAATGTTGTAAAATATTACACCCGAGATGTTAGGTTCCCTTAGGTTAGGATATACAACGTTATAGACGTATAGTATGTTCCTACCGAGATGTAGGGACCGCCATGCCAGGAATGTTATAAAATATTACATCCGAGATGATAGGTTGCCTTAGGTTAGGATATACAATGTTATAGATGTATATAATGACCCTATCCAGAAGTAGGAGACGACACTCCAGGAATGTTGTAAAATATTACATCCCAGATGTTAGGTTGCGTTAGGTAAGGATATACAACGTTATAGACGTATATTATGTCCCCATCGAGAAGCAGGCGACGACACGCCAGGAATGTTGTAAAATATTACATCCCAGATGTTAGGTTGCGTTATGTTAGGATATACAACGTTATAGACGTATATTATGTCCCCATCGAGAAGCAGGCGACGACACGCCCGGAATGTTGTAAAATATTACATTCGACATGTTATGTGGCCTTAGGCTAGGATATATAACGTTATAGACGTAGATAATGTTCCCACCGAGAAGTACGGGCGGACACGCCAGGAATGTTGTCAACTATTACATCCGAAATGTTAGGGTGCCTTAGGTTAGGATATATAACGTTATAGACGTATATAATCTCGCCATCCAGAAGTAGGCGACGACACGCCAGGAATATTACATCCCAGATGTTAGGTTGCGTTAGGTTAGGATACACAACGTTATAGACTTATATAATGTTCCCATCCAGAAGCAGCCGACGACACGCCAGGAATGATGTAAAATATTACCTTCGACATGCTAGGTCGCCTTAGGCTAGGATATATAACGTTATAGACGTATACAATGTTCCCACCGAGAAGTACGGGCCTACACGTCAGGAATGTTGTCAACTATTACATCCCAGATGTTAAGTTCCCTTAGGTTAGGATATACAACGTTATAGACGTATAGTATGTTCCCACGGAGATGTAGGGACCGACATGCCAGGAATGTTGTAAAATATTACATCCGAGATGTTAGGCTGCCTTAGCTTAGGATATAGAACGTTATAGACGTATAGTATGTTCCCACCGAGATGTAGGGACCGACATGCCAGGAATGTTGTAAAATATTACATCCGAGATGTTAGGTTGCGTTAGGTTAGGATATACAACGTTATAGACGTATATAATGTCCCCATGGAGAAGCAGGCGACGACACGCCAGGAATGTTGTAAAATATTACATCCAAGGTGTTAGGCTGCCTTAGGTTAGGATATACAAGGTTATAGATGTATATAATGTCCCCATCGAGAAGTAGGCGACGACACGCCAGGAATGTTGTAAAGTATTACATTCGACATGTTAGGTTGCCTTAGACTAGGATATATAACGTTATAGACGTATATAATGTTCCCACCGAAAAATAGGGGCCGACGCGTCAGGAATGTTGTAAAATATTACATTCGACATGTTAGGTGGCCTTAGGCTAGGATATATAACGTTATAGACGTATATAATGTTCCCACCGAGAAGTACGGGCGGACACGCCAGGAATGTTGTCAACTATTACATTCGAGATGTTAGGTTGCCTTAGGATAGGATATATAACGTTATAGACGTATATAATGTCCCCATCCAGAAGTAGGCGACGACACGCCGGGAATATTACATCCCAGATGTTAGGTTGCGTTAGGTTAGGATACACAAAGTTATAGACGTATATAATGTTCCCATCGAGAAGCAGGCGACGACACGCCAGGAATGATGTAAAATATTAAATTCGATATGTTAGGTCGCCTTAGGCTAGGATATATAACGTTATAGACGTATACAATGTTCCCACCCAGAAGTTCGGGTATACACGCCAGGAATGTTGTCAACTATTACATCCGATATGTTAGGTTGCCTTAGGTTAGGATATATATCCTTATAGACGTATATAATGTTCCCACCGAAACGTAGGCACCGACATGCAAGGAATGTTGTAAAATATTACATCCATAATGTTAGGTTGCGTTAGGTTAGGATATACAACGTTATAGACGTATATAATCTCCCCATCGAGAAGCAGGCGACGACACGCCAGAATGTTGTAAAATATTACATCCGAGATGTTAGGTTGCCTTCGGTTAGAATATACAAGGTTATAGATGTATATAATGACCCTATCCAGAAGTAGGCGACGACACTCCAGGAATGTTGTAAAATATTACATCCCAGATTTTAGGTTGCGTTAGGTAAGGATATACAACGTTATAGACGTATATTATGTCCCCGTCGAGAAGCAGGCGACGACACGCCAGGAATGTTGTAAAATATTACATCCCAGATGTTAGGTTGCGTTAGGTTAGGATATACAACGTTATAGACGTATATTATGTCCCCATCGAGAAGCAGGCGACGACACGCCGGGAATTTTGTAAAATATTACATCCGAGATGTTAGGTTCCCTTCGGTTTGGATATATATCGTTATAGACGTATATAATGTTCCTACCGAGACTTGGGGACCGACATGCCAGGAATCTTGTAAAATATTACATCCCAGATGTTAGGTCGCCTTAGGCTAGGATATATAACGTTATAGACGTATACAATGTTCCCACCGAGAGTTCGGGCCTACACGCCAGGAATGTTGTCAACTATTACATCCGATATGTTAGGTTGCCTTAGGTTAGGATATATATCGTTGTAGACGTATATAATGTTCCCACCGAGACGTAGGCACCGACATGCAAGGAATGTTGTAAAATATTACATCCCAAATGTTAGGTTGCGTTAGGTTAGGATATACAACGTTATAGACGTATATAATCTCCCCATCGAGAAGCAGTCGACGACACGCCACAATGTTGTAAAATATTACATCCGAGATGTTAGGTTGCCTTAGGCTAGGATATATAACGTTATAGACGTATACAATGTTCCCACCGAGAAGTTCGGGCCTACACGCCAGGAATGTTGTCAACTATTACATCCGATATGTTAGGTTGCCTTAGGTTAGGATATATAACGTAATAGACGTATATAATGTTCCCACCGAGAAGTACGGGCGGACACGCCAGGAATGTTGTCAACTATTACATCCGAGATGTTAGGTTGCCTTAGGTTGGGATATATAACGTTATAGACGTACATAATCTCCCCATCCAGAAGTAGGCGACGACACGCCAGGAATATTACATCCCAGATGTTAGGTTGCGTTAGGTTAGGATATACAACGTTATAGACGTATATTATGTCCCAATCGAGAAGCAGGCGACGACACGCCAGGAATGTTGTAAAATATTACATCCGAGATGTTAGGTTCTCTTCGGTTTGGATATATATCGTTATAGACGTATATAACGTTCCTACCGAGACTTGGGGACCGACATGCCAGGAATCTTGTATAATATTACATCCCAGATGTTAGGTTGCGTTAGGTTAGGATACACAACGTTATAGACGTATATAATGTTCCCATCGAGAAGTAGGCGACGACACGCCAGGAATGTTGTTAAATATTACATTCGACATGTTAGGTCGCCTTAGGCTAGGATATATAACGTTATAGACGTATACAATGTTCCCACCGAGAAGTACGGGCCTACACGCCAGGAATGTTGTCAACTATTACATCCGAGATGTTAGGTTGCCTTAGGTTAGGATATATACCGTTATAGACGTATACAATGTTTCCACCGAGAAGTAGGGACCGACATGCCAGGAATGTTATAAAATATTACATCCGAGATGATAGGTTGCCTTAGGTTAGGATATACAATGTTATAGATGTATATAATGTCCCCATCGAGAAGTAGGCGACGACACGCCAGGAATATTACATCCCAGATGTTAGGTTGCGTTAGGTTAGGATACACAACGTTATAGACGTATATAATGTTCCCATCGAGAAGCAGGCGACGACACGCCAGGAATGTTGTAAAATATTACATCCGAGATGTTAGGATCTCTTCGGTTTGGATATATATCGTTATGGACGTATATAATGTTCCTACCGAGACTTGGGGACCGACATGCCAGGAATCTTGTATAATATTACATCACGGATGTTAGGTTGCTTTAGGTTAGGATATACAACGATATAGACGTATATAATGTCTCCATCGAGAAGCAGCCAACGACACGCCAGGAATGTAGTAAAATATTACATTCGACATGTTAGGTTGCCTTAGGCTAGGATATATAACGTTATAGACGTATATAACGTTCCCACCGAAACATAGGGGCCGACGCGTCAGGAATGTTGTAAAATATTACACCCGAGATGTTAGGTTCCCTTAGGTTAGGATATACAACGTTATAGACGTATAGTATGTTCCTACCGAGATGTAGGGACCGCCATGCCAGGAATGTTATAAAATATTACATCCGAGATGATAGGTTGCCTTAGGTTAGGATATACAATGTTATAGATGTATATAATGACCCTATCCAGAAGTAGGAGACGACACTCCAGGAATGTTGTAAAATATTACATCCCAGATGTTAGGTTGCGTTAGGTAAGGATATACAACGTTATAGACGTATATTATGTCCCCATCGAGAAGCAGGCGACGACACGCCAGGAATGTTGTAAAATATTACATCCCAGATGTTAGGTTGCGTTATGTTAGGATATACAACGTTATAGACGTATATTATGTCCCCATCGAGAAGCAGGCGACGACACGCCCGGAATGTTGTAAAATATTACATTCGACATGTTATGTGGCCTTAGGCTAGGATATATAACGTTATAGACGTAGATAATGTTCCCACCGAGAAGTACGGGCGGACACGCCAGGAATGTTGTCAACTATTACATCCGAAATGTTAGGGTGCCTTAGGTTAGGATATATAACGTTATAGACGTATATAATCTCGCCATCCAGAAGTAGGCGACGACACGCCAGGAATATTACATCCCAGATGTTAGGTTGCGTTAGGTTAGGATACACAACGTTATAGACTTATATAATGTTCCCATCCAGAAGCAGCCGACGACACGCCAGGAATGATGTAAAATATTACCTTCGACATGCTAGGTCGCCTTAGGCTAGGATATATAACGTTATAGACGTATACAATGTTCCCACCGAGAAGTACGGGCCTACACGTCAGGAATGTTGTCAACTATTACATCCCAGATGTTAAGTTCCCTTAGGTTAGGATATACAACGTTATAGACGTATAGTATGTTCCCACGGAGATGTAGGGACCGACATGCCAGGAATGTTGTAAAATATTACATCCGAGATGTTAGGCTGCCTTAGCTTAGGATATAGAACGTTATAGACGTATAGTATGTTCCCACCGAGATGTAGGGACCGACATGCCAGGAATGTTGTAAAATATTACATCCGAGATGTTAGGTTGCGTTAGGTTAGGATATACAACGTTATAGACGTATATAATGTCCCCATGGAGAAGCAGGCGACGACACGCCAGGAATGTTGTAAAATATTACATCCAAGGTGTTAGGCTGCCTTAGGTTAGGATATACAAGGTTATAGATGTATATAATGTCCCCATCGAGAAGTAGGCGACGACACGCCAGGAATGTTGTAAAGTATTACATTCGACATGTTAGGTTGCCTTAGACTAGGATATATAACGTTATAGACGTATATAATGTTCCCACCGAAAAATAGGGGCCGACGCGTCAGGAATGTTGTAAAATATTACATTCGACATGTTAGGTGGCCTTAGGCTAGGATATATAACGTTATAGACGTATATAATGTTCCCACCGAGAAGTACGGGCGGACACGCCAGGAATGTTGTCAACTATTACATTCGAGATGTTAGGTTGCCTTAGGATAGGATATATAACGTTATAGACGTATATAATGTCCCCATCCAGAAGTAGGCGACGACACGCCGGGAATATTACATCCCAGATGTTAGGTTGCGTTAGGTTAGGATACACAAAGTTATAGACGTATATAATGTTCCCATCGAGAAGCAGGCGACGACACGCCAGGAATGATGTAAAATATTAAATTCGATATGTTAGGTCGCCTTAGGCTAGGATATATAACGTTATAGACGTATACAATGTTCCCACCCAGAAGTTCGGGTATACACGCCAGGAATGTTGTCAACTATTACATCCGATATGTTAGGTTGCCTTAGGTTAGGATATATATCCTTATAGACGTATATAATGTTCCCACCGAAACGTAGGCACCGACATGCAAGGAATGTTGTAAAATATTACATCCATAATGTTAGGTTGCGTTAGGTTAGGATATACAACGTTATAGACGTATATAATCTCCCCATCGAGAAGCAGGCGACGACACGCCAGAATGTTGTAAAATATTACATCCGAGATGTTAGGTTGCCTTCGGTTAGAATATACAAGGTTATAGATGTATATAATGACCCTATCCAGAAGTAGGCGACGACACTCCAGGAATGTTGTAAAATATTACATCCCAGATTTTAGGTTGCGTTAGGTAAGGATATACAACGTTATAGACGTATATTATGTCCCCGTCGAGAAGCAGGCGACGACACGCCAGGAATGTTGTAAAATATTACATCCCAGATGTTAGGTTGCGTTAGGTTAGGATATACAACGTTATAGACGTATATTATGTCCCCATCGAGAAGCAGGCGACGACACGCCGGGAATTTTGTAAAATATTACATCCGAGATGTTAGGTTCCCTTCGGTTTGGATATATATCGTTATAGACGTATATAATGTTCCTACCGAGACTTGGGGACCGACATGCCAGGAATCTTGTAAAATATTACATCCCAGATGTTAGGTCGCCTTAGGCTAGGATATATAACGTTATAGACGTATACAATGTTCCCACCGAGAGTTCGGGCCTACACGCCAGGAATGTTGTCAACTATTACATCCGATATGTTAGGTTGCCTTAGGTTAGGATATATATCGTTGTAGACGTATATAATGTTCCCACCGAGACGTAGGCACCGACATGCAAGGAATGTTGTAAAATATTACATCCCAAATGTTAGGTTGCGTTAGGTTAGGATATACAACGTTATAGACGTATATAATCTCCCCATCGAGAAGCAGTCGACGACACGCCACAATGTTGTAAAATATTACATCCGAGATGTTAGGTTGCCTTAGGCTAGGATATATAACGTTATAGACGTATACAATGTTCCCACCGAGAAGTTCGGGCCTACACGCCAGGAATGTTGTCAACTATTACATCCGATATGTTAGGTTGCCTTATGTTAGGATATATATCGTTATAGACGTATATAATGTTCCCACCGAGACGTAGGCACCGACATGCAAGGAATGTTGTAAAATTTTACATCCCAAATGTTAGGTTGCGTTAGGTAACGATATACAACGTTATAGACGTATATTATGTCCCCATCGAGAAGCAGGCGACGACACGCCAGGAATGTTGTAAAATATTACATCCCAGATGTTAGGTTGCGTTATGTTAGGATATACAACCTTATAGACGTATATTATGTCCCCATCGAGAAGCAGGCGACGACACGCCCGGAATGTTGTAAAATATTACATCCGAGATGTTAGGTTGCCTTAGGTTAGGATATACAATGTTATAGATGTATATAATGTCCCCATCGAGAAGTAGGCGACGACACGCCAGGAATGTTGTAAAATTTTACATTCGACATGTTAGGTCGCCTTAGGCTAGGATATACAACGTTATAGACGTATATAATGTTCCCACCGAAAAATAGGGGCCGACAAGTCAGGAAAGATGTAAAATATTACACCCGAGATGTTAGGTTCCCTTAGGTTAGGATATACAACGTTATAGACGTATAGTATGTTCCCACCGAGATGTAGGGACCGACATGCCAGGAATGTTGTAAAATATTACATCCGAGATGTTAGGCTGCCTTAGGTTAGGATATACAATTTTATAGATGTATATAATGTTCCCATCGAGAAGTAGGCGACGACACGCCAGGAATGTTGTAAAGTATTACATTCGACATGTTATGTGGCCTTAGGCTAGGATATATAACGTTATAGACGTATATAATGTTCCCACCGAAAAATAGGGGCCGACGCGTCAGGAATGTTGTAAAATATTACATTCGACATGTTAGGTGGCCTTAGGCTAGGATATATAACGTTATAGACGTATATAATGTTCCCACCGAGAAGTACGGGCGGATACGCCAGGAATGTTGTCAACTATTACATCCGAGATGTTAGGTTGCCTTAGGTTAGGATATATAACGTTATAGACGTATATAATCTCCCCATCCAGAAGTAGGCGACGACACGCCAGGAATATTACATCCCAGATGTTAGGTTGCGTTAGGTTAGGATATATAACGTTATAGACGTATATAATCTCCCCATCCAGAAGTAGGCGACGACACGCCAGGAATATTACATCCCAGATGTTAGGTTGCGTTAGGTTAGGATACACAACGTTATAGACGTATATAATGTTCCCATCGAGAAGTGGGCGACGACACGCCAGGAATGTGGTAAATTATTACATTCAACATGTTAGGTCGCCTTAGGCTAGGATATATAACGTTATAGACGTTTATTATGTCCCACCGAAAAATAGGGGCCGACGCGTCAGGAATGTTGTAAAATATTACATTCGACATGTTAGGTGGCCTTAGGCTAGGATATATAACGTTATAGACGCATATAATGTTCCCACCGAGAAGTACGGGCCTACACGCCAGGAATGTTGTCAACTATTACATCCAAGATATGGAAAAAATAGGGGCCGACGCGTCAGGAATGTTGTAAAATATTACACACGAGATGTTAGGTTCCCTTAGGTTAGGATATACAACGTTATAGACGTATAGTATGTTCCCACCGAGATGTAGGCACCGAAATGCAAGGAATGTTGTAAAATATTACATCCCAAATGTTAGGTTGCGTTAGGTTAGGATATACAACGTTATAGACGTATATAATCTCCCCATCGAGAAGCAGTCGACGACACGAAAGAATGTTGTAAAATATTACATCCGAGATGTTAGGTTGCCTTAGGTTAGGATATGCAATGTTATAGATGTATATAATGTCCCCATCGAGAAGTAGGCGACGACACGCCAGGAATGTTGTAAAATTTTACATTCGACACGTTTGGTTGCCTTAGGCAAGAATATATAACGTTATAGACGTATATAATGTTCCCACTGAAAAATAGGGGCCGACGCGTCAGGAATGTTGTAAAATATTACACCCGAGATGTTAGGTTCCCTTAGGTTAGGATATACAACGTTATAGACGTATAGTATGTTCCCACCGAGATGTAGGGACCGACATGCCAGGAATGTTGTAAAATATTACATCCGAGATGTTAGGTTGCGTTAGGTTAGGATATACAACGTTATAGAGGTATATAATGTTCCCACCGAGACGTAGGCACCGACACGCCAGGAATGTTGTAAAATATTACATTCGACATGTTAGGTTGCCTTAGGCTAGGATATATAACGTTATAGACGTATGTAATGTTACCACCGAGAAGTACGGGCCGACACGTCAGGAATGTTATCAACTATTACATCCGACATGTTAGGTCGCCTTAGGCTAGGACATATAACGTTATAGACGTATATAATGTTCCCACCGAGAAATAGGGGCCGACGCGTCAGGAATGCTGTAAAATATTACACCCGAGATGTTAGGTTCCCTTAGGTTAGGATATGCACCGTTATAGACGTATAGAATGTTCCCACCGAGACGCAGGGACCGACATGCAAGGAATGTTGTAAAATAATACATCCCAGTTGTTAGGTTGCGTTAGGTTAGGATATACAACGATATAGACGTATATAATGTCCTCATCGAGAACTAGGCGACGACACGCCAGGAATGTTGTAAAGTATTACATTCGACATGGTAGGTTGCCTTAGACTAGGATATATAACGTTATAGGCGTATATAATGTTCCCACCGAAAAATAGGGGCCGACGCGTCAGGAATGTTGTAAAATATTACATTCGACATGTTAGGTGGCCTTAGGCTAGGATATATAACGTTATAGACGTATACAATGTTCCCACCGAGAAGTTCGGGCCTACACGCCAGGAATGTTGTCAAATATTACATCCGATATGTTAGGTTGCCTTAGGTTAGGATATATATCGTTATAGACGTATATAATCTCCCCATCGAGAAGCAGTCGACGACACGCCAGGAATTTTGTAAAATTTTACATTCGACATATTAGGTTGCCTTAGGCTAGAATATATAACGTTATAGACGTATATAATGTTCCCACTGAAAAATAGGGGCCGACGCGTCAGGAATGTTGTAAAATATTACACCCGAGGTGTTAGGTTCCCTTAGGTTAGGATATACAACGTTATAGACGTATAGTATGTTCCCACCGAGATGTAGGGACCGACATGCCAGGAATGTTGTAAAATATTACATCCCAGATGTTAGGTTGCTTTAGGTTAGGATATACAACGATATAGACGTATATAATGTCCCCATCGAGAAGCAGGCGACGACACGCCAGGAATGTTGTAAAATATTACATTCGACATGTTATGTGGCCTTAGGCTAGGATATATAACGTTATAGACGCATATAATGTTCCCACCGAGAAGTACGGGCGGACACGCCAGGAATGTTGTCAACTATTACATCCAAGATGTTAGGTTGCCTTAGGTTGGGATATATAACGTTATAGACGTATATAATCTCCCCATCCAGAAGTAGGAGACGACACGCCAGGAATATAACATCCCAGATGTTAGGTTGCGTTAGGTTAGGATACACAACGTTATAGACGCATATAATGTTCCCATCGAGAAGCAGGCGACGACACGCCAGGAATGATGTAAAATATTACATTCGACATGTTATGTGGCCTTAGGCTAGGATATATAACGTTACAGACGTATATAATGTTCCCACCGAGAAGTACGGGCGGACACGCCAGGAATGTTGTCAACTATTACATCCAAGATGTTAGGTTGCCTTAGGTTGGGATATATAACGTTATAGACATATATAATCTCGCCATCCAGAAGTAGGAGACGACACGCCAGGAATATTACATCCCAGATGTTAGGTTGCGTTAGGTTAGGATACACAACGTTATAGACGTATATAATGTTCCCATCGAGAAGCAGGCGACGACACGCCAGGAATGATGTAAAATATTACATTCGACATGTTAGGTCGCCTTAGGCTAGGATATATAACGTTATAGACGTATACAATGTTCCCACCGAGAAGTACGGGCCTACACGCCAGGAATGTTGTCAACTATTACATCCGAGGTGATAGGTTGCCTTAGGTTAGGATATATATCGTTATAGACGTATATAATGTTCCCACCGAGAAGTACGGGCGGACACGCCAGGAATGTTGTCAACTATTACATCCAAGATATGGAAAAAATAGGGGCCGACGCGTCAGGAATGTTGTAAAATATTACACACGAGATGTTAGGTTCCCTTAGGTTAGGATATACAACGTTATAGACGTATAGTATGTTCCCACCGAGATGTAGGCACCGAAATGCAAGGAATGTTGTAAAATATTACATCCCAAATGTTAGGTTGCGTTAGGTTAGGATATACAACGTTATAGACGTATATAATCTCCCCATCGAGAAGCAGTCGACGACACGAAAGAATGTTGTAAAATATTACATCCGAGATGTTAGGTTGCCTTAGGTTAGGATATACGATGTTATAGATGTATATAATGTCCCCATCGAGAAGTAGGCGACGACACGCCAGGAATGTTGTAAAATTTTACATTCGACACGTTTGGTTGCCTTAGGCAAGAATATATAACGTTATAGACGTATATAATGTTCCCACTGAAAAATAGGGGCCGACGCGTCAGGAATGTTGTAAAATATTACACCCGAGATGTTAGGTTCCCTTAGGTTAGGATATACAACGTTATAGACGTATAGTATGTTCCCACCGAGATGTAGGGACCGACATGCCAGGAATGTGGTAAAATATTACATCCGAGATGTTAGGCTGCCTTAGGTTAGGATATACAAGGTTATAGATGTATATAATGTCCCCATCGAGAAGTAGGCGACGACACGCCAGTAATGTTGTAAAGTATTACATTCGACATGTTAGGTTGCCTTAGACTAGGATATATAACGTTGTAGACGTATATAATGTTTCCACATGAAAAATAGGGGCCGACGCGTCAGGAATGTTGTGAAATATTACATTCGACATGTTAGGTGGCCTTAGGCTAGGATATATAACGTTATAGACGTATATAATGTTCCCACCGAGAAGTACGGGCAGACACGCCAGGAATGTGGTCAACTATTACATCCGAGATGTTAGGTTGCCTTAGGTTAGGATATATAACGTTATAGACGTATATAATGTCCCCATCCAGAAGTAGGCACCGACATGACAGGAATGTTGTAAAATATTACATCCGAGATGTTAGGTTCCCTTAGGTTTGGATATATATCGTTATAGACGTATATAATGTTCCTACCGAGACTTGGGGACTGACATGCCAGGAATCTTGTAAAATATTACATCCCAGATGTTAGGTTGCTTCAGGTTAGGATATACAACGGTATAGACGTATATAATGTTCCCATCGAGAAGCAGGCGACGACACGCCAGGAATGATGTAAAATATTACATTCGACATGTTAGGTCGCCTTAGGCTAGGATATATAACGTTATAGACGTATACAATGTTCCCACCGAGAAGTACGGGCCTACACGCCAGGAATGTTGTCAACTATTACATCCGATATGTTAGGTTGCCTTAGGTTAGGATATATATCGTTATAGACGTATATAATGTTCCCACCGAGACGTAGGAACCAACATGCAAGGAATGTTGTAAAATATTACATCCCAAATGTTAGGTTGCGTTAGGTTAGGATATACAACGTTATAGACGTATATAATCTCCCCATCGAGAAGCAGTCGACGACACGCCAGAATGTTGTAAAATATTACATCCGAGATGTTAGGTTGCCTTAGGTTAAGATATACAATGTTATAGATGTATATAATGTCCCCATCGAGAAGTAGGCGACGACACGCCAGGAATGTTGTAAAATTTTACATTCGACATGTTTGGTTGCCTTAGGCTAGAATATATAACGTTATTGACGTATATAATGTTCCCACCGAAAAATAGGGGCCGACGCGTCAGGAATGTTGTAAAATATTACACCCGAGATGATAGGTTGCCTTAGGTTAGGATATACAACGATATAGACGTATATAATGTCCCCATCGAGAAGCAGGCGACGACACGACAGGGATGTTGTAAAATATTACATTCGACATGTTAGGTCGCCTTAGGCTAGGATATACAACGTTATAGACGTATATAATGTTCCCACCGAAAAATAGGGGCCGACAAGTCAGGAATGTTGTAAAATATTACACCCGAGATGTTAGGTTCCCTTAGGTTAGGATATACAACGTTATAGACGTATAGTATGTTCCCACCGAGATGTAGGGACCGACATGCCAGGAATATTGTAAAATATTACATCCGAGATGTTAGGCTGCCTTAGGTTAGGATATACAACATTATAGACGTATATAATGTCCCCATCGAGAAGCAGGAGGCGACACGCCATGAATGTTGTAAAATATTACATTCGACATGTTAGGTCGCCTTAGGCTAGGATATATAACGTTATAGACGTATATAATGTTCCCACCGAAAAATAGGGGCCGACGCGTCAGGAATGTTGTAAAATATTACACCGGAGATGTTAGGTTCCCTTAGGTTAGGATATAGAACGTTATAGACGTATAGTATGTTCCCACCGAGATGTAGGGACCGACATGCCATGAATGTTGTAAAATATTACATCCGAGATGTTAGGTTGCCTTAGTTTAGGATATATAACGTTATAGACGTATATAATCTCCCCATCCAGAAGTAGGCGACGACACGCCAGGAATATTACATCGCAGATGTTAGGTTGCGTTAGGTTAGGATACACAACGTTATAGACGTATATAATGTTCCCATCGAGAAGTGGGCGACGACACGCCAGGAATGTGGTAAAATATTACATTCAACATGTTAGGTCGCCTTAGGCTAGGATATACAACGTTATAGACGTATACAATGTTCCCACCGAGAAGAACGGGCCTACACGCCAGGAATGTTGTCAACTATTACATCCGAGATGTTAGGTTGCCTTAGGTTAGGATATATACCGTTATAGACGTATACAATGTTTCCACCGAGAAGTAGGCTCCGACATGCAAGGAATGTTGTAAAATATTACATCCCAAATGTTAGGTTGCGTTAGGTTAGGATATACAACGTTATAGACGTATATAATCTCCCCATCGAGAAGCAGTCGACGACACGCCAGGAATGTTGTAAAATTTTACATTCGACATGTTAGGTTGCCTTAGGCTAGAATATATAACGTTATAGACGTATATAATGTTCCCACTGAAAAATAGGGGCCGACGCGTCAGGAATGTTGTAAAATATTACACCCGAGATGTTATGTTCCCTTAGGTTAGGATATACAACGTTATAGACGTATAGTATGTTCCCACCGAGATGTAGGGACCGACATGCCAGGAATGTTGTAAAATATTACATCCCAGATGTTAGGTTGCTTTAGGTTAGGATATACAACGATATAGACGTATATAATGTCCCCATCGAGAAGCAGGCGACGACACGCCAGGAATGATGTAAAATATTACATTCGACAAGTTAGGTCGCCTTAGGTTAGGATATATAACGTTATAGACGTATACAATGTTCCCACCGAGAAGTACGGGCCTACACGCCAGGAATGTTGTCAACTATTACATCCGAGGTGTTAGGTTGCCTTAGGTTAGGATATATATCGTTATAGACGTATATAATGTTCCCACCGAGACGTAGGCACCGACATGCCAGGAATGTTGTAAAATATTACATCCGAGATGTTAGGTTGCCTTAGGTTATGATATATAACGTTATAGACGTATATAATATTCCCACCGAGAAGTAGGGACCGACATGCCGGGAATGTTGTAAAATATTACACCCGAGATGTTAGGTTCCCTTAGGTTAGGATATACAACGTTATAGACGTATAGTATGTTCCCACAGAGATGTAGGGACCGACATGACAGGAATGTTGTAAAATATTACATCCGAGATGTTAGGTTGCCTTAGGTTATGATATATAACGTCATAGACGTATATAATATTCCCACCGAGAAGTAGGGAGCGACATGCCGGGAATGTTGTAAAATATTACACCCGAGATGTTAGGTTCCCTTAGGTTAGGATATACAACGTTATAGACGTATAGTATGTTCCCACAGAGATGTAGGGACCGACATGCCAGGAATGTTGTAAAATATTACATCCGAGATGTTAGGCTGCCTTAGGCTAGGATATACAAGGTTATAGATGTATATAATGTCCCCATCGAGAAGTAGGCGACGACACGCCAGGAATGTTGTAAAATATTACATCCGAGATGTTAGGTTCCCTTCGGTTTGGATATATATCGTTATAGACGTATATAATGTTCCCACCGAGAAGCAGGCGACGACACGCCAGGAATGTTGTAAAATATTACATTCGACATGTTAGGTTGCCTTAGGCTAGGATATATAACGTTATAGACGTATGTAATGTTACCACCGAGAAGTACGGGCCGACACGCCAGGAATGTTATCAACTATTACATCCGACATGTTAGGTCGCCTTAGGCTAGGATATATAACGTTATAGACGTATATAATGTTCCCACCGAGAAATAGGGGCCGACGCGTCAGGAATGTTGTATAATATTACACCCGAGATGTTAGGTTCCCTTAGGTTAGGATATGCAACGTTATAGACGTATAGAATGTTCCCACCGAGACGCAGGGACCGACATGCAAGGAATGTTGTAAAATAATACATCCCAGATGTTAGGTTGCGTTAGGTTAGGATATACAACGTTATAGACGTATATAATGTCCCCATCGAGAAGTAGGCGACGACACGCCAGGAATGTTGTAGAATATTACATTCGGCATGTTAGGTTGCCTTAGGCTAGGATACATAACGTTATAGACGAATATATTGTTACCACCGAGAACTACGGGCCGACACGCCAGGAATGATGTAAAATATTACATTCGACATGTTTGGTCGCCTTAGGCTAGGATATATAACGTTATAGACGTATATAATGTTCCCACCGTAAAATAGGGGCCGACGTGTCAGAAATGTTGTAAAATATTACATCCGAGATGTTAGGTTGCGTTAGGTTAGGATATACAACGATATAGACGTATATAATGTCCCCATCGAGAAGCAGGCGACGACACGCCAGGAATGTTGTAAAACATTACATCCGAGATGTTAGGTTACCTTAGGCTAGGATATATAACGTTATAGACGTATATTATGTTCCCACCGAGAAATAGGGGCCGACGCGTCAGGAATGTTGTAAAATATTACACCCGAGATGTTAGGTTGCTTTAGGTTAGGATATATATCGTTATAGACGTATATAGTGTCCCCATCGAGAAGCAGGCGACGACACGCCAGGAATGTTGTAAAATATTACATCCGAGATGTCATGTTGCCTTACGTTAGGATATGTATCGTTATAGACGTATATAATGTTCCCACCGAGAAGTTCGGGCCGACACGCCAGGTATGTTATCAACTATTACATCCGAGATGTTAGATTGCCTTAGGATAGGGTATACAACGTTATGGACGTATATAATGTCCCCATCGGGAAGTAGGGGCCGTCACGCCAGGAATGTTGTAAAATATTACTGTAGAGATGTTAGGTTGCCTTAGGTTAGGATATACAAGGTTATAGATGTGTATAATGACCCTATCCAGAAGTAGGCGACGACACTCCAGGAATGTTGTAAAATATTACATCCCAGATGTTAGGTTGCGTTAGGTAAGGATATACAACGTTATAGACGTACATTATGTCCCCGTCGAGAAGCAGGCGGCGACACGCCAGGAATGTTGTAAAATATTACATCACAGATGTTAGGTTGCGTTAGGTTAGGATATACAACGTTATAGACGTATATTATGCCCCATCGAGAAGCAGGCGACGACACGCCCGGAATGTTGTAAAATATTACATTCGACATGTTATGTGGCCTTAGGCTAGGATATATAACGTTATAGACGTATAGTATGTTCCCACCGAGATGTAGGGACCGACATGCCAGGAATGTTGTAAAATATTACATCCGAGATGTTAGGTTGCGTTAGGTTAGGATATACAACGTTATAGACGTATATAATGTCCCCATCGGGAAGCAGTCGACGACACGCCAGAATGTTGTAAAATATTACATCCGAGATGTTAGGTTGCCTTAGGTTAGGATATACAATGTTATAGATGTATATAATGTCCCCATCGAGAAGTAGGCGACGACACGCCAGGAATGTTATAAAGTATTACATTCGACATGTTATGTGGCCTTAGGCTAGGATATATAACGTTATAGACGTATATAATGTTCCCACCGAGAAGTACGGGCGGACACGCTAGGAACGTTGTCAACTATTACATCCGAGATGTTAGGTTGCCTTAGGTTAGGATATATAACGTTGGAGTCTCGTTCGAGCAGCCGTAGAGAGCAGACGTGTTTCGCTGTGCTCCGCTACCTAAGTTGATCGGCGCGATTTTTTCGGAGAAAAGGATATAAACTCTTGTTTATATCCTTCCAAGGCGGTTTGTGAACACTTCCAGTGTAAAAACTGGAAGTTAGTAACAATATTTGCGGAAATAAAGGGAGAATACGCTTTGCGCTTCCCTTTGTTCGCGCGGGTGAAGTGGAGCTGGCTTCGAGTCGACGTTTTCGGTCGTAGAAGCTGGAAAGTTGTGTGGAACACTTCCCAGTGCTCCGGGTTTACGCGCGCCAACATCTATGCAAAGCTTGTGGCGGAAAAGTGCAAGTGAAGTGTGAAAACTAGTGAAAATCGACGGAAGGAAAAAAGACGTTACCGCCGACATATTGCCACGTAGCCGTGGCACGTACGCAATATATCGCGATTTGGCCGTTTCTTCACGCGATAATCGCTGGTTCGCGCACCTAGAGTGCTCTTTGCGACTAAAATTTTAGTGCGGAATTGCCAGCAGTTACGGTTGCTACAGGAAAAGTACGAAAATAAGCGATAAAAGCACCGAGAGAAGACGAGGCGTCGCCGCCGCCATTTTGAAAGTCGGGCGTGGCACGTACGCCACGTTGATACGACTGACGAGAATTAGAGTATTCTCTCGGCCTTTTTCGCGTATTTGCGCACTTTTGGCGCTTGCGGACAATAAGTGCAAATTCGGTGGAAAAAGTGCAAGAACACTGACAATCAAAGGGACGCTTGTCAACGACATTTAGAGCTGACAGCGTGAAATTCTGCAGCCTAACGCGGGATTTTGTTGGAGAAAGCAGGTAGCGGCCTTCTTCGCGGAGGAAAAACGCGGGAAAAGAGCGGCGGCCATCTCCCACGCGGAAATCCAGCGGGTAGAAACAGCAATACGATAAGCAATCAATTTCGGATTATAGCGGGAGATTGCGACAAGGAAGACGACAAAGGTATGTGTATAGAGACTTTAATACGCGAACCTTTGAACTTTTGCGCTGCTTCGTGGACTGACGTGGGAGTGAGAGAGAGACTCTTTAAGAGACAAGGACTGAAGGACGGTTGGACTGTGTAAGCGGGAGAGAGATAGGCAACCGGCCTGCACTAAAACGTGGAAAGTGCGGGCGTTCCCACGCGGAAGGGCAAGTGAAGTGCGCGGAGTTATTTTCTCCACGGGGAGAAAATCGTGTGCCAGACCGACCCGTCGATCAAGTTAATAAATCGTGCGAAGCCCTGCTTGGGCAACCAAGCATGGCGGCGCGCGATTACGCGACCGCGACGAGTGGGGGAGAGGGGGCCGGCCCGAGCGGCCTTTCTGATTTTAGTTGTGGCGGAGAGAAGCCGGTGATTATGGATGACAGGATCCTGCCGGAAGCACCGAGGAAGATTACGCGCCAGCGTAAAAGCATAAAGCGAGCCAAGGAGGAAACCTCCGAGTACGACTCGGATACGTCGTTGGCTTCATTACTCTCGACGACACCGTCAGAGCCAACGAAGCCTCTCAAGAAGAGGGGACGCCCCCCCACAGCGGGTGAATACGTCAAGCTGGCGGAAGCCAAACTCGCAGCCAAGAAATCTGCAGCGAAGGACGCAGAGGACGCTCTAGAGCGAGAGCTCCTCTCCGGTGAATGCATGCCGCCGCCTCCGGCAAGGTCGTCAAATCCCATCCCGGATCAAGAAGTTTTCGACGAGGAGGCAAGGAAAATGCCAATTCAGGATTTGGCAGCCTGGGCTCTCGAATCGGCGGCGAAGATTGAGTACGCAGCTGCGAAGTCATCGCAGCTAAAAGGTTCAATAAAAAGAACGATGCGAGTAAGCGTAAGGATCCTGCGAGCGGCTACGACGGAAGCCGGACTGCGCGCCAGCCGCGCCATCGCAGGATCCGCAGAGGATCCCGAATTCGGCCTTATTAAAGCGAAGGCCGAAAAGTTAGCGAAGGAGAACGCCCTTCTAAAGGAGAGGCTAACCGCCCTGGAAAACAGGGAAAGCAGCCATTTACCGCCGGCGATTGAACGCATGGAAATCGCCAAGCGCAGCGAGGGGAAATCGCGACGACAATCGCTCGCACCGACGACGGAAGAAACCAGCATCCCCGATGGCGGTCTCGTTCTGCTGATGGAGCAGATCGGGGCAATCATAAATGAAAGACTCTCGAGCTTTTGGGAGAAGGCGGAGAAACGCTTCGCTCCCAAGGAGGAGCGTCCGCGATCGGCGGCAAGAAACTCGGCGCGACGCGAGGAACCTGCGAAAGCGAAAACAAACGCCGAACCGATGAAGAAGGAAAAGTCCGGTGGAGAGAGAGAGGCGTTGCACCCTCCACCGGTGAAGAAAGCCGCGAAAGCGGAAGAAAAAAAGAAGTCTCCCGTCCAGAAGAGGATGGAAGAAATACAAAAAGAGCAGGTGCGTAAGGAGAATGATAAGAAATCTCCTGCAGCAACCACAACTGCTGTGCCGAGTGCGAATAAGATGGAAACGCCGTGGACGAAAGTCCTCGGTAGAAAAATAAAGAAAGAGACAGTGACCGCGGCAAGCAAACCCGCGAGCGCAGGAAAAAAGGCACCGTCGCAGGTAGTAACTGCGAAGCCGGTGCCAAAGGAGAAGCCGAAACTGGCTAAAAACCCGAGCACGGCCGCTATCGTCATTACGATAGGCAGGGATAGCCGTATGACTTACGCCGAGCTGATGACGACAGCTCGGCAGCATATAAAGTTGTCAGAACTGGGTATAGAAGAAGTAAGGCCCAGAAAGGCGCTAACCGGCGCACTTATTTTGGAAATAAGCGGCAGCGGTAAGGAGGAAAAAGCGGATAAGCTCGCGCTAAGACTGAGCCAATTATTCGCGACGACGTGCGGCGTGAAAGTCACGCGCCCATGCAAACGGGCGGCCTTGAGAGTTTTCCGAATGGAAGACTCTCTAACGGTCGACGAAATCGTCGAGGCAGTCGCTGCGCAAGGCGGCTGCACTACCTATGACGTAAAAGTCGGCCCGAGAAGGATAGCAAATAATGGCATGGGCACAATGCTCATGCAATGTCCGATCGCCGCCGCGAGAAAAGTAACGGAGAGCGGCAAGGTTAAAGTCGGCTGGACGTCTGTCCGAGTCGAACATATAGAGGAAAGGCAGTTAATCTGCTTCAAATGCTGGGCGATCGGCCACGTAATCGCTAAATGCACAGCGAACGTGGACCGCACCGAAGCCTGCTACAGGTGCGGCGAAAAGGGACATCGTGCGACAAATTGCAAAGAGAAGTCGCCGACGTGCCCGGTTTGCAAATCGGCGGGCCGCCCGCACGGACATAGAGCAGGTAGTAAGGCCTGCTCTGCTTCGCTGCCGGCGACGAAAGAGAGAGCGACCGCCGCTAAATCCGGCGCGAAATCGACAGGTGTACCTGCACAGAAGAAGGAAGAGGCCGCAACAGCAGCCAAATCAATACCTGCAGTGGAGAAAGCGCGTGAATCTCCGAAGGCGTCCATTAGCCACGAGGAGAAAATGGAAATCGCGTAATACTCAACGCGAAATCACAAATACTGCAAGCTAATTTGAATCACGCCGCGAGAGCACAAGATCTGATGCTCGAAAGCTTACACAGCGGCGTAGTCGAATTAGTCGTTGCAGCGCAGCCGTATTCTATCCACGACAAGCCGTCGTGGATAGCAAACAAAGAGAAGACAGTGGCAATTATTCAGACGACGCCGACACGCATCCGTCCGATCACGCTCATCGCGCAAGGGCGTGGTTACGTAGCCGTATCGTGGTCGGACTGCGTCGTCATCGGAATATACGCTCCGCCGAGCTGGTCACTGGAAGATTACGACCGGCTCTTAGATGAAGTGGAAGGGGTAGTGCGAAGCCACGCCCCCCGTCCAACATTCGTTCTGGGAGATTTTAATGCTCACGCAACTATGTGGCACTCCTCCAGAACGAACTAGCGCGGACACTCGACGATGGATTGGGCAGCATCCGCGAATCTCAGGCTGCTGAATCAAGGATCTGCCAGTACGTGCGTACGTCAGCAGGGCGAGAGCACGGTCGACCTCTCGTTCGCGAACGACGCAGCATCCCGAAGAGTCACCGGCTGGAAAGTTGACACAACCGAAACATTATCTGATCATCTCTACATAAGGATCGACGTGTCAACCATGCAAAGAAGAAAAACTGCGACTGGAAAACAAAATAAATGCTCGTTGCGAAAGTTGGACGAGGATATGTTTATGGCGGCTACCCTCGTCGCTACCTGGCCGAGCGAGGCGACCGAAACGGCCGTAGTCGAGCGAGAAGCCGAATGGTTTACAAGGACGTTGACCTCGGTATGCAATGCAAGCATGCCGAAAATAAAGTCAAATCCTCCGCGTAAACCTTTGTACTGGTGGAGCAATGAGATCGCTCATCTCCGTGCGGAGAGCACGACCGCGCGGAGACAGTACACGAGATACCGGAAACGGAGGGATCCCGATCCGGAAAGGAAGGCGCAACTCTATGAAGTTTACAAGGAGAAGAAAATAGAGCTGCAAGCCGCCATAAAAACGTCAAAGGCACGAGCATGGGACGGGCTGCTGGAAACGCTGCGTGACGATCCGTGGGGGCGGCCGTACAAGATAGTAATGAATAAATTACGACCGTGGGCGCCCCCGTTAACGGAGACGATGGAGACGCCTTTCTTGAGGCGAGTCGTTGACGCGCTCTTCCCACCGGGAGAATCTGCTTCGGCGAGCAACTCGCAAATTTCAGAACACATCGACCCGATCATCTGGTCGCAGGACAACGACGTCAGCGAGGAGGAAATGGCTCGCGCCATAAAGCGCATGACAAAGAAGAACACCGCGCCCGGACCGGATGGAATTCCCGGCCGTGCCTGGTTGATGGCACTCAGTGTCCTGAATTCAAGATTGCGGAAGTTATTTACAGCATGCTTGAAGACGGGCACGTTGCCAGCAAAATGGAAAACTGGCAGATTAGTGTTGCTCCGAAAGCCGGGAAAACCGGAGGATTCACCGGCCGCCTACAGGTCGATAGTTTTGCTCCGACGTTGCTTCCGACGAGGTCGGAAAATTATTTGAAAGGAAAGTCCACAACCGCCTCGTCGAGCACCTGTCGCGAACCGGCCCGAACTTAGCCGAGAACCAGTTTGATTTCCGAGAAGGACGATCGACGCGATTCGACAAGTGAAAAGTTTCGCCGAAAACGCGATCGCCGCCGGGAGAGTCGTAATCGCGATATCTTTAGATATTAAGAATGCGTTCAACTCCCTCGAATAGAGTACGATACGTAGAGCGCTTGAAAGGCACGGGTTTCCGCGATACCTGCGAAGGGTCGTGGAAAATTACCTGAGCGACCGCGCGATTCTCTACGATAGCCGGCACGGAATCGAGAAGAAGAAGATTGATCGCGGCGTTCCCCAGGGATCGGTCCTCGGACCGCTTCTCTGGAATCTCGGGTACGACGCGGTCCTGAAGCTGCCAATGCCGTCCGGCGTGCATCTCACATGCTACGCGGATGACACGATGGTGTTGGCAGTCGACACGTGCCGGCAACGCGCAATTTGCCGGGCCGAAATGGCAGTTGCGGTCGTGGCTAATGCCATCAAGAAGATGGGGCTCCAGATGGCACCGGAGAAATCTGAAATCCTGTGCTTCAAGGGACGAAGAAGAGACCCGCGAGGAGGAAACGAAATGGTCAACATCGGACCAGCCAAAGTTACAGTGGGGAGCGAGATGAAGTATTTTGGACTGCTCCTTGATGATAAATGGAACTTTGGTCTCCACTTCGCTCGTCAGGCCGTTCGACTGGATGCTGCGGCGAATTACCTAAGCCGCATCATGCCGAATCTGCACGGACCGGACGAGAAAGTAAGGAAACTTTATGCCGGGGTGATAAGAAGCATCGCGCTTTACGGAACCCCGGTATGGAGCGACGCGCTCAACAAAGGAGGCAGAAAGCTGCAGCTGCTGCGAAGCGCGTGGCGAAGAATAGCCATTCGGATCGTAAGAGGATATCGCACGATTTCTTACGATGCGGCAACAATGCTGGCGGGTCTCACACCACTGGAATACCTGGCGCAGGAAGATCTGATAGTGTACGAAACCCTTCGTACAATGCGCCAGGTACAAGAAGAAGGTGCACCCGCTCCGACGAAGGACGAGATTAGAAGAGAAGCGAGACGCTTCACTTTCTCTAAATGGAAGGAGAAACTCGCACCTGCGACCAATCACAGGATCGTCGGAGCGATTCTACCCATCTTGGAAAAATGGGTAGAAAACAGGAGAGGGCAGCTCAACTTCAGAGTGACGCAGATGCTGACTGGACACGGTTGCTTCGGTCAGTACCTGTGCAAGATCGGAAAAGAAGCCACGGCTGAATGTCACCATTGCGGAGACGGAGACGACTCTGCGCAGCACACGCTGGAACACTGTCCGGCATGGCAAACGCTGCGCCACGCTCTCGTGGCAGAGATCGGACCGGATCTCTCGCCGACCAGCATCCTGCCGAAGATGCTGGAAGGGGAGAGATATTGGCGAGCCGTTACATTGTTTTGCGACAAAGTGATGGCTGCGAAGGAAGCCGCCGAGCGCGAAAGGGAGCGCACGCTCTCTGCTCGACGAGTCTTATGTGGTCGGCGTCGTAGACGTTTGCCACGTTCCACTCCAAGGTAGGGGACTCTCGTCCATCACGGCTCGAGAGTCGCTTCAAAGTACCCACCGGGGAGTGGAGCTTCGCCGCTGCCGTCCATCTCGAAATGCCGCAAGCAGGAGAAGAGGAAGACGACGTAGAAGGAAGGAGGCAGAAAAACTAAATTAGAAAAAGAGAAAGAGCCGCCGAGCGCCGGATAGACAGGATTTGGGTCACGTCTCTCCGGCACGCGCTCGACCGAGGAGAGGGCAGCGACCTCGGTGGTTGCGGTCGCTGCCTATTTAAATAATGAACTCGCGAACGAGCTGTGTGCAGAGAGTTCAACGAACTCAGACACGAGGCCGGATGCTGGATGCGTTCGAAAGAGTTCCCGGCTACCCGCTACAAGTGTAGGAAGACCACCGCAGGGTTTTAGTCGGTAAGAGTCCGACATAACCGCGGATTTCCCAAAAATCCACGGTATCCATGAGGATTTCCCTGCGACAAAAAAAAAAAAAAAAAAAAAAAGGATATATAACGTTATAGACGTATATAATGTCCCCATCCAGAAGTAGGCGACGACACGCCAGGAATATTACATCCCAGATATTTGGTTGCGTTAGATTAGGATACACAACGTTATAGACGTATATAATGTTCCCATCGAGAAGCAGGCGACGACACGCCAGGAATGATGTAAAATATTACATTCGACATGTTAGGTCGCCTTAGGCTAGGATATATAACGTTATAGACGTATACAATGTTCCCACCGAGAAGTACGGGCCTACACGCCAAGAATGTTGTCAACTATTACATCCGAGATGTTAGGTTGCCTTAGGTTAGGATATATACCGTTATAGACGTATACAATGTTTGCACCGAGAAGTAGGGACCGACATGCCAGGAATGTTGTAAAATATTACATCCCAAATGTTAGGTTGCGTTAGGTTAGGATATACAACGTTATAGACGTATATAATGTCCCCATCGAGAAGCAGGCGACGAAACGCCAGAATGTTGTAAAATATTACATCCGAGATGTTACGTTGCCGTAGGTTAGGATATACAACGTTATAGACGTATTGTATGTTCCCAGCGAGATGTAGGGACCGACATGCCAGGAATGTTATAAAATATTACATCCGAGATGTTAGGTTGCCTTAGGTTAGGATATACAAGGTTATAGATGTACATAATGACCCTATCCAGAAGTAGGCGACGACACTCCAGGAATGTTGTAACATATTACATCCCGGATGTTAGGTTGCGTTAGGTAAGGATATACAACGTTATAGACGTATATTATGTCCCCATCGAGAAGCAGGCGACGACACGCCAGGAATGTTGTAAAATATTACATCCCAGATGTTAGGTTGCGTTAGGTTAGGATATACAACGTTATAGACGTATATTATGTCCCCATCGAGAAGCAGGCGACGACACGCCAGGAATGTTGTAAAATATTACATCCGAGATGTTAGGTTCCCTTCGGTTTGGATATATATCGTTATAGACGTATATAATGTTCCTACCGAGACTTGGGGACCGACATGCCAGGAATCTTGTATAATATTACATCCCAGGTGTTAGGTTGTCTTAGGTTAGGATATACAACGATGTAGACGTATATAATGTCACCATCGAGAAGCAGGCGACGAAACGCCAGGAATGTTGTAAAATATTACATTCGACATGTTATGTGGCCTTAGGCTAGGATATATGACGCTATAGACGTATATAATGTTGCCACCGAGAAGTACGGGCGGCCACGCAAGGAATGTTGTCAACTATTACATCCGAGATGTTAGGTTGCCTTAGGTTGGGATATATAACGTTATAGACGTATATAATCTCCCCATCCAGAAGTAGGCGACGACACGCCAGGAGTATTACATCCAAGATGTTAGGCTGCCTTAGGTTAGGATATACAAGGTTATAGATGTATATAATGTCCCCATCGAGAAGTAGACGACGACACGCCAGGAATGTTGTAAAGTATTACATTCGACATGTTAGGTTGCCTTAGACTAGGATATATAACGTTATAGACGTATATAATGTTCCCACCGAAAAATAGGCGCCGACGCGTCAGGAATGTTGTAAAATATTACATTCGACATGTTAGGTGGCCTTAGGCTAGGATATATAACGTTATAGACGTATATAATGTTCCCACCGAGAAGAACGGGCGGACACGCCAGGAATGTTGTCAACTATTACATCCGAGATCTTAGGTTGCCTTAGGTTAGGATATATAACGTTATAGACGTATATAATGTCCCCATCCAGAAGTAGGCGACGACACGCCGGGAATATTACATCCAAGATGTTAGGTTGTGTTAGGTTAGGATATACAACGTTATAGACTTATATAATGTCGCCATCGAGAAGCAGGCGACGACGTGTCAGGAATGTTGTAAAATATTACACCCGAGATGTTAGGTTCCCTTAGGTTAGGATATATAACGTTATAGACGTATATAATGTTCCCACCGAGAAGTACGGGCCTACACGCCAGGAATGTTGTCAACTATTACATCCGAGATGTTAGGTTGCCTTAGGTTAGGATATACAAGGTTATAGATGTATATAATGTCCCCATCGAGAAGTAGGCGACGACACGCCAGGAATGTTGTAAAGTATTACATTCGACATGTTAGGTTGCCTTAGACTAGGATATATAACGTTATAGAAGTATATAATGTTCCCACCAAAAAATAGGGGCCGACGCGTCAGGAATGTTGTAAAATATTACATTCGACATGTTCTGTGGCCTTAGGCTAGGATATATAACGTTATAGACGTATATAATGTTCCCACCGAGAAGTACGGGCGGACACGACAGGAATGTTGTCAACTATTACATCCGAGATGTTAGGTTGCCTTAGGTTGGGATATATAACGTTATAGACGTATATAATCTCCCCATCCAGAAGTAGGCGACGACACGCCAGGAATATTACATCCCAGATGTTAGGTTGCGTTAGGTTAGGATACACAACGTTATAGACGTATATAATGTTCCCATCGAGAAGTAGGCGACAACACGCCAGGAATGTTGTAAAATATCACATCCCAGATGTTAGGTTGCGTTAGGTTAGGATATACAACGTTATAGACGTATACAATGTTCCCACCGAGAAGTACGGGCCTACACGCCAGGAATGTTGTCAACTATTACATCCGAGATGTTAGGTTGCCTTAGGTTAGGATATATACCGTTATAGACGTATACAATGTTTCCACCGAGAAGTAGGGACCGACATGCCAGGAATGTTATAAAATATTACATCCGAGATGATAGGTTGCCTTAGGTTAGGATATACAATGTTATAGATGTATATAATGACCCTATCCAGAGGTAGGCGACGACACTCCAGGAATGCTGTAAAATATTACATCCCAGATGTAAGGTTGCGTTAGGTAAGGATATACAACGTTATAGACGTATATTATGTCCCCATCGAGAAGCAGGCGACGACACGCCAGGAATGTTGTAAAATATTACATCCGAAATGTTAGGTTGCGTTAGGTTAGGATATACAACGTTATAGACGTATATTATGTCCCCGTCGAGAAGCAGGCGACGACACGCCAGGAATGTTGTAAAATATCACATCCCAGATGTTAGGTTGCGTTAGGTTAGGATATACAACGTTATAGACGTATATAATGTTCCCACCGAAAAATAGGAGCCGACGCGACAGGAATGTTGTAAAATATTACATCCGAGATGTTAGGCTGCCTTAGGCTAGGATATATAACGTTATAGACGTATATAATGTTCCCACCGAGAAGTACGGGCGGACACGCCAGGAATGTTGTCAATTATTACATCCGAGATGTTAGGTTGCCTTAGGTTATGATATATAACGTTATAGACGTATATAATCTCCCCATCCAGAAGTAGGCGACGACACGCCAGGAATATTAGATCCCAGATGTTAGGTTGCGTTAGGTTAGGATACACAACGTTATAGACGTATATAATGTTCCCATCGAGAAGCAGGCGACGACACGCCAGGAATGATGTAAAATATTACATTCGACATGTTAGGTCGCCTTAGGCTAGGATATATAAGACGTTATAGACGTATACAATGTTCCCACCGAGAAGTACGGGCCTACACGCCAGGAATGTTGTCAACTATTACATCCGAGATGTTAGGTTCCCCTAGGTTATGATATACAACGTTATAGACGTATAGTACGTTCCCACCGAGATGTAGGGACCGAGATGCCAGGAATGTTGTAAAATATTACATCCAAGATGTTAGGCTGCCTTAGGTTAGGATATACAAGTTTATAGATGTATATAATGTCCCCATCGAGAAGTAGGCGACGACACGCCAGGAATGTTGTAAAGTATTACATTCGACATGTTAGGTTGCCTTAGACTAGGATATATAACGTTATAGAGGTATATAATGTTCCCACCAAAAAATTGGGGCCGACGCGTCAGGAATGTTGTAAAATATTACATTCGACATGTTCTGTGGCCTTAGGCTAGGATATATAACGTTATAGACGTATATAATGTTCCCACCGAGAAGTACGGGCGGACACGCCAGGAATGTTGTCAACTATTACATCCGAGATGTTAGGTTGCCTTAGGTTGGGATATATAACGTTATAGACGTATATAATCTCCCCATCCAGAAGTAGGCGACGACACGCCAGGAATATTACATTCCAGATGTTAGGTTGCGTTAGGTTAGGATACACAACGTTATAGACGTATATAATGTTCCCATCGAGAAGTAGGCGACGACACGCCAGGAATGTTGTAAAATATTACATTCGACATGTTAGATCGCCTTAGGCTAGGATATATAACGCTATGGACGTATACAATGTTCCCACCGAGAAGTACGGGCCTACACGCCAGGAATGTTGTCAACTATTACATCCGAGATGTTAGGTTGCCTTAGGTTAGGATATATGCCGTTATAGACGTATACAATGTTTCCACCGAGAAGTAGGGACCGACATGCCAGGAATGTTATAAAATATTACATCCGAGATGATAGGTTGCCTTAGGTTAGGATATACAATGTTATAGATGTATATAATGACCCTATCCAGAGGTAGGCGACGACACTCCAGGAATGCTGTAAAATATTACATCCCAGATGTTAGGTTGCGTTAGGTAAGGATATACAACGTTATTATCGTATATTATGTCCCCATCGAGAAGCAGGCGACGACACGCCAGGAATGTTGTAAAGTATTACATTCGACATGTTAGGTTGCCTTAGACTAGGATATACAATGTTATAGATGTATATAATGTCCCCATCGAGAAGTAGGCGACGACACGCCAGGAATGTTGTAAAATGTTACATTCGACATGTTAGGTTGCCTTAGGCTAGAATATATAACGTTATAGACGTATATAATGTTCCCACTGAAAAATAGGGGCCGACGCGTCAGGAATGTTGTAAAATATTACACCCGAAATGTTAGGTTCCCTTAGGTTAGGATATACAACGTTATAGACGTATAGTATGTTCCCACCGAGATGTAGGGACCGACATGCCAGGAATGTTGTGAAATATTACATCCGAGGTGTTAGGTTGCGTTAGGTTAGGATATACAACGTTATAGACGTATATAATGTCCCCGTGGAGAAGCAGGCGACGACACGCCAGGAATGTTATAAAATATTACATCCGAGATGTTAGGTTGCCTTAGGTTAGGATATACAAGGTTATAGATGTATATAATGACCCTATCCAGAAGTAGGCGACGACACTCCAGGAATGTTGTAAAATATTACATCCCAGATGTTAGGTTGCGTTAGGTAAGGATATACAACGTTATAGACGTATATTATGTCCACGTCGAGAAGCAGGCGACGACACGCCAGGAATGTTGTAAAATATCACATCCCAGATGTTAGGTTGCGTTAGGTTAGGATATACAACGTTATAGACGTATATTATGTCCCCATCGAGAAGCAGGCGACGACACGCCAGGAATGTTGTAAAATATTACATCCAAGATGTTAGGCTGCCTTAGGTTAGGATATACAAGGTTATAGATGTATATAATGTCCCCATCGAGAAGTAGGCGACGACACGCCAGGAATGTTGTAAAGTATTACATTCGACATGTTAGGTTGCCTTAGACTAGGATATATAACGTTATAGACGTATATAATGTTCCCACCGAAAAATAGGGGCCGACGCGTCAGGAATGTTGTAAAATATTACATTCGACATGTTAGGTCGCCTTAGGCTAGGATATATAACGTTATAGACGTATATAATGTTCTCACCGAAAAATAGCGGCCGACGCGTCAGGAATGTTGTAAAATATTACACACGAGATGCTAGGTTCCCTTAGGTTAGGATACACAACGTTATAGACGTATAGTATGTTCCCACCGAGATGTAGGGACCGACATGCCAGGAATGTTGTAAAATATTACATCCCAGATGTTAGGTTTCGTTAGGTAAGGATATACAACGTTATAGACGTATATTATGTACCCGTCGAGAAGCAGGCGACGACACGCCAGGAATGTTGTAAAATATCACATCCCAGATGTTAGGTTGCGTTAGGTTAGGATATACAACGTTATAGACGTATATAATGTTCCCACCGAAAAATAGGAGCCGACGCGACAGGAATGTTGTAAAATATTACATCCGAGATGTTAGGTCGCCTTAGGCTAGGATATATAAGACGTTATAGACGTATACAATGTTCCCACCGAGAAGTACGGGCCTACACGCCAGGAATGTTGTCAACTATTACATCCGAGATGTTAGGTTCCCCTAGGTTATGATATACAACGTTATAGACGTATATAATGTCCCCATCGAGAAGTAGGCGACGACACGCCAGGAATGTTGTAAAGTATTACATTCGACATGTTAGGTTGCCTTAGACTAGGATATATAACGTTATAGAAGTATATAATGTTCCCACCAAAAAATAGGGGCCGACGCGTCAGGAATGTTGTAAAATATTACATTCGACATGTTCTGTGGCCTTAGGCTAGGATATATAACGTTATAGGCGTATATAATGTTCCCACCGAGAAGTACGGGCGGACACGACAGGAATGTTGTCAACTATTACATCCGAGATGTTAGGTTGCCTTAGGTTGGGATATATAACGTTATAGACGTATATAATCTCCCCATCCAGAAGTAGGCGACGACACGCCAGGAATATTACATCCCAGATGTTAGGTTGCGTTAGGTTAGGATACACAACGTTATAGACGTATATAATGTTCCCATCGAGAAGTAGGCGACAACACGCCAGGAATGTTGTAAAATATCACATCCCAGATGTTAGGTTGCGTTAGGTTAGGATATACAACGTTATAGACGTATACAATGTTCCCACCGAGAAGTACGGGCCTACACGCCAGGAATGTTGTCAACTATTACATCCGAGATGTTAGGTTGCCTTAGGTTAGGATATATACCGTTATAGACGTATACAATGTTTCCACCGAGAAGTAGGGACCGACATGCCAGGAATGTTATAAAATATTACATCCGAGATGATAGGTTGCCTTAGGTTAGGATATACAATGTTATAGATGTATATAATGACCCTATCCAGAGGTAGGCGACGACACTCCAGGAATGCTGTAAAATATTACATCCCAGATGTTAGGTTGCGTTAGGTAAGGATATACAACGTTATAGACGTATATTATGTCCCCATCGAGAAGCAGGCGACGACACGCCAGGAATGTTGTAAAATATTACATCCGAGATGTTAGGTTGCGTTAGGTTAGGATATACAACGTTATAGACGTATATAATGTCCCCATGGAGAAGCAGGCGACGACACGCCAGGAATGTTATAAAATATTACATCCGAGATGTTAGGTTGCCTTAGGTTAGGATATACAAGGTTATAGATGTATATAATGACCCTATCCAGAAGTAGGCGACGACACTCCAGGAATGTTGTAAAATATTACATCCCAGATGTTAGGTTGCGTTAGGTAAGGATATACAACGTTATAGACGTATATTATGTCCCCGTCGAGAAGCAGGCGACGACACGCCAGGAATGTTGTAAAATATCACATCCCAGATGTTAGGTTGCGTTAGGTTAGGATATACAACGTTATAGACGTATATAATGTTCCCACCGAAAAATAGGAGCCGACGCGACAGGAATGTTGTAAAATATTACATCCGAGATGTTAGGTTCCCCTAGGTTATGATATACAACGTTATAGACGTATAGTATGTTCCCACCGAGATGTAGGGACCGACATGCCAGGAATGTTGTAAAATATTACACCCAAGATGTTAGGCTGCCTTAGGTTAGGATATACAAGGTTATAGATGTATATAATGTCCCCATCGAGAAGTAGGCGACGACACGCCAGGAATGTTGTAAAGTATTACATTCGACATGTTAGGTTGCCTTAGACTAGGATATATAACGTTATAGAAGTATATAATGTTCCCACCAAAAAATAGGGGCCGACGCGTCAGGAATGTTGTAAAATATTACATTCGACATGTTCTGTGGCCTTAGGCTAGGATATATAACGTTATAGACGTATATAATGTTCCCACCGAGAAGTACGGGCGGACACGACAGGAATGTTGTCAACTATTACATCCGAGATGTTAGGTTGCCTTAGGTTGGGATATATAACGTTATAGACGTATATAATCTCCCCATCCAGAAGTAGGCGACGACACGCCAGGAATATTACATCCCAGATGTTAGGTTGCGTTAGGTTAGGATACACAACGTTATAGACGTATATAATGTTCCCATCGAGAAGTAGGCGACAACACGCCAGGAATGTTGTAAAATATCACATCCCAGATGTTAGGTTGCGTTAGGTTAGGATATACAACGTTATAGACGTATACAATGTTCCCACCGAGAAGTACGGGCCTACACGCCAGGAATGTTGTCAACTATTACATCCGAGATGTTAGGTTGCCTTAGGTTAGGATATATACCGTTATAGACGTATACAATGTTTCCACCGAGAAGTAGGGACCGACATGCCAGGAATGTTATAAAATATTACATTCGACATGTTAGGTTGCCTTAGACTAGGATATATAACGTTATAGAGGTATATAATGTTCCCACCAAAAAATTGGGGCCGACGCGTCAGGAATGTTGTAAAATATTACATTCGACATGTTCTGTGGCCTTAGGCTAGGATATATAACGTTATAGACGTATATAATGTTCCCACCGAGAAGTACGGGCGGACACGCCAGGAATGTTGTCAACTATTACATCCGAGATGTTAGGTTGCCTTAGGTTGGGATATATAACGTTATAGACGTATATAATCTCCCCATCCAGAAGTAGGCGACGACACGCCAGGAATATTACATCCCAGATGTTAGGTTGCGTTAGGTTAGGATACACAACGTTATAGACGTATATAATGTTCCCATCGAGAAGTAGGCGACGACACGCCAGGAATGTTGTAAAATATTACATTCGACATGTTAGATCGCCTTAGGCTAGGATATATAACGTTATGGACGTATACAATGTTCCCACCGAGAAGTACGGGCCTACACGCCAGGAATGTTGTCAACTATTACATCCGAGATGTTAGGTTGCCTTAGGTTAGGATATATGCCGTTATAGACGTATACAATGTTTCCACCGAGAAGTAGGGACCGACATGCCAGGAATGTTATAAAATATTACATCCGAGATGATAGGTTGCCTTAGGTTAGGATATACAATGTTATAGATGTATATAATGACCCTATCCAGAGGTAGGCGACGACACTCCAGGAATGCTGTAAAATATTACATCCCAGATGTTAGGTTGCGTTAGGTAAGGATATACAACGTTATAGACGTATATTATGTCCCCATCGAGAAGCAGGCGACGACACGCCAGGAATGTTGTAAAATATTACATCCAAGATGTTAGGCTGCCTTAGGTTAGGATATACAAGGTTATAGATGTATATAATGTCCCCATCGAGAAGTAGGCGACGACACGCCAGGAATGTTGTAAAATTTTACATTCGACATGTTAGGTTGCCTTAGGCTAGAATATATAACGTTATAGACGTATATAATGTTCCCACTGAAAAATAGGGGCCGACGCGTCAGGAATGTTGTAAAATATTACACCCGAAATGTTAGGTTCCCTTAGGTTAGGATATACAACGTTATAGACGTATAGTATGTTCCCACCGAGATGTAGGGACCGACATGCCAGGAATGTTGTGAAATATTACATCCGAGGTGTTAGGTTGCGTTAGGTTAGGATATACAACGTTATAGACGTATATAATGTCCCCGTGGAGAAGCAGGCGACGACACGCCAGGAATGTTATAAAATATTACATCCGAGATGTTAGGTTGCCTTAGGTTAGGATATACAAGGTTATAGATGTATATAATGACCCTATCCAGAAGTAGGCGACGACACTCCAGGAATGTTGTAAAATATTACATCCCAGATGTTAGGTTGCGTTAGGTAAGGATATACAACGTTATAGACGTATATTATGTCCACGTCGAGAAGCAGGCGACGACACGCCAGGAATGTTGTAAAATATCACATCCCAGATGTTAGGTTGCGTTAGGTTAGGATATACAACGTTATAGACGTATATTATGTCCCCATCGAGAAGCAGGCGACGACACGCCAGGAATGTTGTAAAATATTACATCCAAGATGTTAGGCTGCCTTAGGTTAGGATATACAAGGTTATAGATGTATATAATGTCCCCATCGAGAAGTAGGCGACGACACGCCAGGAATGTTGTAAAGTATTACATTCGACATGTTAGGTTGCCTTAGACTAGGATATATAACGTTATAGACGTATATAATGTTCCCACCGAAAAATAGGGGCCGACGCGTCAGGAATGTTGTAAAATATTACATTCGACATGTTAGGTCGCCTTAGGCTAGGATATATAACGTTATAGACGTATATAATGTTCTCACCGAAAAATAGCGGCCGACGCGTCAGGAATGTTGTAAAATATTACACACGAGATGCTAGGTTCCCTTAGGTTAGGATACACAACGTTATAGACGTATAGTATGTTCCCACCGAGATGTAGGGACCGACATGCCAGGAATGTTGTAAAATATTACATCCGAGATGTTAGGCTGCCTTAGGTTAGGATATACAAGGTTATTGATGTATATAATGTCCCCATCGAGAAGTAGGCGACGACACGCCAGGAATATTACATCCCAGATGTTAGGTTGCGTTAGGTTAGGATACACAACGTTATAGACGTATATAATGTTCCCATCGAGAAGTAGGCGACGACACGCCAGGAATGTTGTAAAATATTACATCCCAGATGTTAGGTTGCGTTAGGTTAGGATATACAACGTTATAGACGTATATTATGTCCCAATCGAGAAGCAGGCGACGACACGCCAGGAATGTTGTAAAATATTACATCCGAGATGTTAGGTTCTCTTCGGTTTGGATATATATCGTTATAGACGTATATAATGTTCCTACCGATACTTGGGGACCGACATGCCAGGAATCTTGTATAATATTACATCCCAGATGTTAGGTTGCGTTAGGTTAGGATACACAACGTTATAGACGTATATAATGTTCCCATCGAGAAGTAGGCGACGACACGCCAGGAATGTTGTAAAATATTACATTCGACGTGTTTGGTCGCCTTAGGCTAGGATATATAACGTTATAGACGTATACAATGTTCCCACCGAGAAGTACGGGCCTACACGCCAGGAATGTTGTCAACTATTACATCCGAGATATTAGGTTGCCTTAGGTTAGGATATATACCGCTATAGACGTATACAATGTTTCCACCGAGAAGTAGGGACCGACATGCCAGGAATGTTATAAAATATTACATCCGAGATGATAGGTTGCCTTAGGTTAGGATATACAATGTTATAGATGTATATAATGACCCTATCCAGAAGTAGGCGACGACACTCCAGGAATGTTGTAAAATATTACATCCCAGATGTTAGGTTGCGTTAGGTAAGGATATACAACGTTATAGACGTATGTTATGTCCCCATCGAGAAGCAGGCGACGACACGCGAGGAATGCTGTAAAATATTACATCCCAGATGTTAGGTTGCGTTATGTTAGGATATACAACGTTATAGACGTATATTATGTCCCCATCGAGAAGCAGGCGACGACACGCCCGGAATGTTGTAAAATATTACATTCGACATGTTATGTGGCCTTAGGCTAGGTTATATAACGTTATAGACGTATATAATGTTCCCACCGAGAAGTACGGGCGGACACGCCACGAATGTTGTCAACTATTACATCCGAGATGTTAGGTTGCCTTAGGTTAGGATATATAACGTTATAGACGTATATAATCTCCCCATCCAGAAGTAGGCGACGACAGGCCAGGAATGTTACATCCCAGATGTTAGGTTGCGTTAGGTTAGGATACACAACGTTATAGACGTATATAATGTTCCCATCGAGAAGCAGGCGACGACACCCCAGGAATGATGTAAAATATTACCTTCGACATGCTAGGTCGCCTTAGGCTAGGATATATAACGTTATAGACGTATACAATGTTCCCACCGAGAAGTACGGGCCTACACGCCAGGAATGTTGTAAAATTTTACATTCGACATGTTAGGTTGCCTTAGGCTAGAATATATAACGTTATAGACGTATATAATGTTCCCACTGAAAAATAGGGGCCGACGCGTCAGGAATGTTGTAAAATATAACACCCGAAATGCTAGGTTCCCTTAGGTTAGGATATACAACGTTATAGACGTATAGTATGTTCCCACCGAGATGTAGGGACCGACATGCCAGGAATGTTGTAAAATATTACATCCGAGATGTTTGGTTGCGTTAGGTTAGGATATACAACGTTATAGACGTATATAATGTCCCCATGGAGAAGCAGGCGACGACACGCCAGGAATGTTGTAAAATTTTACATTCGACATGTTAGGTTGCCTTAGGCTAGAATATATAACGTTATAGACGTATATAATGTTCTCACCGAAAAATAGGGGCCGACGCGTCAGGAATGTTGTAAAATATTACACCCGAGATGTTAGGTTCCCTTAGGTTAGGATACACAACGGTATAGACGTATAGTATGTTCCCACCGAGATGTAGGGACCGACATGCCAGGAATGTTGTAAAATATTACATCCGAGATGTTAGGCTGCCTTAGGTTAGGATATACAAGGTTATTGATGTATATAATGTCCCCATCGAGAAGTAGGCGTCGACACGCCAGGAATATTACATCCCAGATGTTAGGTTGCATTAGGTTAGGATACACAACGTTATAGACGTATATTATGTCCCAATCGAGAAGCAGGCGACGACACGCCAGGAATGTTGTAAAATATTACATCCGAGATGTTAGGTTCTCTTCGGTTTGGATATATATCATTATAGACGTATATAATGTTCCTACCGAGACTTGGGGACCGACATGCCAGGAATCTTGTATAATATTACATCCCAGATGTTAGGTTGCTTTAGGTTAGGATATACAACGATATAGACGTATATAATGTCCCCATCGAGAAGCAGGCGACGACACGCCAGGAATGTTGTAAAGTATTACATTCGACATGTTAGGTCGCCTTAGGCTAGGATATATAACGTTATAGACGTATATAATGTTCCCACCGAGAAGTACGGGCCTACACGCCAGGAATGTTGTCAACTAATACATCCGAGATGTTAGGTTCCCTTAGGTTAGGATATACAACGTTATAGACGTATAGTATGTTCCCACGGAGATGTAGGGACCGACATGCCAGGAATGTTGTAAAATATTACATCCGAGATGTTAGGCTGCCTTAGCTTAGGATATACAAGGTTATAGATGTATATAATGTCCCCATCGAGAAGTAGGCGACGACACGCCAGGAATGTTGTAAAATTTTACATTCGACATGTTAAGTTGCCTTAGGCTAGAATATATAACGTTATAGACGTATATAATGTTCCCACTGAAAAATAGGGGCCGACGCGTCAGGAATGTTGTAAAATATTACACCCGAAATGTTAGGTTGCGTTAGGTTAGGATATACAACGTTATAGACGTATATAATGTCCCCATGGAGAAGCAGGCGACGACACGCCAGGAATGTTATAAAATATTACATACGAGATGTTAGGTTGCCTTAGGTTAGGATATACAAGGTTATAGATGTATATAATGACCCTATCCAGAAGTAGGCGACGACACTCCAGGAATCTTGTAAAATATTACATCCCAGATGTTAGGTTGCGTTAGGTAAGGATATACAACGTTATAGACGTATATTATGTCCCCGTCGAGAAGCAGGCGACGACACGCCAGGAATGTTGTAAAGTATTACATTCGACATGTTAGGTTGCCTTAGACTAGGATATACAATGTTATAGATGTATATAATGTCCCCATCGAGAAGTAGGCGACGACACGCCAGGAATGTTGTAAAATTTTACATTCGACATGTTAGGTTGCCTTAGGCTAGAATATATAACGTTATAGACGTATATAATGTCCCCACTGAAGAATAGGGGCCGACGCGTCAGGAATGTTGTAAAATATTACACCCGAAATGTTAGGTTCCCTTAGGTTAGGATATACAACGTTATAGACGTATAGTATGTTCCCACCGAGATGTAGGGACCGACATGCCAGGAATGTTGTAAAATATTACATCCGAGATGTTAGGTTGCGTTAGGTTAGGATATACAACGTTATAGACGTATATAATGTCCCCATGGAGAAGCAGGCGACGACACGCCAGGAATGTTATAAAATATTACATCCGAGATGTTAGGTTGCCTTAAGTTAGGATATACAAGGTTATAGATGTATATAATGACCCTATCCAGAAGTAGGCGACGACACTCCAGGAATGTTGTAAAATATTACATCCCAGATGTTAGGTTGCGTTAGGTAAGGATATACAACTTTATAGACGTATATTATGTCCCCGTCGAGAAGCAGGCGACGACACGCCAGGAATGGTGTAAAATATTACATTCGACATGTTAGGTCGCCTTAGGCTAGGATATATAACGTTATAGACGTATATAATGTTCCCACCGAAAAATAGGGGCCGACGCGTCAGGAATGTTGTAAAATATTACATTCGACATGTTAGGTGGCCTTAGGCTAGGATATATAACGTTATAGACGTATACAATGTTCCCACCGAGAAGTACGGGCCTACACGCCAGGAATGTTGTCAACTATTACATCCGAGATGTTACGTTGCCTTAGGTTAGGATATATACCGTTATAGACGTATACAATGTTTCCACCGAGCAGTAGGGACCGACCTGCCAGGAATGTTATAAAATATTACATCCGAGATGATAGGTTGCCTTAGGTTAGGATATACAATGTTATAGATGTATATAATGACCCTATCCAGAAGTAGGCGACGACACTCCAGGAATGTTGTAAAATATTACATCCCAGATGTTAGGTTGCGTTAGGTAAGGATATACAACGTTATAGACGTATATTATGTCCCCATCGAGAAGCAGGCGACGACACGCCCGGAATGTTGTAAAATATTACATCCGAGGTGTTAGGTTGCCTTAGGTTAGAATATACAAGGTTATAGATGTATATAATGACCCTATCCAGAAGTAGGCGACGACACTCCAGGAATGTTGTAAAATATTACATCCCAGATGTTAGGTTGCGTTAGGTAAGGATATACAACGTTATAGACGTATATTATGTCCCCATCGAGAAGCAGGCGACGACACGCCCGGAATGTTGTAAAATATTACATCCCAGATGTTAGGTTGCGTTATGTTAGGATATACAACCTTATAGACGTATATTATGTCCCCATCGAGAAGCAGGCGACGACACGCCCGGAATGTTGTAAAATATTACATTCGACATGTTAGGTGGCCTTAGGCTAGGACATATAACGTTATAGACGTATATAATGTTCCCACCGAGAAGTACGGGCGGACACGCCAGGAATGTTGTCAACTATTACATCCGAGATGTTAGGTTGCCTTAGGTTAGGATATATATCGTTATAGACGTATATAATGTTCCTACCGAGACTTGGTGACCGACATGCCAGGAATCTTGTAAAATATTACATCCCAGATGTTAGGTTGCGTTAGGTTATGATATACAACGTTATAGACGTATATTATGTCCCCATCGAGAAGCAGGCGACGACACGCCAGGAATGTTGTGAAATATTACATCCCAGATGTTAGGTTGCGTTATGTTAGGATATACAACCTTATAGACGTATATTATGTCCCCATCGAGAAGCAGGCGACGACACGCCCGGAATGTTGTAAAATATTACATTCGACATGTTAGGTGGCCTTAGGCTAGGACATATAACGTTATAGACGTATATAATGTTCCCACCGAGAAGTACGGGCGGACACGCCAGGAATGTTGTCAACTATTACATCCGAGATGTTAGGTTGCCTTAGGTTAGGATATATAACGTTATAGACGCATATAATCGCCCCATCCAGAAGTAGGCGACGACACGCCAGGAATATTACATCCCAGATGTTAGGTTGCCTTAGACTAGGATATATAACGTTATAGACGTATATAATGTTCCCACCGAAAAATAGGGGCCGACGCGTCAGGAATGTTGTAAAATATTACATTCGACATGTTAGGTGGCCTTAGGCTAGGATATATAACGTTATAGACGTGTATAATGTTCCCACCGAGAAGTACGGGCGGACATGCCAGGAATGTTGTCAACTATTACATTCGAGATGTTAGGTCGCCTTAGGCTAGGATATATAACGTTATAGACGTATACAATGTTCCCACCGAGAAGTTCGGGCCTACACGCCAGGAATGTTGTCAACTGTTACATCCGATATGTTAGGTTGCCTTATGTTAGGATATATATCGTTATAGACGTATATAATGCTCACACCGAGACGTAGGCACCGACATGCAAGGAATGTTGTAAAATATTACATCCGAGGTGTTCGGTTGCGTTAGGTTAGGATATACAACGTTATAGACGTATATAATTTCCCCATGGAGAAGCAGGCGACGACACGCCAGGAATGTTATAAAATATTACATCCGAGATGTTAGGTTGCCTTAGGTTAGAATATACAAGGTTATAGATTTATATAATGACCCTATCCAGAAGTAGGCGACGACACTCCAGGAATGTTGTAAAATATTACATCCCAGATGTTAGGTTGCGTTAGGTTACGATATACAACGTTATAGACGTATATTATGTCCCCATCGAGAAGCAGGCGACGACACGCCAGGAAAGTTGTAAAATATTACATCCGAGATGTTAGGTTCCCTTCGGTTTGGATATATATCGTTATAGACGTATAGTATGTTCCCACGGAGATGTAGGGACCGACATGCCAGGAATGTTGTAAAATATTACATCCGAGATGTTAGGCTGCCTTAGCTTAGGATATACAAGGTTATAGATGTATATAATGTCCCCATCGAGAAGTAGGCGACGACACGCCAGGAATGTTGTAAAGTATTACATTCGACATGTTAGGTTGCCTTAGACTAGGATATACAATGTTATAGATGTATATAATGTCCCCATCGAGTAGTAGGCGACGACACGGCAGGAATGTTGTAAAATTTTACATTCGACATGTTAAGTTGCCTTAGGCTAGAATATATAACGTTATAGACGCATATAATGTTCCCACTGAAAAATAGGGGCCGACGCGTCAGGAATGTTGTAAAATATTACATCCGAGATGTTAGGTTGCGTTAGGTTAGGATATACAACGTTATAGACGTATATAATGTCCCCATGGAGAAGCAGGCGACGACACGCTAGGAATGTTGTAAAGTATTACATTCGACATGTTATGTGGCCTTAGGCTAGGATATATAACGTTATAGACGTATATAATGTTCCCACCGAGAAGTAAGGGCGGACACGCCAGGAATGTTGTCAACTATTACATCCGAGATGTTAGGTTGCGTTAGGTTAGGATATACAACGTTATAGACGTATATAATGTCCCCATGGAGAAGCAGGCGACGACACGCCAGGAATGTTATAAAATATTACATACGAGATGTTAGGTTGCCTTAGGTTAGGATATACAAGGTTATAGATGTATATAATGACCCTATCCAGAAGTAGGCGACGACACTCCAGGAATCTTGTAAAATATTACATCCCAGATGTTAGGTTGCGTTAGGTAAGGATATACAACGTTATAGACGTATACAATGTTTCCACCGAGAAGTAGGGACCGACATGCCAGGAATGTTATAAAATATTACATCCGAGATGATAGGTTGCCTTAGGTTAGGATATACAATGTTATAGATGTATATAATGACCCTATCCAGAGGTAGGCGACGACACTCCAGGAATGCTGTAAAATATTACATCCCGGATGTTAGGTTGCGTTAGGTAAGGATATACAACGTTATAGACGTATATTATGTCCCCATCGAGAAGCAGGCGACGACACGCCAGGAATGTTGTAAAATATTACATCCAAGATGTTAGGCTGCCTTAGGTTAGGATATACAAGGTTATAGATGTATATAATGTCCCCATCGAGAAGTAGGCGACGACACGCCAGGAATGTTGTAAAATTTTACATTCGACATGTTAGGTTGCCTTAGGCTAGAATATATAACGTTATAGACGTATATAATGTTCCCACTGAAAAATAGGGGCCGACGCGTCAGGAATGTTGTAAAATATTACACCCGAAATGTTAGGTTCCCTTAGGTTAGGATATACAACGTTATAGACGTATAGTATGTTCCCACCGAGATGTAGGGACCGACATGCCAGGAATGTTGTGAAATATTACATCCGAGGTGTTAGGTTGCGTTAGGTTAGGATATACAACGTTATAGACGTATATAATGTCCCCGTGGAGAAGCAGGCGACGACACGCCAGGAATGTTATAAAATATTACATCCGAGATGTTAGGTTGCCTTAGGTTAGGATATACAAGGTTATAGATGTATATAATGACCCTATCCAGAAGTAGGCGACGACACTCCAGGAATGTTGTAAAATATTACATCCCAGATGTTAGGTTGCGTTAGGTAAGGATATACAACGTTATAGACGTATATTATGTCCCCATCGAGAAGCAGGCGACGACACGCCCGGAATGTTGTAAAATATTACATCCCAGATGTTAGGTTGCGTTATGTTAGGATATACAACCTTATAGACGTATATTATGTCCCCATCGAGAAGCAGGCGACGACACGCCAGGAATGTTGTAAAATATTACATCCAAGATGTTAGGCTGCCTTAGGTTAGGATATACAAGGTTATAGATGTATATAATGTCCCCATCGAGAAGTAGGCGACGACACGCCAGGAATGTTGTAAAGTATTACATTCGACATGTTAGGTTGCCTTAGACAAGGATATATAACGTTATAGACGTATATAATGTTCCCACCGAAAAATAGGGGCCGACGCGTCAGGAATGTTGTAAAATATTACATTCGACATGTTAGGTCGCCTTAGGCTAGGATATATAACGTTATAGACGTATATAATGTTCTCACCGAAAAATAGCGGCCGACGCGTCAGGAATGTTGTAAAATATTACACACGAGATGCTAGGTTCCCTTAGGTTAGGATACACAACGTTATAGACGTATAGTATGTTCCCACCGAGATGTAGGGACCGACATGCCAGGAATGTTGTAAAATATTACATCCGAGATGTTAGGCTGCCTTAGGTTAGGATATACAAGGTTATTGATGTATATAATGTCCCCATCGAGAAGTAGGCGACGACACGCCAGGAATATTACATCCCAGATGTTAGGTTGCGTTAGGTTAGGATACACAACGTTATAGACGTATATAATGTTCCCATCGAGAAGTAGGCGACGACACGCCAGGAATGTTGTAAAATATTACATCCCAGATGTTAGGTTGCGTTAGGTTAGGATATACAACGTTATAGACGTATATTATGTCCCAATCGAGAAGCAGGCGACGACACGCCAGGAATGTTGTAAAATATTACATCCGAGATGTTAGGTTCTCTTCGGTTTGGATATATATCGTTATAGACGTATATAATGTTCCTACCGATACTTGGGGACCGACATGCCAGGAATCTTGTATAATATTACATCCCAGATGTTAGGTTGCGTTAGGTTAGGATACACAACGTTATAGACGTATATAATGTTCCCATCGAGAAGTAGGCGACGACACGCCAGGAATGTTGTAAAATATTACATTCGACGTGTTTGGTCGCCTTAGGCTAGGATATATAACGTTATAGACGTATACAATGTTCCCACCGAGAAGTACGGGCCTACACGCCAGGAATGTTGTCAACTATTACATCCGAGATATTAGGTTGCCTTAGGTTAGGATATATACCGCTATAGACGTATACAATGTTTCCACCGAGAAGTAGGGACCGACATGCCAGGAATGTTATAAAATATTACATCCGAGATGATAGGTTGCCTTAGGTTAGGATATACAATGTTATAGATGTATATAATGACCCTATCCAGAAGTAGGCGACGACACTCCAGGAATGTTGTAAAATATTACATCCCAGATGTTAGGTTGCGTTAGGTAAGGATATACAACGTTATAGACGTATGTTATGTCCCCATCGAGAAGCAGGCGACGACACGCGAGGAATGCTGTAAAATATTACATCCCAGATGTTAGGTTGCGTTATGTTAGGATATACAACGTTATAGACGTATATTATGTCCCCATCGAGAAGCAGGCGACGACACGCCCGGAATGTTGTAAAATATTACATTCGACATGTTATGTGGCCTTAGGCTAGGTTATATAACGTTATAGACGTATATAATGTTCCCACCGAGAAGTACGGGCGGACACGCCACGAATGTTGTCAACTATTACATCCGAGATGTTAGGTTGCCTTAGGTTAGGATATATAACGTTATAGACGTATATAATCTCCCCATCCAGAAGTAGGCGACGACAGGCCAGGAATATTACATCCCAGATGTTAGGTTGCGTTAGGTTAGGATACACAACGTTATAGACGTATATAATGTTCCCATCGAGAAGCAGGCGACGACACCCCAGGAATGATGTAAAATATTACCTTCGACATGCTAGGTCGCCTTAGGCTAGGATATATAACGTTATAGACGTATACAATGTTCCCACCGAGAAGTACGGGCCTACACGCCAGGAATGTTGTAAAATTTTACATTCGACATGTTAGGTTGCCTTAGGCTAGAATATATAACGTTATAGACGTATATAATGTTCCCACTGAAAAATAGGGGCCGACGCGTCAGGAATGTTGTAAAATATAACACCCGAAATGCTAGGTTCCCTTAGGTTAGGATATACAACGTTATAGACGTATAGTATGTTCCCACCGAGATGTAGGGACCGACATGCCAGGAATGTTGTAAAATATTACATCCGAGATGTTTGGTTGCGTTAGGTTAGGATATACAACGTTATAGACGTATATAATGTCCCCATGGAGAAGCAGGCGACGACACGCCAGGAATGTTGTAAAATTTTACATTCGACATGTTAGGTTGCCTTAGGCTAGAATATATAACGTTATAGACGTATATAATGTTCTCACCGAAAAATAGGGGCCGACGCGTCAGGAATGTTGTAAAATATTACACCCGAGATGTTAGGTTCCCTTAGGTTAGGATACACAACGGTATAGACGTATAGTATGTTCCCACCGAGATGTAGGGACCGACATGCCAGGAATGTTGTAAAATATTACATCCGAGATGTTAGGCTGCCTTAGGTTAGGATATACAAGGTTATTGATGTATATAATGTCCCCATCGAGAAGTAGGCGTCGACACGCCAGGAATATTACATCCCAGATGTTAGGTTGCATTAGGTTAGGATACACAACGTTATAGACGTATATTATGTCCCAATCGAGAAGCAGGCGACGACACGCCAGGAATGTTGTAAAATATTACATCCGAGATGTTAGGTTCTCTTCGGTTTGGATATATATCGTTATAGACGTATATAATGTTCCTACCGAGACTTGGGGACCGACATGCCAGGAATCTTGTATAATATTACATCCCAGATGTTAGGTTGCTTTAGGTTAGGATATACAACGATATAGACGTATATAATGTCCCCATCGAGAAGCAGGCGACGACACGCCAGGAATGTTGTAAAGTATTACATTCGACATGTTAGGTCGCCTTAGGCTAGGATATATAACGTTATAGACGTATATAATGTTCCCACCGAGAAGTACGGGCCTACACGCCAGGAATGTTGTCAACTATTACATCCGAGATGTTAGGTTCCCTTAGGTTAGGATATACAACGTTATAGACGTATAGTATGTTCCCACGGAGATGTAGGGACCGACATGCCAGGAATGTTGTAAAATATTACATCCGAGATGTTAGGCTGCCTTAGCTTAGGATATACAAGGTTATAGATGTATATAATGTCCCCATCGAGAAGTAGGCGACGACACGCCAGGAATGTTGTAAAATTTTACATTCGACATGTTAAGTTGCCTTAGGCTAGAATATATAACGTTATAGACGTATATAATGTTCCCACTGAAAAATAGGGGCCGACGCGTCAGGAATGTTGTAAAATATTACACCCGAAATGTTAGGTTGCGTTAGGTTAGGATATACAACGTTATAGACGTATATAATGTCCCCATGGAGAAGCAGGCGACGACACGCCAGGAATGTTATAAAATATTACATACGAGATGTTAGGTTGCCTTAGGTTAGGATATACAAGGTTATAGATGTATATAATGACCCTATCCAGAAGTAGGCGACGACACTCCAGGAATCTTGTAAAATATTACATCCCAGATGTTAGGTTGCGTTAGGTAAGGATATACAACGTTATAGACGTATATTATGTCCCCGTCGAGAAGCAGGCGACGACACGCCAGGAATGTTGTAAAGTATTACATTCGACATGTTAGGTTGCCTTAGACTAGGATATACAATGTTATAGATGTATATAATGTCCCCATCGAGAAGTAGGCGACGACACGCCAGGAATGTTGTAAAATTTTACATTCGACATGTTAGGTTGCCTTAGGCTAGAATATATAACGTTATAGACGTATATAATGTCCCCACTGAAGAATAGGGGCCGACGCGTCAGGAATGTTGTAAAATATTACACCCGAAATGTTAGGTTCCCTTAGGTTAGGATATACAACGTTATAGACGTATAGTATGTTCCCACCGAGATGTAGGGACCGACATGCCAGGAATGTTGTAAAATATTACATCCGAGATGTTAGGTTGCGTTAGGTTAGGATATACAACGTTATAGACGTATATAATGTCCCCATGGAGAAGCAGGCGACGACACGCCAGGAATGTTATAAAATATTACATCCGAGATGTTAGGTTGCCTTAAGTTAGGATATACAAGGTTATAGATGTATATAATGACCCTATCCAGAAGTAGGCGACGACACTCCAGGAATGTTGTAAAATATTACATCCCAGATGTTAGGTTGCGTTAGGTAAGGATATACAACTTTATAGACGTATATTATGTCCCCGTCGAGAAGCAGGCGACGACACGCCAGGAATGGTGTAAAATATTACATTCGACATGTTAGGTCGCCTTAGGCTAGGATATATAACGTTATAGACGTATATAATGTTCCCACCGAAAAATAGGGGCCGACGCGTCAGGAATGTTGTAAAATATTACATTCGACATGTTAGGTGGCCTTAGGCTAGGATATATAACGTTATAGACGTATACAATGTTCCCACCGAGAAGTACGGGCCTACACGCCAGGAATGTTGTCAACTATTACATCCGAGATGTTACGTTGCCTTAGGTTAGGATATATACCGTTATAGACGTATACAATGTTTCCACCGAGCAGTAGGGACCGACCTGCCAGGAATGTTATAAAATATTACATCCGAGATGATAGGTTGCCTTAGGTTAGGATATACAATGTTATAGATGTATATAATGACCCTATCCAGAAGTAGGCGACGACACTCCAGGAATGTTGTAAAATATTACATCCCGGATGTTAGGTTGCGTTAGGTAAGGATATACAACGTTATAGACGTATATTATGTCCCCATCGAGAAGCAGGCGACGACACGCCCGGAATGTTGTAAAATATTACATCCGAGGTGTTAGGTTGCCTTAGGTTAGAATATACAAGGTTATAGATGTATATAATGACCCTATCCAGAAGTAGGCGACGACACTCCAGGAATGTTGTAAAATATTACATCCCAGATGTTAGGTTGCGTTAGGTAAGGATATACAACGTTATAGACGTATATTATGTCCCCATCGAGAAGCAGGCGACGACACGCCCGGAATGTTGTAAAATATTACATCCCAGATGTTAGGTTGCGTTATGTTAGGATATACAACCTTATAGACGTATATTATGTCCCCATCGAGAAGCAGGCGACGACACGCCCGGAATGTTGTAAAATATTACATTCGACATGTTAGGTGGCCTTAGGCTAGGACATATAACGTTATAGACGTATATAATGTTCCCACCGAGAAGTACGGGCGGACACGCCAGGAATGTTGTCAACTATTACATCCGAGATGTTAGGTTGCCTTAGGTTAGGATATATAACGTTATAGACGCATATAATCGCCCCATCCAGAAGTAGGCGACGACACGCCAGGAATATTACATCCCAGATGTTAGGTTGCCTTAGACTAGGATATATAACGTTATAGACGTATATAATGTTCCCACCGAAAAATAGGGGCCGACGCGTCAGGAATGTTGTAAAATATTACATTCGACATGTTAGGTGGCCTTAGGCTAGGATATATAACGTTATAGACGTGTATAATGTTCCCACCGAGAAGTACGGGCGGACATGCCAGGAATGTTGTCAACTATTACATTCGAGATGTTAGGTCGCCTTAGGCTAGGATATATAACGTTATAGACGTATACAATGTTCCCACCGAGAAGTTCGGGCCTACACGCCAGGAATGTTGTCAACTGTTACATCCGATATGTTAGGTTGCCTTATGTTAGGATATATATCGTTATAGACGTATATAATGCTCACACCGAGACGTAGGCACCGACATGCAAGGAATGTTGTAAAATATTACATCCGAGGTGTTCGGTTGCGTTAGGTTAGGATATACAACGTTATAGACGTATATAATTTCCCCATGGAGAAGCAGGCGACGACACGCCAGGAATGTTATAAAATATTACATCCGAGATGTTAGGTTGCCTTAGGTTAGAATATACAAGGTTATAGATTTATATAATGACCCTATCCAGAAGTAGGCGACGACACTCCAGGAATGTTGTAAAATATTACATCCCAGATGTTAGGTTGCGTTAGGTTACGATATACAACGTTATAGACGTATATTATGTCCCCATCGAGAAGCAGGCGACGACACGCCAGGAAAGTTGTAAAATATTACATCCGAGATGTTAGGTTCCCTTCGGTTTGGATATATATCGTTATAGACGTATAGTATGTTCCCACGGAGATGTAGGGACCGACATGCCAGGAATGTTGTAAAATATTACATCCGAGATGTTAGGCTGCCTTAGCTTAGGATATACAATGTTATAGATGTATATAATGTCCCCATCGAGAAGTAGGCGACGACACGCCAGGAATGTTGTAAAGTATTACATTCGACATGTTAGGTTGCCTTAGACTAGGATATACAATGTTATAGATGTATATAATGTCCCCATCGAGTAGTAGGCGACGACACGGCAGGAATGTTGTAAAATTTTACATTCGACATGTTAAGTTGCCTTAGGCTAGAATATATAACGTTATAGACGCATATAATGTTCCCACTGAAAAATAGGGGCCGACGCGTCAGGAATGTTGTAAAATATTACATCCGAGATGTTAGGTTGCGTTAGGTTAGGATATACAACGTTATAGACGTATATAATGTCCCCATGGAGAAGCAGGCGACGACACGCTAGGAATGTTGTAAAGTATTACATTCGACATGTTATGTGGCCTTAGGCTAGGATATATAACGTTATAGACGTATATAATGTTCCCACCGAGAAGTAAGGGCGGACACGCCAGGAATGTTGTCAACTATTACATCCGAGATGTTAGGTTGCGTTAGGTTAGGATATACAACGTTATAGACGTATATAATGTCCCCATGGAGAAGCAGGCGACGACACGCCAGGAATGTTATAAAATATTACATACGAGATGTTAGGTTGCCTTAGGTTAGGATATACAAGGTTATAGATGTATATAATGACCCTATCCAGAAGTAGGCGACGACACTCCAGGAATCTTGTAAAATATTACATCCCAGATGTTAGGTTGCGTTAGGTAAGGATATACAACGTTATAGACGTATATTATGTCCCCGTCGAGAAGCAGGCGACGACACGCCAGGAATGTTGTAAAATATTACATTCGACATGTTAGGTCGCCTTAGGCTAGGATATATAACGTTATAGACGTATATAATGTTCCCACCGAAAAATAGGGGCCGACGCGTCAGGAATGTTGTAAAATATTACACCCGAGATGTTAGGTTCCCTTAGGTTAGGATATACAATGTTATAGATGTATATAATGTCCCCATCGAGAAGTAGGCGACGACACGCCAGGAATATTACATCCCAGATGTTAGGTTGCGTTAGGTTAGGATACACAACGTTATAGACGTATATAATGTTCCCATCGAGAAGTAGGCGACGACACGCCAAGAATGTTGTAAAATATTACATCCCAGATGTTAGGTTGCGTTAGGTTAGGATATACAACGTTATAGACGTATATTATGTCCCCATCGAGAAGCAGGCGACGACACGCCAGGAATGTTGTAAAATATTACATCCGAGATGTAAGGTTCTCTTCGGTTTGGATATATAGCGTTATAGACGTATATAATGTTCCTACCGAGACTTGGGGACCGACATGCCAGGAATCTTGTATAATATTACATCCCAGATGTTAGGTTGCTTTAGGTTAGGATATACAACGATATAGACGTATATAATGTCCCCATCGAGAAGCAGGCGACGACACGCCAGGAATGTTGTAAAATATTACATTCGACATGTTAGGACGCCTTAGGCTAGGATATATAACGTTATAGACGTATATAATGTTCCCACCGAAAAACAGGGGCCGACGCGTCAGGAATGTTGTAAAATATTACACCCGAGATGTTAGGTTCCCTTAGGTTAGGATATACAACGTTATAGACGTATATTATGTCCCCATCGAGAAGCAGGCGACGACACGCCCGGAATGTTGTAAAATATTACATTCGACATGTTATGTGGCCTTAGGCTAGGATATATAACGTTATAGACGTATATAATGTTCCCACCGAGAAGTACGGGCGGACACGCCAGGAATGTTGTCAACTACTACATCCGAGATGTTAGGTTGCCTTAGGTTAGGATATATAACGTTATAGACGTATATAATCTCCCCATCCAGAAGTAGGCGACGACACGCCAGGAATATTACATCCCAGATGTTAGGTTGCGTTAGGTTAGGATACACAACGTTATAGACGTATATAATGTTCCCATCGAGAAGCAGGCGACGACACGCCAGGAATGATGTAAAATATTACCTTCGACATGCTAGGTCGCCTTAGGCTAGGATATATAACGTTATAGACGTATACAATGTTCCCACCGAGAAGTACGGGCCTACACGTCAGGAATGTTGTCAGCTATTACATCCCAGATGCTAGGTTCCCTTAGGTTAGGATATACAACGTTATAGACGTATAGTATGTTCCCACGGAGATGTAGGGACCGACATGCCAGGAATGTTGTAAAATATTACATCCGAGATGTTAGGCTGCCTTAGCTTAGGATATACAAGGTTATAGATGTATATAATGTCCCCATCGAGAAGCAGGCGACGACACGCCAGGAATGTTGTAAAGTATTACATTCGACATGTTAGGTTGCCTTAGACTAGGATATACAATGTTATAGATGTATATAATGTCCCCATCGAGAAGTAGGCGACGACACGCCAGGAATGTTGTAAAATTTTACATTCGACATGTTAGGTTGCCTTAGGCTAGAATATATAACGTTATAGACGTATATAATGTCCCCACTGAAGAATAGGGGCCGACGCGTCAGGAATGTTGTAAAATATTACACCCGAAATGTTAGGTTCCCTTAGGTTAGGATATACAACGTTATAGACGTATAGTATGTTCCCACCGAGATGTAGGGACCGACATGCCAGGAATGTTGTAAAATATTACATCCGAAATGTTAGGTTGCGTTAGGTTAGGATATACAACGTTATAGACGTATATAATGTCCCCATGGAGAAGCAGGCGACGACACGCCAGGAATGTTATAAAATATTACATCCGAGATGTTAGGTTGCCTTAAGTTAGGATATACAAGGTTATAGATGTATATAATGACCCTATCCAGAAGTAGGCGACGACACTCCAGGAATGTTGTAAAATATTACATCCCAGATGTTAGGTTGCGTTAGGTAAGGATATACAACTTTATAGACGTATATTATGTCCCCGTCGAGAAGCAGGCGACGACACGCCAGGAATGGTGTAAAATATTACATTCGACATGTTAGGTCGCCTTAGGCTAGGATATATAACGTTATAGACGTATATAATGTTCCCACCGAAAAATAGGGGCCGACGCGTCAGGAATGTTGTAAAATATTACACCCGAGATGTTAGGTTCCCTTAGGTTAGGATATACAATGTTATAGATGTATATAATGTCCCCATCGAGAAGTAGGCGACGACACGCCAGGAATATTACATCCCAGATGTTAGGTTGCGTTAGGTTAGGATACACAACGTTATAGACGTATATAATGTTCCCATCGAGAAGTAGGCGACGACACGCCAAGAATGTTGTAAAATATTACATCCCAGATGTTAGGTTGCGTTAGGTTAGGATATACAACGTTATAGACGTATATTATGTCCCCATCGAGAAGCAGGCGACGACACGCCAGGAATGTTGTAAAATATTACATCCGAGATGTAAGGTTCTCTTCGGTTTGGATATATATCGTTATAGACGTATATAATGTTCCTACCGAGACTTGGGGACCGACATGCCAGGAATCTTGTATAATATTACATCCCAGATGTTAGGTTGCTTTAGGTTAGGATATACAACGATATAGACGTATATAATGTCCCCATCGAGAAGCAGGCGACGACACGCCAGGAATGTTGTAAAATATTACATTCGACATGTTAGGTCGCCTTAGGCTAGGATATATAACGTTGTAGACGTATATAATGTTCCCACCGAAAAACAGGGGCCGACGCGTCAGGAATGTTGTAAAATATTACACCCGAGATGTTAGGTTCCCTTAGGTTAGGATATACAACGTTATAGACGTATATTATGTCCCCATCGAGAAGCAGGCGACGACACGCCCGGAATGTTGTAAAATATTACATTCGACATGTTATGTGGCCTTAGGCTAGGATATATAACGTTATAGACGTATATAATGTTCCCACCGAGAAGTACGGGCGGACACGCCAGGAATGTTGTCAACTACTACATCCGAGATGTTAGGTTGCCTTAGGTTAGGATATATAACGTTATAGACGTATATAATCTCCCCATCCAGAAGTAGGCGACGACACGCCAGGAATATTACATCCCAGATGTTAGGTTGCGTTAGGTTAGGATACACAACGTTATAGACGTATATAATGTTCCCATCGAGAAGCAGGCGACGACACGCCAGGAATGATGTAAAATATTACCTTCGACATGCTAGGTCGCCTTAGGCTAGGATATATAACGTTATAGACGTATACAATGTTCCCACCGAGAAGTACGGGCCTACACGTCAGGAATGTTGTCAGCTATTACATCCCAGATGCTAGGTTCCCTTAGGTTAGTATATACAACGTTATAGACGTATAGTATGTTCCCACGGAGATGTAGGGACCGACATGCCAGGAATGTTGTAAAATATTACATCCGAGATGTTAGGCTGCCTTAGCTTAGGATATACAAGGTTATAGATGTATATAATGTCCCCATCGAGAAGCAGGCGACGACACGCCAGGAATGTTGTAAAGTATTACATTCGACATGTTAGGTTGCCTTAGACTAGGATATACAATGTTATAGATGTATATAATGTCCCCATCGAGAAGTAGGCGACGACACGCCAGGAATGTTGTAAAATTTTACATTCGACATGTTAGGTTGCCTTAGGCTAGAATATATAACGTTATAGACGTATATAATGTCCCCACTGAAGAATAGGGGCCGACGCGTCAGGAATGTTGTAAAATATTACACCCGAAATGTTAGGTTCCCTTAGGTTAGGATATACAACGTTATAGACGTATAGTATGTTCCCACCGAGATGTAGGGACCGACATGCCAGGAATGTTGTAAAATATTACATCCGAAATGTTAGGTTGCGTTAGGTTAGGATATACAACGTTATAGACGTATATAATGTCCCCATGGAGAAGCAGGCGACGACACGCCAGGAATGTTATAAAATATTACATCCGAGATGTTAGGTTGCCTTAAGTTAGGATATACAAGGTTATAGATGTATATAATGACCCTATCCAGAAGTAGGCGACGACACTCCAGGAATGTTGTAAAATATTACATCCCAGATGTTAGGTTGCGTTAGGTAAGGATATACAACTTTATAGACGTATATTATGTCCCCGTCGAGAAGCAGGCGACGACACGCCAGGAATGGTGTAAAATATTACATTCGACATGTTAGGTCGCCTTAGGCTAGGATATATAACGTTATAGACGTATATAATGTTCCCACCGAAAAATAGGGGCCGACGCGTCAGGAATGTTGTAAAATATTACATTCGACATGTTAGGTGGCCTTAGGCTAAGATATATAACGTTATAGACGTATATAATGTTCCCACCGAGAAGTACGGGCGGACACACCAGGAATGTTGTCAACTATTACATTCGAGATGTTAGGTTGCCTTAGGATAGGATATATAACGTTATAGACGTATATAATGTCCCCATCCAGAAGTAGGCGACGACACGCCGGGAATATTACATCCCAGATGTTAGGTTGCGTTAGGTTAGGATACACAAAGTTATAGACGTATATAATGTTCCCATCGAGAAGCAGGCGACGACACGCCAGGAATGATGTAAAATATTAAATTCGATATGTTAGGTCGCCTTAGGCTAGGATATATAACGTTATAGACGTATACAATGTTCCCACCCAGAAGTTCGGGTATACACGCCAGGAATGTTGTCAACTATTACATCCGATATGTTAGGTTGCCTTAGGTTAGGATATATATCGTTATAGACGCATATAATGTTCCCACCGAGACGTAGGCACCGACATGCAAGGAATGTTGTAAAATATTACATCCATAATGTTAGGTTGCGTTAGGTTAGGATATACAAAGTTATAGACGTATATAATCTCCCCATCGAGAAGCAGTCGACGACACGCCACAATGTTGTAAAATATTACATCCGAGATGTTAGGTTACCTTAGGCTAGGATATATAACGTTATAGACGTATACAATGTTCCCACCGAGAAGTTCGGCCCTACACGCCAGGAATGTTGTCAACTATTACATCCGATATGTTAGGTTGCCTTAGGTTAGGATATATATCGTTATAGACGTATATAATGTTCCCACCGAGACGTAGGCACCGACATGCAAGTAATGTTGTAAAATTTTACATCCCAAATGTTAGGTTGCGTTAGGTAACGATATACAACGTTATAGACGTATATTATGTCCCCATCGAGAAGCAGTCGACGACACGCCAGAATGTTGTAAAATATTACATCCGAGATGTTAGGTTGCCTTAGGTTAGGATATACAATGTTATAGATGTATATAATGTCCCCATCGAGAAGTAGGCGACGACACGCCAGGAATGTTATAAAATATTACATCCGAGATGTTAGGTTGCCTTAGGTTAGAATATACAAGGTTATAGATTTATATAATGACCCTATCCAGAAGTAGGCGACGACACTCCAGGAATGTTGTAAAATATTACATCCCAGATGTTAGGTTGCGTTAGGTTACGATATACAACGTTATAGACGTATATTATGTCCCCATCGAGAAGCAGGCGACGACACGCCAGGAAAGTTGTAAAATATTACATCCGAGATGTTAGGTTCCCTTCGGTTTGGATATATATCGTTATAGACGTATATAATGTTCCTACCGAGACTTGGGGACCGACATGCCAGGAATCTTGTAAAATATTACATCCCAGATGTTAGGTTGCGTTAGGCTATGATATACAACGTTATAGACGTATATTATGTCCCCATCGAGAAGCAGGCGACGACACGCCAGGAATGATGCAAAATATTAAATTCGATATGTTAGGTCGCCTTAGGCTAGGATATATAACGTTATAGACGTATACAATGTTCCCACCGAGAAGTTCGGGCCTACACGCCAGGAATGTTGTCAACTATTACATCCGATATGTTAGGTTACCTTAGGTCAGGATATATATCGTTATAGACGTATACAATGTTTCCACCGAGCAGTAGGGACCGACCTGCCAGGAATGTTATAAAATATTACATCCGAGATGATAGGTTGCCTTAGGTTAGGATATACAATGTTATAGATGTATATAATGACCCTATCCAGAAGTAGGCGACGACACTCCAGGAATGTTGTAAAATATTACATCCCAGATGTTAGGTTGCGTTAGGTAAGGATATACAACGTTATAGACGTATATTATGTCCCCGTCGAGAAGCAGGCGGCGACACGCCAGGAATGTTGTAAAATATTACATCCCAGATGTTAGGTTCCCTTCGGTTTGGATATATATCGTTATAGACGTATATAATGTTCCCATCGAGAAGCAGGCGACGACACGCCAGGAATGATGTAAAATATTACCTTCGACATGCTAGGTCGCCTTAGGCTAGGATATATAACGTTATAGACGTATACAATGTTCCCACCGAGAAGTACGGGCCTACACGTCAGGAATGTTGTCAGCTATTACATCCCAGATGCTAGGTTCCCTTAGGTTAGGATATACAACGTTATAGACGTATAGTATGTTCCCACGGAGATGTAGGGACCGACATGCAAGGAATGTTGTAAAATATTACATCCGAGATGTTAGGCTGCCTTAGCTTAGGATATACAAGGTTATAGATGTATATAATGTCCCCATCGAGAAGCAGGCGACGACACGCCAGGAATGTTGTAAAGTATTACATTCGACATGTTAGGTTGCCTTAGACTAGGATATACAATGTTATAGATGTATATAATGTCCCCATAGAGAAGTAGGCGACGACACGCCAGGAATGTTGTAAAATTTTACATTCGACATGTTAGGTTGCCTTAGGCTAGAATATATAACGTTATAGACGTATATAATGTCCCCACTGAAGAATAGGGGCCGACGCGTCAGGAATGTTGTAAAATATTACACCCGAAATGTTAGGTTCCCTTAGGTTAGGATATACAACGTTATAGACGTATAGTATGTTCCCACCGAGATGTAGGGACCGACATGCCAGGAATGTTGTAAAATATTACATCCGAGATGTTAGGTTGCCTTAGGTTAGGATATACAATGTTATAGATGTATATAATGTCCCCATCGAGAAGTAGGCGACGACACGCCAGGAATGTTATAAAATATTACATCCGAGATGTTAGGTTGCCTTAGGTTAGAATATACAAGGTTATAGATTTATATAATGACCCTATCCAGAAGTAGGCGACGACACTCCAGGAATGTTGTAAAATATTACATCCCAGATGTTAGGTTGCGTTAGGTAACGATATACAACGTTATAGACGTATATTATGTCCCCATCGAGAAGCAGGCGACGACACGCCAGGAATGTTGTGAAATATTACATCCCAGATGTTAGGTTGCGTTATGTTAGGATATACAACCTTATAGACGTATATTATGTCCCCATCGAGAAGCAGGCGACGACACGCCCGGAATGTTGTAAGATATTACATTCGACATGTTAGGTGGCCTTAGGCTAGGACATATAACGTTATAGACGTATATAATGTTCCCACCGAGAAGTACGAGCGGACACGCCAGGAATGTTGTCAACTATTACATCCAAGATGTTAGGTTGCCTTAGGTTGGGATATATAACGTTATACACGTATATAATCTCCCCATCCAGAAGTAGGAGACGACACGCCAGGAATATAACATCCCAGATGCTAGGTTGCGTTAGGTTAGGATACACAACGTTATAGACGTATATAATGTTCCCATCGAGAACTGGGCGACGACACGCCAGGAATGTGGTAAAATATTACATTCAACATGTTAGGTCGCCTTAGGCTAGGATATATAACGTTATAGACGTATACAATGTTCCCACCGAGAAGTACGGGCCTACACGCCAGGAATGTTGTCAACTATTACATCCGAGATGTTACGTTGCCTTAGGTTAGGATATATACCGTTATAGACGTATACAATGTTTCCACCGAGCAGTAGGGACCGACCTGCCAGGAATGTTATAAAATATTACATCCGAGATGATAGGTTGCCTTAGGTTAGGATATACAATGTTATAGATGTATATAATGACCCTATCCAGAAGTAGGCGACGACACTCCAGGAATGTTGTAAAATATTACATCCCAGATGTTAGGTTGCGTTAGGTAAGGATATACAACGTTATAGACGTATATTATGTCCCCGTCGAGAAGCAGGCGGCGACACGCCAGGAATGTTGTAAAATATTACATCCCAGATGTTAGGTTCCCTTCGGTTTGGATATATATCGTTATAGACGTATATAATGTTCCCATCGAGAAGCAGGCGACGACACGCCAGGAATGATGTAAAATATTACCTTCGACATGCTAGGTCGCCTTAGGCTAGGATATATAACGTTATAGACGTATACAATGTTCCCACCGAGAAGTACGGGCCTACACGCCAGGAATGTTGTCAGCTATTACATCCCAGATGCTAGGTTCCCTTAGGTTAGGATATACAACGTTATAGACGTATAGTATGTTCCCACGGAGATGTAGGGACCGACATGCAAGGAATGTTGTAAAATATTACATCCGAGATGTTAGGCTGCCTTAGCTTAGGATATACAAGGTTATAGATGTATATAATGTCCCCATCGAGAAGCAGGCGACGACACGCCAGGAATGTTGTAAAGTATTACATTCGACATGTTAGGTTGCCTTAGACTAGGATATACAATGTTATAGATGTATATAATGTCCCCATCGAGAAGTAGGCGACGACACGCCAGGAATGTTGTAAAATTTTACATTCGACATGTTAGGTTGCCTTAGGCTAGAATATATAACGTTATAGACGTATATAATGTCCCCACTGAAGAATAGGGGCCGACGCGTCAGGAATGTTGTAAAATATTACACCCGAAATGTTAGGTTCCCTTAGGTTAGGATATACAACGTTATAGACGTATAGTATGTTCCCACCGAGATGTAGGGACCGACATGCCAGGAATGTTGTAAAATATTACATCCGAGATGTTAGGTTGCGTTAGGTTAGGATATACAACGTTATAGACGTATATAATGTCCCCATGGAGAAGCAGGCGACGACACGCCAGGAATGTTATAAAATATTACATCCGAGATGTTAGGTTGCCTTAAGTTAGGATATACAAGGTTATAGATGTATATAATGACCCTATCCAGAAGTAGGCGACGACACTCCAGGAATGTTGTAAAATATTACATCCCAGATGTTAGGTTGCGTTAGGTAAGGATATACAACTTTATAGACGTATATTATGTCCCCGTCGAGAAGCAGGCGACGACACGCCAGGAATGGTGTAAAATATTACATTCGACATGTTAGGTCGCCTTAGGCTAGGATATATAACGTTATAGACGTATATAATGTTCCCACCGAAAAATAGGGGCCGACGCGTCAGGAATGTTGTAAAATATTACATTCGACATGTTAGGTGGCCTTAGGCTAGGATATATAACGTTATAGACGTATACAATGTTCCCACCGAGAAGTACGGGCCTACACGCCAGGAATGTTGTCAACTATTACATCCGAGATGTTACGTTGCCTTAGGTTAGGATATATACCGTTATAGACGTATACAATGTTACCACCGAGCAGTAGGGACCGACCTGCCAGGAATGTTATAAAATATTACATCCGAGATGATAGGTTGCCTCAGGTTAGGATATACAATGTTATAGATGTATATAATGACCCTATCCAGAAGTAGGCGACGACACTCCAGGAATGTTGTAAAATATTACATCCCAGATGTTAGGTTGCGTTAGGTAAGGATATACAACGTTATAGACGTATATTATGTCCCCGTCGAGAAGCAGGCGGCGACACGCCAGGAATGTTGTAAAATATTACATCCCAGATGTTAGGTTCCCTTCGGTTTGGATATATATCGTTATAGACGTATATAATGTTCCCATCGAGAAGCAGGCGACGACACGCCAGGAATGATGTAAAATATTACCTTCGACATGCTAGGTCGCCTTAGGCTAGGATATATAACGTTATAGACGTATACAATGTTCCCACCGAGAAGTACGGGCCTACACGTCAGGAATGTTGTCAGCTATTACATCCCAGATGCTAGGTTCCCTTAGGTTAGGATATACAACGTTATAGACGTATAGTATGTTCCCACGGAGATGTAGGGACCGACATGCAAGGAATGTTGTAAAATATTACATCCGAGATGTTAGGCTGCCTTAGCTTAGGATATACAAGGTTATAGATGTATATAATGTCCCCATCGAGAAGCAGGCGACGACACGCCAGGAATGTTGTAAAGTATTACATTCGACATGTTAGGTTGCCTTAGACTAGGATATACAATGTTATAGATGTATATAATGTCCCCATCGAGAAGTAGGCGACGACACGCCAGGAATGTTGTAAAATTTTACATTCGACATGTTAGGTTGCCTTAGGCTAGAATATATAACGTTATAGACGTATATAATGTCCCCACTGAAGAATAGGGGCCGACGCGTCAGGAATGTTGTAAAATACTACACCCGAAATGTTAGGTTCCCTTAGGTTAGGATATACAACGTTATAGACGTATAGTATGTTCCCACCGAGATGTAGGGACCGACATGCCAGGAATGTTGTAAAATATTACATCCGAGATGTTAGGTTGCCTTAGGTTAGGATATACAATGTTATAGATGTATATAATGTCCCCATCGAGAAGTAGGCGACGACACGCCAGGAATGTTATAAAATATTACATCCGAGATGTTAGGTTGCCTTAGGTTAGAATATACAAGGTTATAGATTTATATAATGACCCTATCCAGAAGTAGGCGACGACACTCCAGGAATGTTGTAAAATATTACATCCCAGATGTTAGGTTGCGTTAGGTTACGATATACAACGTTATAGACGTATATTATGTCCCCATCGAGAAGCAGGCGACGACACGCCAGGAAAGTTGTAAAATATTACATCCGAGATGTTAGGTTCCCTTCGGTTTGGATATATATCGTTATAGACGTATATAATGTTCCTACCGAGACTTGGGGACCGACATGCCAGGAATCTTGTAAAATATTACATCCCAGATGTTAGGTTGCGTTAGGCTATGATATACAACGTTATAGACGTATATTATGTCCCCATCGAGAAGCAGGCGACGACACGCCAGGAATGATGTAAAATATTAAATTCGGTATGTTAGGTCGCCTTAGGCTAGGATATATAACGTTATAGACGTATACAATGTTCCCACCGAGAAGTTCGGGCCTACACGCCAGGAATGTTGTCAACTATTACATCCGATATGTTAGGTTGCCTTAGGTCAGGATATATATCGTTATAGACGTATATAATGTTCCCACCGAGACGTAGGCACCGACATGCAAGTAATGTTGTAAAATTTTACATCCCAAATGTTAGGTTGCGTTAGGTAACGATATACAACGTTATAGACGTATATTATGTCCCCATCGAGAAGCAGGCGACGACACGCCAGGAATGTTGTGAAATATTACATCCCAGATGTTAGGTTGCGTTATGTTAGGATATACAACCTTATAGACGTATATTATGTCCCCATCGAGAAGCAGGCGACGACACGCCCGGAATGTTGTAAGACATTACATTCGACATGTTAGGTGGCCTTAGGCTAGGACATATAACGTTATAGACGTATATAATGTTCCCACCGAGAAGTACGAGCGGACACGCCAGGAATGTTGTCAACTATTACATCCAAGATGTTAGGTTGCCTTAGGTTGGGATATATAACGTTATACACGTATATAATCTCCCCATCCAGAAGTAGGAGACGACACGCCAGGAATATAACATCCCAGATGCTAGGTTGCGTTAGGTTAGGATACACAACGTTATAGACGTATATAATGTTCCCATCGAGAACTGGGCGACGACACGCCAGGAATGTGGTAAAATATTACATTCAACATGTTAGGTCGCCTTAGGCTAGGATATATAACGTTATAGACGTATACAATGTTCCCACCGAGAAGTACGGGCCTACACGCCAGGAATGTTGTCAACTATTACATCCGAGATGTTACGTTGCCTTAGGTTAGGATATATACCGTTATAGACGTATACAATGTTTCCACCGAGCAGTAGGGACCGACCTGCCAGGAATGTTATAAAATATTACATCCGAGATGATAGGTTGCCTTAGGTTAGGATATACAATGTTATAGATGTATATAATGACCCTATCCAGAAGTAGGCGACGACACTCCAGGAATGTTGTAAAATATTACATCCCAGATGTTAGGTTGCGTTAGGTAAGGATATACAACGTTATAGACGTATATTATGTCCCCGTCGAGAAGCAGGCGGCGACACGCCAGGAATGTTGTAAAATATTACATCCCAGATGTTAGGTTCCCTTCGGTTTGGATATATATCGTTATAGACGTATATAATGTTCCCATCGAGAAGCAGGCGACGACACGCCAGGAATGATGTAAAATATTACCTTCGACATGCTAGGTCGCCTTAGGCTAGGATATATAACGTTATAGACGTATACAATGTTCCCACCGAGAAGTACGGGCCTACACGCCAGGAATGTTGTCAGCTATTACATCCCAGATGCTAGGTTCCCTTAGGTTAGGATATACAACGTTATAGACGTATAGTATGTTCCCACGGAGATGTAGGGACCGACATGCAAGGAATGTTGTAAAATATTACATCCGAGATGTTAGGCTGCCTTAGCTTAGGATATACAAGGTTATAGATGTATATAATGTCCCCATCGAGAAGCAGGCGACGACACGCCAGGAATGTTGTAAAGTATTACATTCGACATGTTAGGTTGCCTTAGACTAGGATATACAATGTTATAGATGTATATAATGTCCCCATCGAGAAGTAGGCGACGACACGCCAGGAATGTTGTAAAATTTTACATTCGACATGTTAGGTTGCCTTAGGCTAGAATATATAACGTTATAGACGTATATAATGTCCCCACTGAAGAATAGGGGCCGACGCGTCAGGAATGTTGTAAAATATTACACCCGAAATGTTAGGTTCCCTTAGGTTAGGATATACAACGTTATAGACGTATAGTATGTTCCCACCGAGATGTAGGGACCGACATGCCAGGAATGTTGTAAAATATTACATCCGAGATGTTAGGTTGCGTTAGGTTAGGATATACAACGTTATAGACGTATATAATGTCCCCATGGAGAAGCAGGCGACGACACGCCAGGAATGTTATAAAATATTACATCCGAGATGTTAGGTTGCCTTAAGTTAGGATATACAAGGTTATAGATGTATATAATGACCCTATCCAGAAGTAGGCGACGACACTCCAGGAATGTTGTAAAATATTACATCCCAGATGTTAGGTTGCGTTAGGTAAGGATATACAACTTTATAGACGTATATTATGTCCCCGTCGAGAAGCAGGCGACGACACGCCAGGAATGGTGTAAAATATTACATTCGACATGTTAGGTCGCCTTAGGCTAGGATATATAACGTTATAGACGTATATAATGTTCCCACCGAAAAATAGGGGCCGACGCGTCAGGAATGTTGTAAAATATTACATTCGACATGTTAGGTGGCCTTAGGCTAGGATATATAACGTTATAGACGTATACAATGTTCCCACCGAGAAGTACGGGCCTACACGCCAGGAATGTTGTCAACTATTACATCCGAGATGTTACGTTGCCTTAGGTTAGGATATATACCGTTATAGACGTATACAATGTTACCACCGAGCAGTAGGGACCGACCTGCCAGGAATGTTATAAAATATTACATCCGAGATGATAGGTTGCCTTAAGTTAGGATATACAATGTTATAGATGTATATAATGACCCTATCCAGAAGTAGGCGACGACACTCCAGGAATGTTGTAAAATATTACATCCCAGATGTTTGGTTGCGTTAGGTAAGGATATACAACGTTATAGACGTATATTATGTCCCCATCGAGAAGCAGGCGACGACACGCCCGGAATGTTGTAAAATATTACATCCGAGGTGTTAGGTTGCCTTAGGTTAGAATATACAAGGTTATAGATGTATATAATGACCCTATCCAGAAGTAGGCGACGACACTCCAGGAATGTTGTAAAATATTACATCCCAGATGTTAGGTTGCGTTAGGTAAGGATATACAACGTTATAGACGTATATTATGTCCCCATCGAGAAGCAGGCGACGACACGCCCGGAATGTTGTAAAATATTACATCCCAGATGTTAGGTTGCGTTATGTTAGGATATACAACCTTATAGACGTATATTATGTCCCCATCGAGAAGCAGGCGACGACACGCCCGGAATGTTGTAAAATATTACATTCGACATGTTAGGTGGCCTTAGGCTAGGACATATAACGTTATAGACGTATATAATGTTCCCACCGAGAAGTACGGGCGGACACGCCAGGAATGTTGTCAACTATTACATCCGAGATGTTAGGTTGCCTTAGGTTAGGATATATATCGTTATAGACGTATATAATGTTCCTACCGAGACTTGGGGACCGACATGCCAGGAATCTTGTAAAATATTACATCCCAGATGTTAGGTTGCGTTAGGTTATGATATACAACGTTATAGACGTATATTATGTCCCCATCGAGAAGCAGGCGACGACACGCCAGGAATGTTGTGAAATATTACATCCCAGATGTTAGGTTGCGTTATGTTAGGATATACAACCTTATAGACGTATATTATGTCCCCATCGAGAAGCAGGCGACGACACGCCCGGAATGTTGTAAAATATTACATTCGACATGTTAGGTGGCCTTAGGCTAGGACATATAACGTAATAGACGTATATAATGTTCCCACCGAGAAGTACGGGCGGACACGCCAGGAATGTTGTCAACTATTACATCCGAGATGTTAGGTTGCCTTAGGTTAGGATATATAACGTTATAGACGCATATAATCGCCCCATCCAGAAGTAGGCGACGACACGCCAGGAATATTACATCCCAGATGTTAGGTTGCCTTAGACTAGGATATATAACGTTATAGACGTATATAATGTTCCCACCGAAAAATAGGGGCCGACGCGTCAGGAATGTTGTAAAATATTACATTCGACATGTTAGGTGGCCTTAGGCTAGGATATATAACGTTATAGACGTGTATAATGTTCCCACCGAGAAGTACGGGCGGACACGCCAGGAATGTTGTCAACTATTACATTCGAGATGTTAGGTCGCCTTAGGCTAGGATATATAACGTTATAAACGTATACAATGTTCCCACCGAGAAGTTCGGGCCTACACGCCAGGAATGTTGTCAACTGTTACATCCGATATGTTAGGTTGCCTTATGTTAGGATATATATCGTTATAGACGTATATAATGTTCACACCGAGACGTAGGCACCGACATGCAAGGAATGTTGTAAAATATTACATCCGAGGTGTTCGGTTGCGTTAGGTTAGGATATACAACGTTATAGACGTATATAATTTCCCCATGGAGAAGCAGGCGACGACACGCCAGGAATGTTATAAAATATTACATCCGAGATGTTAGGTTGCCTTAGGTTAGAATATACAAGGTTATAGATTTATATAATGACCCTATCCAGAAGTAGGCGACGACACTCCAGGAATGTTGTAAAATATTACATCCCAGATGTTAGGTTGCGTTAGGTTACGATATACAACGTTATAGACGTATATTATGTCCCCATCGAGAAGCAGGCGACGACACGCCAGGAAAGTTGTAAAATATTACATCCGAAATGTTAGGTTCCCTTCGGTTTGGATATATATCGTTATAGACGTATATAATGTTCCTACCGAGACTTGGGGACCGACATGCCAGGAATCTTGTAAAATATTACATCCCAGATGTTAGGTTGCGTTAGGCAATGATATACAACGTTATAGACGTATATTATGTCCCCATCGAGAAGCAGGCGACGACACGCCAGGAATGATGTAAAATATTAAATTCGATATGTTAGGTCGCCTTAGGCTAGGATATATAACGTTATAGACGTATACAATGTTCCCACCGAGAAGTTCGGGCCTACACGCCAGGAATGTTGTCAACTATTACATCCGATATGTTAGGTTGCCTTAGGTCAGGATATATATCGTTATAGACGTATATAATGTTCCCACCGAGACGTAGGCACCGACATGCAAGTAATGTTGTAAAATTTTACATCCCAAATGTTAGGTTGCGTTAGGTAACGATATACAACGTTATAGACGTATATTATGTCCCCATCGAGAAGCAGGCGACGACACGCCAGGAATGTTGTGAAATATTACATCCCAGATGTTAGGTTGCGTTATGTTAGGATATACAACCTTATAGACGTATATTATGTCCCCATCGAGAAGCAGGCGACGACACGCCCGGAATGTTGTAAGATATTACATTCGACATGTTAGGTGGCCTTAGGCTAGGACATATAACGTTATAGACGTATATAATGTTCCCACCGAGAAGTACGAGCGGACACGCCAGGAATGTTGTCAACTATTACATCCAAGATGTTAGGTTGCCTTAGGTTGGGATATATAACGTTATACACGTATATAATCTCCCCATCCAGAAGTAGGAGACGACACGCCAGGAATATAACATCCCAGATGCTAGGTTGCGTTAGGTTAGGATACACAACGTTATAGACGTATATAATGTTCCCATCGAGAACTGGGCGACGACACGCCAGGAATGTGGTAAAATATTACATTCAACATGTTAGGTCGCCTTAGGCTAGGATATATAACGTTATAGACGTATACAATGTTCCCACCGAGAAGTACGGGCCTACACGCCAGGAATGTTGTCAACTATTACATCCGAGATGTTACGTTGCCTTAGGTTAGGATATATACCGTTATAGACGTATACAATGTTTCCACCGAGCAGTAGGGACCGACCTGCCAGGAATGTTATAAAATATTACATCCGAGATGATAGGTTGCCTTAGGTTAGGATATACAATGTTATAGATGTATATAATGACCCTATCCAGAAGTAGGCGACGACACTCCAGGAATGTTGTAAAATATTACATCCCAGATGTTAGGTTGCGTTAGGTAAGGATATACAACGTTATAGACGTATATTATGTCCCCGTCGAGAAGCAGGCGGCGACACGCCAGGAATGTTGTAAAATATTACATCCCAGATGTTAGGTTCCCTTCGGTTTGGATATATATCGTTATAGACGTATATAATGTTCCTACCGAGAGTGGGGGACCGACATGCCAGGAATCTTGTAAAATATTGCATCCCAGATGTTAGGTTGCTTTAGGTTAGGATATACAACGATATAGACGTATATAATGTCCCCATCGAGAAGCAGGCGACGACACGCCAGGAATGTTGTAAAATATTACATTCGACATGTTATGTGGCCTTAGGCTAGGATATATAACGTTATAGACGTATATAATGTTCCCATCGAGAAGCAGGCGACGACACGCCAGGAATGATGTAAAATATTACATTCGACATGTTAGGTCGCCGTAGGCTAGGATATATAACGTTATAGAAGTATACAATGTTCCCGCCGAGAAGTACGGGCCTACACGCCAGGAATGTTGTCAACTATTACATCCGAGGTGTTAGGTTGCCTTAGGTTAGGATATATAACGTTATAGACGTATATAATGTTCCCACCGAGAAGTACGGGCGGACACGCCAGGAATGTTGTCAACTATTACATCCGAGATGTTACGTTGCCTTATGTTGGGATATATAACGTTATAGACGTATATAATCTCCCCATCCAGAAGTAGGCGACGACACGCCAGGAATATTACATCCCAGATGTTAGGTCGCGTTAGGTTAGGATACACAACGTTATAGACGCATATTATGTCCCCATCGAGAAGCAGGCGACGACACGCCAGGAATGTTGTAAAATATTACATTCGACATGTTAGGTCGCCTTAGGCTAGGATATATAACGTTATAGAAGTATACAATGTTCCCGCCGAGAAGTACGGGCCTACACGCCAGGAATGTTGTCACCTATTACATCCGAGGTGTTAGGTTGCCTTAGGTTAGGATATATATCGTTAGAGACGTATATAATGATCCCACCGAGACGTAGGCACTGACATGCCAGGAATGTTGTAAAATATCACATCCGAGATGATAGGTTGCCTTAGGTTACGATATACAATGTTATAGATGTATATAATGTCCCCATCGAGAAGTAGGCGACGACACGCCAGGAATGTTGTGAAATATTACATTCGACATGTTAGGTTGCCTTAGGGTAGGATATATAACGTTATAGACGTATATAATGTTCCCACCGAGAAGTACGGGCGGACACGCCAGGAATGTTGTCAACTATTACATCCGAGATGTTAGGTTGCCTTAGGTTAGGTTATATAACGTTATAGACGTATATAATGTCCCCATCCAGAAGTAGGCACCGACATGACAGGAATGTTGTAAAATATTACATCCGAGATGTTAGGTTCCCTTAGGTTTGGATATATATCGTTATAGACGTATATAATGTTCCTACCGAGACTTGGGGCCCGACATGCCAGGAATCTTGTAAAATATTACATCCCAGATGTTAGGTTGCGTTAGGTTAGGATATGCAACATTATAGAGGTATATAATGTCCCCATCGAGAAGCAGGAGACGACACGCCAGGAATGTTGTAAAATATTACATTCGACATGTTAGGTCGCCTTAGGCTAGGATATATAACGTTATAGATGTATATAATGTTCCCACCGAGAAGTACGGGCGGACACGCCAGGAAAGTTGTCAACTATTACTTCTGAGATGTTAGGTTGCCTTAGGTTAGGACATATATCGTTATAGACGTATATAATGTTCCCACCGAGACGTAGGGACCGACATGCCAGGAATGTTGTAAAATATTACATCCCAGACGTTAGGTTGCGTTAGGTTAGGATATACAACGATATAGACGTATATAATGTCCCCATCGAGAAGCAGGCGACGACACGCCAGGAATGTTGTAAAATATTACATTCGTAATGTTAGGTCGCCTTAGGCTAGGATATATAACGTTATTGACGTATATAATATTCCCATCGAGAAGTACGGGCTGACACGCCTGGAATGTTGTCAACTATTACATCCGAGATGTTAGTTTGCCTTAGGTTAGGATATATATCGTTATAGACGTATAGAATGTTCCCACCCAGAAGTACGGGCGGACACGCCAGGAATGTTGTCAACTATTACATCCGAGATGTTAGGTTGTCTTAGGTTAGGATATAGAACGTTATAGACGTATATAATGTCCCCATCCAGAAGTAGGCGACGACACGCCAGGAATATTACATCCCAGATGTTAGGTTGCGTTAGGTTAGGATACACAACGTTATAGACGTATATAATGTTCCCATCGAGAAGCAGGCGACGACACGCCAGGAATGATGTAAAATATTACATTCAACATGTTAGGTCGCCTTAGGCTAGGATATATAACGTTATAGACGTATACAATGTTCTCACCGAGAAGTACGGACCTACACGCCAGGAATGTTGTCAACTATTACATCCGAGATGTTAGGTTGTCTTAGGTTAGGATATATATCGTTATAGACGTATACAATGTTCCCACCGAAAAATAGGGGTCGACGCGTCAGGAATGTTGTAAAATATTACACCCGAGATGTTAGGTTGCCTTAGGTTAGGATATACAACGTTATAGATGTATATAGTGTTCCCATCGAGAAGCAGGCGACGACACGCCAGGAATGCTGTAAAATATCACATCCGAGATGTTAGGTTGCCTTAGGCTAGGACATATATCGTTATAGACGTATACAATATTCCCACAGAGAAGTAGGGACCGACATGCCAGGAATGTTGTAAAATATTACATCCGAGATGTTAGGTTGCGTTAGGTTAGGATATACAACGTTATAGAGGTATATAATGTCCCCATCGAGAAGCACGCGACGACACTCCATGAATGTTACAAAATATTACATTCTACATGTTAGTTTGCCTTAGGCTAGGATATATAACGTTATAGACGTATACAATGTTCCCACAGAGAAGTAGGGACCGAAATGCCAGGAATGTTGTAAAATATTACATCCGAGATGTTAGGATGCCTTAGGTTAGGATATACAACGTTATAGACGCATAGAATGATCCCACCGAGATGTAGGGACCGACATGCTTGAAATGTTGTCAAATATTACATCCGAGATGTTAGGTTGCCTTAGGCAAGGATATATAACGATATAGACGTATATAATGTTACCACCGAGAACTACGGGCCGACACGTCAGGAACGATGTAAAATATTACATTCGACATGTTAGGTCGCCTTAGGCTAGGATATATAACGTTATAGACGTATATAATGTTCCCACCGAGAAGTACGGGGCTACAGGCCAGGAATGTTGTCAACTATTACATCCGAGATGTTAGGTTGCCTTAGGTTAGGATACATATCGTTATAGACGTATATAATGATCCCACCGAGACGTAGGGACCGACACGCCAGGAATATTGTAAAACATTACATCCCAAATGTTAGGTTGCGTTAGGTTAGGATATACAACGTTATAGACGTATATAATGTCCCCATCGGGACGTAGAGACCGACATGCCAGGAATGTTGTAAAATATTACATCCGAGATGTTAGGTTGCCTTAGGTTAGGATATACAAAGTTATAGACGTATATAATGTCCCCAACGAGAAGCAGGCGACGACACGCCAGGAATGTTGTAAAATATTACATTCGACATGTTATGTGGCCTTAGGCTAGGATATATAAGGTTATAGACGTATATAATGTCCCCATCGAGAAGCAGGCGACGACACGCCAGGAATGTTATAAAATATTACATCCGAGATGTTAGGTCGCCTTAGCTAGGATATATAACGTTATAGACGTATACAATGTTCTCACCGAGAAGTACGGGCCTACACGCCAGGAATGTTGTCAACTATTACATCCGAGATGTTAGGTTGTCTTAGGTTAGGATATATATCGTTATAGACGTATATAGTGGTCCCACAGAGCCGTAGGGACCGACATGCCAGGAATGTTGTAAAATATTACATCCGAGCTGTTAGGTTGCCTTAGGTTACGACATACAAGGTTATAGATGTATATAATGTCCCCATCGAGAAGTAGGCGAAGACACGACAGGAATGTTGTAAAATATTACATTCGACATGTTAGGTTGCCTTAGGCTAGGATATAAAACGTTATAGCCGTATATAGTGTTCCCACCGAAAAATAGGTCCCGACGCGTCAGGAATGTTGTAAAAGTTTACACCCGAGATGTTAGGTTCCCTTAGGTTAGGATATACAACGTTATAGACGTATAGTGTGTTCCCACCGAGATGTTGGGACCGACATGCCAGGAATGTTGTAAAATATTACATCCGAGATGTTAGGTTGCCTTAGGTTAGGATATACAACGTTATAGATGTATATAATGGCCCCATCCAAAGTAGGCGACGACACGCCAGGAATGTTGTAAAATATTACATTCCAGATGTTAGGTTGCCTTAGGTTACGATATACAAGGTTATAGATGTATATAATGTCACCATCGAGAAGTAGGCGACGACACGACAGGAATGTTGTAAAATATTACATTCGACACGTTAGGTCGCCTTAGGCTAGGACATATATCGTTCTAGACGTATACAATGTTCCCACAGAGAAGTAGGGACCGACATGCCAGGAATGTTGTAAAATATTACATCCGAGATGTTAGGTTGCCTTAGGCTAGGATATATAACGTTATAGACGTATATAATGTTACCACCGAGAAGTAGGGACCGACATGCCAGGAATGTTGTAAAATATTACATCCCAGATGTTAGGTTGCGTTAGGTAAGGATATAGAACGTTACGGACGTATATAATGTCCCCATCGAGAAGCAGGCGACGACACGCCAGAATGTTGTAAAATATTACATTCGAGATGTTAGGTTCCCTTATGTTAGGATATATAACGTTATAGACGTATATGATGTTCCCACCGAAAAATAGGAGCGGACGCGCCAGGAATCGTGTAAAATATCACATCCGAGATGTTAGGTTGCCTTAGGTTAGGATATATAACGTTATAGACATATATAATCTCCCCATCCAGAAGTAGGCGACTACACGCCAGGAATATTACATTCGAGATGTTAGGTTGCCTTAGGTTAGGATATACAATGTTATAGATGTATATAATGTCCCCATCGAGAAGTAGGCGACGACACGCCATGAATGTTGTAAAATATTACATCCGAGATGTTAGGTTGCCTTAGGCTAGGATATATATCGTTATAGACGTATACAATGTTCCCACCGAAAAATAGGGGCCGACGCGTCAGGCATGTTGTAAAATATTACACCCGAGATGTTAGGTTCCCTTAGGTTAGGATGTACAACGTTATAGACGTATAGTATGTTCACACCGAGATGTAGGGACCGACATGCCAGGAATGTTGTAAAATATTACATCCGAGATGTTAGGTTGCGTTGGGTTAATATATACAACGTTGTAGACGTATATAATGTTCCCATCGAGAAGCAGGCGACGACACGCTAGGAATATTATAAAATATTACATCCGAGATGTTAGGTTGCCTTAGGCTAGGATATATAACGTTATAGACGTATACAATGTTCTCACCGGGAAGTACGGGCCCACACGCCAGGAATGTTGTCAACTATTACATCCGAGATGTTAGGTTGTTTTAGGTTAGGATATATATCGTTATAGACGTATACAATGTTCCCACCGAAAAATAGGGGCCGACGCGTCAGGAATGTTGTAAAATATTACACCCGAGATGTTAGGTTTCCTTAGGTTAGGATATACAAAGTTATAGACGTATAGTATGTTCCCACCGAGATGTAGGGACCGACATGCCAGGAATGTTGTAAAATATTACATCCGAGATGTTAGATTGCTTTAGGTTAGGATATACAACGTTATAGACGTATATAATGTCACCATCGAGAAGCAGGCGACGACACGCCAGGAATGTTGTAAAATATTACATTCGACATGCTATGTGGCCTTAGGCTAGGATATATAACGCTATAGACGTATATAATGTTCCCACCGAGAAGTACGGGCGGACACGCCAGGAATGTTGTCAACTATTACATCCGAGATGTTAGGTTGCCTTAGGTTAGGATATATAACGTTATAGACGTATACAATGTTTCCACCGAGAAGTAGGGACCGATATGCCAGGAATGTTGTAAAATATTACATCCGAGATGTTAGGTTGCCTTAGGCTAGGATATATACCGTTATAAATGTATATAATGTTCCCACCGAAAAATAGGGGCCGACGCGTCAGGAATGTTGTAAAATATTACACTCAAGATGTTAGGTTCCCTTAGGTTAGGATATACAACGTTATAGACGTATAGTATGTTCCCACCGAGATGTAGGGTCCGACATGCCAGGAATGTTGTAAAATATTACATCCGAGATGTTAGGTTGCGTTGGGTTAATATATACAACGTTGTAGACGTATATAATGTCCCCATCGAGAAGCAGGCGACGACACGCCAGGAATGTTGTAAAATATTACATTCGACATGCTATGTGGCCTTAGGCTAGGATATATAACGCTATAGACGTATATAATGTTCCCACCGAGAAGTACGGGCGGACACGCCAGGAATGTTGTCAACTATTACATCCGAGATGTTAGGTTGCCTTAGGTTAGGATATATAACGTTATAGACGTATACAATGTTTCCACCGAGAAGTAGGGACCGATATGCCAGGAATGTTGTAAAATATTACATCCGAGATGTTAGGTTGCCTTAGGCTAGGATATATACCGTTATAAATGTATATAATGTTCCCACCGAAAAATAGGGGCCGACGCGTCAGGAATGTTGTAAAATATTACACTCGAGATGTTAGGTTCCCTTAGGTTAGGATATACAACGTTATAGACGTATAGTATGTTCCCACCGAGATGTATGGACCGACATGCCAGGAATGTTGTAAAATATTACATCCGAGATGTTAGATTGCTTTAGGTTAGGATATACAACGTTATAGACGTATATAATGTCACCATCGAGAAGCAGGCGACGACACGCCAGGAATGTTGTAAAATATTACATTCGACATGTTATGTGGCCTTAGGCTAGGATATATAACGCTATAGACGTATATAATGTTCCCACCGAGAAGTACGGGCGGACACGCCAGGAATGTTGTCAACTATTACATCCGAGATGTTAGGTTGCCTTAGGTTAGGATATATAACGTTATAGACGTATACAATGTTTCCACCGAGAAGTAGGGACCGATATGCCAGGAATGTTGTAAAATATTACATCCGAGATGTTAGGTTGCGTTGGGTTAATATATACAACGTTGTAGACGCATATAATGTTCCAATCGAGAAGCAGGCGACGACAAGCCAGGAATGTTATATAGTATTACATCCGAGATGTTAGGTCGCCTTAGGCTAGGATATATAACGCTATAGACGTATACAATGTTCTCACCGAGAAGTACGGGCCTACACGCCAGGAATGTTGTCAACTATTACATCCGAGATGTTAGGTTGCTTTAGGTTAGGATATACAACGTTATAGACGTATATAATGTCCCCATCGAGAAGCAGGCGACGACACGCCAGGAATGTTGTAAAATATTACATTCGACATGTTGGGTCGCCTTAGGCTAGGACATATATCGTTTTAGACGTATACAGTGTTCCCACAGAGAAGTAGGGACCGACATGGGAGGAATGTTGTCAACTATTACATCCGAGATGTTAGGTTGCCTTAGGCTAGGATATATATCGTTATAGACGTATACAATGTTCCCACCGAGAAGTAGGAACCGACATGCCAGGAATGTTGTAAAATATTACATCCGAGATGTTAGGTTGCGTTAGGTTAGGATATACAACGTTATAGACGTATATAATGTCCCCATCGAGAAGCACGTGACGACACTCCATGAATTTTATAAAATATTACATTCGACATGTTACGTTGCCTTAGGCTAGGATATATATCGTTATAGACGCATACAATGTTCCCACCGAGAAGTAGGGACCGACATGCCAAGAATGTTGTAAAATATTACATCCGAGATGTTAGGTTGCCTTAGGTTAGGATATACAACGTTATAGATGTATATAGTGTCCCCATCGAGAAGCAGGGGACGACACGCCAGGAATGCTGTAAAATATCACATCCGAGATGTTAGGTTGCCTTAGGCTAGGACATATATCGTTATAGACGTATAGAATATTCCCACAGAGAAGTAGGGACCGACATGCCAGGAATGTTGTAAAATATTACAGTCGAGATGTTAGGTTGCCTTAGGTTAGCATATACAACGTTATAGATGTATATAATGTCCCCTTCGAGAAGCAGGCGACGACATGCCAGGAATGATGTAAAATATTACATCCGAGATGTTAGGTTGCGTTAGGTTAGGATATACAACGTTATAGAGGTATATAATGTCCCCATCGAGAAGCACGCGACGACACTCCATGAATGTTACAAAATATTACATTCGACATGTTAGTTTGCCTTAGGCTAGGATATATAACGTTATAGCTGTATACAATGTTCCCACAGAGAAGTAGGGACCGAAATGACAGGAATGTTGTAAAATATTACATCCGAGATGTTAGGATGCCTTAGGTTAGGATATACAACGTTATAGACGCATAGAATGATCCCACCGAGATGTAGGGACCGACATGCCAGAAATGTTGTCAAATATTACATCCGAGATGTTAGGTTGCCTTAGGCTAGGATATATAACGTTATAGACGTATATAATGTTACCACCGAGAACTACGGGCCGACACGTCAGGAACGATGTAAAATATTACATTCGTCATGTTAGGTCGCCTTAGGCTAGGATATATAACGTTATAGACGTATATAATGTTCCCACCGAGAAGTACGGACCTACACGCCAGGAATGTTGTCAACTATTACATACGCGATGTTAGGTTGCCTTAGGTTAAGATATATATCGTTATAGACGTATATAATGATCCCACCGAGACGTAGGGACCGACACGCCTGGAATATTGTAAAATATTACATCCCAAATGTTAGGTTGCGTTATGTTAGGATATACAACGTTATAGACGTATAGTATGTTCCCACCGAGATGTAGGGACCGACACGCCAGGAATGTTGTAAAATATTACATCCGAGATGTTAGGTTGCGTTAGGTTAGGATATACAACGTTATAGACGTATATTATGTCTCCATCGAGAAGCAGGCGACGACACGCCAGGAATGTTGTAAAATATTACATCCGAGATGTTATGTGGCCTTAGGCTAGGATATATAACGTTATAGACGTATATAATGTTCCCACCGAGAAGTACGGACCTACACGCCAGGAATGTTGTCAACTATTACATCCGCGATGTTGGGTTGCCTTAGGTTAAGATATATATCGTTATAGACGTATATAATGATCCCACCGAGACGTAGGGACCGACACGCCTGGAATATTGTAAAATATTACATCCCAAATGTTAGGTTGCGTTATGTGAGGATATACAACGTTATAGACGTATAGTATGTTCCCACCGAGATGTAGGGACCGACACGACAGGAATGTTGTAAAATATTACATCCGAGATGTTAGGTTGCGTTAGGTTAGGATATACAACGTTATAGACGTATATTATGTCTCCATCGAGAAGCAGGCGACGACACGCCAGGAATGTTGTAAAATATTACATCCGAGATGTTAGGTTGCGTTAGGTTAGGATATACAACGTTATAGACGTATATAATGTCCCCATCGAGAAGCACGCGACGACACACCATGAATGTTATAAAATATTACATTCGACATGTTAGGTTGCGTTAGGATAGGATATACAACGTTATAGACGTATATTATGTCCCCATCGAGAAGCAGGCGACGACACGCCAGGAATGTTGTAAAATATTACATCCGAGATGTTAGGTTCCCTTAGGTTTGGATATATATCGTTATAGACGTATATAATGTTCCTACCGAGACTTGGGGACCGACATGCCAGGAATCTTGTATAACATTACATCCCAGATGTTAGGTTGCCTTAGGTTAGGATATACAACGATATAGACGTATGTAATGTCCCCATTGAGAAGCAGGAGACGACACGCCAGGAATGTTGTAAAATATTACATTCGACATGTTAGGTGGCCTTAGGCTAGGATATATATCGTTATAGACGTATACAATGTTTCCCCCGAGAAGTAGGGACCGACATGCCAGGAATGTTGTAAAATATTACATCCGAGATATTAGGCTGCCTTAGGTTGGGATATACAAGGTTATAGATGTATATAATGTCCCCATCGAGAAGTAGGCGACGACACGCCAGGAATGTTGTAAAATATTACATTCGCCATTCTAGGTTGCCTTAGACTAGGATATATAACGTTATAGACTTATATAATGTTCCCACCGAATAATAGGGGCTGACGCGTCAGGAATGTTGTAAAATATTAAACCCGAGATGTTAGGTTGCCTTAGGTTAGGATATACAACGATATAGACGTATGTAATGTCCCCATTGAGAAGCAGGAGACGACACGCCAGGAATGTTGTAAAATATTACATTCGACATGTTAGGTGGCCTTAGGCTAGGATATATATCGTTATAGACGTATACAATGTTTCCCCCGAGAAGTAGGGACCGACATGCCAGGAATCTTGTAAAATATTACAACACAGATGTTAGGTTGCTTTAGGTTAGGATATACAACGTTATAGACGTATATAACGTCCCCATCGAGAAGCAGGCGACGACACGCCAGGAATGTTGTAAAATATTACATTCGACATGTTAGGTGGCCTTAGGCTAGGATATATAACGTTATAGAGGTATATAATGACCCCATCCAGAAGTAGGCGACGACACGCCAGGAATGTTGTAAAATATTACATCCCAGATGTTAGGTTGCGTTGGGTTAGGATATACAACGTTATAGACGTATATTAAGTACCCATCGAGAAGCAGGCGACGACACGCCAAGAAAGTTGTAAAATATTGCATCCCAGATGTTAGGTTGCGTTAGGTTAGGATATATATTATTATAGACGTATATAATGTCCCCATCGAGAAGCAGGAGACGACACGCAAGGAATGTTGTAAAATATTACATCCCAGATGTTAGGTTGCGTTAGGTTAGGATATACAACGTTATAGACGTATATTATGTCCCCATCGAGAAGCAGGCGACGACACGCCAGGAATGTTGTAAAATATTACATCCGAGATGTTATGTGGCCTTAGGCTAGAATATATAACGTAGTAGACGTACATAATGTCCCCACCGAGAAGTACGGGCCGACACGCCCGGGATTCTGTGAAACATTACCAGCGAGGGTCTAGCTGGGCTAGGTTAGGTTACATTACGTTATAGAAGTATATAATGTTCCCACCGAGAAGTAGGGGCCGACACGCCAGAAATGTTGGAAAATACTACATCCGAGATGTTAGCTTGCCTTAGGATAGGATATATAACGTTATAGGCGTATATAATGTCCGCGCCGAGATGTACGGGACGACACGAACGGTATTCTGTGAAACATTACCAGCGAGGGACTAGCTGGGTTAGGTTAGAATCTATTACGTTATAGACGTACATAATGTCTCCACCTAGACGCACAGGACGACACGAACGGGATTTTGGAAAACATTACCAGCGAGGGGCTAGATGGGTTAGGATAGGTTATATTACGTAATAGACATATATAATGTTCCCACCGAGAAGTAGGGGCCGACCCGCCTGGAATGTTATAAAATACTACATTCGAGATGTTACGTTGCCTTAGGTTAGGATATATAACGTTATAGACGTATATAATGTCCACACCGAGAAGTACGGCCCGACACGCCCGGGATTCTGTAAAACATTACCAGCGAGGGTCTAGATGGGTTTGGTTAGGTTCTATTACGTTATAGACGTATACAATGTCTGCACCGAGACGCACGGGACGACACGAACGGGATTCCGTAAAACATTACCAGCGAGGGTATAGATTTGTTGGGTTAGGATCTATTACGTTATAGACGCATATAATGTTCCCACCGAGGAGTAGGGGTCAACCCGCCAGGAATGTTGGGAAATACTACATCTGAGATGTTAGGTTGCCTCAGGTTAGGATATATAACGTAGTGGACGTACATAATGTCCACAACTAGAAGTACGGGCCGACACGCCCGGGATTCTGTGAAACATTACCAGCGAGAGTCTAGCTGGGCTAGGTTAGGTTACATTACGTTATAGAAGTATATAATGTTCCCACCGAGAAGTAGGGGCCGACCCGCCAGAAATGTTGGAAAATACTACATTCGAGATGTTAGGTTGCCTTAGGATAGGAAATATAACGTTATAGACATCTGTAATGTCCGCACTGAGACGTACGGGACGACACGAACGGGATTCTGTAAAACATTACCAGCGAGGGTCGAGATGGGTTAGGTAGGGATCTATTACGTTATAGACGTATATAATGTTCCCACCGAGAAGTAGGGGCCGACCCGCCAGCAATGTTGGAAAATACTACATCCGAGATGTTAGGATGCCTCAGGTTAGGATATATAACGTAGTGGACGTACATAATGTCCACAACTAGAAGTACGGGCCGACACGACCGATATTCTGTAAAACATTATCACCGAGGGGCAAAATGAGTTAGGTTAGGTTATATTACGATGTAGACGTATATAATGTTCCCACCGAGAAGTAGAGGCCGATCCGCCAGGAATGTTGGAAAATACTACATCCGCCATGTTACGTTGCCTTAGGTTGGGATATATAACGTTATAGACGTATAACATGTCCCCACCGAGAAGTACGGGCCGACACGAAAGGGATTCTGTAAAACATTACCAGCGAGATTCTAGATGGGTTAGGTTAGGTTATATTGGGTTACAGACGTATATAATGTGCCCGCCGAGAAGTAGGTGCCGACCCGCCTGGAATGTTGAAAAATACTACATTCGAGATGTTAGGTTGCCTTACATTAGGATATACAACGTTATAGATGTATATAATGACCCCATCCAGAAGTAGGCGACGACACGCCAGGAATGTTGTAAAATATTACATCCCAGATGTTAGGTTGCGTTGGGTTAGGATATACAACGTTATAGACGTATATTATGTCCCCATCGAGAAGCAGGCGACTACACGCTAGGAATGTTGTAAAATATTACATCCCAGATGTTAGGTTGCGTTAGGTTAGGATATACAACATTACAGCCGTATGTAATGTCCCCATCGAGAAGCAGGAGACGACACGACAGGAATCTTGTAAAATATTACATTCGAAATGTTAGGTCGCCTTAGGCTAGGATATATAACGTTATTGACGTATATAATATTCCCACCGAGAAGTACGGGCTGACACGCCTGGAATGTTGTCAACTATTACATCCGAGATGTTAGTTTGCCTTAGGTTAGGATATATATCGTTATAGACGTATAGAATGTTCCCACCCAGAAGTACGGGCGGACACGCCAGGAATGTTGTCAACTATTACATCCGAGATGTTAGGTTGTCTTAGGTTAGGATATAGAACGTTATAGACGTATATAATGTCCCCATCCAGAAGCAGGCGACGACACGCCAGGAATGATGTAAAATATTACATTCAACATGTTAGGTCGCCTTAGGCTAGGATATATAACGTTATAGACGTATACAATGTTCTCACCGAGAAGTACGGGCCTACACGCCAGGAATGTTGTCAACTATTACATCCGAGATGTTAGGTTGTCTTAGGTTAGGATATATATCGTTATAGACGTATACAATGTTCCCACCGAAAAATAGGGGCCGACGCGTCAGGAATGTTGTAAAATATTACACCCGAGATGTTAGGTTTCCTTAGGTTAGGATATAAAACGTTATAGACGTATAGTATGTTCCCACCGAGATGTAGGGACCGACACGCCAGGAATTTTGTAAAATATTACATCCTAGATGTTAGGTTGCGTTAGGTTAGGATATACAACGTTATAGACGTATATAATGTCCCCATCGAGAAGCACGCGACGACACTCCATGAATGTTATAAAATATTACATTCGACATGTTAGGTTGCCTTAGGCTAGGATATATATCGTTATAGACGTATACAATGTGCCCACCGAGAAGTAGGGACCGACATGCCAAGAATGTTGTAAAATATTACATCCGAGGTGTTAGGTTGCCTTAGGTTAGGATATACAACGTTATAGATGTATATAGTGTTCCCATCGAGAAGCAGGCGACGACACGCCAGGAATGCTGTAAAATATCACATCCGAGATGTTAGGTTGCCTTAGGCTAGGACATATATCGTTATAGACGTATACAATATTCCCACAGAGAAGTAGGGACCGACATGCCAGGAATGTTGTAAAATATTACATCCGAGATGTTAGGTTGCGTTAGGTTAGGATATACAACGTTATAGAGGTATATAATGTCCCCATCGAGAAGCACGCGACGACACTCCATGAATGTTACAAAATATTACATTCTACATGTTAGTTTGCCTTAGGCTAGGATATATAACGTTATAGACGTATACAATGTTCCCACAGAGAAGTAGGGACCGAAATGCCAGGAATGTTGTAAAATATTACATCCGAGATGTTAGGATGCCTTAGGTTAGGATATACAACGTTATAGACGCATAGAATGATCCCACCGAGATGTAGGGACCGACATGCTTGAAATGTTGTCAAATATTACATCCGAGATGTTAGGTTGCCTTAGGCAAGGATATATAACGATATAGACGTATATAATGTTACCACCGAAAACTACGGGCCGACACGTCAGGAACGATGTAAAATATTACATTCGACATGTTAGGTCGCCTTAGGCTAGGATATATAACGTTATAGACGTATATAATGTTCCCACCGAGAAGTACGGGGCTACACGCCAGGAATGTTGTCAACTATTACATCCGAGATGTTAGGTTGCCTTAGGTTAGGATATATATCGTTATAGACGTATATAATGATCCCACCGAGACGTAGGGACCGACACGCCAGGAATATTGTAAAACATTACATCCCAAATCTTAGGTTGCGTTAGGTTAGGATATACAACGTTATAGACGTATATAATGTCCCCATCGGGACGTAGAGACCGACATGCCAGGAATGTTGTAAAATATTACATCCGAGATGTTAGGTTGCCTTAGGTTAGGATATACAAAGTTATAGACGTATATAATGTCCCCAACGAGAAGCAGGCGACGACACGCCAGGAATGTTGTAAAATATTACATTCGACATGTTATGTGGCCTTAGGCTAGGATATATAAGGTTATAGACGTATATAATGTTCCCACCGAGAAGTACGGGCGGACACGCCAGGAATGTTGTCAACTATTACATCCGAGATGTTAGGTTGCCTTAGGTTAGGATATATAACGTTATAGACATATATAATCTCCCCATCCAGAAGTAGGCGACTACACGCCAGGAATATTACATTCGAGATGTTAGGTTGCCTTAGGTTAGGATATACAATGTTATAGTTGTATATAATGTCCCCATCGAGAAGTAGGCGACGACACGCCAGGAATGTTGTAAAATATTACATCCGAGATGTTAGGTTGCGTTAGGTTAGGATATACAACGTTATAGACGTATATAATGTCCCCATCGAGAAGCACGCGACGACACTCCATGAATGTTATAAAATATTACATTCGACATGTTACGTTGCCTTAGGCTAGGATATATAACGTTATAGCTGTATACCATGTTCCCACAGAGAAGTAGGGACCGAAATGCCAGGAATGTTGTAAAATATTACATCTGAGATGTTAGGATGCCTTAGGTTAGGATATACAACGTTATAGACGTATATAATGTCCCCATCGAGAAGCAGGCGACGACACGCCAGGAATGTTGTAAAATATTACATTCGACATGTTATGTGGCCTTAGGCTAGGATATATAACGCTATAGACGTATATAATGTTCCCACCGAAAAGTACGGGCGGACACGCCAGGAATGTTGTCAACTATTACATCCGAGATGTTAGGTTGCCTTAGGCTAGGATATATAACGTTATAGACGTATATAATGTTCCCACCGAGAAGTAGGGGCCGACCCGCCTGGAATGTTGTAAAATACTACATTCGAGATGTTACGTTGCCTTAGGTTAGGATATATAACGTTATAGACGTATATAATGTCCACACCGAGAAGTACGGCCCGACACGCCCGGGATTCTGTAAAACATTACCAGCGAGGGTCTAGATGGGTTTGGTTAGGTTCTATTACATTATAGACGTATATAATGTTCCCACCGAGAAGTAGAGGCCGCCCCGCCAGAAATGTTGGAAAATACTACATTCGAGATGTTAAGTTGCCTTAGGATAGGAAATTTAACGTTATAGACGTATACAATGTCTGCACCGAGACGCACGGGACGACACGAACGGGATTCCGTAAAACATTACCAGCGAGGGTATAGATTTGTTAGGTTAGGATCTATTACGTTATAGACGCATATAATGTTCCCACCGAGGAGTAGGGGTCAACCCGCCAGGAATGTTGGGAAATACTACATCTGAGATGTTAGGTTGCCTCAGGTTAGCATATATAACGTAGTGGACGTACATAATGTCCACAACTAGAAGTACGGGCCGACACGCCCGGGATTCTGTGAAACATTACCAGCGAGAGTCTAGCTGGGCTAGGTTAGGTTACATTACGTTATAGAAGTATATAATGTTCCCACCGAGAAGTAGGGGCCGACCCGCCAGAAATGTTGGAAAATACTACATTCGAGATGTTAGGTTGCCTTAGGATAGGAAATATAACGTTATAGACATCTGTAATGTCCGCACTGAGACGTACGGGACGACACGAACGGGATTCTGTAAAACATTACCAGCGAGGGTCGAGATGGGTTAGGTAGGGATCTATTACGTTATAGACGTATATAATGTTCCCACCGAGAAGTAGGGGCCGATCCGCCAGGAATGTTGGAAAATACTACATCCGCCATGTTACGTTGCCTTAGGTTGGGATATATAACGTTATAGACGTATAACATGTCCCCACCGAGAAGTACGGGCCGACACGAAAGGGATTCTGTAAAACATTACCAGCGAGATTCTAGATGGGTTAGGTTAGGTTATATTGGGTTACAGACGTATATAATGTGCCCGCCGAGAAGTAGGTGCCGACCCGCCTGGAATGTTGAAAAATACTACATTCGAGATGTTAGGTTGCCTTACATTAGGATATACAACGTTATAGATGTATATAATGACCCCATCCAGAAGTAGGCGACGACACGCCAGGAATGTTGTAAAATATTACATCCCAGATGTTAGGTTGCGTTGGGTTAGGATATACAACGTTATAGACGTATATTATGTCCCCATCGACAAGCAGGCGACTACACGCTAGGAATGTTGTAAAATATTACATCCCAGATGTTAGGTTGCGTTAGGTTAGGATATACAACATTACAGCCGTATGTAATGTCCCCATCGAGAAGCAGGAGACGACACGACAGGAATCTTGTAAAATATTACATTCGAAATGTTAGGTCGCCTTAGGCTAGGATATATAACGTTATTGACGTATATAATATTCCCACCGAGAAGTACGGGCTGACACGCCTGGAATGTTGTCAACTATTACATCCGAGATGTTAGTTTGCCTTAGGTTAGGATATATATCTTTATAGACGTATAGAATGTTCCCACCCAGAAGTACGGGCGGACACGCCAGGAATGTTGTCAACTATTACATCCGAGATGTTAGGTTGTCTTAGGTTAGGATATAGAACGTTATAGACGTATATAATGTCCCCATCCAGAAGTAGGCGACGACACGCCAGGAATATTACATCCCAGATGTTAGGTTGCGTTAGGTTAGGATACACAACGTTATAGACGTATATAATGTTCCCATCGAGAAGCAGGCGACGACACGCCAGGAATGATGTAAAATATTACATTCAACATGTTAGGTCGCCTTAGGCTAGGATATATAACGTTATAGACGTATACAATGTTCTCACCGAGAAGTACGGGCCTACACGCCAGGAATGTTGTCAACTATTACATCCGAGATGTTAGGTTGTCTTAGGTTAGGATATATATCGTTATAGACGTATACAATGTTCCCACCGAAAAATAGGGGCCGACGCGTCAGGAATGTTGTAAAATATTACACCCGAGATGTTAGGTTTCCTTAGGTTAGGATATAAAACGTTATAGACGTATAGTATGTTCCCACCGAGATGTAGGGACCGACACGCCAGGAATTTTGTAAAATATTACATCCTAGATGTTAGGTTGCGTTAGGTTAGGATATACAACGTTATAGACGTATATAATGTCCCCATCGAGAAGCACGCGACGACACTCCATGAATGTTATAAAATATTACATTCGACATGTTAGGTTGCCTTAGGCTAGGATATATATCGTTATAGACGTATACAATGTGCCCACCGAGAAGTAGGGACCGACATGCCAAGAATGTTGTAAAATATTACATCCGAGGTGTTAGGTTGCCTTAGGTTAGGATATACAACGTTATAGATGTATATAGTGTTCCCATCGAGAAGCAGGCGACGACACGCCAGGAATGCTGTAAAATATCACATCCGAGATGTTAGGTTGCCTTAGGCTAGGACATATATCGTTATAGACGTATACAATATTCCCACAGAGAAGTAGGGACCGACATGCCAGGAATGTTGTAAAATATTACATCCGAGATGTTAGGTTGCGTTAGGTTAGGATATACAACGTTATAGAGGTATATAATGTCCCCATCGAGAAGCACGCGACGACACTCCATGAATGTTACAAAATATTACATTCTACATGTTAGTTTGCCTTAGGCTAGGATATATAACGTTATAGACGTATACAATGTTCCCACAGAGAAGTAGGGACCGAAATGCCAGGAATGTTGTAAAATATTACATCCGAGATGTTAGGATGCCTTAGGTTAGGATATACAACGTTATAGACGCATAGAATGATCCCACCGAGATGTAGGGACTGACATGCTTGAAATGTTGTCAAATATTACATCCGAGATGTTAGGTTGCCTTAGGCAAGGATATATAACGATATAGACGTATATAATGTTACCACCGAAAACTACGGGCCGACACGTCAGGAACGATGTAAAATATTACATTCGACATGTTAGGTTGCCTTAGGTTAGGATATATATCGTTATAGACGTATATAATGATCCCACCGAGACGTAGGGACCGACACGCCAGGAATATTGTAAAACATTACATCCCAAATCTTAGGTTGCGTTAGGTTAGGATATACAACGTTATAGACGTATATAATGTCCCCATCGGGACGTAGAGACCGACATGCCAGGAATGTTGTAAAATATTACATCCGAGATGTTAGGTTGCCTCAGGTTAGGATATACAAAGTTATAGACGTATATAATGTCCCCAACGAGAAGCAGGCGACGACACGCCAGGAATGTTGTAAAATATTACATTCGACATGTTATGTGGCCTTAGGCTAGGATATATAAGGTTATAGACGTATATAATGTTCCCACCCAGAAGTACGGGCGGACACGCCAGGAATGTTGTCAACTATTACATCCGAGATGTTAGGTTGCCTTAGGTTAGGATATATAACGTTATAGACATATATAATCTCCCCATCCAGAAGTAGGCGACTACACGCCAGGAATATTACATTCGAGATGTTAGGTTGCCTTAGGTTAGGATATACAATGTTATAGTTGTATATAATGTCCCCATCGAGAAGTAGGCGACGACACGCCAGGAATGTTGTAAAATATTACATCCGAGATGTTAGGTTGCGTTAGGTTAGGATATACAACGTTATAGACGTATATAATGTCCCCATCGAGAAGCACGCGACGACACTCCATGAATGTTATAAAATATTACATTCGACATGTTACGTTGCCTCAGGCTAGGATATATAACGTTATAGCTGTATACCATGTTCCCACAGAGAAGTAGGGACCGAAATGCCAGGAATGTTGTAAAATATTACATCTGAGATGTTAGGATGCCTTAGGTTAGGATATACAACGTTATAGACGTATATAATGTCCCCATCGAGAAGCAGGCGACGACACGCCAGGAATGTTGTAAAATATTACATTCGACATGTTATGTGGCCTTAGGCTAGGATATATAACGCTATAGACGTATATAATGTTCCCACCGAAAAGTACGGGCGGACACGCCAGGAATGTTGTCAACTATTACATCCGAGATGTTAGGTTGCCTTAGGCTAGGATATATAACGTTATAGACGTATATAATGTTCCCACCGAGAAGTAGGGGCCGACCCGCCTGGAAGGTTGTAAAATACTACATTCGAGATGTTACGTTGCCTTAGGTTAGGATATATAACGTTATAGACGTATAGAATGTTCCCACCCAGAAGTACGGGCGGACACGCCAGGAATGTTGTCAACTATTACATCCGAGATGTTAGGTTGTCTTAGGTTAGGATATAGAACGTTATAGACGTATATAATGTCCCCATCCAGAAGTAGGCGACGAAACGCCAGGAATATTACATCCCAGATGTTAGGTTGCGTTAGGTTAGGATACACAACGTTATAGACGTATATAATGTTCCCATCGAGAAGCAGGCGACGACACGCCAGGAATGATGTAAAATATTACATTCAACATGTTAGGTCGCCTTAGGCTAGGATATATAACGTTATAGACGTATGCAATGTTCTCACCGAGAAGTACGGGCCTACACGCCAGGAATGTTGTCAACTATTACATCCGAGATGTTAGGTTGTCTTAGGTTAGGATATATATCGTTATAGACGTATACAATGTTCCCACCGAAAAATAGGGGCCGACGCGTCAGGAATGTTGTAAAATATTACACCCGAGATGTTAGGTTTCCTTAGGTTAGGATATAAAACGTTATAGACGTATAGTATGTTCCCACCGAGATGTAGGGACCGACACGCCATGAATTTTGTAAAATATTACATCCTAGATGTTGGGTTGCGTTAGGTTAGGATATACAACGTTATAGACGTATATAATGTCCCCATCGAGAAGCACGCGACGACACTCCATGAATGTTATAAAATATTACATTCGACATGTTAGGTTGCCTTAGGCTAGGATATATATCGTTATAGACGTATACAATGTGCCCACCGAGAAGTAGGGACCGACATGCCAAGAATGTTGTAAAATATTACATCCGAGGTGCTAGGTTGCCTTAGGTTAGGATATACAACGTTATAGATGTATATAGTGTTCCCATCGAGAAGCAGGCGACGACACGCCAGGAATGCTGTAAAATATCACATCCGAGATGTTAGGTTGCCTTAGGCTAGGACATATATCGTTATAGACGTATACAATATTCCCACAGAGAAGTAGGGACCGACATGCCAGGAATGTTGTAAAATATTACATCCGAGATGTTAGGTTGCGTTAGGTTAGGATATACAACGTTATAGAGGTATATAATGTCCCCATCGAGAAGCACGCGACGACACTCCATGAATGTTACAAAATATTACATTCTACATGTTAGTTTGCCTTAGGCTAGGATATATAACGTTATAGACGTATACAATGTTCCCACAGAGAAGTAGGGACCGAAATGCCAGGAATGTTGTAAAATATTACATCCGAGATGTTAGGATGCCTTAGGTTAGGATATACAACGTTATAGACGCATAGAATGATCCCACCGAGATGTAGGGACCGACATGCTTGAAATGTTGTCAAATATTACATCCGAGATGTTAGGTTGCCTTAGGCAAGGATATATAACGATATAGACGTATATAATGTTACCACCGAAAACTACGGGCCGACACGTCAGGAACGATGTAAAATATTACATTCGACATGTTAGGTCGCCTTAGGCTAGGATATATAACGTTATAGACGTATATAATGTTCCCACCGAGAAGTACGGGGCTACACGCCAGGAATGTTGTCAACTATTACATCCGAGATGTTAGGTTGCCTTAGGTTAGGATATATATCGTTATAGACGTATATAATGATCCCACCGAGACGTAGGGACCGACACGCCAGGAATATTGTAAAACATTACATCCCAAATCTTAGGTTGCGTTAGGTTAGGATATACAACGTTATAGACGTATATAATGTCCCCATCGGGACGTAGAGACCGACATGCCAGGAATGTTGTAAAATATTACATCCGAGATGTTAGGTTGCCTTAGGTTAGGATATACAAAGTTATAGACGTATATAATGTCCCCAACGAGAAGCAGGCGACGACACGCCAGGAATGTTGTAAAATATTACATTCGACATGTTATGTGGCCTTAGGCTAGGATATATAAGGTTATAGACGTATATAATGTTCCCACCGAGAAGTACGGGCGGACACGCCAGGAATGTTGTCAACTATTACATCCGAGATGTTAGGTTGCCTTAGGTTAGGATATATAACGTTATAGACATATATAATCTCCCCATCCAGAAGTAGGCGACTACACGCCAGGAATATTACATTCGAGATGTTAGGTTGCCTTAGGTTAGGATATACAATGTTATAGTTGTATATAATGTCCCCATCGAGAAGTAGGCGACGACACGCCAGGAATGTTGTAAAATATTACATCCGAGATGTTAGGTTGCGTTAGGTTAGGATATACAACGTTATAGACGTATATAATGTCCCCATCGAGAAGCACGCGACGACACTCCATGAATGTTATAAAATATTACATTCGACATGTTACGTTGCCTTAGGCTAGGATATATAACGTTATAGCTGTATACCATGTTCCCACAGAGAAGTAGGGACCGAAATGCCAGGAATGTTGTAAAATATTACATCTGAGATGTTAGGATGCCTTAGGTTAGGATATACAACGTTATAGACGTATATAATGTCCCCATCGAGAAGCAGGCGACGACACGCCAGGAATGTTGTAAAATATTACATTCGACATGTTATGTGGCCTTAGGCTAGGATATATAACGCTATAGACGTATATAATGTTCCCACCGAAAAGTACGGGCGGACACGCCAGGAATGTTGTCAACTATTACATCCGAGATGTTAGGTTGCCTTAGGCTAGGATATATAACGTTATAGACGTATATAATGTTCCCACCGAGAAGTAGGGGCCGACCCGCCTGGAATGTTGTAAAATACTACATTCGAGATGTTACGTTGCCTTAGGTTAGGATATATAACGTTATAGACGTATATAATGTCCACACCGAGAAGTACGGCCCGACACGCCCGGGATTCTGTAAAACATTACCAGCGAGGGTCTAGATGGGTTTGGTTAGGTTCTATTACATTATAGACGTATATAATGTTCCCACCGAGAAGTAGAGGCCGCCCCGCCAGAAATGTTGGAAAATACTACATTCGAGATGTTAAGTTGCCTTAGGATAGGAAATTTAACGTTATAGACGTATACAATGTCTGCACCGAGACGCACGGGACGACACGAACGGGATTCCGTAAAACATTACCAGCGAGGGTATAGATTTGTTAGGTTAGGATCTATTACGTTATAGACGCATATAATGTTCCCACCGAGGAGTAGGGGTCAACCCGCCAGGAATGTTGGGAAATACTACATCTGAGATGTTAGGTTGCCTCAGGTTAGCATATATAACGTAGTGGACGTACATAATGTCCACAACTAGAAGTACGGGCCGACACGCCCGGGATTCTGTGAAACATTACCAGCGAGAGTCTAGCTGGGCTAGGTTAGGTTACATTACGTTATAGAAGTATATAATGTTCCCACCGAGAAGTAGGGGCCGACCCGCCAGAAATGTTGGAAAATACTACATTCGAGATGTTAGGTTGCCTTAGGATAGGAAATATAACGTTATAGACATCTGTAATGTCCGCACTGAGACGTACGGGACGACACGAACGGGATTCTGTAAAACATTACCAGCGAGGGTCGAGATGGGTTAGGTAGGGATCTATTACGTTATAGACGTATATAATGTTCCCACCGAGAAGTAGGGGCCGATCCGCCAGGAATGTTGGAAAATACTACATCCGCCATGTTACGTTGCCTTAGGTTGGGATATATAACGTTATAGACGTATAACATGTCCCCACCGAGAAGTACGGGCCGACACGAAAGGGATTCTGTAAAACATTACCAGCGAGATTCTAGATGGGTTAGGTTAGGTTATATTGGGTTACAGACGTATATAATGTGCCCGCCGAGAAGTAGGTGCCGACCCGCCTGGAATGTTGAAAAATACTACATTCGAGATGTTAGGTTGCCTTACATTAGGATATACAACGTTATAGATGTATATAATGACCCCATCCAGAAGTAGGCGACGACACGCCAGGAATGTTGTAAAATATTACATCCCAGATGTTAGGTTGCGTTGGGTTAGGATATACAACGTTATAGACGTATATTATGTCCCCATCGACAAGCAGGCGACTACACGCTAGGAATGTTGTAAAATATTACATCCCAGATGTTAGGTTGCGTTAGGTTAGGATATACAACATTACAGCCGTATGTAATGTCCCCATCGAGAAGCAGGAGACGACACGACAGGAATCTTGTAAAATATTACATTCGAAATGTTAGGTCGCCTTAGGCTAGGATATATAACGTTATTGACGTATATAATATTCCCACCGAGAAGTACGGGCTGACACGCCTGGAATGTTGTCAACTATTACATCCGAGATGTTAGTTTGCCTTAGGTTAGGATATATATCTTTATAGACGTATAGAATGTTCCCACCCAGAAGTACGGGCGGACACGCCAGGAATGTTGTCAACTATTACATCCGAGATGTTAGGTTGTCTTAGGTTAGGATATAGAACGTTATAGACGTATATAATGTCCCCATCCAGAAGTAGGCGACGACACGCCAGGAATATTACATCCCAGATGTTAGGTTGCGTTAGGTTAGGATACACAACGTTATAGACGTATATAATGTTCCCATCGAGAAGCAGGCGACGACACGCCAGGAATGATGTAAAATATTACATTCAACATGTTAGGTCGCCTTAGGCTAGGATATATAACGTTATAGACGTATACAATGTTCTCACCGAGAAGTACGGGCCTACACGCCAGGAATGTTGTCAACTATTACATCCGAGATGTTAGGTTGTCTTAGGTTAGGATATATATCGTTATAGACGTATACAATGTTCCCACCGAAAAATAGGGGCCGACGCGTCAGGAATGTTGTAAAATATTACACCCGAGATGTTAGGTTTCCTTAGGTTAGGATATAAAACGTTATAGACGTATAGTATGTTCCCACCGAGATGTAGGGACCGACACGCCAGGAATTTTGTAAAATATTACATCCTAGATGTTAGGTTGCGTTAGGTTAGGATATACAACGTTATAGACGTATATAATGTCCCCATCGAGAAGCACGCGACGACACTCCATGAATGTTATAAAATATTACATTCGACATGTTAGGTTGCCTTAGGCTAGGATATATATCGTTATAGACGTATACAATGTGCCCACCGAGAAGTAGGGACCGACATGCCAAGAATGTTGTAAAATATTACATCCGAGGTGTTAGGTTGCCTTAGGTTAGGATATACAACGTTATAGATGTATATAGTGTTCCCATCGAGAAGCAGGCGACGACACGCCAGGAATGCTGTAAAATATCACATCCGAGATGTTAGGTTGCCTTAGGCTAGGACATATATCGTTATAGACGTATACAATATTCCCACAGAGAAGTAGGGACCGACATGCCAGGAATGTTGTAAAATATTACATCCGAGATGTTAGGTTGCGTTAGGTTAGGATATACAACGTTATAGAGGTATATAATGTCCCCATCGAGAAGCACGCGACGACACTCCATGAATGTTACAAAATATTACATTCTACATGTTAGTTTGCCTTAGGCTAGGATATATAACGTTATAGACGTATACAATGTTCCCACAGAGAAGTAGGGACCGAAATGCCAGGAATGTTGTAAAATATTACATCCGAGATGTTAGGATGCCTTAGGTTAGGATATACAACGTTATAGACGCATAGAATGATCCCACCGAGATGTAGGGACTGACATGCTTGAAATGTTGTCAAATATTACATCCGAGATGTTAGGTTGCCTTAGGCAAGGATATATAACGATATAGACGTATATAATGTTACCACCGAAAACTACGGGCCGACACGTCAGGAACGATGTAAAATATTACATTCGACATGTTAGGTCGCCTTAGGCTAGGATATATAACGTTATAGACGTATATAATGTTCCCACCGAGAAGTACGGGGCTACACGCCAGGAATGTTGTCAACTATTACATCCGAGATGTTAGGTTGCCTTAGGTTAGGATATATATCGTTATAGACGTATATAATGATCCCACCGAGACGTAGGGACCGACACGCCAGGAATATTGTAAAACATTACATCCCAAATCTTAGGTTGCGTTAGGTTAGGATATACAACGTTATAGACGTATATAATGTCCCCATCGGGACGTAGAGACCGACATGCCAGGAATGTTGTAAAATATTACATCCGAGATGTTAGGTTGCCTCAGGTTAGGATATACAAAGTTATAGACGTATATAATGTCCCCAACGAGAAGCAGGCGACGACACGCCAGGAATGTTGTAAAATATTACATTCGACATGTTATGTGGCCTTAGGCTAGGATATATAAGGTTATAGACGTATATAATGTTCCCACCCAGAAGTACGGGCGGACACGCCAGGAATGTTGTCAACTATTACATCCGAGATGTTAGGTTGCCTTAGGTTAGGATATATAACGTTATAGACATATATAATCTCCCCATCCAGAAGTAGGCGACTACACGCCAGGAATATTACATTCGAGATGTTAGGTTGCCTTAGGTTAGGATATACAATGTTATAGTTGTATATAATGTCCCCATCGAGAAGTAGGCGACGACACGCCAGGAATGTTGTAAAATATTACATCCGAGATGTTAGGTTGCGTTAGGTTAGGATATACAACGTTATAGACGTATATAATGTCCCCATCGAGAAGCACGCGACGACACTCCATGAATGTTATAAAATATTACATTCGACATGTTACGTTGCCTCAGGCTAGGATATATAACGTTATAGCTGTATACCATGTTCCCACAGAGAAGTAGGGACCGAAATGCCAGGAATGTTGTAAAATATTACATCTGAGATGTTAGGATGCCTTAGGTTAGGATATACAACGTTATAGACGTATATAATGTCCCCATCGAGAAGCAGGCGACGACACGCCAGGAATGTTGTAAAATATTACATTCGACATGTTATGTGGCCTTAGGCTAGGATATATAACGCTATAGACGTATATAATGTTCCCACCGAAAAGTACGGGCGGACACGCCAGGAATGTTGTCAACTATTACATCCGAGATGTTAGGTTGCCTTAGGCTAGGATATATAACGTTATAGACGTATATAATGTTCCCACCGAGAAGTAGGGGCCGACCCGCCTGGAAGGTTGTAAAATACTACATTCGAGATGTTACGTTGCCTTAGGTTAGGATATATAACGTTATAGACGTATAGAATGTTCCCACCCAGAAGTACGGGCGGACACGCCAGGAATGTTGTCAACTATTACATCCGAGATGTTAGGTTGTCTTAGGTTAGGATATAGAACGTTATAGACGTATATAATGTCCCCATCCAGAAGTAGGCGACGACACGCCAGGAATATTACATCCCAGATGTTAGGTTGCGTTAGGTTAGGATACACAACGTTATAGACGTATATAATGTTCCCATCGAGAAGCAGGCGACGACACGCCAGGAATGATGTAAAATATTACATTCAACATGTTAGGTCGCCTTAGGCTAGGATATATAACGTTATAGACGTATGCAATGTTCTCACCGAGAAGTACGGGCCTACACGCCAGGAATGTTGTCAACTATTACATCCGAGATGTTAGGTTGTCTTAGGTTAGACTATATATCGTTATAGACGTATACAATGTTCCCACCGAAAAATAGGGGCCGACGCGTCAGGAATGTTGTAAAATATTACACCCGAGATGTTAGGTTTCCTTAGGTTAGGATATAAAACGTTATAGACGTATAGTATGTTCCCACCGAGATGTAGGGACCGACACGCCATGAATTTTGTAAAATATTACATCCTAGATGTTGGGTTGCGTTAGGTTAGGATATACAACGTTATAGACGTATATAATGTCCCCATCGAGAAGCACGCGACGACACTCCATGAATGTTATAAAATATTACATTCGACATGTTAGGTTGCCTTAGGCTAGGATATATATCGTTATAGACGTATACAATGTGCCCACCGAGAAGTAGGGACCGACATGCCAAGAATGTTGTAAAATATTACATCCGAGGTGCTAGGTTGCCTTAGGTTAGGATATACAACGTTATAGATGTATATAGTGTTCCCATCGAGAAGCAGGCGACGACACGCCAGGAATGCTGTAAAATATCACATCCGAGATGTTAGGTTGCCTTAGGCTAGGACATATATCGTTATAGACGTATACAATATTCCCACAGAGAAGTAGGGACCGACATGCCAGGAATGTTGTAAAATATTACATCCGAGATGTTAGGTTGCGTTAGGTTAGGATATACAACGTTATAGACGCATAGAATGATCCCACCGAGATGTAGGGACCGACATGCTTGAAATGTTGTCAAATATTACATCCGAGATGTTAGGTTGCCTTAGGCAAGGATATATAACGATATAGACGTATATAATGTTACCACCGAAAACTACGGGCCGACACGTCAGGAACGATGTAAAATATTACATTCGACATGTTAGGTCGCCTTAGGCTAGGATATATAACGTTATAGACGTATATAATGTTCCCACCGAGAAGTACGGGGCTACACGCCAGGAATGTTGTCAACTATTACATCCGAGATGTTAGGTTGCCTTAGGTTAGGATATATATCGTTATAGACGTATATAATGATGCCACCGAGACGTAGGGACCGACACGCCAGGAATATTGTAAAACATTACATCCCAAATCTTAGGTTGCGTTAGGTTAGGATATACAACGTTATAGATGTATATAATGTCCCCATCGGGACGTAGAGACCGACATGCCAGGAATGTTGTAAAATATTACATCCGAGATGTTAGGTTGCCTTAGGTTAGGATATACAAAGTTATAAACGTATATAATGTCCCCAACGAGAAGCAGGCGACGACACGCCAGGAATGTTGTAAAATATTACATTCGACATGTTATGTGGCCTTAGGCTAGGATATATAAGGTTATAGACGTATATAATGTTCCCACCGAGAAGTACGGGCGGACACGCCAGGAATGTTGTCAACTATTACATCCGAGATGTTAGGTTGCCTTAGGTTAGGATATATAACGTTATAGACATATATAATCTCCCCATCCAGAAGTAGGCGACTACACGCCAGGAATATTACATTCGAGATGTTAGGTTGCCTTAGGTTAGGATATACAATGTTATAGTTGTATATAATGTCCCCATCGAGAAGTAGGCGACGACACGCCAGGAATGTTGTAAAATATTACATCCGAGATGTTAGGTTGCGTTAGGTTAGGATATACAACGTTATAGACGTATATAATGTCCCCATCGAGAAGCACGCGACGACACTCCATGAATGTTATAAAATATTACATTCGACATGTTACGTTGCCTTAGGCTAGGATATATAACGTTATAGCTGTATACCATGTTCCCACAGAGAAGTAGGGACCGAAATGCCAGGAATGTTGTAAAATATTACATCTGAGATGTTAGGATGCCTTAGGTTAGGATATACAACGTTATAGACGTATATAATGTCCCCATCGAGAAGCAGGCGACGACACGCCAGGAATGTTGTAAAATATTACATTCGACATGTTATGTGGCCTTAGGCTAGGATATATAACGCTATAGACGTATATAATGTTCCCACCGAAAAGTACGGGCGGACACGCCAGGAATGTTGTCAACTATTACATCCGAGATGTTAGGTTGCCTTAGGCTAGGATATATAACGTTATAGACGTATATAATGTTACCACCGAGAAGTAGGGACCGACATGCCAAGAATGTTGTAAAATATTACATCCGAGATGTTAGGTTGCCTTAGGTTAGGATATACAACGTTATAGACGTATACAATGTTCCCAACGAGAAGTAGGGACCGACATGCCAGGAATGTTGTAAAATATTACATCCCAGATGTTAGGTTGCGTTAGGTAAGGATATAGAACGTTACGGACGTATATAATGTCCCCATCGAGAAGCAGGCGACGACACGCCAGAATGTTGTAAAATATTACATTCGAGATGTTAGGTTCCCTTATGTTAGGATATATAACGTTATAGACGTATATAATGTTCCCACCGAAAAATAGGAGCGGACGCGCCAGGAATGGTGTAAAATATCACATCCGAGATGTTAGGTTGCCTTAGGTTAGGATATATAATGTTATAGACATATATAATCTCCCCATCCAGAAGTAGGCGACGACACGCCAGGAATATTACATTCGAGATGTTAGGTTGCCTTAGGTTAGGATATACAATGTTATAGATGTATATAATGTCCCCATCGAGAAGTAGGCGACGACACGCCATGAATGTTGTAAAATATTACATCCGAGATGTTAGGTTGCCTTAGGCTAGGATATATATCGTTATAGACGTATACAATTTTCCCACCGAAAAATAGGGGCCGACGCGTCAGGAATGTTGTAAAATATTGCACCCGAGATGTTAGGTTTCCTTAGGTTAGGATATACAAAGTTATAGACTTATAGTATGTTCCCACCGAGATGTAGGGACCGACATGCCAGGAATGTTGTAAAATATTACATCCGAGATGTTAGGTTGCGTTGGGTTAATATATACAACGTTGTAGACGTATATAATGTCCCCATCGAGAAGCAGGCGACGACACGCCAGGAATGTTATAAAATATTACATCCGAGATGTTAGGTCGCCTTAGCTAGGATATATAACGTTATAGACGTATATAGTGTTCCCACCGAAAAATAGGTCCCGACGCGTCAGGAATGTTGTAAAAGTTTACACCCGAGATGTTAGGTTCTCTTAGGTTAGGATATACAACGTTATAGACGTATAGTATGTTCCCACCGAGATGTTGGGACCGACATGCCAGGAATGTTGTAAAATATTACATCCGAGATGTTAGGTTGCCTTAGGTTAGGATATACAACGTTATAGATGTATATAATGACCCCATCTAAAGTAGGCGACGACACGCCAGGAATGTTGTAAAATATTACATTCCAGATGTTAGGTTGCCTTAGGTTACGATATACAAGGTTATAGATGTATATAATGTCACCATCGAGAAGTAGGCGACGACACGACAGGAATGTTGTAAAATATTACATTCGACACGTTAGGTCGCCTTAGGCTAGGACATATATCGTTATAGACGTATACAATGTTCCCACAGAGAAGTAGGGACCGACATGCCAGGAATGTTGTAAAATATTACATCTGAGATGTTAGGTTGCCTTAGGCTAGGATATATAACGTTATAGACGTATATAATGTTACCACCGAGAAGTAGGGACCGACATGCCAAGAATGTTGTAAAATATTACATCCGAGATGTTAGGTTGCCTTAGGTTAGGATATACAACGTTATAGACGTATACAATGTTCCCACCGAGAAGTAGGGACCGACATGCCAGGAATGTTGTAAAATATTACATCCCAGATGTTAGGTTGCGTTAGGTAAGGATATAGAACGTTACGGACGTATATAATGTCCCCATCGAGAAGCAGGCGACGACACGCCAGAATGTTGTAAAATATTACATCCGAGATGTTAGGTTCCCTTATGTTAGGATATATATCGTTATAGACGTATACAATGTTCCCACCGAAAAATAGGGGCCGACGCGTCAGGCATGTTGTAAAATATTACACCCGAGATGTTAGGTTCCCTTAGGTTAGGATGTACAACGTTATAGACGTATAGTATGTTCACACCGAGAAGTAGGAACCGACATGCCAGGAATGTTGTAAAATATTACATCCGAGATGTTAGGTTGCGTTAGGTTAGGATATACAGCGTTATAGACGTATATAATGTCCCCATCGAGAAGCACGCGACGACACTCCATGAATTTTATAAAATATTACATTCGACATGTTACGTTGCCTTAGGCTAGGATATATATCGTTATAGACGTATACAATGTTCCCACAGAGAAGTAGGGACCGACATGCCAGGAATGTTGTAAAATATTACAGTCGAGATGTTAGGTTGCCTTAGGTTAGCATATACAACGTTATAGATGTATATAATGTCCCCTTCGAGAAGCAGGCGACGACATGCCAGGAATGATGTAAAATATTACATCCGAGATGTTAGGTTGCGTTAGGTTAGGATATACAACGTTATAGAGGTATATAATGTCCCCATCGAGAAGCACGCGACGACACTCCATGAATGTTACAAAATATTACATTCGACATGTTAGTTTGCCTTAGGCTAGGATATATAACGTTATAGCTGTATACAATGTTCCCACAGAGAAGTAGGGACCGAAATGACAGGAATGTTGTAAAATATTACATCCGAGATGTTAGGATGCCTTAGGTTAGGATATACAACGTTATAGACGCATAGAATGATCCCACCGAGATGTAGGGACCGACATGCCAGAAATGTTGTCAAATATTACATCCGAGATGTTAGGTTGCCTTAGGCTAGGATATATAACGTTATAGACGTATATAATGTTACCACCGAGAACTACGGGCCGACACGTCAGGAACGATGTAAAATATTACATTCGACATGTTAGGTCGCCTTAGGCTAGGATATATAACGTTATAGACGTATATTATGTTCCCACCGAGAAGTACGGACCTACACGCCAGGAATGTTGTCAACTATTACATCCGCGATGTTAGGTTGCCTTAGGTTAGGATATATATCGTTATAGACGTATATAATGATCCCACCGAGACGTAGGGACCGACACGCCTGGAATATTGTAAAATATTACATCCCAAATGTTAGGTTGCGTTATGTTAGGATATACAACGTTATAGACGTATAGTATGTTCCCACCGCGATGTAGGGACCGACACGCCAGGAATGTTGTAAAATATTACATCCGACATGTTAAGTTGCTTTAGGTTAGGATATATAACGTTATAGACGTATATAAAGTTCCCACCGAGAAGTAGGTGCCGACGAGCCAGGAATGTTGTAAAATATTTCCCTCGACATGTTAGGTTGCCTTACGCTAGGATATATAGCGATATAGACGTATATAATGTTCCCGTCGAGAAATAGAGGTCGGCGCGCCACGAATGTAGTAAAATATTACATCCGAGATGTTAGGTTGCCTTAGACTAGGATATATAACGTTATAGACATATATAATGTTCCCACAGAGAAGTAGGGGCCGAAGTGACGGGAATGTTGTAAAATTATACATTCGACATGTTAGGATTGCCTTAGGCTAGGATATATATTGTTAAAGACGTATATAATGTTCCCACCGAGAAATAGGGGCCGACACGCCAGGAATGTTGTAAAACATTACATCCGAGGTGTTAGGTTGCCTTAGGCTAGGATATATAGCGTTATAGACGTATATAATGTTCCCATCGAGAAATAGCGGTCGGCGCGCCACGAATGTAGTAAAATATTACATCCGAGATGTTAGGGTTGCCTTAGGTTAGGATATATAACTTTATAGACGCTCATAATGTTCCCACCGAGAAGTAGGGGCCGGCGCGCCAGGAATGCTGTAAAATATTACATTCGACATGTTAGGTTGCCTTAGGCTAGTATATATAGCGATATAGACGTATATAATGTTCCCACCAAGAAATAGGTGCCGGCGCACCAGGAATGTTGTAAAATATTACATCCGAGATGTTAGGTTGCCTTAGGGTAGGATATATAACGTTATAGACGTACATAATGTTCCCACCGAGAAGTAGGTGCCGACGCGCTAGGGATGTTGTAAAATATTACTTCCGAGGTGTTAGGATTGCCTTAGGCTAAGATATATAACGTTATAGACGTATATAGTGTTCCCACCGAGAAGTAGGGGCCGAAGTGACGGGAATGTTGTAAAATATTACATCCGAGATGTTAGGTTGCCTTAGGTTAGGATATATAGCGTTATAGACGTATATAATGTTCCCACCGAGAAGTAGGGGCCGACGTGCCAGGAATGTAGTAAAATATTACATCCGAGATGTTAGGTTGCCTTAGGGTAGGATATATAACGTTATAGACGTACATAATGTTCCCCCCGAGAAGTAGGTGCCGAAGCGCTAGGAATGTTGTAAAATATTACTTCCGAGATGTTAGGATTGCCTTAGGCTAGGATATATAGCGTTACAGACGTATATAATGTTCCCACCGAGAAGTAGGGGCCGACGTGCCAGGAATGTAGTAAAATATTACATCCGAGATGTTAGGGTTGCCTTAGGTTAGGATATATAACGTTATAGACGCTCATAATGTTCCCACCGAGAAGTAGGGGCCGGCGCGCCAGGAATGCTGTAAAATATTACATTCGACATGTTAGGTTGCCTTAGGCTAATATATATAGCGATATAGACGTATATAATGTTCCCACCAAGAAATAGGTGCCGGAGCGCCAGGAATGTTGTAAAATATTATATCCGAGGTGTTAGGATTGCCTTAGGATAAGATATATAACGTTATAGACGTATATAATGTTCCCACCGAGAAGTAGGGGCCGAAGTGACGGGAATGTTGTAAAATATTACATCCGAGATGTTAGGTTGCCTTAGGTTAGGATATATAGCGTTATAGACGTATATAATGTTCCAACCGAGAAGTAGGGGCCGACGCGCCAGGAATGTTGTAAAATATTACATCCGAGATGTTAGGTTGCCTAAGGGTAGGATATATAACGTTATAGACGTACATAATGTTCCCACCGAGAAGTAGGTGCCGACACGCTAGGAATGTTGTAAAATATTACTTCCGAGATGTTAGGATTGCCTTAGGCTAGGATATATAGCCTTACAGACGTATATAATGTTCCCACCGAAAAGTAGGGGCCGGCGCGCCAGGAATGTAGTAAAATAATACATCCGAGATGTTAGGTTGCCTTAGGCTAGGATATGTAACGTTATAGACGTATATAATGTTCCCAACCTAGAAGTAGTTGCCGACGCGCCAGGAATATTGTAAGATATTACATTCGACATGTAAGGTTGCCTTATGCTAGGATATATAACGTTATAGACGTATATAAAGTTCCCACCGAGAAGTAGGTGCCGACGAGACAGGAATGTTGCAAAATATTACGCTCGACATGTTAGGTTGCCTTATGCTAGGATATATAACGTTATAGACGTATATAAAGTTCCCCTCGACAAGTAGGTGCCGACGCGCCAGGAATGTTGTAAAATATTACGCTCGACAAGTTAGGTTGCCATAGGCTGGGATATATAGCGTTAAAGACGTATATAATGTTCCCACCGAGAAATAGGTGCCGGCGCGCCAGGAATGTTGTAAAATATTACATCCGAGGTGTTAGGATTGCCTTAGGCTAAGATATATAACGTTATAGACGTATATAATGTTCCCACCGAGAAGTAGTGGCCGAAGTGACGGGAATGTTGTAAAATATTACATCCGAGATGTTAGGTTGCCTTAGGTTAGGATATATAGCGTTATAGACGTATATAATGTTCCCACCGTGAAGTAGGGGCCGACGTGCCAGGAATGTAGTAAAATATTACATCCGAGATGTTAGGTTGCCTAAGGCTAGGATATGTAACGTTATAGACGTATATAATGTTCCCACCTAGAAGTAGTTGCCGACGCGCCAGGAATGTTGTAAAATATTACATCCGACAAGTTATGTTGCCTTAGGTTAGGATATATAACGTTATAGACGTATATACTGTTCCCACCGAGAAGTAGTTGCCGACGCGCCAGGAATATTGTAAAATACTACATTCGACATGTTAGGTTGTCTCAGGCTAGGACATATAGCGTTAAAGGCGTATATAATATTCCCACCGAGAAATAGGGGCCGACACGCCAGGAATGTTGTAAAACATTACATCCGAGGTGTTGGGTTGCCTTAGGCTAGGATGTATAGCGTTATAGACGTATATAATGTTCCCATCGAGAAATAGCTGTCGGCGCGCCACGAATGTAGTAAAATATTACATCCGAGATGTTAGGGTTGCCTTAGGTTAGAATATATAACTTTATAGACGCTCATAATGTTCCCACCGAGAAGTAGGGGCCGGCGCGCCAGGAATGCTGTAAAATATTACATTCGACATGTTAGGTTGCCTTAGGCTAGTATATATAGCGATATAGACGTATATAATGTTCCCACCAAGAAATAGGTGCCGGCGCACCAGGAATGTTGTAAAATATTACATCCGAGATGTTAGGTTGCCTTAGGGTAGGATATATAACGTTATAGACGTACATAATGTTCCCACCGAGAAGTAGGTGCCGACGCGCTAGGTATGTTGTAAAATATTACTTCCGAGATGGTAGGATTGCCTTAGGCTAGGATATATAGCGTTACAGACGTATATAATGTTCCCACCGAAAGGTAGGGGCCGGCGCGCCAGGAATGTTGTAAAATATTACATTCGACATGTAAGGTTGCCTTATGCTAGGATATATAACGTTATAGACGTATATAAAGTTCCCACCGAGAAGTAGGTGCCGACGAGCCAGGAATGTCATAAAATATTACGCTCGACATGTTAGGTTGCCTTAGGCTAGGATATATAGCGTTATAGACGTATAAAATGTTCCCATCGAGAAATAGCAGTCGGCGCGCCACGAATGTTGTAAAATATTACATCCGAGGTGTTAGGATTGCCTTAGGCTAGGATATATAGCGTTACAGACGTATATAATGTTCCCACCGAAAAGTAGGGGCCGGCGCGCCAGGAATGTAGTAAAATATTACATCCGAGATGTTAGGTTGCCTTAGGCTAGGATATGTAACGTTATAGACGTATATAATGTTCCCAACCTAGAAGTAGTTGCCGACGCGCCAGGAATATTGTAAGATATTAGATTCGACATGTAAGGTTGCCTTATGCTAGGATATATAACGTTATAGACGTATATAAAGTTCCCACCGAGAAGTAGGTGCCGACGAGACAGGAATGTTGCAAAATATTACGCTCGACATGTTAGGTTGCCTTATGCTAGGATATATAACGTTATAGACGTATATAAAGTTCCCCTCGACAAGTAGGTGCCGACGCGCCAGGAATGTTGTAAAATATTACGCTCGACAAGTTAGGTTGCCATAGGCTGGGATATATAGCGTTAAAGACGTATATAATGTTCCCACCGAGAAATAGGTGCCGGCGCGCCAGGAATGTTGTAAAATATTACATCCGAGGTGTTAGGATTGCCTTAGGCTAAGATATATAACGTTATAGACGTATATAATGTTCCCACCGAGAAGTAGTGGCCGAAGTGACGGGAATGTTGTAAAATATTACATCCGAGATGTTAGGTTGCCTTAGGTTAGGATATATAGCGTTATAGACGTATATAATGTTCCCACCGAGAAGTAGGGGCCGACGTGCCAGGAATGTAGTAAAATATTACATCCGAGATGTTAGGTTGCCTAAGGCTAGGATATGTAACGTTATAGACGTATATAATGTTCCCACCTAGAAGTAGTTGCCGACGCGCCAGGAATGTTGTAAAATATTACATCCGACAAGTTATGTTGCCTTAGGCTAGGATATATAGCGTTACAGACGTATATAATGTTCCCACCGAAAAGTAGGGGCCGGCGCGCCAGGAATGTTGTAAAATATTACATTCGACATGTAAGGTTGCCTTATGCTAGGATATATAACGTTATAGACGTATATAAAGTTCCCACCGAGAAGTAGGTGCCGACGAGCCAGGAATGTCGTAAAATATTACGCTCGACATGTTAGGTTGCCTTAGGCTAGGATATATAGCGTTATAGACGTATATAATGTTCCCATCGAGAAATAGCGGTCGGCGCGCCACGAATGTTGTAAAATATTACATCCGAGGTGTTAGGATTGCCTTAGGCTAAGATATATAACGTTATAGACGTATATAGTGTTCCCACCGAGAAGTAGGGGCCGAAGTGACGGGAATGTTGTAAAATATTACATCCGAGATGTTAGGTTGCCTTAGGTTAGTATATATAGCGTTATAGACGTATATAATGTTCCCACCGAGAAGTAGGGGCCGACGTGCCAGGAATGCTGTAAAATATTACATTCGACATGTTAGGTTGCCTTAGGCTAGTATATACAGCGATATAGACGTATATAATGTTCCCACCGAGAAGTAGGTGCCGACGTGCCAGGAATGTTGTAAAATATTACATCCGAGATGTTAGGATTGCCTTAGGCCAGGATATATAACGTTATAGACGTATATAATGTTCCCACCGAGAAGTAGGGGCCGGCGCGCCAGGAATGTAGTAAAATATTACATCCGAGATGTTAGGTTGCCTTAGGCTAGGATATGTAACGTTATAGACGTATATAATGTTCCCAACCTAGAAGTAGTTGCCGACGCGCCAGGAATATTGTAAGATATTACATTCGACATGTAAGGTTGCCTTATGCTAGGATATATAACGTTATAGACGTATATAAAGTTCCCACCGAGAAGTAGGTGCCGACGAGACAGGAATGTTGCAAAATATTACGCTCGACATGTTAGGTTGCCTTATGCTAGGATATATAACGTTATAGACGTATATAAAGTTCCCCTCGACAAGTAGGTGCCGACGCGCCAGGAATGTTGTAAAATATTACGCTCGACAAGTTAGGTTGCCATAGGCTGGGATATATAGCGTTAAAGACGTATATAATGTTCCCACCGAGAAATAGGTGCCGGCGCGCCAGGAATGTTGTAAAATATTACATCCGAGGTGTTAGGATTGCCTTAGGCTAAGATATATAACGTTATAGACGTATATAATGTTCCCACCGAGAAGTAGTGGCCGAAGTGACGGGAATGTTGTAAAATATTACATCCGAGATGTTAGGTTGCCTTAGGTTAGGATATATAGCGTTATAGACGTATATAATGTTCCCACCGTGAAGTAGGGGCCGACGTGCCAGGAATGTAGTAAAATATTACATCCGAGATGTTAGGTTGCCTAAGGCTAGGATATGTAACGTTATAGACGTATATAATGTTCCCACCTAGAAGTAGTTGCCGACGCGCCAGGAATGTTGTAAAATATTACATCCGACAAGTTATGTTGCCTTAGGTTAGGATATATAACGTTATAGACGTATATACTGTTCCCACCGAGAAGTAGTTGCCGACGCGCCAGGAATATTGTAAAATACTACATTCGACATGTTAGGTTGTCTCAGGCTAGGACATATAGCGTTAAAGGCGTATATAATATTCCCACCGAGAAATAGGGGCCGACACGCCAGGAATGTTGTAAAACATTACATCCGAGGTGTTGGGTTGCCTTAGGCTAGGATGTATAGCGTTATAGACGTATATAATGTTCCCATCGAGAAATAGCTGTCGGCGCGCCACGAATGTAGTAAAATATTACATCCGAGATGTTAGGGTTGCCTTAGGTTAGAATATATAACTTTATAGACGCTCATAATGTTCCCACCGAGAAGTAGGGGCCGGCGCGCCAGGAATGCTGTAAAATATTACATTCGACATGTTAGGTTGCCTTAGGCTAGTATATATAGCGATATAGACGTATATAATGTTCCCACCAAGAAATAGGTGCCGGCGCACCAGGAATGTTGTAAAATATTACATCCGAGATGTTAGGTTGCCTTAGGGTAGGATATATAACGTTATAGACGTACATAATGTTCCCACCGAGAAGTAGGTGCCGACGCGCTAGGTATGTTGTAAAATATTACTTCCGAGATGGTAGGATTGCCTTAGGCTAGGATATATAGCGTTACAGACGTATATAATGTTCCCACCGAAAGGTAGGGGCCGGCGCGCCAGGAATGTTGTAAAATATTACATTCGACATGTAAGGTTGCCTTATGCTAGGATATATAACGTTATAGACGTATATAAAGTTCCCACCGAGAAGTAGGTGCCGACGAGCCAGGAATGTCATAAAATATTACGCTCGACATGTTAGGTTGCCTTAGGCTAGGATATATAGCGTTATAGACGTATAAAATGTTCCCATCGAGAAATAGCAGTCGGCGCGCCACGAATGTTGTAAAATATTACATCCGAGGTGTTAGGATTGCCTTAGGCTAGGATATATAGCGTTACAGACGTATATAATGTTCCCACCGAAAAGTAGGGGCCGGCGCGCCAGGAATGTAGTAAAATATTACATCCGAGATGTTAGGTTGCCTTAGGCTAGGATATGTAACGTTATAGACGTATATAATGTTCCCAACCTAGAAGTAGTTGCCGACGCGCCAGGAATATTGTAAGATATTAGATTCGACATGTAAGGTTGCCTTATGCTAGGATATATAACGTTATAGACGTATATAAAGTTCCCACCGAGAAGTAGGTGCCGACGAGACAGGAATGTTGCAAAATATTACGCTCGACATGTTAGGTTGCCTTATGCTAGGATATATAACGTTATAGACGTATATAAAGTTCCCCTCGACAAGTAGGTGCCGACGCGCCAGGAATGTTGTAAAATATTACGCTCGACAAGTTAGGTTGCCATAGGCTGGGATATATAGCGTTAAAGACGTATATAATGTTCCCACCGAGAAATAGGTGCCGGCGCGCCAGGAATGTTGTAAAATATTACATCCGAGGTGTTAGGATTGCCTTAGGCTAAGATATATAACGTTATAGACGTATATAATGTTCCCACCGAGAAGTAGTGGCCGAAGTGACGGGAATGTTGTAAAATATTACATCCGAGATGTTAGGTTGCCTTAGGTTAGGATATATAGCGTTATAGACGTATATAATGTTCCCACCGAGAAGTAGGGGCCGACGTGCCAGGAATGTAGTAAAATATTACATCCGAGATGTTAGGTTGCCTAAGGCTAGGATATGTAACGTTATAGACGTATATAATGTTCCCACCTAGAAGTAGTTGCCGACGCGCCAGGAATGTTGTAAAATATTACATCCGACAAGTTATGTTGCCTTAGGCTAGGATATATAGCGTTACAGACGTATATAATGTTCCCACCGAAAAGTAGGGGCCGGCGCGCCAGGAATGTTGTAAAATATTACATTCGACATGTAAGGTTGCCTTATGCTAGGATATATAACGTTATAGACGTATATAAAGTTCCCACCGAGAAGTAGGTGCCGACGAGCCAGGAATGTCGTAAAATATTACGCTCGACATGTTAGGTTGCCTTAGGCTAGGATATATAGCGTTATAGACGTATATAATGTTCCCATCGAGAAATAGCGGTCGGCGCGCCACGAATGTTGTAAAATATTACATCCGAGGTGTTAGGATTGCCTTAGGCTAAGATATATAACGTTATAGACGTATATAGTGTTCCCACCGAGAAGTAGGGGCCGAAGTGACGGGAATGTTGTAAAATATTACATCCGAGATGTTAGGTTGCCTTAGGTTAGTATATATAGCGTTATAGACGTATATAATGTTCCCACCGAGAAGTAGGGGCCGACGTGCCAGGAATGCTGTAAAATATTACATTCGACATGTTAGGTTGCCTTAGGCTAGTATATACAGCGATATAGACGTATATAATGTTCCCACCGAGAAGTAGGTGCCGACGTGCCAGGAATGTTGTAAAATATTACATCCGAGATGTTAGGATTGCCTTAGGCCAGGATATATAACGTTATAGACGTATATAATGTTCCCACCGAGAAGTAGGGGCCGGTGCGACACGAATGTAGTAAAATATTACATCCGAGATGTTAGGTTGCCTTAGACTAGGATATATAACGTTATAGACATATATAATGTTCCCACAGAGAAGTAGGGGCCGAAGTGACGGGAATGTTGTAAAATTATACATTCGACATGTTAGAATTGCCTTAGGCTAGGATATATATTGTTAAAGACGTATATAATGTTCCCACCGAGAAATAGGGGCCGACACGCCAGGAATGTTGTAAAACATTACATCCGAGGTGTTAGGTTGCCTTAGGCTAGGATATATAGCGTTATAGACGTATATAATGTTCCCATCGAGAAATAGCGGTCGGCGCGCCACGAATGTAGTAAAATATTACATCCGAGATGTTAGGGTTGCCTTAGGTTAGGATATATAACTTTATAGACGCTCATAATGTTCCCACCGAGAAGTAGGGGCCGGCGCGCCAGGAATGCTGTAAAATATTACATTCGACATGTTAGGTTGCCTTAGGCTAGTATATATAGCGATATAGACGTATATAATGTTCCCACCAAGAAATAGGTGCCGGCGCACCAGGAATGTTGTAAAATATTACATCCGAGATGTTAGGTTGCCTTAGGGTAGGATATATAACGTTATAGACGTACATAATGTTCCCACCGAGAAGTAGGTGCCGACGCGCTAGGAATGTTGTACAATATTACTTCCGAGATGGTAGGATTGCCTTAGGCTAGGATATATAGCGTTACAGACGTATATAATGTTCCCACCGAAAAGTAGGGGCCGGCGCGCCAGGAATGTTGTAAAATATTACATTCGACATGTAAGGTTGCCTTATGCTAGGATATATAACGTTATACACGTATATAAAGTTCCCACCGAGAAGTAGGTGCCGACGAGCCAGGAATGTCGTAAAATATTACGCTCGACATGTTAGGTTGCCTTAGGCTAGGATATATAGCGTTATAGACGTATATAATGTTCACATCGAGAAATAGCGGTCGGCGCGCCACGAATGTTGTAAAATATTACATCCGAGGTGTTAGGATTGCCTTAGGCTAAGATATATAACGTTATAGACGTATATAGTGTTCCCACCGAGAAGTAGGGGCCGAAGTGACGGGAATGTTGTAAAATATTACATCCGAGATGTTAGGTTGCCTTAGGTTAGGATATATAGCGTTATAGACGTATATAATGTTCCCACCGAGAAGTAGGGGCCGACGTGCCAGGAATGTAGTAAAATATTACATCCGAGATGTTAGGTTGCCTTAGGGTAGGATATATAACGTTATAGACGTACATAATGTTCCCACCGAGAAGTAGGTGCCGAAGCGCTAGGAATGTTGTAAAATATTACTTCCGAGATGTTAGGATTGCCTTAGGCTAGGATATATAGCGTTACAGACGTATATAATGTTCCCACCGAGAAGTAGGGGCCGACGTGCCAGGAATGTAGTAAAATATTACATCCGAGATGTTAGGGTTGCCTTAGGTTAGGATATATAACGTTATAGACGCTCATAATGTTCCCACCGAGAAGTAGGGGCCGGCGCGCCAGGAATGCTGTAAAATATTACATTCGACATGTTAGGTTGCCTTAGGCTAGTATATATAGCGATATAGACGTATATAATGTTCCCACCAAGAAATAGGTGCCGGAGCGCCAGGAATGTTGTAAAATATTACATCCGAGGTGTTAGGATTGCCTTAGGATAAGATATATAACGTTATAGACGTATATAATGTTCCCACCGAGAAGTAGGGGCCGAAGTGACGGGAATGTTGTAAAATATTACATCCGAGATGTTAGGTTGCCTTAGGTTAGGATATATAGCGTTATAGACGTATATAATGTTCCAACCGAGAAGTAGGGGCCGACGCGCCAGGAATGTTGTAAAATATTACATCCGAGATGTTAGGTTGCCTAAGGGTAGGATATATAACGTTATAGACGTACATAATGTTCCCACCGAGAAGTAGGTGCCGACACGCTAGGAATGTTGTAAAATATTACTTCCGAGATGTTAGGATTGCCTTAGGCTAGGATATATAGCGTTACAGACGTATATAATGTTCCCACCGAAAAGTAGGGGCCGGCGCGCCAGGAATGTAGTAAAATATTACATCCGAGATGTTAGGTTGCCTTAGGCTAGGATATGTAACGTTATAGACGTATATAATGTTCCCAACCTAGAAGTAGTTGCCGACGCGCCAGGAATATTGTAAGATATTACATTCGACATGTAAGGTTGCCTTATGCTAGGATATATAACGTTATAGACGCATATAAAGTTCCCACCGAGAAGTAGGTGCCGACGAGACAGGAATGTTGCAAAATATTACGCTCGACATGTTAGGTTGCCTTATGCTAGGATATATAACGTTATAGACGTATATAAAGTTCCCATCGAGAAGTAGGTGCCGACGCGCCAGAAATGTTGTAAAATATTACGCTCGACAAGTTAGGTTGCCATAGGCTGGGATATATAGCGTTAAAGACGTATATAATGTTCCAACCGAGAAATAGGTGCCGGCGCGCCAGGAATGTTGTAAAATATTACATCCGAGGTGTTAGGATTGCCTTAGGCTAAGATATATAACGTTATAGACGTATATAATGTTCCCACCGAGAAGTAGTGGCCGAAGTGACGGGAATGTTGTAAAATATTACATCCGAGATGTTAGGTTGCCTTAGGTTAGGATATATAGCGTTATAGACGTATATAATGTTCCCACCGAGAAGTAGGGGCCGACGTGCCAGGAATGCTGCAAAATATTACATTCGACATGTTAGGTTGCCTTATGCTAGTATATACAGCGATATAGACGTATATAATGTTCCCACCGAGAAGTAGGTGCCGACGCGCCAGGAATGTTGTAAAATATTACATCCGAGATGTTAGGATTGCTTTAGGCCAGGATATATAACGTTATAGACGTATATATTGTTCCCACCGAGAAGTAGGGGCCGGTGCGACACGAATGTAGTAAAATATTACATCCGAGATGTTAGGTTGCCTTAGACTAGGATATATAACGTTATAGACATATATAATGTTCCCACAGAGAAGTAGGGGCCGAAGTGACGGGAATGTTGTAAAATTATACATTCGACATGTTAGGATTGCCTTAGGCTAGGATATATATTGTTAAAGACGTATATAATGTTCCCACCGAAAAGTAGGGGCCGGCGCGCCAGGAATGTAGTAAAATATTACTTCCGAGATGTTAGGTTGCCTTAGGCTAGGATATGTCACGTTATAGACGTATATAATGTTCCCACCTAGAAGTAGTTGCCGACGCGCCAGGAATATTGTAAGATATTACATTCGACATGTAAGGTTGCCTTATGCTAGGATATATAACGTTATAGACGTATATAAAGTTCCCAACGAGAAGTAGGTGCCGACGAGCCAGGAATGTTGTAAAATATTACGCTCGACATGTTAGGTTGCCTCAGGCTAGGATATATAGCGATATAGACGTATATAATGTTCCCACCGAGAAGTAGGGGGCGCCGCGCCAGGAATGTTGTAAAATATTACATTCGACGTGTTAGGATTGCCTTAGGCTAGGATATATAACGTTATAGACGTATACGATATTCCCACCGAGGAGTACGGGCCGACACGACAAGAATGTTGTAAAATATTACATCCGAGATGTTAGGTTCCCTTAGGTTAGAATATATAACGTTATAGACGTATATAATGTTCCCACCGAGAAGTAGGTGCCGACGAGCCTGGAATGTTGTAAAATATTACGTTCGACATGTTAGGTTGCCTTAGGCTAGGATATATAGCTATATAGACGTATATAATGTTCCCACCGAGAAGTAGGGGCCGCCGCGCCAGGAATGTTGTAAAATATTACATTCGACGTGTTAGGATTGCCTTAGGCTAGGATATATAACGTTATAGACGTATACGATATTCCCACCGAGGAGTACGGGCCGACACGACAAGAATGTTGTCAAATATTACATCCGAGATGTTAGGTTCCTTTAGGTTAGGATATATAACGTTATAGACGTATATAATGTTCCCACCGAGAAGTAGGGGCCGACGAGCCAGGAATGTTGTAAAATATTACGCTCGACATGTTAGGTTGCCTTAGGCTATGATATATAGCGATATAGACGTATATAATATTTCCACCGAGAAGTGCGGGCCGGCGCGCCAGGAATGTAGTGAAATATTACATCCGAGATGTTAGGTTGCCTTAGGCTACGATATGTAAAGTTATAGACGTATATAATGTTCCCACCGAGAAATAGGTGCCGGCGCGCCAGGAATGTGGTAAAATATTACAAACGAAATGTTAGGATTGCCTTAGGCTAGGATATATATCGTTATAGACGTATATAATGTTCCCACCGAGAAGTAGGGGCCGAAGTGACGGGAATGTTGTAAAATATTACATCCGAGATGTTAGGTTGCCTTAGGTTAGGATATATAACGTTATTGACTTGTATAATTTTCCCACCGAGAAATAGGGGCCGACACGCCAGGAATGTAGTAAAATATTACGCTCGACATTTTTGGTTGCCTTAAGTTAGGATATATGGCGTTATAGACGTATATAATGTTCCCACCGAGAAATAGGGGCCAGCGCGCCAGGAATGTGGTAAAATATTACATCCGGTATGTTAGGTTGCCTTAGGTTAGGATATATAACGTTATAGACGTATATAATGTTCCCACCGAGAAGTAGGGGCTTACGCGCCAGGAATGTGGTAAAATATTACATTCGACATGTTAAGTTGTCTTAGGTTAGGATATATAACGTTATAGACGTATATACAGTTCCCACCGAGAAGTAGGGGCCGACTCGCCAGGAATGTTGTAAAATATAACATCCGAGATGTTAGGTTCCCTTAGGTTAGAATATATAACGTTATAGACGTATATAATGTTCCCACCGAGAAGTAGGGGCCGACTCGCCAGGAATGTTGTAAAATATTACATCCGAGATGTTAGGTTCCCTTAGGTTAGAATATATAACGTTATAGACGTATATAATGTTCCCACCGAGAAGTAGGGGCCAACGAGCCAGGAATGCTGTAAAATATTACGCTCGACATGTTAGGTTGCCTTACGTTATGATATATAGCGATATAGACGTATATAATGTTCCCACCGAGCAGTAGGGGCCGAAGAGCCAGGAATGTAGTAAAATATTACATCCGAGATGTTAGGTTGCCTTAGGTTAGGATATATAACGTTATAGACTTATATACTGTTCCCACCGAGAAGTTGGTGCCGACGCGCCAGGAATGTTGTCAAATATTACATCCGAGATGTTAGGATTACCTTAGGCTAGGATATATAACGTTATAGACGTATATAATGTTCCCACCGAGAAGTAGGTCCCGAAGTGACGGGAATGTTGTAAAATATTTCATTCGACATGTTAGTTTGCCTTAGGCTAGGATATATAGCGTTATAGACTTATATAATGTTCCCACCGAGAAGTAGTGGCCGACGTGCCAGGAATGTAGTAAAATATTACGCTCGACATGTTAGGTTGCCTTAGGCTATGATATATAGCGATATAGACGTATATAATGTTCCCACCGAGAAGTAGGGGCCGAAGAGCCAGGAATGTAGTAAAATATTACATCCGAGATGTTAGGTTGCCTTAGGCTAGGATATATAACGTTATAGACGTATATAATGTTCCCACCGAGAAGTAGGTCCCGAAGTGACGGGAATTTTGTAAAATATTTCATTCGACATGTTAGTTTGCCTTAGGCTAGGATATATAGCGTTATAGACTTATATAATGTTCCCACCGAGAAGTAGTGGCCGACGTGCCAGGAATGTAGTAAAATATTACGCTCGACATGTTAGGTTGCCTTAGGCTATGATATATAGCGATATAGACGTATATAATATTCCCACCGAGAAGTGCGGGCCGGCGCGCCAGGAATGTAGTGAAATATTACATCCGAGATGTTAGGTTGCCTTAGGCTAGGATATGTAAAGTTATAGACGTATATAATGTTCCCACCGAGAAATAGGTGCCGGCGCGCCAGGAATGTTGTAAAATATTACATCCGAGATGTTAGGATTGCCTTAGGCTAGGATATATATCGTTATAGACGTATATAATGTTCCCACCGAGAAGTAGGGGCCAGCGCGCCAGGAATGTGGTAAAATATTACATCCGGTACGTTAGGTTGCCTTAGGTTAGGATATATAACGTTATAGACGTATACAATGTTCCCACCGAGAAGTAGGGGCTAACGCGCCAGGAATGTGGTAAAATATTACATTCGACATGTTAAGTTGTCTTAGGTTAGGATATATAACGTTATAGACGTATATACAGTTCCCACCGAGAAGTAGGGGCCGACTCGCCAGGAATGTTGTAAAATATTACATCCGAGATGTTAGGTTCCCTTAGGTTAGAATATATAACGTTATAGACGTACATAATGTTCCCACCGAGAAGTAGGGGCCAACGAGCCAGGAATGCTGTAAAATATTACGCTCGACATGTTAGGTTGCCTAAGGCTATGATATATAGCGATATAGACGTATATAATATTCCCACCGAGAAGTGGGGGCCGGCGCGCCAGGAATGTAGTAAAATATTACATCCGAGATGTTAGGTGGCCTTAGGCTAGGATATGTAAAGTTATAGACGTATATAATCTTCCCACCGAGAAATAGGTGCCGGCGCGCCAGGAATGTTGTAAAATATTACATCCGAGATGTTAGGATTGCCTTAGGCTAAGATATATAACGTTATAGACGTATATAATGTTCCCACCGAGAAGTAGGGGCTGAAGTGACGGGAATGTTGTAAAATTATACATTCGACATGTTAGGATTGCCTTAGGCTAGGATATATATTGTTAAAGACGTATATAATGTTCCCACCGAGAAATAGGGGCCGACACGCCAGGAATGTTGTAAAACATTACATCCGAAGTGTTAGGTTGCCTTAAGCTAGGATATATAGTGTTATAGACGTATATAATGTTCCCACCGAGAAGTAGGGACCGACGAGCCAGGAATGTTGTAAAATATTACGCTCGACATGCTAGGTTGCCTTACGTTATGATATATAGCGATATAGACGTATATAATGTTCCCACCGAGCAGTAGGGGCCGAAGAGCCAGGAATGTAGTAAAATATTACATCCGAGATGTTAGGTTGCCTTAGGTTAGGATATATAACGTTATAGACTTATATACTGTTCCCACCGAGAAGTTGGTGCCGACGCGCCAGGAATGTTGTCAAATATTACATCCGAGATGTTAGGATTACCTTAGGCTAGGATATATAACGTTATAGACGTATATAATGTTCCCACCGAGAAGTAGGTCCCGAAGTGACGGGAATGTTGTAAAATATTTCATTCGACATGTTAGTTTGCCTTAGGCTAGGATATATAGCGTTATAGACTTATATAATGTTCCCACCGAGAAGTAGTGGCCGACGTGCCAGGAATGTAGTAAAATATTACGCTCGACATGTTAGGTTGCCTTAGGCTATGATATATAGCGATATAGACGTATATAATATTCCCACCGAGAAGTGCGGGCCGGCGCGCCAGGAATGTAGTGAAATGTTACATCCGAGATGTTAGGTTGCCTTAGGCTAGGATATGTAAAGTTATAGACGTATATAATGTTCCCACCGAGAAATAGGTGCCGGCGCGCCAGGAATGTTGTAAAATATTACATCCGAGATGTTAGGATTGCCTTAGGCTAGGATATATATCGTTATAGACGTATATAATGTTCCCACCGAGAAGTAGGGGCCGAAGTGACGGGAATGTTGTAAAATATTACATCCGAGATGTTAGGTTGCCTTAGGTTAGGATATATGGCGTTATAGACGTATATAATGTTCCCACCGAGAAGTAGGGGCCGGCGCGCCACGAATGTAGTAAAATATTACATCCGACATGTTAGATTGCCTTAGGGTAGGATATATAACGTTATAGACGTATATAATGTTCCCACCGAGAAGTAGGTGCCGAAGTGACGGGAATGTTGTAAAATTATACATTCGACATGTTAGGATTGCCTTAGGCTAGGATATATATTGTTAAAGACGTATATAATGTTCCCACCGAAAAGTAGGGGCCGGCGCGCCAGGAATGTAGTAAAATATTACTTCCGAGATGTTAGGTTGCCTTAGGCTAGGATATGTCACGTTATAGACGTATATAATGTTCCCACCTAGAAGTAGTTGCCGACGCGCCAGGAATATTGTAAGATATTACATTCGACATGTAAGGTTGCCTTATGCTAGGATATATAACGTTATAGACGTATATAAAGTTCCCAACGAGAAGTAGGTGCCGACGAGCCAGGAATGTTGTAAAATATTACGCTCGACATGTTAGGTTGCCTCAGGCTAGGATATATAGCGATATAGACGTATATAATGTTCCCACCGAGAAGTAGGGGGCGCCGCGCCAGGAATGTTGTAAAATATTACATTCGACGTGTTAGGATTGCCTTAGGCTAGGATATATAACGTTATAGACGTATACGATATTCCCACCGAGGAGTACGGGCCGACACGACAAGAATGTTGTAAAATATTACATCCGAGATGTTAGGTTCCCTTAGGTTAGAATATATAACGTTATAGACGTATATAATGTTCCCACCGAGAAGTAGGTGCCGACGAGCCTGGAATGTTGTAAAATATTACGTTCGACATGTTAGGTTGCCTTAGGCTAGGATATATAGCTATATAGACGTATATAATGTTCCCACCGAGAAGTAGGGGCCGCCGCGCCAGGAATGTTGTAAAATATTACATTCGACGTGTTAGGATTGCCTTAGGCTAGGATATATAACGTTATAGACGTATACGATATTCCCACCGAGGAGTACGGGCCGACACGACAAGAATGTTGTCAAATATTACATCCGAGATGTTAGGTTCCTTTAGGTTAGGATATATAACGTTATAGACGTATATAATGTTCCCACCGAGAAGTAGGGGCCGACGAGCCAGGAATGTTGTAAAATATTACGCTCGACATGCTAGGTTGCCTTACGTTATGATATATAGCGATATAGACGTATATAATGTTCCCACCGAGCAGTAGGGGCCGAAGAGCCAGGAATGTAGTAAAATATTACATCCGAGATGTTAGGTTGCCTTAGGTTAGGATATATAACGTTATAGACTTATATACTGTTCCCACCGAGAAGTTGGTGCCGACGCGCCAGGAATGTTGTCAAATATTACATCCGAGATGTTAGGATTACCTTAGGCTAGGATATATAACGTTATAGACGTATATAATGTTCCCACCGAGAAGTAGGTCCCGAAGTGACGGGAATGTTGTAAAATATTTCATTCGACATGTTAGTTTGCCTTAGGCTAGGATATATAGCGTTATAGACTTATATAATGTTCCCACCGAGAAGTAGTGGCCGACGTGCCAGGAATGTAGTAAAATATTACGCTCGACATGTTAGGTTGCCTTAGGCTATGATATATAGCGATATAGACGTATATAATATTCCCACCGAGAAGTGCGGGCCGGCGCGCCAGGAATGTAGTGAAATGTTACATCCGAGATGTTAGGTTGCCTTAGGCTAGGATATGTAAAGTTATAGACGTATATAATGTTCCCACCGAGAAATAGGTGCCGGCGCGCCAGGAATGTTGTAAAATATTACATCCGAGATGTTAGGATTGCCTTAGGCTAGGATATATATCGTTATAGACGTATATAATGTTCCCACCGAGAAGTAGGGGCCGAAGTGACGGGAATGTTGTAAAATATTACATCCGAGATGTTAGGTTGCCTTAGGTTAGGATATATGGCGTTATAGACGTATATAATGTTCCCACCGAGAAGTAGGGGCCGGCGCGCCACGAATGTAGTAAAATATTACATCCGACATGTTAGATTGCCTTAGGGTAGGATATATAACGTTATAGACGTATATAATGTTCCCACCGAGAAGTAGGTGCCGACGCGCTAGGAATGTTGTAAAATATTACTTCCGAGATGTTAGGATTGCCTTAGGCTAGGATATATAGCGTTACAGACGTATATAATGTTCCCACCGAAAAGTAGGGGCAGGCGCGCCAGGAATGTAGTAAAATATTACATCCGAGATGTTAGGTTGCCTTAGGCTAGGATATGTAACGTTATAGACGTATATAATGTTCCCACCTAGAAGTAGTTGCCGGCGTGCCAGGAATATTGTAAAATATTACATTCGACATGTACGGTTGCCTTATGCTAGGATATATAACGTTATAGACGTATATAAAGTTCCCACCGAGAAGTAGGTGCCGACGAGCCAGGAATGTTGTAAAATATTACGCTCGACATGTTAGGTTGCCTTAGGCTAGGATATATAGCGATATAGACGTATATAATGTTCCCACCGAGAAGTAGGGGCCGCCGCGCCAGGAATGTTGTAAAATATTACATTCGACGTGTTAGGATTGCCTTAGGCTAGGATATATAACGTTATAGACGTATACGATATTCCCACCGAGGAGTACGGGCCGACACGACAAGAATGTTGTCAAATATTACATCCGAGGTGTTAGGTTCCCTTAGGTTAGGATATATAACGTTATAGACGTATATAATGTTCCCACCGAGAAGTAGGGGCCGACGAGCCAGGAATGTTGTAAAATATTACGCTCGACATGTTAGGTTGCCTTAGGCTATGATATATAGCGATATAGACGTATATAATGTTCCCACCGGGAAGTGGGGGCAGGCGCGCCAGGAATGTAGTGAAATATTACATCCGAGATGTTAGGTTGCCTTAGGCTAGGCTATGTAAAGTTATAGACGTATATAATGTTCCCACCGAGAAATAGGTGCCGGCGCGCCAGGAATGTTGTAAAATATTACATCTGAGATGTTAGGATTGCCTTAGGCTAGGATATATATCGTTATAGACGTATATAGTGTTCCCAACGAGAAGTAGGGGCCGAAGTGACGGGAATGTTGTAAAATATTACATCCGAGATGTTAGGTTGCCTTAGGTTAGGATATATAACGTTATTGACTTATATAATTTTCCCACCGAGAAATAGGGGCCGACGCCCCAGGAATGATGTAAAATTTTACATTCGACATGTTAGGATTGCCTTAGGCTAGGATATATAACGTTATAGACGTATATACTGTTTCGACCGAGAAGTAGGTGCCGACGCGCCAGGAATGTTGTAAAATATTACGCTCGACAAGATAGGTTGCCATAGGCTAGGATATATAGCGTTAAAGACGTATATAATGTTCCCACCGAGAAATACGGGCCGACACGCCAGGAATGTTGTAAAATATTACATCCGAAATGTTAGGTTCCCTTAGGTTAGGATATATAACGTTATAGACGTATATAATGTTCCCACCGAGAAGTAGGGGCCAACGAGCAAGGAATGTGGTAAAATATTACATTCGACATGTTAAGTTGTCTTAGGTTAGGATATATAACGTTATAGACGTATATACAGATCCCACCGAGAAGTAGTTACCGACGCGCCAGGAATATTGTAAAATATTATATTCGACATGTTAGGTTGTCTCAGGATAGGACATATAGCGTTATAGACATATATAATGTTCCCACCGAGAAATAGGGGCCGACACGCCAGGAATGTTGTAAAACATTACATCCGAGGTGTTAGGTTCCCTTAGGTTAGGATATATAACGTTATAGACGTATATAATGTTCCCACCGAGAAGGAGGAGCCGACGCGCCAGGAATGTTGTACAATATTACATCCGACATGTAAAGTTGCCTTAAGTCAGGATATATAACGTTATAGACGTATATACTGTTCCCACCGAGAAGTAGGGGCCGGCGCGCCACGAATGTAGTAAAATATTACATCCGACATGTTAGATTGCCTTAGGGTAGGATATATAACGTTATAGACGTATATAATGTTCCCACCGAGAAGTAGGTGCCGACGCGCTAGGAATGTTGTAAAATATTACTTCCGAGATGTTAGGATTGCCTTAGGCTAGGATATATAGCGTTACAGACGTATATAATGTTCCCACCGAAAAGTAGGGGCAGGCGCGCCAGGAATGTAGTAAAATATTACATCCGAGATGTTAGGTTGCCTTAGGCTAGGATATGTAACGTTATAGACGTATATAATGTTCCCACCTAGAAGTAGTTGCCGGCGTGCCAGGAATATTGTAAAATATTACATTCGACATGTACGGTTGCCTTATGCTAGGATATATAACGTTATAGACGTATATAAAGTTCCCACCGAGAAGTAGGTGCCGACGAGCCAGGAATGTTGTAAAATATTACGCTCGACATGTTAGGTTGCCTTAGGCTAGGATATATAGCGATATAGACGTATATAATGTTCCCACCGAGAAGTAGGGGCCGCCGCGCCAGGAATGTTGTAAAATATTACATTCGACGTGTTAGGATTGCCTTAGGCTAGGATATATAACGTTATAGACGTATACGATATTCCCACCGAGGAGTACGGGCCGACGCGACAAGAATGTTGTCAAATATTACATCCGAGGTGTTAGGTTCCCTTAGGTTAGGATATATAACGTTATAGACGTATATAATGTTCCCACCGAGAAGTAGGGGCCGACGAGCCAGGAATGTTGTAAAATATTACGCTCGACATGTTAGGTTGCCTTAGGCTATGATATATAGCGATATAGACGTATATAATGTTCCCACCGGGAAGTGGGGGCAGGCGCGCCAGGAATGTAGTGAAATATTACATCCGAGATGTTAGGTTGCCTTAGGCTAGGCTATGTAAAGTTATAGACGTATATAATGTTCCCACCGAGAAATAGGTGCCGGCGCGCCAGGAATGTTGTAAAATATTACATCTGAGATGTTAGGATTGCCTTAGGCTAGGATATATATCGTTATAGACGTATATAGTGTTCCCAACGAGAAGTAGGGGCCGAAGTGACGGGAATGTTGTAAAATATTACATCCGAGATGTTAGGTTGCCTTAGGTTAGGATATATAACGTTATTGACTTATATAATTTTCCCACCGAGAAATAGGGGCCGACGCCCCAGGAATGATGTAAAATTTTACATTCGACATGTTAGGATTGCCTTAGGCTAGGATATATAACGTTATAGACGTATATACTGTTTCGACCGAGAAGTAGGTGCCGACGCGCCAGGAATGTTGTAAAATATTACGCTCGACAAGATAGGTTGCCATAGGCTAGGATATATAGCGTTAAAGACGTATATAATGTTCCCACCGAGAAATACGGGCCGACACGCCAGGAATGTTGTAAAATATTACATCCGAAATGTTAGGTTCCCTTAGGTTAGGATATATAACGTTATAGACGTATATAATGTTCCCACCGAGAAGTAGGGGCCAACGAGCAAGGAATGTGGTAAAATATTACATTCGACATGTTAAGTTGTCTTAGGTTAGGATATATAACGTTATAGACGTATATACAGATCCCACCGAGAAGTAGTTACCGACGCGCCAGGAATATTGTAAAATATTATATTCGACATGTTAGGTTGTCTCAGGATAGGACATATAGCGTTATAGACATATATAATGTTCCCACCGAGAAATAGGGGCCGACACGCCAGGAATGTTGTAAAACATTACATCCGAGGTGTTAGGTTCCCTTAGGTTAGGATATATAACGTTATAGACGTATATAATGTTCCCACCGAGAAGGAGGTGCCGACGCGCCAGGAATGTTGTACAATATTACATCCGACATGTAAAGTTGCCTTAAGTCAGGATATATAACGTTATAGACGTATATACTGTTCCCACCGAGAAGTAGTTGCCGACGCGCCAGGAATATTGTAAAATATTACGCTCGACATGTTAGGTTGCCTTAGGCTATGATATATAGCGATATAGACGTATATAATGTTTCCACCGAGAAGTGGGGGCCGGCGCTCCAGGAATGTAGTGAAATATTACATCCGAGATGTTAGGTTGCCTTAGGCTAGGATATGTAAAGTTATAGACGTATATAATGTTCCCACCGAGAAGTAGGGACCGAAGAGCCAGCAATGTAGTGAAATATTACATCCGAGATGTTAGGTTGCCTTAGGTTAGGATATATAACGTTATAGACGTATTTAATGTTCCCACCGAGAAGTAGGGGCCGGTGCGACACGAATGTAGTAAAATATTACATCCGAGATGTTAGGTTGCCTTAGACTAGGATATATAACGTTATAGACGTATATAATGTTCCCACCGAGAAGTAGGGGCCGAAGTGACGGGAATGTTGTAAAATTATACATTCGACATGTTAGGATTGCCTTAGGCTAGGATATATATTGTTAAAGACGTATATAATGTTCCCACCGAGAAATAGGGGCCGACACGCCAGGAATGTTGTAAAACATTACATCCGAGGTGTTAGGTTGCCTTAAGCTAGGATATATAGCGTTATAGACGTATATAATGTTCCCACCGAGAAGTAGGGACCGACGAGCCAGGAATGTTGTAAAATATTACGCTCGACATGCTAGGTTGCCTTACGTTATGATATATAGCGATATAGACGTATATAATGTTCCCACCGAGCAGTAGGGGCCGAAGAGCCAGGAATGTAGTAAAATATTACATCCGAGATGTTAGGTTGCCTTAGGTTAGGATATATAACGTTATAGACTTATATACTGTTCCCACCGAGAAGTTGGTGCCGACGCGCCAGGAATGTTGTCAAATATTACATCCGAGATGTTAGGATTGCCTTAGGCTAGGATATATATCGTTATAGACGTATATAATGTTCCCACCGAGAAGTAGGGGCCGAAGTGACGGGAATGTTGTAAAATATTACATCCGAGATGTTAGGTTGCCTTAGGTTAGGATATATGGCGTTATAGACGTATATAATGTTCCCACCGAGAAGTAGGGGCCGGCGCGCCACGAATGTAGTAAAATATTACATCCGACATGTTAGATTGCCTTAGGGTAGGATATATAACGTTATAGACGTATATAATGTTCCCACCGAGAAGTAGGTGCCGACGCGCTAGGAATGTTGTAAAATATTACTTCCGAGATGTTAGGATTGCCTTAGGCTAGGATATATAGCGTTACAGACGTATATAATGTTCCCACCGAAAAGTAGGGGCAGGCGCGCCAGGAATGTAGTAAAATATTACATCCGAGATGTTAGGTTGCCTTAGGCTAGGATATGTAACGTTATAGACGTATATAATGTTCCCACCTAGAAGTAGTTGCCGGCGTGCCAGGAATATTGTAAAATATTACATTCGACATGTACGGTTGCCTTATGCTAGGATATATAACGTTATAGACGTATATAAAGTTCCCACCGAGAAGTAGGTGCCGACGAGCCAGGAATGTTGTAAAATATTACGCTCGACATGTTAGGTTGCCTTAGGCTAGGATATATAGCGATATAGACGTATATAATGTTCCCACCGAGAAGTAGGGGCCGCCGCGCCAGGAATGTTGTAAAATATTACATTCGACGTGTTAGGATTGCCTTAGGCTAGGATATATAACGTTATAGACGTATACGATATTCCCACCGAGGAGTACGGGCCGACACGACAAGAATGTTGTCAAATATTACATCCGAGGTGTTAGGTTCCCTTAGGTTAGGATATATAACGTTATAGACGTATATAATGTTCCCACCGAGAAGTAGGGGCCGACGAGCCAGGAATGTTGTAAAATATTACGCTCGACATGTTAGGTTGCCTTAGGCTATGATATATAGCGATATAGACGTATATAATGTTCCCACCGGGAAGTGGGGGCAGGCGCGCCAGGAATGTAGTGAAATATTACATCCGAGATGTTAGGTTGCCTTAGGCTAGGCTATGTAAAGTTATAGACGTATATAATGTTCCCACCGAGAAATAGGTGCCGGCGCGCCAGGAATGTTGTAAAATATTACATCTGAGATGTTAGGATTGCCTTAGGCTAGGATATATATCGTTATAGACGTATATAGTGTTCCCAACGAGAAGTAGGGGCCGAAGTGACGGGAATGTTGTAAAATATTACATCCGAGATGTTAGGTTGCCTTAGGTTAGGATATATAACGTTATTGACTTATATAATTTTCCCACCGAGAAATAGGGGCCGACGCCCCAGGAATGATGTAAAATTTTACATTCGACATGTTAGGATTGCCTTAGGCTAGGATATATAACGTTATAGACGTATATACTGTTTCGACCGAGAAGTAGGTGCCGACGCGCCAGGAATGTTGTAAAATATTACGCTCGACAAGATAGGTTGCCATAGGCTAGGATATATAGCGTTAAAGACGTATATAATGTTCCCACCGAGAAATACGGGCCGACACGCCAGGAATGTTGTAAAATATTACATCCGAAATGTTAGGTTCCCTTAGGTTAGGATATATAACGTTATAGACGTATATAATGTTCCCACCGAGAAGTAGGGGCCAACGAGCAAGGAATGTGGTAAAATATTACATTCGACATGTTAAGTTGTCTTAGGTTAGGATATATAACGTTATAGACGTATATACAGATCCCACCGAGAAGTAGTTACCGACGCGCCAGGAATATTGTAAAATATTATATTCGACATGTTAGGTTGTCTCAGGATAGGACATATAGCGTTATAGACATATATAATGTTCCCACCGAGAAATAGGGGCCGACACGCCAGGAATGTTGTAAAACATTACATCCGAGGTGTTAGGTTCCCTTAGGTTAGGATATATAACGTTATAGACGTATATAATGTTCCCACCGAGAAGGAGGAGCCGACGCGCCAGGAATGTTGTACAATATTACATCCGACATGTAAAGTTGCCTTAAGTCAGGATATATAACGTTATAGACGTATATACTGTTCCCACCGAGAAGTAGGGGCCGGCGCGCCACGAATGTAGTAAAATATTACATCCGACATGTTAGATTGCCTTAGGGTAGGATATATAACGTTATAGACGTATATAATGTTCCCACCGAGAAGTAGGTGCCGACGCGCTAGGAATGTTGTAAAATATTACTTCCGAGATGTTAGGATTGCCTTAGGCTAGGATATATAGCGTTACAGACGTATATAATGTTCCCACCGAAAAGTAGGGGCAGGCGCGCCAGGAATGTAGTAAAATATTACATCCGAGATGTTAGGTTGCCTTAGGCTAGGATATGTAACGTTATAGACGTATATAATGTTCCCACCTAGAAGTAGTTGCCGGCGTGCCAGGAATATTGTAAAATATTACATTCGACATGTACGGTTGCCTTATGCTAGGATATATAACGTTATAGACGTATATAAAGTTCCCACCGAGAAGTAGGTGCCGACGAGCCAGGAATGTTGTAAAATATTACGCTCGACATGTTAGGTTGCCTTAGGCTAGGATATATAGCGATATAGACGTATATAATGTTCCCACCGAGAAGTAGGGGCCGCCGCGCCAGGAATGTTGTAAAATATTACATTCGACGTGTTAGGATTGCCTTAGGCTAGGATATATAACGTTATAGACGTATACGATATTCCCACCGAGGAGTACGGGCCGACGCGACAAGAATGTTGTCAAATATTACATCCGAGGTGTTAGGTTCCCTTAGGTTAGGATATATAACGTTATAGACGTATATAATGTTCCCACCGAGAAGTAGGGGCCGACGAGCCAGGAATGTTGTAAAATATTACGCTCGACATGTTAGGTTGCCTTAGGCTATGATATATAGCGATATAGACGTATATAATGTTCCCACCGGGAAGTGGGGGCAGGCGCGCCAGGAATGTAGTGAAATATTACATCCGAGATGTTAGGTTGCCTTAGGCTAGGCTATGTAAAGTTATAGACGTATATAATGTTCCCACCGAGAAATAGGTGCCGGCGCGCCAGGAATGTTGTAAAATATTACATCTGAGATGTTAGGATTGCCTTAGGCTAGGATATATATCGTTATAGACGTATATAGTGTTCCCAACGAGAAGTAGGGGCCGAAGTGACGGGAATGTTGTAAAATATTACATCCGAGATGTTAGGTTGCCTTAGGTTAGGATATATAACGTTATTGACTTATATAATTTTCCCACCGAGAAATAGGGGCCGACGCCCCAGGAATGATGTAAAATTTTACATTCGACATGTTAGGATTGCCTTAGGCTAGGATATATAACGTTATAGACGTATATACTGTTTCGACCGAGAAGTAGGTGCCGACGCGCCAGGAATGTTGTAAAATATTACGCTCGACAAGATAGGTTGCCATAGGCTAGGATATATAGCGTTAAAGACGTATATAATGTTCCCACCGAGAAATACGGGCCGACACGCCAGGAATGTTGTAAAATATTACATCCGAAATGTTAGGTTCCCTTAGGTTAGGATATATAACGTTATAGACGTATATAATGTTCCCACCGAGAAGTAGGGGCCAACGAGCAAGGAATGTGGTAAAATATTACATTCGACATGTTAAGTTGTCTTAGGTTAGGATATATAACGTTATAGACGTATATACAGATCCCACCGAGAAGTAGTTACCGACGCGCCAGGAATATTGTAAAATATTATATTCGACATGTTAGGTTGTCTCAGGATAGGACATATAGCGTTATAGACATATATAATGTTCCCACCGAGAAATAGGGGCCGACACGCCAGGAATGTTGTAAAACATTACATCCGAGGTGTTAGGTTCCCTTAGGTTAGGATATATAACGTTATAGACGTATATAATGTTCCCACCGAGAAGGAGGTGCCGACGCGCCAGGAATGTTGTACAATATTACATCCGACATGTAAAGTTGCCTTAAGTCAGGATATATAACGTTATAGACGTATATACTGTTCCCACCGAGAAGTAGTTGCCGACGCGCCAGGAATATTGTAAAATATTACGCTCGACATGTTAGGTTGCCTTAGGCTATGATATATAGCGATATAGACGTATATAATGTTTCCACCGAGAAGTGGGGGCCGGCGCTCCAGGAATGTAGTGAAATATTACATCCGAGATGTTAGGTTGCCTTAGGCTAGGATATGTAAAGTTATAGACGTATATAATGTTCCCACCGAGAAGTAGGGACCGAAGAGCCAGCAATGTAGTGAAATATTACATCCGAGATGTTAGGTTGCCTTAGGTTAGGATATATAACGTTATAGACGTATTTAATGTTCCCACCGAGAAGTAGGGGCCGGTGCGACACGAATGTAGTAAAATATTACATCCGAGATGTTAGGTTGCCTTAGACTAGGATATATAACGTTATAGACGTATATAATGTTCCCACCGAGAAGTAGGGGCCGAAGTGACGGGAATGTTGTAAAATTATACATTCGACATGTTAGGATTGCCTTAGGCTAGGATATATATTGTTAAAGACGTATATAATGTTCCCACCGAGAAATAGGGGCCGACACGCCAGGAATGTTGTAAAACATTACATCCGAGGTGTTAGGTTGCCTTAAGCTAGGATATATAGCGTTATAGACGTATATAATGTTCCCACCGAGAAGTAGGGACCGACGAGCCAGGAATGTTGTAAAATATTACGCTCGACATGCTAGGTTGCCTTACGTTATGATATATAGCGATATAGACGTATATAATGTTCCCACCGAGCAGTAGGGGCCGAAGAGCCAGGAATGTAGTAAAATATTACATCCGAGATGTTAGGTTGCCTTAGGTTAGGATATATAACGTTATAGACTTATATACTGTTCCCACCGAGAAGTTGGTGCCGACGCGCCAGGAATGTTGTCAAATATTACATCCGAGATGTTAGGATTGCCTTAGGCTAGGATATATATCGTTATAGACGTATATAATGTTCCCACCGAGAAGTAGGGGCCGAAGTGACGGGAATGTTGTAAAATATTACATCCGAGATGTTAGGTTGCCTTAGGTTAGGATATATGGCGTTATAGACGTATATAATGTTCCCACCGAGAAGTAGGGGCCGGCGCGCCACGAATGTAGTAAAATATTACATCCGACATGTTAGATTGCCTTAGGGTAGGATATATAACGTTATAGACGTATATAATGTTCCCACCGAGAAGTGGGTGCCGACGCGCTCGGAATGTTGTAAAATATTACTTCCGAGATGTTTGGATTGCCTTAGGCTAGGATATATAGCGTTACAGACGTATATAATGTTCCCACCGAAAAGTAGGGGCAGGCGCGCCAGGAATGTAGTAAAATATTACATCCGAGATGTTAGGTTGCCTTAGGCTAAGATATATAACGTTATAGACGTATATAAAGTCCCCACCGAGAAGTAGGTGCCGACGAGCCAGGAATGTTGTAAAATATTACGCTCGACATGTTAGGTTACCTTAGGCTAGGATATATAGCGATATAGACGTATATACTGTTCCCACCGAGAAGTTGGTGCCGACGCGCCAGGAATGTTGTCAAATATTACATCCGAGATGTTAGGATTACCTTAGGCTAGGATATATAACGTTATAGACGTATATAATGTTCCCACCGAGAAGTAGGTCCCGAAGTGACGGGAATGTTGTAAAATATTTCATTCGACATGTTAGTTTGCCTTAGGCTAGGAGATATAGCGTTATAGACTTATATAATGTTCCCACCGAGAAGTAGTGGCCGACGTGCCAGGAATGTTGTAAAATATTACATCCGAGATGTTAGGATTGCCTTAGGCTAGGATATATATCGTTATAGACGTATATAATGTTCCCACCGAGAAGTAGGGGCCGAAGTGACGGGAATGTTGTAAAATATTACATCCGAGATGTTAGGTTGCCTTAGGTTAGGATATATGGCGTTATAGACGTATATAATGTTCCCACCGAGAAGTAGGGGCCGGCGCGCCACGAATGTAGTAAAATATTACATCCGACATGTTAGATTGCCTTAGGGTAGGATATATAACGTTATAGACGTATATAATGTTCCCACCGAGAAGTAGGTGCCGACGCGCTAGGAATGTTGTAAAATATTACTTCCGAGATGTTAGGATTGCCTTAGGCTAGGATATATAGCGTTACAGACGTATATAATGTTCCCACCGAAAAGTAGGGGCAGGCGCGCCAGGAATGTAGTAAAATATTACATCCGAGATGTTAGGTTGCCTTAGGCTAGGATATGTAACGTTATAGACGTATATAATGTTCCCACCTGGAAGTAGTTGCCGGCGTGCCAGGAATATTGTAAAATATTACATTCGATATGTACGGTTGCCTTATGCTAGGATATATAACGTTATAGACGTATATAAAGTTCCCACCGAGAAGTAGGTGCCGACGAGCCAGGAATGTTGTAAAATATTACGCTCGACATGTTAGGTTGCCTTAGGCTAGGATATATAGCGATATAGACGTATATAATGTTCCCACCGAGAAGTGGGGGCCGCCGCGCCAGGAATGTTGTAAAATATTACATTCGACGTGTTAGGATTGCCTTAGGCTAGGATATATAACGTTATAGACGTATACGATATTCCCACCGAGGAGTACGGGCCGACACGACAAGAATGTTGTCAAATATTACATCCGAGGTGTTAGGTTCCCTTAGGTTAGGATATATAACGTTATAGACGTATATAATGTTCCCACCGAGAAGTAGGGGCCGACGAGCCAGGAATGTTGTAAAATATTACGCTCGACATGTTAGGTTGCCTTAGGCTATGATATATAGCGATATAGACGTATATAATGTTCCCACCGGGAAGTGGGGGCCGGCGCGCCAGGAATGTAGTGAAATATTACATCCGAGATGTTAGGTTGCCTTAGGCTAGGCTATGTAAAGTTATAGACGTATATAATGTTCCCACCGAGAAATAGGTGCCGGCGCGCCAGGAATGTTGTAAAATATTACATCTGAGATGTTACGATTGCCTTAGGCTAGGATATATATCGTTATAGACGTATATAGCGTTCCCAACGAGAAGTAGGGGCCGAAGTGACGGGAATGTTGTAAAATATTACATCCGAGATGTTAGGTTGCCTTAGGTTAGGATATATAACGTTATTGACTTATATAATTTTCCCACCGAGAAATAGGGGCCGACGCCCCAGGAATGATGTAAAATTTTACATTCGACATGTTAGGATTGCCTTAGGCTAGGATATATAACGTTATAGACGTATATACTGTTCCGACCGAGAAGTAGGTGCCGACGCGCCAGGAATGTTGTAAAATATTACGCTCGACAAGATAGGTTGCCATAGGCTAGGATATATAGCGTTAAAGACGTATATAATGTTCCCACCGAGAAATACGGGCCGACACGCCAGGAATGTTGTAAAATATTACATCCGAAATGTTAGGTTCCCTTAGGTTAGGATATATAACGTTATAGACGTATATAATGTTCCCACCGAGAAGTAGGGGCCAACGAGCAAGGAATGTGGTAAAATATTACATTCGACATGTTAAGTTGTCTTAGGTTAGGATATATAACGTTATAGACGTATATACAGATCCCACCGAGAAGTAGTTACCGACGCGCCAGGAATATTGTAAAATATTATATTCGACATGTTAGGTTGTCTCAGGATAGGACATATAGCGTTATAGACATATATAATGTTCCCACCGAGAAATAGGGGCCGACACGCCAGGAATGTTGTAAAACATTACATCCGAGGTGTTAGGTTCCCTTAGGTTAGGATATATAACGTTATAGACGTATATAATGTTCCCACCGAGAAGGAGGTGCCGACGCGCCAGGAATGTTGTACAATATTACATCCGACATGTTAAGTTGCCTTAAGTCAGGATATATAACGTTATAGACGTATATACTGTTCCCACCGAGAAGTAGTTGCCGACGCGCGAGGAATATTGTAAAATATTACGCTCGACATGTTAGGTTGCCTTAGGCTGTGATATATAGCGATATAGACGTATATAATGTTCCCACCGAGAAGTGGGGGCCGGCGCGCCAGGAATGTAGTGAAATATTACATCCGAGATGTTAGGTTGCCTTAGGCTAGGATATGTAAAGTTATAGACGTATATAATGTTCCCACCGAGAAGTAGGGACCGAAGAGCCAGCAATGTAGTAAAATATTACATCCGAGATGTTAGGTTGCCTTAGGTTAGGATATATAACGTTATAGACGTATATAATGTTCCCACCGAGAAGTAGGGGCCGGTGCGACACGAATGTAGTAAAATATTACATCCGAGATGTTAGGTTGCCTTAGACTAGGATATATAACGTTATAGACGTATATAATGTTCCCACCGAGAAGTAGGGGCCGAAGTGACGGGAATGTTGTAAAATTATACATTCGACATGTTAGGATTGCCTTAGGCTAGGATATATATTGTTAAAGACGTATATAATGTTCCCACCGAGAAATAGGGGCCGACACGCCAGGAATGTTGTAAAACATTACATCCGAGGTGTTAGGTTGCCTTAAGCTAGGATATATAGCGTTATAGACGTATATAATGTTCCCACCGAGAAGTAGGGGCCGGCGCGCCACGAATGTAGTAAAATATTACATCCGACATGTTAGATTGCCTTAGGGTAGGATATATGACGTTATAGACGTATATAATGTTCCCACCGAGAAGTAGGTGCCGACGCGCTAGGAATGTTGTAAAATATTACTTCCGAGATGTTTGGATTGCCTTAGGCTAGGATATATAGCGTTACAGACGTATATAATGTTCCCACCGAAAAGTAGGGGCAGGCGCGCCAGGAATGTAGTAAAATATTACATCCGAGATGTTAGGTTGCCTTAGGCTAGGATATATAACGTTATAGACGTATATAAAGTCCCCACCGAGAAGTAGGTGCCGACGAGCCAGGAATGTTGTAAAATATTACGCTCGACATGTTAGGTTGCCTTAGGCTAGGATATATAGCGATATAGACGTATATAATGTTCCCACCGAGAAGTAGGGGCCGCCGCGCCAGGAATGTTGTAAAATATTACATTCGACGTGTTAGGATTGCCTTAGGCTAGGATATATAACGTTATAGACGTATACGATATTCCCACCGAGGAGTACGGGCCGACACGACAAGAATATTGTCAAATATTACATCCGAGGTGTTAGGTTCCCTTAGGTTAGGATATATAACGTTATAGACGTATATAATGTTCCCACCGAGAAGTAGGGGCCGACGAGCCAGGAATGTTGTAAAATATTACGCTCGACATGTTAGGTTGCCTTAGGCTATGATATATAGCGATATAGACGTATTTAATGTTCCCACCGAGTAGTGGGGGCCGGCGCGCCAGGAATGTAGTGAAATATTACATCCGAGATGTTAGGTTGCCTTAGGCTAGGCTATGTAAAGTTATAGACGTATATAATGTTCAGACCGAGAAATAGGTGCCGGCGCGCCAGGAATGTTGTAAAATATTACATCCGAGATGTTAGGATTGCCTTAGGCTAGGATATATATCGTTATAGACGTATATAGTGTTCCCAACGAGAAGTAGGGGCCGAAGTGACGGGAATGTTGTAAAATATTACATCCGAGATGTTAGGTTGCCTTAGGTTAGGATATATAACGTTATTGACTTATATAATTTTCCCACCGAGAAATAGGGGCCGACGCCCCAGGAATGATGTAAAATTTTACATTCGACATGTTAGGATTGCCTTAGGCTAGGACATATAACGTTATAGACGTATATACTGTTCCGACCGAGAAGTAGGTGCCGACGCGCCAGGAATGTTGTAAAATATTACGCTCGACAAGATAGGTTGCCATAGGCTAGGATATATAGCGTTAAAGACGTATATAATGTTCCCACCGAGAAATACGGGCCGACACGCCAGGAATGTTGTAAAATGTTACATCCGAAATGTTAGGTTCCCTTAGGTTAGGATATATAACGTTATAGACGTATATAATGTTCCCACCGAGAAGTAGGGGCCAACGAGCAAGGAATGTGGTAAAATATTACATTCGACATGTTAAGTTGTCTTAGGTTAGGATATATAACGTTATAGACGTATATACAGATCCCACCGAGAAGTAGTTACCGACGCGCCAGGAATATTGTAAAATATTATATTCGACATGTTAGGTTGTCTCAGGATAGGACATATAGCGTTATAGACATATATAATGTTCCCACCGAGAAATAGGGGCCGACACGCCAGGAATGTTGTAAAACATTACATCCGAGGTATTAGGTTCCCTTAGGTTAGGATATATAACGTTATAGACGTATATAATGTTCCCACCGAGAAGGAGGTGCCGACGCGCCAGGAATGTTGTACAATATTACATCCGACATGTTAGGTTGCCTTAAGTCAGGATATATAACGTTATAGACGTATATACTGTTCCCACCGAGAAGTAGTTGCCGACGCGCCAGAAATATTGTAAAATATTACGCTCGACATGTTAGGTTGCCTCAGGCTATGATATATAGCGATATAGACGTATATAATGTTCCCACCGAGAAGTAGGGGCCGAAGTGACGGGAATGTTGTAAAATTATACATTCGACAAGTTAGGATTGCCTTAGGCTAGGATATATATTGTTAAAGACGTATATAATGTTCCCACCGAGAAATAGGGGCCGACACGCCAGGAATGTTGTAAAACATTACACCCCATATGTTAGGTTCCCTTAGGTTAGGGTATACAACGTTATAGATGTATATAATGTCCCAATCGAGAAGTAGGCGACGACACGCCAGGAATGTTGTAAAATATTACATCCGACATGTTAGGTTGCCTTAGGCTAGGATATATAACGATATAGACGTATATAATGTCCCCGGCGAGAAGCAGGCGACGACACGCCAGGAATGCTGTAAAATATTACATAAGACATGTTAGGTTGCAATAGGCTAGGACATATATCGTTATAGACGTATACAATGTTCCCATAGAGAAGTAGGGACCGACATGCCAGGAATGTTGTAAAATATTACATTCGAGATATTAGGTTGCCTTAGGTTAGCATATACAACGTTATGGACGTATATAATGTCCCCATCGAGACGTAGTGACCGACATGCCAGGAATGTCGTAAAATATTACATCCGAGATGTCAGGTTGCCTTAGGTTAGGATATACAACGTTATAGACGTATATAATGTCCCCATCGAGAAGCAGGCGACGACACGCCAGGATGTTGTAGTATATTACACCCGAGATGTTATGTTGCCTTACGTTAGGATATATAACGTTATAGACGTATATAATGTTCCCACCGAGAAATAGGGGCGACGCGTCAGGAATGTTGTAAAATAATACATTCGAGATGTTGGGTTGCCTTAGGTTAGCATATACAACGTTATAGACGTATATAATGTCCCCATCGAGAAGTAGGCGACGACACGCCAGGAATGTTGTAAAATATTACATCCGACATGTTAGGTTGCCTTAGGCTAGGATATATAACGATATAGACGTATATAATGTCCCCAGCGAGAAGCAGGCGACGACACGCCAGGAATGCTGTAAAATATTACATAAGAGATGTTAGGTTGCAATAGGCTAGGACATATAACGTTATAGACGTATATAATGTTCCTACCGAGAAATAGGGGCCGTCGCGTCAGGAATGTTGTAAAATATTACACCCGATATGTTAGGTTCCCTTAGGTTAGGGTATACAACGTTATAGATGTATATAATGCCCCATCGAGAAGCAGGCGACGACACGCCAGGAATGCTGCAAAATATTACATCCGAGATGTTAGGTTGCCTTAAGCTAGGATATATACCGTTATAGTCGTATGTAATGTTACCACCGAGAACGACGGGCCGACACGGAGGGAATGATGTAAAATGTTACATTCGACATGTTAGGTCGCCATAGGCTAGGATATATAACGCTATAGACGTATATAATGTTCCCACCGAGGGGTACGGGCGGACACGCCAGGAATGCTGTAAAATAATACATCCGAGATGTTAGGTTCCCTTAGGTTAGGACATACAACCTTATAGACGTATAAAATGTTCCGACCGAGACGTACGGGCCGACACGCCAGGAATGTTGTCAAATATTACATCCGAGGTGTTAGGTTACCTTAGGTTAGGATATACAACGTTATAGATGTATATAATGTCCCCATCCAGAAGTAGGCGACGACACGCCAGGAATGTTGTAAAACATTACATTCGACATGTTAGGTTGCCATAGGCTAGGATATACAACGTTATAGACGTATGCAATGTTACCACCGAGAACTACGGGCCGACACGCCAGGAATGATGTAAAATGTTACATCCGACATGTTAGGTCGCCTTAGGCTAGGATATATAAAGCTATAGACGTATATAATGTTCCCACCGAGAAATAGGGGCCGACGCGTCAGGAATGTTGTAAAATATTACACCGGAGATGTTAGGTAGCCTTAGGTTAGGATATATATCGTTACAGACGTGTATAATGTTCCCACCGAGGCGTATTGACCGACATGCCAGGAATGTTGTAAAATATTACATCCGAGATGTTAGGTTGCCTTAGGTTAGGATATACAACGTTATAGATGTATATAATGTCCCCATCGAGAAGTAGGCGACGACACGCCAGGAATGTTGTAAAATATTACATCCGACATGTTAGGTTGCCTTAGGCTAGGATATATAACGATATAGACGTATATAATGTCCCCAGCGAGAAGCAGGCGACGACACGCCAGGAATGCTGTAAAATATTACATAAGAGATGTTAGGTTGCAATAGGCTAGGACATATATCGTTATAGACGTATACAATGTTCCCATAGAGAAGTAGGGACCGACATGACAGGAATGTTGTAAAATATTACATTCGAGATATTAGGTTGCCTTAGGTTAGCATATACAACGTTATAGACGTATATAATGTCTCCATCGAGACGTAGTGACCGACATGCCAGGAATGTCGTAAAATATTACATCCGAGATGTCAGGTTGCCTTAGGTTAGGATATACAACGTTATAGACGTATATAATGTCCCCATCGAGAAGCAGGCGACGACACGCCAGGATGTTGTAAAATATTACACCCGAGATGTTATGTTGCCTTACGTTAGGATATGTAACGTTATAGACGTATATAATGTTCCCACCGAGAAATAGGGGCGACGCGTCAGGAATGTTGTAAAATAATACATTCGAGATGTTAGGTTGCCTTAGGTTAGCATATACAACGTTATAGACGTATATAATGTCCCCATCGAGAAGTAGGCGACGACACGCCAGGAATGTTGTAAAATATTACATCCGACATGTTAGGTTGCCTTAGGCTAGGATATATAACGATATAGACGTATATAATGTCCCCAGCGAGAAGCAGGCGACGACACGCCAGGACTGCTGTAAAATATTACATAAGAGATGTTAGGTTGCAATAGGCTAGGACATATAACGTTATAGACGTATATAATGTTCCTACCGAGAAATAGAGGCCGACGCGTCAGGAATGTTGTAAAATATTACACCCGATATGTTAGGTTCCCTTAGGTTAGGGTATACAACGTTATAGATGTATATAATGTCCCCATCGAGAAGCAGGCGACGACACGCCAGGAATGCTGCAAAATATTACATCCGAGATGTTAGGTTGCCTTAAGCTAGGATATATACCGTTATAGTCGTATGTAATGTTACCACCGAGAACGACGGGCCGACACGGAGGGAATGATGTAAAATGTTACATTCGACATGTTAGGTCGCCATAGGCTAGGATATATAACGCTATAGACGTATATAATGTTCCCACCGAGGGGTACGGGCGGACACGCCAGGAATGCTGTAAAATATTACATCCGAGATGTTAGGTTCCCTTAGGTTAGGACATACAACCTTATAGACGTATAGAATGTTCCGACCGAGACGTACGGGCCGACACGCCAGGAATGTTGTCAAATATTACATCCGAGGTGTTAGGTTACCTTAGGTTAGGATATACAACGTTATAGATGTATATAATGTCCCCATCCAGAAGTAGGCGACGACACGCCAGGAATGTTGTAAAACATTACATTCGACATGTTAGGTTGCCATAGGCTAGGATATACAACGTTATAGACGTATGCAATGTTACCACCGAGAACTACGGGCCGACACGCCAGGAATGATGTAAAATGTTACATCCGACATGTTAGGTCGCCTTAGGCTAGGATATATAAAGCTATAGACGTATATAATTTTCCCACCGAGAAATAGGGGCCGACGCGTCAGGAATGTTGTAAAATATTACACCGGAGATGTTAGGTAGCCTTAGGTTAGGATATATATCGTTACAGACGTGTATAATGTTCCCACCGAGGCGTATTGACCGACATGACAGGAATGTTGTAAAATATTACATCCGAGATGTTAGGTTGCCTTAGGTTAGGATATACAACGTTATAGATGTATATAATGTCCCCATCGAGAAGTACGCGACGACACGCCAGGAATGTTGTAAAATATTACATCCGACATGTTAGGTTGCCTTAGGCTAGGATATATAACGATATAGACGTATATAATGTCCCCAGCGAGAAGCAGGCGACGACACGCCAGGAATGCTGTAAAATATTACATAAGAGATGTTAGGTTGCAATAGGCTAGGACATATAACGTTATAGACGTATATAATGTTCCTACCGAGAAATAGGGGCCGTCGCGTCAGGAATGTTGTAAAATATTACACCCGATATGTTAGGTTCCCTTAGGTTAGGGTATACAACGTTATAGATGTATATAATGCCCCATCGAGAAGCAGGCGACGACACGCCAGGAATGCTGCAAAATATTACATCCGAGATGTTAGGTTGCCTTAAGCTAGGATATATACCGTTATAGTCGTATGTAATGTTACCACCGAGAACGACGGGCCGACACGGAGGGAATGATGTAAAATGTTACATTCGACATGTTAGGTCGCCATAGGCTAGGATATATAACGCTATAGACGTATATAATGTTCCCACCGAGGGGTACGGGCGGACACGCCAGGAATGCTGTAAAATAATACATCCGAGATGTTAGGTTCCCTTAGGGTAGGACATACAACCTTATAGACGTATAAAATGTTCCGACCGAGACGTACGGGCCGACACGCCAGGAATGTTGTCAAATATTACATCCGAGGTGTTAGGTTACCTTAGGTTAGGATATACAACGTTATAGATGTATATAATGTCCCCATCCAGAAGTAGGCGACGACACGCCAGGAATGTTGTAAAACATTACATTCGACATGTTAGGTTGCCATAGGCTAGGATATACAACGTTATAGACGTATGCAATGTTACCACCGAGAACTACGGGCCGACACGCCAGGAATGATGTAAAATGTTACATCCGACATGTTAGGTCGCCTTAGGCTAGGATATATAAAGCTATAGACGTATATAATGTTCCCACCGAGAAATAGGGGCCGACGCGTCAGGAATGTTGTAAAATATTACACCGGAGATGTTAGGTAGCCTTAGGTTAGGATATATATCGTTACAGACGTGTATAATGTTCCCACCGAGGCGTATTGACCGACATGCCAGGAATGGTGTAAAATATTACATCCGAGATGTTAGGTTGCCTTAGGTTAGGATATACAACGTTATAGATGTATATAATGTCCCCATCGAGAAGTAGGCGACGACACGCCAGGAATGTTGTAAAATATTACATCCGACATGTTAGGTTGCCTTAGGCTAGGATATATAACGATATAGACGTATATAATGTCCCCAGCGAGAAGCAGGCGACGACACGCCAGGAATGCTGTAAAATATTACATAAGAGATGTTAGGTTGCAATAGGCTAGGACATATAACGTTATAGACGTATATAATGTTCCTACCGAGAAATAGGGGCCGTCGCGTCAGGAATGTTGTAAAATATTACACCCGATATGTTAGGTTCCCTTAGGTTAGGGTATACAACGTTATAGACGTATATAATGTCCCCATCGAGAAGCAGGCGACGACACGCCAGGAATGCTGCAAAATATTACATCCGAGATGTTAGGTTGCCTTAAGCTAGGATATATACCGTTATAGTCGTATGTAATGTTACCACCGAGAACGACGGGCCGACACGGAGGGAATGATGTAAAATGTTACATTCGACATGTTAGGTCGCCATAGGCTAGGATATATAACGCTATAGACGTATATAATGTTCCCACCGAGGGGTACAGGCGGACACGCCAGGAATGCTGTAAAATATTACATCCGAGATGTTAGGTTCCCTTAGGTTAGGACATACAACCTTATAGACGTATAGAATGTTCCGACCGAGACGTACGGGCCGACACGCCAGGAATGTTGTCAAATATTACATCCGAGGTGTTAGGTTACCTTAGGTTAGGATATACAACGTTATAGATGTATATAATGTCCCCATCCAGAAGTAGGCGACGACACGCCAGGAATGTTGTAAAACTTTACATTCGACATGTTAGGTTGCCATAGGCTAGGATATACAACGTTATAGACGTATGCAATGTTACCACCGAGAACTACGGGCCGACACGCCAGGAATGATGTAAAATGTTACATCCGACATGTTAGGTCGCCTTAGGCTAGGATATATAAAGCTATAGACGTATATAATGTTCCCACCGAGAAATAGGGGCCGACGCGTCAGGAATGTTGTAAAATATTACACCGGAGATGTTAGGTAGCCTTAGGTTAGGATATATATCGTTACAGACGTGTATAATGTTCCCACCGAGGCGTATTGACCGACATGCCAGGAATGTTGTAAAATATTACATCCGAGATGTTAGGTTGCCTTAGGTTAGGATATACAACGTTATAGATGTATATAATGTCCCCATCGAGAAGTAGGCGACGACACGCCAGGAATGTTGTAAAATATTACATCCGACATGTTAGGTTGCCTTAGGCTAGGATATATAACGATATAGACGTATATAATGTCCCCAGCGAGAAGCAGGCGACGACACGCCAGGAATGCTGTAAAATATTACATAAGAGATGTTAGGTTGCAATAGGCTAGGACATATAACGTTATAGACGTATATAATGTTCCTACCGAGAAATAGGGGCCGACGCGTCAGGAATGTTGTAAAATATTACACCCGATATGTTAGGTTCCCTTAGGTTAGGGTATACAACGTTATAGATGTATATAATGTCCCCATCGAGAAGTAGGCGACGACACGCCAGGAATGTTGTAAAATATTACATCCGACATGTTAGGTTGCCTTAGGCTAGGATATATAACGATATAGACGTATATAATGTCCCCAGCGAGAAGCAGGCGACGACACGCCAGGAATGCTGTAAAATATTACATAAGAGATGTTAGGTTGCAATAGGCTAGGACATATATCGTTATAGACGTATACAATGTTCCCATAGAGAAGTAGGGACCGACATGCCAGGAATGTTGTAAAATATTACATTCGAGATATTAGGTTGCCTTAGGTTAGCATATACAACGTTATAGACGTATATAATGTCCCCATCGAGACGTAGTGACCGACATGCCAGGAATGTCGTAAAATATTACATCCGAGATGTCAGGTTGCCTTAGGTTAGGATATACAACGTTATAGACGTATATAATGTCCCCATCGAGAAGCAGGCGACGACACGCCAGGATGTTGTAAAATATTACACCCGAGATGTTATGTTGCCTTACGTTAGGATATGTAACGTTATAGACGTATATAATGTTCCCACCGAGAAATAGGGGCGACGCGTCAGGAATGTTGTAAAATATTACACCCGATATGTTAGGTTCCCTTAGGTTAGGGTATACAACGTTATAGATGTATATAATGTCCCCATCGAGAAGCAGGCGACGACACGCCAGGAATGCTGCAAAATATTACATCCGAGATGTTAGGTTGCCTTAAGCTAGGATATACACCGTTATAGTCGTATGTAATGTTACCACCGAGAACGACGGGCCGACACGGAGGGAATGATGTAAAATGTTACATTCGACATGTTAGGTCGCCATAGGCTAGGATATATAACGCTATAGACGTATATAATGTTCCCTCCGAGGGGTACGGGCGGACACGCCAGGAATGCTGTAAAATATTACATCCGAGATGTTAGGTTCCGTTAGGTTAGGACATACAACCTTATAGACGTATAGAATGTTCCGACCGAGACGTACGGGCCGACACGCCAGGAATGTTGTCAAATATTACATCCGAGGTGTTAGGTTACCTTAGGTTAGGATATACAACGTTATAGATGTATATAATGTCCCCATCCAGAAGTAGGCGACGACACGCCAGGAATGTTGTAAAACATTATATTCGACATGTTAGGTTGCCATAGGCTAGGATATACAACGTTATAGACGTATGCAATGTTACCACCGAGAACTACGGGCCGACACGCCAGGAATGATGTAAAATGTTACATCCGACATGTTAGGTCGCCTTAGGCTAGGATATATAACGCTATAGACGTGTATAATGTTCCCACCGAGGGGTACGGGCGGACACGCCAGGAATGCTGTAAAATATTACATCCGAGATGTTAGGTTCCCTTAGGTTAGGACATACAACCTTATAGACGTATAGAATGTTCCGACCGAGACGTACGGGCCGACACGCCAGGAATGTTGTCAAATATTACATCCGAGGTGTTAGGTTACCTTAGGTTAGGATATACAACGTTATAGATGTATATAATGTCCCCATCCAGAAGTAGGCGACGACACGCCAGGAATGTTGTAAAACATTATATTCGACATGTTAGGTTGCCATAGGCTAGGATATACAACGTTATAGACGTATGCAATGTTACCACCGAGAACTACGGGCCGACACGCCAGGAATGATGTAAAATGTTACATCCGACATGTTAGGTCGCCTTAGGCTAGGATATATAAAGCTATAGACGTATATAATGTTCCCACCGAGGAATAGGGGCCGACGCGTCAGGAATGTTGTAAAATATTACACCGGAGATGTTAGGTAGCCTTAGGTTAGGATATATATCGTTACAGACGTGTATAATGTTCCAACCGAGGCGTAGTGACCGACATGCCAGGAATGTTGTAAAATATTACATCCGAAATGTTAGGTTGCCTTAGGTTAGGATATACAACGTTATAGATGTATATAATGTCCCCATCAAGAAGTAGGCGACGACACGCCAGGAATGTTGTAAAATATTACATCCGACATGTTAGGTTGCCTTAGGCTAGGATATATAACGATATAGACGTATATAATGTCCGCAGCGAGAAGCAGGCGACGGCACGCCAGGAATGCTGTAAAATATTACATAAGAGATATTAGGTTGCAATAGGCTAGGACATATAACGTTATAGACGTATATAATGTTCCTACCGAGAAATAGGGGCCGACGCGTCAGGAATGTTGTAAAATATTACATCCGACATGTTAGGTTGCCTTAGGCTAGGATATATAACGATATAGACGTATATAATGTCCGCAGCGAGAAGCAGGCGACGACACGCCAGGAATGCTGTGAAATATTACATAAGAGATATTAGGTTGCAATAGGCTAGGACATATAACGTTATAGACGTATATAATGTTCCTACCGAGAAATAGGGGCCGACGCGTCAGGAATGTTGTAAAATATTACACCCGATATGTTAGGTTCCCTTAGGTTAGGGTATACAACGTTATAGATGTATATAATGTCCCCATCGAGAAGCAGGCGACGACACGCCAGGAATGCTGCAAAATATTACATCCGAGATGTTAGGTTGCCTTAAGCTAGGATATATACCGTTATAGTCGTATGTAATGTTACCACCGAGAACGACGGGCCGACACGGAGGGAATGATGTAAAATATTACATTCGACATGTTAGGTCGCCATAGGCTAGGATATATAACGCTATAGACGCATATAATGTTCCCACCGAGAAATAGGGGCCGACAAGCCAGGAATGTTGCCAACTATTACATCCGAGATGATAGGTTGCCTTGGGTTAGGATATATATCGTTATAGACGTATATAATGTTACCACCGAGAACTACGGGCCGAAATGCCAGGAATGTTGTAAAATATTACATCCGAGATGTTAGGTTGCCTTAGGTTAGCATAAACAACGTTATAGACGTATATAATGTCCCCACCGTGAGGTACGGGCGGACACGCCAGGAATGCTGTAAAATATTACATCCGAGATGTTAGGTTCCCTTAGGTTAGGACATACAACCTTATAGACGTATAGAATGTTCCGACCGAGACGTACGGGCCGACACGCCAGGAATGTTGTCAAATATTACATCCGAGATGTTAGGTTACCTTAGGTTAGGATATACAACGTTATAGATGTATATAATGTCCCCATCCAGAAGTAGGCGACGACACGCCAGGAATGTTGTAAAACATTACATTCGACATGTTAGGTTGCCATAGGTTGGATATACAACGTTATAGACGTATGCAATGTTACCACCGAGAACTACGGGCCGACACGCCAGGAATGATGTAAAATGTTACATCCGACATGTTAGGTCGCCTTAGGCTAGGATATATAAAGCTATAGACGTATATAATGTTCCCACCGAGAAATAGGGGCCGATGCGTCAGGAATGTTGTAAAATATTACACCGGAGATGTTAGGTTGCCTTAGGTTAGGATATATATCGTTATAGATGTATATAATGTCCCCATCGAGAAGTAGGCGACGACACGCCAGGAATGTTGTAAAATATTATATCCGACATGTTAGGTTGCCTTAGGCTAGGATATATAACGATATAGACGTATATAATGTCCCCACCGAGAAGCAGGCGACGACACGCCAGGAATGCTGTAAAATATTACATAAGAGATATTAGGTTGCAATAGGCTAGGACATATATCGTTATAGACGTATACAATGTTCCCACAGAGAAGTAGGGACCGACATGCCAGGAATGTTGTAAAATATTACATTCGAGATATTAGGTTGCCTTAGGTTAGGGTATACAACGTTATAGATGTATATAATGTCCCCATCGAGAAGCAGTCGACGACACGCCAGGAATGCTGCAAAATATTACATCCGAGATGTTAGGTTGCCTTAGGCTAGGATATATACCGTTATAGTCGTATGTAAGGTTACCACCGAGAACTACGGGCCGACACGGAGGGAATGATGTAAAATATTACATTCGACATGTTAGGTCGCCCTAGGCTAGGATATATAGCGCTATAGACGCATATAATGTTCCCACCGAGAAATAGGGGCCGACATGCCAGGAATGTTGCCAACCATTACATCCGAGATGTTAGGTTGCCTTAGGCTACGATATATACCGTTATAGTCGTATGTAATGTTACCACCGAGAACTACGGGCCGACACGGAGGGAATGATGTAAAATATTACATTCGACATGTTAGGTCGCCATAGGGTAGGATATATAACGCTATAGACGTATATAATGTTCTCACCGAGAAATGGGGGCCGACACGCCAGGAATGTTGCCAACTATTACATCCGAGATGTTAGGTTGCCTTAGGTTAGGATATATATCGTTTTAGACGTATATAATGTCCCCAACGAGACGTAGGGACCGACATGCCAGCAATCTTGTAAAATATTACATCCCAGATGTTAGGTTGCTGTAGGTTAGGATATACAACGTTATAGACGTATACATTGTTTCCACCGAGAAGTAGGGACCGACATGCCAGGAATGTTGTAAAATATTACATGCCAGATGTTAGGTTGCGTTAGGTTAGGATATACAACGTTATAGACGTATATAATGTACCCACGGAGACGTAGCGACCGACATGCCAGGAATGTTGTAAGATATTACATCCCAGATGTTAGGTTGCGTTAGGTTAGGATATATGCCGTTATAGACGTATACAATGTCCCCACCGAGAAGTAGGGACCGACATGCCAGGAATGTTGTAAAATATTACACCCGAGAAGTTAGGTTCCCTTAGGTTAGGATATACAACGTTATAGATGTACATAATGTCCCCATCGAGAAGTAGGCGACGACACGCCAGGAATGTTGTAAAATATTACACCCGAGATGTTAGGTTCCCTTAGGTTAGGATATATGCCGTTATAGATGTATATAATGTCCCCATCCAGAAGTAGGCGACGACACGCCAGGAATGTTGTAAAATATAACATCCCAGATGTTAGGTTGCGTTAGGTTAGAATATACATCGTTATAGACGTATATAATGTCCCCATCGAGAAGCAGGCGACGACACGACAGGAATGTTGTAAAATATTACATTCGACATGTTAGGTTGCCTTAGGCTAGAATATATATCGTTATAGACGTATACAATGTTACCACCGAGAAGTAGGGACCGACATGCCAGGAATGTTGTAAAATATTACATCCGAGATGTTAGGGTGCCTTAGGTTAGGATATACAACGTTATAGATGTATATAATGTCCCCATCGAGAAGTAGGCGACGACACGCCAGGAATGTTGTAAAATATTACATTCTACATGTTGGGTTGCCTTAGGCTAGGATATATATCGTTATAGACGTATACATTGTTTCCACCGAGAAGTAGGGACCGACATGCCAGGAATGTTGTAAAATATTACATCCGAGATGTTAGGTTGCCTTAGGTTAGGATATATGTCGTTATAGACGTATATAATGTTCCCACCGAGACGTGGTGACCGACATGCCAGGGATCTTGTAAAATATAACATCCCAGATGTTAGGTTGCTTTAGGTTAGGATATTCAACGTTATAGACGTATATAATGTCCCCATCGAGAAGCGGGCGACGACCCACCAGGAATGTTGTAAAATATTACACCCGAGATGTGAGGTTCCCTTAGGTTAGGATATATGACGTTATAGATGTATATAATGTCCCCATCCAGAAGTAGGCGACGACACGCCAGGAATGTTGTAAAATATAACATCCCAGATGTTAGGTTGCGTTAGGTTAGAATATACATCGTTATAGACGTATATAATGTCCCCATCGAGAAGCAGGCGACGACACGACAGGAATGTTGTAAAATATTACATTCGACATGTTAGGTTGCCTTAGGCTAGAATATATATCGTTATAGACGTATACAATGTTACCACCGAGAAGTAGGGACCGACATGCCAGGAATGTTGTAAAATATTACATCCGAGATGTTAGGTTGCCTTAGGTTAGGATATACAACGTTATAGATGTATATAATGTCCCCATCGAGAAGTAGGCGACGACACGCCAGGAATGTTGTAAAATATTACATTCTACATGTTGGGTTGCCTTAGGCTAGGATATATATCGTTATAGACGTATACATTGTTTCCACCGAGAAGTAGGGACCGACATGCCAGGAATGTTGTAAAATATTACATCCGAGATGTTAGGTTGCCTTAGGTTAGGATATATATCGTTATAGACGTGTATAATGTTCCCAGCGAGACGTGGTGACCGACATGCCAGGGATCTTGTAAAATATAACATCCCAGATGTTAGGTTGCTTTAGGTTAGGATATTCAACGTTATAGACGTATATAATGTCCCCATCGAGAAGCGGGCGACGACCCACCAGGAATGTTGTAAAACATTACACCCGAGATGTGAGGTTCCCTTAGGTTAGGATATATGACGTTATAGATGTATATAATGTCCCCATCCAGAAGTAGGCGACGACACGCCAGGAATGTTGTAAAATATTACATCCCAGATGTTAGGTTGCGTTAGGTTAGAATATACAACGTTATAGACGTATATAATGTCCCCATCGTGAAGCAGGCGGCGACACGACAGGAATGTTGTAAAATATTACATTCGACATGTTAGGTTGCCTTAGGCTAGAATATATATCGTTATAGACGCATTCAATGTTCCCACCGAGAAGTAGGGACCGACATGCCAGGAATGTTGTAAAATATTACATCCGAGATGTTAGGTTGCCTTAGGTTAGGATATACAACGTTATAGATGTATATAATGTCCCCATCGAGAAGTAGGCGACGACACGCCAGGAATGTTGTAAAATATTACATTCTACATGTTGGGTTGCCTTAGGCTAGGATATATATCGTTATAGACGTATACATTCTTTCCACCGAGAAGTAGGGACCGACATGCCAGGAATGTTGTAAAATATTACATCCGATATGTTAGGTTGCCTTAGGTTAGGATATATATCGCTATAGACGTATATAATGTTCCCACCGAGACGTAGGGTCCGACATGCCAGGAATGTTTTAAAATATTACATCCCAGATGTTAGGTTGCGTTAGGTTAGGATATACAACGTTATAGACGTATATAATGTACCCACGGAGACGTAGGGACCGACATGCCAGGAATGTTGTAAAATATTACATCCGAGATGTTAGGTTGCCTTAGGTTAGGATATACAACGTTATAGATGTATATAATGTCCCCATCGAGAAGTAGGCGGCGACACGCCAGGAATGTTGTAAAATATTACACCCGAGATGTTAGGTTCCCTTAGGTTAGGATATATGACGTTATAGATATATATAATGTCCCCATCAAGAAGTAGGCGACGACACGCCAGGAATGTTGTAAAATATAACATCCCAGATGTTAGGTTGCGTTAGGTTAGAATATACAACGTTATAGACGTATATAATGTCCCCATCGAGAAGCAGGCGACGACACGACAGGAATGTTGTAAAATATTACATTCGACATGTTAGGTTGCCTTAGGCTAGAATATATATCGTTATAGACGTATACAATGTTCCCACCGAGAAGTAGGGACCGACATGCCAGGAATGTTGTAAAATATTACATCCGAGATGTTAGGTTGCCTTAGGTTAGGATATACAACGTTATAGATGTATATAATGTCCCCATCGAGAAGTAGGCGACGACACGCCAGGAATGTTGTAAAATATTACACCCGAGATATTAGGTTGCGTTAGGTTAGAATATACAACGTTATAGACGTATATAATGTCCCCATCGAGAAGCAGGCGACGACACGACAGGAATGTTGTAAAATATTACATTCGACATGTTAGGTTGCCTTAGGCTAGAATATATATCGCTATAGACGTGTATAATGTTCCAACCGAGGCGTAGTGACCGACATGCCAGGAATGTTGTAAAATATTACATCCGAAATGTTAGGTTGCCTTAGGTTAGGATATACAACGTTATAGATGTATATAATGTCCCCATCAAGAAGTAGGCGACGACACGCCAGGAATGTTGTAAAATATTACATCCGACATGTTAGGTTGCCTTAGGCTAGGATATATAACGATATAGACGTATATAATGTCCGCAGCGAGAAGCAGGCGACGGCACGCCAGGAATGCTGTAAAATATTACATAAGAGATATTAGGTTGCAATAGGCTAGGACATATAACGTTATAGACGTATATAATGTTCCTACCGAGAAATAGGGGCCGACGCGTCAGGAATGTTGTAAAATATTACATCCGACATGTTAGGTTGCCTTAGGCTAGGATATATAACGATATAGACGTATATAATGTCCGCAGCGAGAAGCAGGCGACGACACGCCAGGAATGCTGTAAAATATTACATAAGAGATATTAGGTTGCAATAGGCTAGGACATATAACGTTATAGACGTATATAATGTTCCTACCGAGAAATAGGGGCCGACGCGTCAGGAATGTTGTAAAATATTACACCCGATATGTTAGGTTCCCTTAGGTTAGGGTATACAACGTTATAGATGTATATAATGTCCCCATCGAGAAGCAGGCGACGACACGCCAGGAATGCTGCAAAATATTACATCCGAGATGTTAGGTTGCCTTAAGCTAGGATATATACCGTTATAGTCGTATGTAATGTTACCACCGAGAACGACGGGCCGACACGGAGGGAATGATGTAAAATATTACATTCGACATGTTAGGTCGCCATAGGCTAGGATATATAACGCTATAGACGCATATAATGTTCCCACCGAGAAATAGGGGCCGACAAGCCAGGAATGTTGCCAACTATTACATCCGAGATGATAGGTTGCCTTGGGTTAGGATATATATCGTTATAGACGTATATAATGTTACCACCGAGAACTACGGGCCGAAATGCCAGGAATGTTGTAAAATATTACATCCGAGATGTTAGGTTGCCTTAGGTTAGCATAAACAACGTTATAGACGTATATAATGTCCCCACCGTGAGGTACGGGCGGACACGCCAGGAATGCTGTAAAATATTACATCCGAGATGTTAGGTTCCCTTAGGTTAGGACATACAACCTTATAGACGTATAGAATGTTCCGACCGAGACGTACGGGCCGACACGCCAGGAATGTTGTCAAATATTACATCCGAGATGTAAGGTTACCTTAGGTTAGGATATACAACGTTATAGATGTATATAATGTCCCCATCCAGAAGTAGGCGACGACACGCCAGGAATGTTGTAAAACATTACATTCGACATGTTAGGTTGCCATAGGTTGGATATACAACGTTATAGACGTATGCAATGTTACCACCGAGAACTACGGGCCGACACGCCAGGAATGATGTAAAATGTTACATCCGACATGTTAGGTCGCCTTAGGCTAGGATATATAAAGCTATAGACGTATATAATGTTCCCACCGAGAAATAGGGGCCGATGCGTCAGGAATGTTGTAAAATATTACACCGGAGATGTTAGGTTGCCTTAGGTTAGGATATATATCGTTATAGATGTATATAATGTCCCCATCGAGAAGTAGGCGACGACACGCCAGGAATGTTGTAAAATATTATATCCGACATGTTAGGTTGCCTTAGGCTAGGATATATAACGATATAGACGTATATAATGTCCCCACCGAGAAGCAGGCGACGACACGCCAGGAATGCTGTAAAATATTACATAAGAGATATTAGGTTGCAATAGGCTAGGACATATATCGTTATAGACGTATACAATGTTCCCACAGAGAAGTAGGGACCGACATGCCAGGAATGTTGTAAAATATTACATTCGAGATATTAGGTTGCCTTAGGTTAGGGTATACAACGTTATAGATGTATATAATGTCCCCATCGAGAAGCAGTCGACGACACGCCAGGAATGCTGCAAAATATTACATCCGAGATGTTAGGTTGCCTTAGGCTAGGATATATACCGTTATAGTCGTATGTAAGGTTACCACCGAGAACTACGGGCCGACACGGAGGGAATGATGTAAAATATTACATTCGACATGTTAGGTCGCCCTAGGCTAGGATATATAGCGCTATAGACGCATATAATGTTCCCACCGAGAAATAGGGGCCGACATGCCAGGAATGTTGCCAACCATTACATCCGAGATGTTAGGTTGCCTTAGGCTACGATATATACCGTTATAGTCGTATGTAATGTTACCACCGAGAACTACGGGCCGACACGGAGGGAATGATGTAAAATATTACATTCGACATGTTAGGTCGCCATAGGGTAGGATATATAACGCTATAGACGTATATAATGTTCTCACCGAGAAATGGGGGCCGACACGCCAGGAATGTTGCCAACTATTACATCCGAGATGTTAGGTTGCCTTAGGGTAGGATATATATCGTTTTAGACGTATATAATGTCCCCAACGAGACGTAGGGACCGACATGCCAGCAATCTTGTAAAATATTACATCCCAGATGTTAGGTTGCTGTAGGTTAGGATATACAACGTTATAGACGTATACATTGTTTCCACCGAGAAGTAGGGACCGACATGCCAGGAATGTTGTAAAATATTACATGCCAGATGTTAGGTTGCGTTAGGTTAGGATATACAACGTTATAGACGTATATAATGTACCCACGGAGACGTAGCGACCGACATGCCAGGAATGTTGTAAGATATTACATCCCAGATGTTAGGTTGCGTTAGGTTAGGATATATGCCGTTATAGACGTATACAATGTCCCCACCGAGAAGTAGGGACCGACATGCCAGGAATGTTGTAAAATATTACACCCGAGATGTTAGGTTCCCTTAGGTTAGGATATATGCCGTTATAGATGTATATAATGTCCCCATCCAGAAGTAGGCGACGACACGCCAGGAATGTTGTAAAATATAACATCCCAGATGTTAGGTTGCGTTAGGTTAGAATATACATCGTTATAGACGTATATAATGTCCCCATCGAGAAGCAGGCGACGACACGACAGGAATGTTGTAAAATATTACATTCGACATGTTAGGTTGCCTTAGGCTAGAATATATATCGTTATAGACGTATACAATGTTACCACCGAGAAGTAGGGACCGACATGCCAGGAATGTTGTAAAATATTACATCCGAGATGTTAGGGTGCCTTAGGTTAGGATATACAACGTTATAGATGTATATAATGTCCCCATCGAGAAGTAGGCGACGACACGCCAGGAATGTTGTAAAATATTACATTCTACATGTTGGGTTGCCTTAGGCTAGGATATATATCGTTATAGACGTATACATTGTTTCCACCGAGAAGTAGGGACCGACATGCCAGGAATGTTGTAAAATATTACATCCGAGATGTTAGGTTGCCTTAGGTTAGGATATATATCGTTATAGACGTATATAATGTTCCCACCGAGACGTGGTGACCGACATGCCAGGGATCTTGTAAAATATAACATCCCAGATGTTAGGTTGCTTTAGGTTAGGATATTCAACGTTATAGACGTATATAATGTCCCCATCGAGAAGCGGGCGACGACCCACCAGGAATGTTGTAAAATATTACACCCGAGATGTGAGGTTCCCTTAGGTTAGGATATATGACGTTATAGATATATATAATGTCCCCATCCAGAAGTAGGCGACGACACGCCAGGAATGTTGTAAAATATAACATCCCAGATGTTAGGTTGCGTTAGGTTAGAATATACATCGTTATAGACGTATATAATGTCCCCATCGAGAAGCAGGCGACGACACGACAGGAATGTTGTAAAATATTACATTCGACATGTTAGGTTGCCTTAGGCTAGAATATATATCGTTATAGACGTATACAATGTTACCACCGAGAAGTAGGGACCGACATGCCAGGAATGTTGTAAAATATTACATCCGAGATGTTAGGTTGCCTTAGGTTAGGATATACAACGTTATAGATGTATATAATGTCCCCATCGAGAAGTAGGCGACGACACGCCAGGAATGTTGTAAAATATTACATTCTACATGTTGGGTTGCCTTAGGCTAGGATATATATCGTTATAGACGTATACATTGTTTCCACCGAGAAGTAGGGACCGACATGCCAGGAATGTTGTAAAATATTACATCCGAGATGTTAGGTTGCCTTAGGTTAGGATATATATCGTTATAGACGTGTATAATGTTCCCAGCGAGACGTGGTGACCGACATGCCAGGGATCTTGTAAAATATAACATCCCAGATGTTAGGTTGCTTTAGGTTAGGATATTCAACGTTATAGACGTATATAATGTCCCCATCGAGAAGCGGGCGACGACCCACCAGGAATGTTGTAAAACATTACACCCGAGATGTGAGGTTCCCTTAGGTTAGGATATATGACGTTATAGATGTATATAATGTCCCCATCCAGAAGTAGGCGACGACACGCCAGGAATGTTGTAAAATATTACATCCCAGATGTTAGGTTGCGTTAGGTTAGAATATACAACGTTATAGACGTATATAATGTCCCCATCGTGAAGCAGGCGGCGACACGACAGGAATGTTGTAAAATATTACATTCGACATGTTAGGTTGCCTTAGGCTAGAATATATATCGTTATAGACGCATTCAATGTTCCCACCGAGAAGTAGGGACCGACATGCCAGGAATGTTGTAAAATATTACATCCGAGATGTTAGGTTGCCTTAGGTTAGGATATACAACGTTATAGATGTATATAATGTCCCCATCGAGAAGTAGGCGACGACACGCCAGGAATGTTGTAAAATATTACATTCTACATGTTGGGTTGCCTTAGGCTAGGATATATATCGTTATAGACGTATACATTCTTTCCACCGAGAAGTAGGGACCGACATGCCAGGAATGTTGTAAAATATTACATCCGATATGTTAGGTTGCCTTAGGTTAGGATATATATCGCTATAGACGTATATAATGTTCCCACCGAGACGTAGGGTCCGACATGCCAGGAATGTTTTAAAATATTACATCCCAGATGTTAGGTTGCGTTAGGTTAGGATATACAACGTTATAGACGTATATAATGTACCCACGGAGACGTAGGGACCGACATGCCAGGAATGTTGTAAAATATTACATCCGAGATGTTAGGTTGCCTTAGGTTAGGATATACAACGTTATAGATGTATATAATGTCCCCATCGAGAAGTAGGCGGCGACACGCCAGGAATGTTGTAAAATATTACACCCGAGATGTTAGGTTCCCTTAGGTTAGGATATATGACGTTATAGATATATATAATGTCCCCATCAAGAAGTAGGCGACGACACGCCAGGAATGTTGTAAAATATAACATCCCAGATGTTAGGTTGCGTTAGGTTAGAATATACAACGTTATAGACGTATATAATGTCCCCATCGAGAAGCAGGCGACGACACGACAGGAATGTTGTAAAATATTACATTCGACATGTTAGGTTGCCTTAGGCTAGAATATATATCGTTATAGACGTATACAATGTTCCCACCGAGAAGTAGGGACCGACATGCCAGGAATGTTGTAAAATATTACATCCGAGATGTTAGGTTGCCTTAGGTTAGGATATACAACGTTATAGATGTATATAATGTCCCCATCGAGAAGTAGGCGACGACACGCCAGGAATGTTGTAAAATATTACACCCGAGATATTAGGTTGCGTTAGGTTAGAATATACAACGTTATAGACGTATATAATGTCCCCATCGAGAAGCAGGCGACGACACGACAGGAATGTTGTAAAATATTACATTCGACATGTTAGGTTGCCTTAGGCTAGAATATATATCGCTATAGACGTATACAATGTTCCCACCGAGAAGTAGGGACCGACATGCCAGGAATGTTGTAAAATATTACATCCGAGATGTTAGGTTGCCTTAGGTTAGGATATACAACGTTATAGACGTATATAATGTCCCCATCGAGAAGTAGGCGACGACACGCCAGGAATGTTGTAAAATATTACACCCGAGATGTTAGGTTCCCTTAGGTTAGGATATATGACGTTATAGATGTATATAATGTCCCCATCCAGAAGTAGGCGACGACACGCCAGGAATGTTGTAAAATATAACATCCCAGATGTTAGGTTGCGTTAGGTTAGAATATACATCGTTATAGACGTATATAATGTCCCCATCGAGAAGCAGGCGACGACACGACAGGAATGTTGTAAAATATTACATTCGACATGTTAGGTTGCCTTAGGCTAGAATATATATCGTTATAGACGCATTCAATGTTCCCACCGAGAAGTAGGGACCGACATGCCAGGAATGTTGTAAAATATTACATCCGAGATGTTAGGTTGCCTTAGGTTAGGATATACAACGTTATAGATGTATATAATGTCCCCATCGAGAAGTAGGCGACGACACGCCAGGAATGTTGTAAAATATTACATTCTACATGTTGGGTTGCCTTAGGCTAGGATATATATCGTTATAGACGTATACATTCTTTCCACCGAGAAGTAGGGACCGACATGCCAGGAATGTTGTAAAATATTACATCCGATATGTTAGGTTGCCTTAGGTTAGGATATATATCGCTATAGACGTATATAATGTTCCCACCGAGACGTAGGGTCCGACATGCCAGGAATGTTTTAAAATATTACATCCCAGATGTTAGGTTGCGTTAGGTTAGGATATACAACGTTATAGACGTATATAATGTACCCACGGAGACGTAGGGACCGACATGCCAGGAATGTTGTAAAATATTACATCCGAGATGTTAGGTTGCCTTAGGTTAGGATATACAACGTTATAGATGTATATAATGTCCCCATCGAGAAGTAGGCGGCGACACGCCAGGAATGTTGTAAAATATTACACCCGAGATGTTAGGTTCCCTTAGGTTAGGATATATGACGTTATAGATATATATAATGTCCCCATCAAGAAGTAGGCGACGACACGCCAGGAATGTTGTAAAATATAACATCCCAGATGTTAGGTTGCGTTAGGTTAGAATATACAACGTTATAGACGTATATAATGTCCCCATCGAGAAGCAGGCGACGACACGACAGGAATGTTGTAAAATATTACATTCGACATGTTAGGTTGCCTTAGGCTAGAATATATATCGTTATAGACGTATACAATGTTCCCACCGAGAAGTAGGGACCGACATGCCAGGAATGTTGTAAAATATTACATCCGAGATGTTAGGTTGCCTTAGGTTAGGATATACAACGTTATAGATGTATATAATGTCCCCATCGAGAAGTAGGCGACGACACGCCAGGAATGTTGTAAAATATTACACCCGAGATATTAGGTTGCGTTAGGTTAGAATATACAACGTTATAGACGTATATAATGTCCCCATCGAGAAGCAGGCGACGACACGACAGGAATGTTGTAAAATATTACATTCGACATGTTAGGTTGCCTTAGGCTAGAATATATATCGCTATAGACGTATACAATGTTCCCACCGAGAAGTAGGGACCGACATGCCAGGAATGTTGTAAAATATTACATCCGAGATGTTAGGTTGCCTTAGGTTAGGATATACAACGTTATAGACGTATATAATGTCCCCATCGAGAAGTAGGCGACGACACGCCAGGAATGTTGTAAAATATTACACCCGAGATGTTAGGTTCCCTTAGGTTAGGATATATGACGTTATAGATGTATATAATGTCCCCATCCAGAAGTAGGCGACGACACGCCAGGAATGTTGTAAAATATAACATCCCAGATGTTAGGTTGCGTTAGGTTAGAATATACATCGTTATAGACGTATATAATGTCCCCATCGAGAAGCAGGCGACGACACGACAGGAATGTTGTAAAATATTACATTCGACATGTTAGGTTGCCTTAGGCTAGAATATATATCGTTATAGACGTATACAATGTTCCCACCGAGAAGTAGGGACCGACATGACAGGAATGTTGTAAAATATTACATCCAAGATGTTAGGTTGCCTTAGGTTAGGATATACAACGTTATAGATGTATATAGTGTCCCCATCGAGAAGTAGGCGACGACGCGTCAGCAATGTTGTAAAATATTACACCCGTGATGTTAGGTTCCCTTAGGTTAGGATATACAACGTTATAGACGTATAGAATGTTCCCACCGAGAAGTAGGGACCGACATGCCAGGAATGTTGTAAAATATTACATCCCAGATGTTAGGTTGCGTTAGGTTAGGATATACAACGTTATAGACGTATATAATGTACCCACGGAGACGTAGGGACCGACATGCCAGGAATGTTGTAAAATATTACATCCCAGATGTTAGGTTGCGTTAGGTTATTGTATACAAGGTTATAGATGTATATAATGTCCCCATCGAGAAGTAGGCGACGACACGCCAGGAATGCTGTAAAATATTACACCCGAGATGTTAGGTTCCCTTAGGTTAGGATATATGACGTTATAGATGTATATAATGTCCCCATCCAGAAGTAGGCGACGACACGCCAGGAATGTTGTAAAATATAACATCCCAGATGTTAGGTTGCGTTAGGTTAGAATATACATCGTTATAGACGTATATAATGTCCCCATCGAGAAGCAGGCGACGACACGACAGGAATGTTGTAAAATATTACATTCGACATGTTAGGTTGCCTTAGGCTAGAATATATATCGTTATAGACGTATACAATGTTACCACCGAGAAGTAGGGACCGACATGCCAGGAATGTTGTAAAATATTACATCCGAGATGTTAGGTTGCCTTAGGTTAGGATATACAACGTTATAGATGTATATAATGTCCCCATCGAGAAGTAGGCGACGACACGCCAGGAATGTTGTAAAATATTACATTCTACATGTTGGGTTGCCTTAGGCTAGGATATATATCGTTATAGACGTATACATTGTTTCCACCGAGAAGTAGGGACCGACATGCCAGGAATGTTGTAAAATATTACATCCGAGATGTTAGGTTGCCTTAGGTTAGGATATATATCGTTATAGACGTGTATAATGTTCCCAGCGAGACGTGGTGACCGACATGCCAGGGATCTTGTAAAATATAACATCCCAGATGTTAGGTTGCTTTAGGTTAGGATATTCAACGTTATAGACGTATATAATGTCCCCATCGAGAAGCGGGCGACGACCCACCAGGAATGTTGTAAAACATTACACCCGAGATGTGAGGTTCCCTTAGGTTAGGATATATGACGTTATAGATGTATATAATGTCCCCATCCAGAAGTAGGCGACGACACGCCAGGAATGTTGTAAAATATTACATCCCAGATGTTAGGTTGCGTTAGGTTAGAATATACAACGTTATAGACGTATATAATGTCCCCATCGTGAAGCAGGCGGCGACACGACAGGAATGTTGTAAAATATTACATTCGACATGTTAGGTTGCCTTAGGCTAGAATATATATCGTTATAGACGCATTCAATGTTCCCACCGAGAAGTAGGGACCGACATGCCAGGAATGTTGTAAAATATTACATCCGAGATGTTAGGTTGCCTTAGGTTAGGATATACAACGTTATAGATGTATATAATGTCCCCATCGAGAAGTAGGCGACGACACGCCAGGAATGTTGTAAAATATTACATTCTACATGTTGGGTTGCCTTAGGCTAGGATATATATCGTTATAGACGTATACATTCTTTCCACCGAGAAGTAGGGACCGACATGCCAGGAATGTTGTAAAATATTACATCCGATATGTTAGGTTGCCTTAGGTTAGGATATATATCGCTATAGACGTATATAATGTTCCCACCGAGACGTAGGGTCCGACATGCCAGGAATGTTTTAAAATATTACATCCCAGATGTTAGGTTGCGTTAGGTTAGGATATACAACGTTATAGACGTATATAATGTACCCACGGAGACGTAGGGACCGACATGCCAGGAATGTTGTAAAATATTACATCCGAGATGTTAGGTTGCCTTAGGTTAGGATATACAACGTTATAGATGTATATAATGTCCCCATCGAGAAGTAGGCGGCGACACGCCAGGAATGTTGTAAAATATTACACCCGAGATGTTAGGTTCCCTTAGGTTAGGATATATGACGTTATAGATATATATAATGTCCCCATCAAGAAGTAGGCGACGACACGCCAGGAATGTTGTAAAATATAACATCCCAGATGTTAGGTTGCGTTAGGTTAGAATATACAACGTTATAGACGTATATAATGTCCCCATCGAGAAGCAGGCGACGACACGACAGGAATGTTGTAAAATATTACATTCGACATGTTAGGTTGCCTTAGGCTAGAATATATATCGTTATAGACGTATACAATGTTCCCACCGAGAAGTAGGGACCGACATGCCAGGAATGTTGTAAAATATTACATCCGAGATGTTAGGTTGCCTTAGGTTAGGATATACAACGTTATAGATGTATATAATGTCCCCATCGAGAAGTAGGCGACGACACGCCAGGAATGTTGTAAAATATTACACCCGAGATATTAGGTTGCGTTAGGTTAGAATATACAACGTTATAGACGTATATAATGTCCCCATCGAGAAGCAGGCGACGACACGACAGGAATGTTGTAAAATATTACATTCGACATGTTAGGTTGCCTTAGGCTAGAATATATATCGCTATAGACGTATACAATGTTCCCACCGAGAAGTAGGGACCGACATGCCAGGAATGTTGTAAAATATTACATCCGAGATGTTAGGTTGCCTTAGGTTAGGATATACAACGTTATAGACGTATATAATGTCCCCATCGAGAAGTAGGCGACGACACGCCAGGAATGTTGTAAAATATTACACCCGAGATGTTAGGTTCCCTTAGGTTAGGATATATGACGTTATAGATGTATATAATGTCCCCATCCAGAAGTAGGCGACGACACGCCAGGAATGTTGTAAAATATAACATCCCAGATGTTAGGTTGCGTTAGGTTAGAATATACATCGTTATAGACGTATATAATGTCCCCATCGAGAAGCAGGCGACGACACGACAGGAATGTTGTAAAATATTACATTCGACATGTTAGGTTGCCTTAGGCTAGAATATATATCGTTATAGACGTATACAATGTTCCCACCGAGAAGTAGGGACCGACATGACAGGAATGTTGTAAAATATTACATCCAAGATGTTAGGTTGCCTTAGGTTAGGATATACAACGTTATAGATGTATATAGTGTCCCCATCGAGAAGTAGGCGACGACGCGTCAGCAATGTTGTAAAATATTACACCCGTGATGTTAGGTTCCCTTAGGTTAGGATATACAACGTTATAGACGTATAGAATGTTCCCACCGAGAAGTAGGGACCGACATGCCAGGAATGTTGTAAAATATTACATCCCAGATGTTAGGTTGCGTTAGGTTAGGATATACAACGTTATAGACGTATATAATGTACCCACGGAGACGTAGGGACCGACATGCCAGGAATGTTGTAAAATATTACATCCCAGATGTTAGGTTGCGTTAGGTTATTGTATACAAGGTTATAGATGTATATAATGTCCCCATCGAGAAGTAGGCGACGACACGCCAGGAATGCTGTAAAATATTACACCCGAGATGTTAGGTTCCCTTAGGTTAGGATATATGACGTTATAGATGTATATAATGTCCCCATCCAGAAGTAGGCGACGACACGCCAGGAATGTTGTAAAATATTACATCGCAGATGTTAGGTTGCGTTAGGTTAGAATATACAACGTTATAGACGTATATAATGTCCCCATCGTGAAGCAGGCGACGACACGACAGGAATGTTGTAAAATATTACATTCGACATGTTAGGTTGCCTTAGGCTAGAATATATATCGTTATAGACGCATTCAATGTTCCCACCGAGAAGTAGGGACCGACATGCCAGGAATGTTGTAAAATATTACATCCGAGATGTTAGGTTGCCTTAGGTTAGGATATACAACGTTATAGATGTATATAATGTCCCCATCGAGAAGTAGGCGACGACACGCCAGGAATGTTGTAAAATATTACATTCTACATGTTGGGTTGCCTTAGGCTAGGATATATATCGTTATAGACGTATACATTCTTTCCACCGAGAAGTAGGGACCGACATGCCAGGAATGTTGTAAAATATTACATCCGATATGTTAGGTTGCCTTAGGTTAGGATATATATCGCTATAGACGTATATAATGTTCCCACCGAGACGTAGGGTCCGACATGCCAGGAATGTTTTAAAATATTACATCCCAGATGTTAGGTTGCGTTAGGTTAGGATATACAACGTTATAGACGTATATAATGTACCCACGGAGACGTAGGGACCGACATGCCAGGAATGTTGTAAAATATTACATCCGAGATGTTAGGTTGCCTTAGGTTAGGATATACAACGTTATAGATGTATATAATGTCCCCATCGAGAAGTAGGCGGCGACACGCCAGGAATGTTGTAAAATATTACACCCGAGATGTTAGGTTCCCTTAGGTTAGGATATATGACGTTATAGATATATATAATGTCCCCATCAAGAAGTAGGCGACGACACGCCAGGAATGTTGTAAAATATAACATCCCAGATGTTAGGTTGCGTTAGGTTAGAATATACAACGTTATAGACGTATATAATGTCCCCATCGAGAAGCAGGCGACGACACGACAGGAATGTTGTAAAATATTACATTCGACATGTTAGGTTGCCTTAGGCTAGAATATATATCGTTATAGACGTATACAATGTTCCCACCGAGAAGTAGGGACCGACATGCCAGGAATGTTGTAAAATATTACATCCGAGATGTTAGGTTGCCTTAGGTTAGGATATACAACGTTATAGATGTATATAATGTCCCCATCGAGAAGTAGGCGACGACACGCCAGGAATGTTGTAAAATATTACACCCGAGATATTAGGTTGCGTTAGGTTAGAATATACAACGTTATAGACGTATATAATGTCCCCATCGAGAAGCAGGCGACGACACGACAGGAATGTTGTAAAATATTACATTCGACATGTTAGGTTGCCTTAGGCTAGAATATATATCGCTATAGACGTATACAATGTTCCCACCGAGAAGTAGGGACCGACATGCCAGGAATGTTGTAAAATATTACATCCGAGATGTTCGGTTGCCTTAGGTTAGGATATACAACGTTATAGACGTATATAATGTCCCCATCGAGAAGTAGGCGACGACACGCCAGGAATGTTGTAAAATATTACACCCGAGATGTTAGGTTCCCTTAGGTTAGGATATATGACGTTATAGATGTATATAATGTCCCCATCCAGAAGTAGGCGACGACACGCCAGGAATGTTGTAAAATATAACATCCCAGATGTTAGGTTGCGTTAGGTTAGAATATACATCGTTATAGACGTATATAATGTCCCCATCGAGAAGCAGGCGACGACACGACAGGAATGTTGTAAAATATTACATTCGACATGTTAGGTTGCCTTAGGCTAGAATATATATCGTTATAGACGTATACAATGTTCCCACCGAGAAGTAGGGACCGACATGACAGGAATGTTGTAAAATATTACATCCAAGATGTTAGGTTGCCTTAGGTTAGGATATACAACGTTATAGATGTATATAGTGTCCCCATCGAGAAGTAGGCGACGACGCGTCAGCAATGTTGTAAAATATTACACCCGTGATGTTAGGTTCCCTTAGGTTAGGATATACAACGTTATAGACGTATAGAATGTTCCCACCGAGAAGTAGGGACCGACATGCCAGGAATGTTGTAAAATATTACATCCCAGATGTTAGGTTGCGTTAGGTTAGGATATACAACGTTATAGACGTATATAATGTACCCACGGAGACGTAGGGACCGACATGCCAGGAATGTTGTAAAATATTACATCCCAGATGTTAGGTTGCGTTAGGTTATTGTATACAAGGTTATAGATGTATATAATGTCCCCATCGAGAAGTAGGCGACGACACGCCAGGAATGCTGTAAAATATTACACCCGAGATGTTAGGTTCCCTTAGGTTAGGATATATGACGTTATAGATGTATATAATGTCCCCATCCAGAAGTAGGCGACGACACGCCAGGAATGTTGTAAAATATTACATCGCAGATGTTAGGTTGCGTTAGGTTAGAATATACAACGTTATAGACGTATATAATGTCCCCATCGTGAAGCAGGCGACGACACGACAGGAATGTTGTAAAATATTACATTCGACATGTTAGGTTGCCTTAGGCTAGAATATATATCGTTATAGACGTATACAATGTTACCGCCGAGAAGTAGGGACCGACATGCCAGGAATGTTGTAAAATATTACATCCGAGATGTTAGGTTGCCTTAAGTTAGAATATACAACGTTATAGACGTATATAATGTCCCCATCGAGAAGCAGGCGACGACACGACAGGAATGTTGTAAAATATTACATTCGACATGTTAGGTTGTCTTAGGCTAGAATATATATCGCTATAGACGTATACAATGTTCCCACCGAGAAGTAGGGACCGACATGCCAGGAATGTTGTAAAATATTACATCCGAGATGTTAGGTTGCCTTAGGTTAGGATATACTACGTTATAGACGTATATAATGTCCCCATCGAGAAGTAGGCGACGACACGCCAGGAATGTTGTAAAATATTACACCCGAGATGTTAGGATCCCATAGGTTAGGATATATGACGTTATAGATGTATATAATGTCACCATCCAGAAGTAGGCGACGACACGCCAGGAATGTTGTAAAATATAACATCCCAGATGTTAGGTTGCGTTAGGTTAGAATATACATCGTTATAGACGTATATAATGTCCCCATCGAGAAGCAGGCGACGACACGACAGGAATGTTGTAAAATATTACATTCGACATGTTAGGTTGCCTTAGGCTAGAATATATATCGTTATAGACGTATACAATGTTACCACCGAGAAGTAGGGACCGACATGCCAGGAATGTTGTAAAATATTACATCCGATATGTTAGGTTGCCTTAGGTTAGGATATATATCGCTATAGACGTATATAATGTTCCCACCGAGACGTAGGGTCCGACATGCCAGGAATGTTGTAAAATATTACATCCCAGATGTTAGGTTGCGTTAGGTTAGGATATACAACGTTATAGACGTACATAATGTACCCACGGAGACGTAGGGACCGACATGCCAGGAATGTTGTAAAATATTACATCCGAGATGTTAGGTTGCCTTAGGTTAGGATATACAACGTTATAGATGTATATAATGTCCCCATCGAGAAGTAGGCGACGACACGCCAGGAATGTTGTAAAATATTACACCCGAGATGTTAGGTTCCCTTAGGTTAGGATATATGACGTTATAGATATATATAATGTCCCCATCCAGAAGTAGGCGACGACACGCCAGGAATGTTGTAAAATATAACATCCCAGATGTTAGGTTGCGTTAGGTTAGAATATACAACGTTATAGACGTATATAATGTCCCCATCGAGAAGCAGGCGACGACACCACAGGAATGTTGTAAAATATTACATTCGACATGTTAGGTTGCCTTAGGCTAGAATATATATCGTTATAGACGTATACAATGTTCCCACCGAGAAGTAGGGACCGACATGCCAGGAATGTTGTAAAATATTACATCCGAGATGTTAGGTTGCCTTACGTTAGGATATACAACGTTATAGATGTATATAATGTCCCCATCGAGGAGTAGGCGACGACACGCCAGGAATGTTGTAAAATATTACACCCGAGATATTAGGTTGCGTTAGGTTAGAATATACAACGTTATAGACGTATATAATGTCCCCATCGAGAAGCAGGCGACGACACGACAGGAATGTTGTAAAATATTACATTCGACATGTTAGGTTGCCTTAGGCTAGAATATATATCGCGATAGACGTATACAATGTTCCCACCGAGAAGTAGGGACCGACATGCCAGGAATGTTGTAAAATATTACATCCGAGATGTTAGGTTGCCTTAGGTTAGGATATACAACGTTATAGACGTATATAATGTCCCCATCGAGAAGTAGGCGACGACACGCCAGGAATGTTGTAAAATATTACACCCGAGATGTTAGGTTCCCTTAGGTTAGGATATATGACGTTATAGATGTATATAATGTCCCCATCCAGAAGTAGGCGACGACACGCCAGGAATGTTGTAAAATATAACATCCCAGATGTTAGATTGCGTTAGGTTAGAATATACATCGTTATAGACGTATATAATGTCCCCATCGAGAAGCAGGCGACGACACGACAGGAATGTTGTAAAATATTACATTCGACATGTTAGGTTGCCTTAGGCTAGAATATATATCGTTATAGACGTATACAATGTTACCACCGAGAAGTAGGGACCGACATGCCAGGAATGTTGTAAAATATTACATCCGAGATGTTAGGTTGCCTTAGGTTAGGATATACAACGTTATAGATGTATATAATGTCCCCATCGAGAAGTAGGCGACGACACGCCAGGAATGTTGTAAAATATTACATTCTACATGTTGGGTTGCCTTAGGCTAGGATATATATCGTTATAGACGTATACATTGTTTCCACCGAGAAGTAGGGACCGACATGCCAGGAATGTTGTAAAATATTATATCCGAGATGTTATGTTGCCTTAGGTTAGGATATATAACGATATAGACGTATATAATGTTCCCACCGAGACGTGGGGACCGACATGCCAGGGATCTTGTAAAATATTACATCCCAGATGTTAGGTTGCTTTAGGTTAGGATATTCAACGTTATAGACGTATATAATGTCCCCATCGAGAAGCGGGCGACGACCCACCAGGAAAGTTGTAAAATATTACACCCGAGATGTTAGGTTCCCTTTGGTTAGGATATATGACGTTATAGATGTATATAATGTCCCCATCCAGAAGTAGGCGACGACACGCCAGGAATGTTGTAAAATATTACTTCCCAGATGTTAGGTTGCGTTAGGTTAGAATATACAACGTTATAGACGTATATAATGTCCCCATCGAGAAGCAGGCGACGACACGACAGGAATGTTGTAAAATATTACATTCGACATGTTAGGTTGCCTTAGGCTAGGATATATATCGTTATAGACGTATACAATGTTCCCACCGAGACGTAGGGACCGACATGACAGAAATGTTGTAAAATATTACATCCAAGATGTTAGGTTGCCTTAGGTTAGGATATACAACGTTATAGATGTATATAGTGTCCCCATCGAGAAGTAGGCGACGACGCGTCAGCAATGTTGTAAAATATTACACCCGTGATGTTAGGTTCCCTTAGGTTAGGATATACAACGTTATAGACGTATAGAATGTTCCCACCGAGAAGTAGGGACCGACATGCCAGGAATGTTGTAAAATATTACATCCCAGATGTTAGGTTGCGTTAGGTTAGGATATACAACGTTATAGACGTATATAATGTACCCACGGAGACGTAGGGACCGACATGCCAGGAATGTTGTAAAATATTACATCCCAGATGTTAGGTTGCGTTAGGTTATTGTATACAAGGTTATAGATGTATATAATGTCCCCATCGAGAAGTAGGCGACGACACGCCAGGAATGTTGTAAAATATTACACCCGAGATGTTAGGTTCCCATAGGTTAGGATATATGACGTTATAGATGTATATAATGTCCCCATCCAGAAGTAGGCGACGACACGCCAGGAATGTTGTAAAATATAACATCCCAGATGTTAGGTTGCGTTAGGTTAGAATATACATCGTTATAGACGTATATAATGTCCCCATCGAGAAGCAGGCGACGACACGACAGGAATGTTGTAAAATATTACATTCGACATGTTAGGTTGCCTTAGGCTAGAATATATATCGTTATAGACGTATACAATGTTACCACCGAGAAGTAGGGACCGACATGCCAGGAATGTTGTAAAATATTACATCCGAGATGTTAGGTTGCCTTAGGTTAGGATATATATCGTTATAGACGTATATAATGTTCCCACCGAGACGTGGGGACCGACATGCCAGGGATCTTGTAAAATATTACATCCCAGATGTTAGGTTGCTTTAGGTTAGGATATTCAACGTTATAGACGTATATAATGTCCCCATCGAGAAGCGGGCGACGACCCACCAGGAATGTTGTAAAATATTACACCCGAGATGTTAGGTTCCCTTAGGTTAGGATATATGACGTTATAGATGTATATAATGTCCCCATCCAGAAGTAGGCGACGACACGCCAGGAATGTTGTAAAATATTACATCCCAGATGTAAGGTTGCGTTAGGTTAGAATATACAACGTTATAGACGTATATAATGTCCCCATCGAGAAGCAGGCGACGACATGACAGGAATGTTGTAAAATATTACATTCGACATGTTATGTTGCCATACGTTAGGATATGTAACGTTATAGACGTATATAATGTTCCCACCGAAAAGTAGCAGCCGAAGCGTCAGGAATGTTGTAAAATATTACATCCGAGATGATAGGTTGCCTTAGGTTAGGATATATATCGTTATAGACGTATATAATGTTCCCACCGAGACGTACGGACCGACATGCCAGGAATGTTTTAAAATATTACATCCCAGATGTTAGGTTGCGTTAGGTTAGGATATACAACGTTATAGACGTATATAATGTACCCACGGAGACGTAGGGACCGACATGCCAGGAATGTTGTAAAATATTACATTCCTGATGTTAGGTTGCGTTAGGTTAGTATATACAAGGTTATAGATGTATATAATGTCCCCATCGAGAAGTAGGCGACGACACGCCAGGAATGTTGTAGAATATTACACCCGAGATGTTAGGTTCCCTTAGGTTAGGATATATGACGTTATAGATGTATATAATGCCCCATCCAGAAGTAGGCGACGACACGACAGGAATGGTGTAAAATATTACATTCGACATGTTAGGTTGCCTTAGGCTAGGATATATATCGTTATAGACGTATACAATGTTCCCACCGAGAAGTAGGGACCGACATGACAGGAATGTTGTAAAATATTACATCCGAGATGTTAGGTTGCCTTAGGTTAGGATATACAACGTTATAGATGTATATAATGTTCCCATAGAGAAGGAGGCGACGACACGCCAGGAATGTTGTAAAATATTACATTCTACAAGTTAGGTTGCCTTAGGCTAGGATATATATCGTTATAGACGTATATAATGTTCCCATCGAGATGTAGGCGATGACACGCCAGGAATGTTGTAAAATATTACATCCCAGATGTTAGGTTGCTTTAGGTTAGGATATTCAACGTTATAGACGTATATAATGTCCCCATCGAGAAGCGGGCGACGACCCACCAGGAATGTTGTAAAATATTACATCCGAGATGTTATGTTGCCTTACGACAGGATATATAACGTTACAGACGTATATGATGTTCCCACCGAGAAGTACGCGCTCACACGCCAGAAATGTTGTCAAATATTACATCCGAGATGTCAGGTTGCCTTAGGCTAGTATATATAACGTTGTAGGCGTATATAATGTTACCACCGTGAACTACGGGCCGACACGTCAGGAATGATGTAAAATATTACATTCGACATGTTAGGTCGCCTTAGGCTAGGATATATATCGCTATAGACGTATATGATATTCCCACCGAGTAGTGCGGGTTAACACGCCAGGAATGTTGTGAAATATTACATCCGAGATGTTAGGTTGCCTTAGGCTAGGATATATAACGTTATAGACGTATACAATATTCCCACCGAGAAATAGCGGCCGACGCGTCAGGAATGTTGTAAAATATTACACCCGACACGTTAGGTTCCCTTAGGTTAGGATATATGACGTTATAGATGTATATAATGTCCCCATCCAGAAGTAGGCGACGACACGCCAGGAATGTTGTAAAATATTACTTCCCAGATGTTAGGTTGCGTTAGGTTAGAATATACAACGTTATAGACGTATATAATGTCCCCATCGAGAAACAGGCAACGACACGACAGGAATGTTGTAAAATATTACATTCGACATGTTAGGTTGCCTTAGGCTAGTATATATATCGTTATAGACGTATACAATGTTCCCACCGAGTAGTAGGGCCCGACATGCCAGGAATGTTGTAAAATATTACATCCGAGATGTAAGGTTCCCTTAGGTTAGGATATATATCGTTATAGACGTATATAACGTTCCCACCGAGACGTAGGGACCGACATGCCAGGAATGTTGTAAAATATTACATCCCAGATGTTAGGTTGCGTTAGGTTAGAATATACAACGTTATAGACGTATATAATGTCCCCATCGAGAAGCAGGCGACGACGCGACAGGAATGTTGTAAAATATTACATTCGACATGTTATGTTGCCATACGTTAGGATATGTAACGTTATAGACGTATATAATGTTCCCACCGAAAAGTAGCAGCCGAAGCGCCAGGAATGTTGTAAAATATTACATCCGAGATGTTAGGTTGCCTTAGGTTAGGATATATATCGTTATAGACGTATATAATGTTCCCACCGAGACGTAGGGACCGACATGCCAGGAATGTTTTAAAATATTACATCCCAGATGTTAGGTTGCGTTAGGTTAGGATATACAACGTTATAGACGTATATAATGTACCCACGGAGACGTAGGGACCGACATGCCAGGAATGTTGTAAAATATTACATTCCTGATGTTAGGTTGCGTTAGGTTAGTATATACAAGGTTATAGATGTATATAATGTCCCCATCGAGAAGTAGGCGGCGACACGCCAGGAATGTTGTAAAATATTACACCCGAGATGTTAGGTTCCCTTAGGTTAGGATATATGACGTTATAGATGTATATAATGCCCCATCCAGAAGTAGGCGACGACACGCCAGGAATGTTGTAAAATATAACATCCCAGATGTTAGGTTGCGTTAGGTTATAATATACAACGTTATAGACGTATATAATGTCCCCATCGAGAAGCAGGCGGCGACACGACAGGAATGTTGTAAAATATTACATTCTACATGTTGGGTTGCCTTAGGCTAGGATATATATCGTTATAGACGTATACATTGTTCCCACCGAGAAGTAGGGACCGACATGCCAGGAATGTTGTGAAATATTACATCCGAGATGTTAGGTTGCCTTAGGTTAGGATATATATCGTTATAGACGTATATAATGTTCCCACCGAGACGTAGGGACCGACATCCCAGGAATGTTTTAAAATATTACATCCCAGATGTTAGGTTGCGTTAGGTTAGGATATACAACGTTATAGACGTATATAATGTACCCACGGAGACGTAGGGGCCGACATGCCAGGAATGTTGTAAAATATTACATCCCAGATGTTAGGTTGCGTTAGGTTAGTATATACAAGGTTATAGATGTATATAATGTCCCCATCGAGAAGTAGGCGACGACACGCCAGGAATGTTGTAAAATATTACACCCGAGATGTTAGGTTCCCTTAGGTTAGGATATATGACGTTATAGATGTATATAATGTCCCCATCCAGACGTAGGCGACGACACGCCAGGAATGTTGTAAAATATTACATCCGAGATGTTAGGTTGCCTTAGGTTAGGATATACAACGTTATAGATGTATATAATGTCCCCATCGAGAAGTAGGCGACGACACGCCAGGAATGTTGTAAAATATTACACCCGAGATGTTAGGTTCCCTTAGGTTAGGATATATGACGTTATAGATGTATATAATGTCCCCATCCAGAAGTAGGCGACGACACGCCAGGAATGTTGTGAAATATAACATCCCAGATGTTAGGTTGCGTTAGGTTAGAATATACAACGTTATAGACGTATATAATGTCCCCATCGAGAAGCAGGCGACGACACGACAGGAATGTTGTAAAATATTACAATCGAAATGTTAGGTTGCCTTAGGCTAGAATATATATCGTTATAGACGTATACAATTTCCCACAGAGAAGTAGGGACCGACATGCCAGGAATGTTGTAAAATATTACATCCGAGATGTTAGGTTGCCTTAGGTTAGGATATACAACGTTATAGACGTATATAATGTCCCCATCGAGAAGTAGGCGACGACACGCCAGGAATGTTGTAAAATATTACACCCGAGATGTTAGGTTCCCTTAGGTTAGGATATATGACGTTATAGATGTATATAATGTCCCCATCCAGAAGTAGGCGACGACACGCCAGGAATGTTGTAAAATATAACATCCCAGATGTTAGGTTGCGTTAGGTTAGAATATACAACGTTATAGACGTATATAATGTCCCCATCGAGAAGCAGGCGACGACACGACAGGAATGTTGTAAAATATTACATTCGACATGTTAGGTTGCCTTAGGCTAGAATATATATCGTTATAGACGTATACAATGTTCCCACCGAGAAGTAGGGACCGACATGCCAGGAATGTTGTAAAATATTACATCCGAGATGTTAGGTTGCCTTAGGTTAGGATATACAACGTTATAGATGTATATAATGTCCCCATCGAGAAGTAGGCGACGACACGCCAGGAATGTTGTAAAATATTACATCCGAGATGTTGGGTTGCGTTAGGTTAGAATATACAACGTTATAGACGTATATAATCTCCCCATCGAGAAGCAGGCGGCGACACGACAGGAATGTTGTAAAATATTACATTCTACATGTTGGGTTGCCTTAGGCTAGGATATATATCGTTATAGACGTATACAATATTCCCACCGAGAAGTAGGGACCGACATGACAGGAATGTTGTAAAATATTACATCCGAGATGTTAGGTTGCCTTAGGTTAGGATATACAACGTTATTGACGTATATAATGTCCCCATCGAGAAGCAGGCGACGACACGACAGGAATGTTGTAAAATATTACATTCGACATGTTAGGTTGCCTTAGGCTAGGATATATATCGTTATAGACGTATACAATGTTCCCACCGAGAAGTAGGGACCGACATGACAGGAATGTTGTAAAATATTACATCCGAGATGTTAGGTTGCCTTAGGTTAGGATATACAACGTTATAGATGTATATAATGTTCCCATAGAGAAGGAGGCGACGACACGCCAGGAATGTTGTAAAATATTACATTCTACAAGTTAGGTTGCCTTAGGCTAGGATATATATCGTTATAGACGTATATAATGTTCTCATCGAGATGTAGGCGACGACACGCCAGGAATGTTGTAAAATATTACATCCCAGATGTTAGGTTGCTTTAGGTTAGGATATTCAACGTTGTAGACGTATACAATGTCCCCATCGAGAAGCGGGCGACGACACACCAGGAATGTTGTAAAATATTACATCCGAGATGTTATGTTGCCTTACGACAGGATATATAACGTTACAGACGTATATGATGTTCCCACCGAGAAGTACGCGCTCACACGCCAGAAATGTTGTCAAATATTACATCCGAGATGTCAGGTTGCCTTAGGCTAGTATATATAACGTTGTAGGCGGATATAATGTTACCACCGTGAACTACGGGCCGACACGTCAGGAATGATGTAAAATATTACATTCGACATGTTAGGTCGCCTTAGGCTAGAATATATATCGCTATAGACGTATATGATATTCCCACCGAGTAGTGCGGGTTAACACGCCAGGAATGTTGTGAAATATTACATCCGAGATGTTAGGTTGCCTTAGGCTAGGATATATAACGCTATAGACGTATACAATATTCCCACCGAGAAATAGCGGCCGACGCGTCAGGAATGTTGTAAAATATTACACCCGAGACGTTAGGTTCCCTTAGGTTAGGATATATGACGTTATAGATGTATATAATGTCCCCATCCAGAAGTAGGCGACGACGCGCCAGGAATGTTGTAAAATATTACTTCCCAGATGTTAGGTTGCGTTAGGTTAGAATATACAACGTTATAGACGTATATAATGTCCCCATCGAGAAGCAGGCAACGACACGACAGGAATGTTGTAAAATATTATATTCGACATGTTAGGTTGCCTTAGGCTAGTATATATATCGTTATAGACGTATACAATGTTCCCACCGAGAAGTAGGGCCCGACATGCCAGGAATGTTGTAAAATATTACATCCGAGATGTAAGGTTCCCTTAGGTTAGGATATATATCGTTATAGACGTATATAACGTTCCCACCGAGACGTAGGGACCGACATGCCAGGAATGTTGTAAAATATTACATCCCAGATGTTAGGTTGCCTTAGGTTAGGATATACCACGTTATAGACGTACATAAAGTCCCCATCGAGAAGCAGGCGACGACACGGCAGGAATGTTGTAAAATATTACACCCGAGATGTTAGGTTCCCTTAGGTTAGGATATATGACGTTATAGATGTATATAATGTCCCCATCCAGAAGTAGGCGACGACACGCCAGGAATGTTGTAAAATATTACATCCCAGATGTTAGGTTGCGTTAGGTTAGAATATACAACGTTATAGACGTATATAATGTCCCCATCGAGAAGCAGGCGGCGACACGACAGGAATGTTGTAAAATATTACATTCTACATGTTGGGTTGCCTTAGGCTAGGATATATATCGTTATAGACGTATACAGTGTTCCCACCGAGAAGTAGGGACCGACATGCCAGGAATGTTGTAAAATATTACATCCGAGAGGTAAGGTTCCCTTAGGTTAGGATATTTATCGTTATAGACGTATATAACGTTCCCACCGAGACGTAGGGACCGACACGCCAGGAATGTTGTAAAATATTACACCCGAGATGTTAGGTTCCCTTAGGTTAGGATATATGACGTTATAGATGTATATACTGCCCCATCCAGAAGTAGGCGACGACACGCCAGGAATGTTGTAAAATATAACATCCCAGATGTTAGGTTGCGTTAGGTTAGAATATACAACGTTATAGACGTATATAATGTCCCCATCGAGAAGCAGGCGGCGACACGACAGGAATGTTGTAAAATATTACATTCTACATGTTGGGTTGCCTTAGGCTAGGATATATATCGTTATAGACGTATACAATATTCCCACCGAGAAGTAGGGACCGACATGACAGGAATGTTGTAAAATATTACATCCGAGATGTTAGGTTGCCTTAGGTTAGGATATACAACGTTATAGACGTATATAATGTCCCCATCGAGAAGCAGGCGACGACACGACAGGAATGTTGTAAAATATTACATTCGACATGTTAGGTTGCCTTAGGCTAGGATATATATCGTTATAGACGTATACAATGTTCCCACCGAGAAGTAGGGACCGACATGACAGGAATGTTGTAAAATATTACATCCGAGATGTTAGGTTGCCTTAGGTTAGGATATACAACGTTATAGATGTATATAATGTTCCCATAGAGAAGGAGGCGACGACACGCCAGGAATGTTGTAAAATATTACATTCTACAAGTTAGGTTGCCTTAGGCTAGGATATATATCGTTATAGACGTATATAATGTTCTCATCGAGATGTAGGCGACGACACGCCAGGAATGTTGTAAAATATTACATCCCAGATGTTAGGTTGCTTTAGGTTAGGATATTCAACGTTATAGACGTATATAATGTCCCCATCGAGAAGCGGGCGACGACCCACCAGGAATGTTGTAAAATATTACATCCGAGATGTTGTGTTGCCTTACGACAGGATATATAACGTTACAGACGTATATGATGTTCCCACCGAGAAGTACGCGCTCACACGCCAGAAATGTTGTCAAATATTACATCCGAGATGTCAGGTTGCCTTAGGCTAGTATATATAACGTTGTAGGCGTATATAATGTTACCACCGTGAACTACGGGCCGACACGTCAGGAATGATGTAAAATATTACATTCGACATGTTAGGTCGCCTTAGGCTAGGATATATATCGCTATAGACGTATATGATATTCCCACCGAGTAGTGCGGGTTAACACGCCAGGAATGTTGTGAAATATTACATCCGAGATGTTAGGTTGCCTTAGGCTAGGATATATAACGTTATAGACGTATACAATATTCCCACCGAGAAATAGCGGCCGACGCGTCAGGAATGTTGTAAAATATTACATCCGAGACGTTAGGTTCCCTTAGGTTAGGATATATGACGTTATAGATGTATATAATGTCCCCATCCAGAAGTAGGCGACGACGCGCCAGGAATGTTGTAAAATATTACTTCCCAGATGTTAGGTTGCGTTAGGTTAGAATATACAACGTTATAGACGTATATAATGTCCCCATCGAGAAGCAGGCGACGACACGACAGGAATGTTGTAAAATATTACATTCGACATGTTATGTTGCCATACGTTAGGATATGTAACGTTATAGACGTATATAATGTTCCCACCGAAAAGTAGCAGCCGAAGCGCCAGGAATGTTGTAAAATATTACATCCGAGATGATAGGTTGCCTTAGGTTAGGATATATATCGTTATAGACGTATATAATGTTCCCACCGAGACGTACGGACCGACATGCCAGGAATGTTTTAAAATATTACATCCCAGATGTTAGGTTGCGTTAGGTTAGGATATACAACGTTATAGACGTATATAATGTTCCCACCGAGAAGTAGGGTCCGACATGCCAGGAATGTTGTGAAATATTACATCCGAGATGTTAGGTTGCCTTAGGTTAGGATATATATCGTTATAGACGTATATAATGTTCCCACCGAGACGTAGGGACCGACATCCCAGGAATGTTTTAAAATATTACATCCCAGATGTTAGGTTGCGTTAGGTTAGGATATACAACGTTATAGACGTATATAATGTACCCACGGAGACGTAGGGGCCGACATGCCAGGAATGTTGTAAAATATTACATCCCAGATGTTAGGTTGCGTTAGGTTAGTATATACAAGGTTATAGATGTATATAATGTCCCCATCGAGAAGTAGGCGACGACACGCCAGGAATGTTGTAAAATATTACACCCGAGATGTTAGGTTCCCTTAGGTTAGGATATATGACGTTATAGATGTATATAATGTCCCCATCCAGACGTAGGCGACGACACGCCAGGAATGTTGTAAAATATTACATCCGAGATGTTAGGTTGCCTTAGGTTAGGATATACAACGTTATAGACGTATATAATGTCCCCATCGAGAAGCAGGCGACGACACGACAGGAATGTTGTAAAATATTACATTCGACATGTTAGGTTGCTTTAGGCTAGGATATATATCGTTATAGACGTATACAATGTTCCCACCGAGAAGTAGGGACGGACATGACAGGAATGTGATAAAATATTACAACCGAGATGTTAGGTTGCCTTAGGTTAGGATATTCAACGTTATAGATGTATATAATGTTCCCATAGAGAAGTAGGCGACGACACGCCAGGAATGTTGTAAAATATTACATTCTACAAGTTAGGTTGCCTTAGGCTAGGATATATAACGTTATAGACGTATATAATGTTCCCATCGAGAAGTAGGCGACGACACGCCAGGAATGTTGTAAAATATTATACCCGAGATGTTAGATTCCCTTAGGTTAGGATATATGACGTTATAGATGTATATAATGTCCCCATCCAGAAGTAGGCGACGACACGCCAAGAATGTTGTAAAATATTACATCCCAGATGTTAGGTTGCGTTAGGTTAGAATATACCACGTTATAGACGTATATAATGTCCCCATCGAGAAGCAGGCGACGACACGACAGGAATGTTTTAAAATATTACATCCGAGATGTTTGGTTGCCTTAGGTTAGGATATACAACGTTATAGACGTATAAGATGTCCCCATCGAGAAGCAGGCGACGACACGACAGGAATGTTGTAAAATATTACATTCGACATGTTAGGTTGCCTTAGGCTAGGATATGTATCGTTATAGACGTATACAATGTTCCCACCGAGAAGTAGGGCCCGACATGCCAGGAATGTTGTAAAATATTATATCCGAGATGTTAGGTTGCCTTAGGTTAGGATATACAACGTTATAGATGTATATAATGTCCCCATCGAGAAGTAGGCGACGACACGCCAGGAATGTTGTAAAATATTACACCCGAGATGTTAGGTTCCCTTAGGTTAGGATATATGACGTTATAGATGTATATAATGTCCCCATCCAGAAGTAGGCGACGACACGCCAGGAATGTTGGAAAATATTACATCCCAGATGTTAGGTTGCGTTAGGTTAGAATATACAACGTTATAGACGTATATAATGTCCCCATCGAGGAGCAGGCGACGACAGGATAGGAATGTTGTAAAATATTACATTCGACATGTTAGGTTGCCTTAGGCTAGAATATATATCGTTATAGACGTATACAATGTTCCCACCGAGAAGTAGGGACCGACATGCCAGGAATGTTGCAAAATATTACATCCGAGATGTTAGGTTGCCTTAGGTTAGGATATACAACGTTATAGATGTATATAATGTCCCCATCGAGAAGTAGGCGACGACACGCCAGGAATGTTGTAAAATATTACATTCTACATGTTGGGTTGCCTTAGGCTAGGATATATATCGTTATAGACGTATACATTGTTTCCACCGAGAAGTAGGGACCGACATGCCAGGAATGTTGTAAAATATTACATCCGAGATGTTAGGTTGCCTTAGGTTAGGATATATATCGTTATAGACTTATATAATGTTCCCACCGAGACGTGGGGACCGACATGCCAGGGATCTTGTAAAATATTACATCTCAGATGTTAGGTTGCCTTAGGTTAGGATATACAACGTTATAGATGTATATAATGTCCCCATCGAGAAGTAGGCGACGACACGCCAGGAATGTTGTAAAATATTACACCCGAGATGTTAGGTTCCCTTAGGTTAGGATATATAACGTTATAGATGTATATAATGTCCCCATCCAGAAGTAGGCGACGACACGCCAGGAATGTTGTAAAATATTACATCCCAGATGTTAGGTTGCGTTAGGTTAGAATATACAACGTTATAGACGTATATAATGTCCCCATCGAGAAGCAGGCGACGACACGACAGGAATGTTGTAAAATATTACATTCGACATGTTAGGTTGCCTTAGGCTAGGATATATATCGTTATAGACGTATACAATGTTCCCACCGAGAAGTAGGGACCGACATGCCAGGAATGTTGTAAAATATTACATCCGAGATGTTAGGTTGCCTTAGGTTAGGATATACAACGTTATAGATGTATATAATGTCCCCATCGTGAAGTAGGCGACGACACGCCAGGAATGTTGTAAAATATTACATTCTACATATTGGGTTGCCTTAGGCTAGGATATATATCGTTATAGACGTATACATTGTTTCCACCGAGAAGTAGGGACCGACATGCCAGGAATGTTGTAAAATATTACATCCGAGATGTTAGGTTGCCTTAGGTTAGGATATATATCGTTATAGACTTATATAATGTTCCCACCGAGACGTGGGGACCGACATGCCAGGAATCTTGTAAAATATTACATCCCAGATGTTAGGTTGCCTTAGGTTAGGATATACAACGTTATAGATGTATATAATGTCCCCATCGAGAAGTAGGCGACGACACGCCAGGAATGTTGTAAAATATTACACCCGAGATGTTAGGTTCCCTTAGGTTAGGATATATAACGTTATAGATGTATATAATGTCCCCATCCAGAAGTAGGCGACGACACGCCAGGAATGTTGTAAAATATTACATCCCAGATGTTAGGTTGCGTTAGGTTAGAATATACAACGTTATAGACGTATATAATGTCCCCATCGAGAAGCAGGCGACGACACGACAGGAATGTTGTAAAATATTACATTCTACAAGTTAGGTTGCCTTAGGCTAGGATATATAACGTTATAGACCTATATAATGTTCCCACCGAGAAATAGGGACTGACGCGTCAGGAATGTTCTAAAATATTACACCCGAGATGTTAGGTTCCCTTAGGTTAGGATATATGACGTTATAGATGTATATAATGGCCCCATCCAGAAGTAGGCGACGACACGCCAGGAATGTTGTAAAATATTACATCCCAGATGTTAGGTTGCGTTAGGTTAGAATATACAACGTTATAGACGTATATAATGTCCCCATCGATAAGCAGGCGACGACACGACAGGAATATTGTAAAATATTACATTCGACATGTTAGGTTGCCTTAGGCTAGGATATATATCGTTATAGACGTATACAATGTTCCCACCGAGAAATAGGGGCCGACGCGTCAGGAATGTTGTAAAATATTACATCCCAGATGTTAGGTTGCGTTAGGTTAGGATATACAACGTTATAGACGTATATAATGTCCCCTTTGAGAAGCAGGCGACGACACTCCAGAATGTTGTAAAATATTACATTCGACATGTTAGGTTGCCTTAGGCTAGGATATATAACGTTATAGACGTATATAATATTCCCACCGAGAAATAGGGGCCGACGCGTCAGGACTGTTGTAAAATATTACACCCGACATGTTAGGTTGCCTTAGGCTAGGATATATAACGTTATAGATGTATATAATATTCCCACCGAGAAATAGGGGCCGACGCGTCAGGAATGTTGCAAAATATTACACCCGAAATTTTAGGTTCCCTTAGGTTAGGATATACAACGTTATAGACGTATAGAATGTCCCCACCGAGATGTAGGGACAGACATGACAGGAATGTTCTAAAATATTACATCCGAGGTGTTAGGTTGCTTTAGGTTAGGATATATATCGTTATAGACTTATATAATGTTCCCGCCGAGACGTGGGGACAGACATGCCAGGAATGTTGTAAAATATTACATCCCAGAAGTTAGGTTGCTTTGGGTTAGAATATACAACGTTATAGACGTATATAATGTCCCCATCGAGAAGCAGGCGACGACACGCCAGGATTGTTGTAAAATATTACATCCGAGATGTTGGGTTGCCTTAGGCTAGGACATATTCCGTTATAGACGTATACAATGTTCCCACCGAGAAATAGCGGCCGACGCGTCAGGAATGTTGTAAAATATTACACCCGAGATGTTAGGTTCCCTTAGGTTAGGATATATGACGTTATAGATGTATATAATGTCCCCATCCAGAAGTAGGCGACGACACGCCAGGCATGTTGTGAAATATTACATTCTACAACTTAGGTTCCCTGAGGTTATGATATACAACGTTATAGACGTATAGAATGTTCCCACCGAGAAATAGGGGCCGACGCGTCAGCAATGTTGTAAAATATTACACCCGAGATGTTAGGTTCCCTTAGGTTAGGATATACAACGTTATAGACGTATAGAATGTTCCCACCGAGAAGTAGGGACCGACATGCCAGGAATGTTGTAAAATATTACATCCGAGATGTTAGGTTGCCTTAGGTTAGGGTATATATCGTTACAGACGTATTTAATGTTCCCAACGAGATGTAGTGACCGACATGCCAGGAATGTTGTAAAATATTACATCCGAGATGTTAGGTTGCCTTAGGTTAGGATATATATCGTTATAGACGTATATAATGATCCCACCGAGACGTAGGGACCGACATGCCAGGAAAGTTTTAAAATATTACATCCGATATAGTAGGTTCCCTTAGGTTAGGATATACAACGTTATAGACATATAGAATGTTCCCACCGAGAAGTAGGGACCGACATGCCAGGAATGTTGTAAAATATTACATCCCAGATGTTAGGTTGCGTTAGATTAGAATATACAACGTTATAGATGTATATAATGTCCCCATCGAGAAGTAGGCGACGACACGCCAGGAATGTTGTAAAATAATACATTCTACATGTTGGGTTGCATTAGGCTAGGATATATATCGTTATAGACGTATACATTGTTTCCACCGATAAGTAGGGACCGACATGCCAGGAATGTTGTAAAATATTACATTAGAGATGTTAGGTTGCCTTAGGTTAGGATATATATCGTTATAGACGTATATAATGTTCCCACCGAAAAGTAGCAGCCGAAGCGCCAGGAATGTTGTAAAATATTACATCCGAGATGTTAGGTTCCCTTAGGTTAGGATATATGACGTTATAGATGTATATAATGTCCCCATCCAGAAGCAGGCGACGACACGACAGGAATGTTGTAAAATATTACATTCGACATGTTAGGTTGCCTTAGGCTAGGATATGTATCGTTATAGACGTATACAATGTTCCCACCGAGAAGTAGGGCCCGACATGCCAGGAATGTTGTAAAATATTATATCCGAGATGTTAGGTTGCCTTAGGTTAGGATATACAACGTTATAGATGTATATAATGTCCCCATCGAGAAGTAGGCGACGACACGCCAGGAATGTTGTAAAATATTACACCCGAGATGTTAGGTTCTCTTAGGTTAGGATATATGACGTTATAGATGTATATAATGTCCCCATCCAGAAGTAGGCGACGACACGCCAGGAATGTTGGAAAATATTACATCCCAGATGTTAGGTTGCGTTAGGTTAGAATATACAACGTTATAGACGTATATAATGTCCCCATCGAGGAGCAGGCGACGACAGGATAGGAATGTTGTAAAATATTACATTCGACATGTTAGGTTGCCTTAGGCTAGAATATATATCGTTATAGACGTATACAATGTTCCCACCGAGAAGTAGGGACCGACATGCCAGGAATGTTGCAAAATATTACATCCGAGATGTTAGGTTGCCTTAGGTTAGGATATACAACGTTATAGATGTATATAATGTCCCCATCGAGAAGTAGGCGACGACACGCCAGGAATGTTGTAAAATATTACATTCTACATGTTGGGTTGCCTTAGGCTAGGATATATATCGTTATAGACGTATACATTGTTTCCACCGAGAAGTAGGGACCGACATGCCAGGAATGTTGTAAAATATTACATCCGAGATGTTAGGTTGCCTTAGGTTAGGATATATATCGTTATAGACTTATATAATGTTCCCACCGAGACGTGGGGACCGACATGCCAGGGATCTTGTAAAATATTACATCTCAGATGTTAGGTTGCCTTAGGTTAGGATATACAACGTTATAGATGTATATAATGTCCCCATCGAGAAGTAGGCGACGACACGCCAGGAATGTTGTAAAATATTACACCCGAGATGTTAGGTTCCCTTAGGTTAGGATATATAACGTTATAGATGTATATAATGTCCCCATCCAGAAGTAGGTGACGACACGCCAGGAATGTTGTAAAATATTACATCCCAGATGTTAGGTTGCGTTAGGTTAGAATATACAACATTATAGACGTATATAATGTCCCCATCGAGAAGCAGGCGACGACACGACAGGAATGTTGTAAAATATTACATTCGACATGTTAGGTTGCCTTAGGCTAGGATATATATCGTTATAGACGTATACAATGTTCCCACCGAGAAGTAGGGACCGACATGCCAGGAATGTTGTAAAATATTACATCCGAGATGTTAGGTTGCCTTAGGTTAGGATATACAACGTTATAGATGTATATAATGTCCCCATCGTGAAGTAGGCGACGACACGCCAGGAATGTTGTAAAATATTACATTCTACATATTGGGTTGCCTTAGGCTAGGATATATATCGTTATAGACGTATACATTGTTTCCACCGAGAAGTAGGGACCGACATGCCAGGAATGTTGTAAAATATTACATCCGAGATGTTAGGTTGCCTTAGGTTAGGATATATATCGTTATAGACTTATATAATGTTCCCACCGAGACGTGGGGACCGACATGCCAGGAATCTTGTAAAATATTACATCCCAGATGTTAGGTTGCCTTAGGTTAGGATATACAACGTTATAGATGTATATAATGTCCCCATCGAGAAGTAGGCGACGACACGCCAGGAATGTTGTAAAATATTACACCCGAGATGTTAGGTTCCCTTAGGTTAGGATATATAACGTTATAGATGTATATAATGTCCCCATCCAGAAGTAGGCGACGACGCGCCAGGAATGTTGTAAAATATTACATCCCAGATGTTAGGTTGCGTTAGGTTAGAATATACAACGTTATAGACGTATATAATGTCCCCATCGAGAAGCAGGCGACGACACGACAGGAATGTTGTAAAATATTACATTCTACAAGTTAGGTTGCCTTAGGCTAGGATATATAACGTTATAGACCTATATAATGTTCCCACCGAGAAATAGGGACTGACGCGTCAGGAATGTTCTAAAATATTACACCCGAGATGTTAGGTTCCTTTAGGTTAGGATATATGACGTTATAGATGTATATAATGGCCCCATCCAGAAGTAGGCGACGACACGCCAGGAATGTTGTAAAATATTACATCCCAGATGTTAGGTTGCGTTAGGTTAGAATATACAACGTTATAGACGTATATAATGTCCCCATCGATAAGCAGGCGACGACACGACAGGAATACTGTAAAATATTACATTCGACATGTTAGGTTGCCTTAGGCTAGGATATATATCGTTATAGACGTATACAATGTTCCCACCGAGAAATAGGGGCCGACGCGTCAGGAATGTTGTAAAATATTACATCCCAGAAGTTAGGTTGCTTTGGGTTAGAATATACAACGTTATAGACGTATATAATGTCCACATCGAGAAGCAGGCGACGACACGCCAGGATTGCTGTAAAATATTACATCCGAGATGTTGGGTTGCCTTAGGCTAGGACATATTCCGTTATAGACGTATACAATGTTCCCACCGAGAAATAGCGGCCGACGCGTCAGGAATGTTGTAAAATATTACACCCGAGATGTTAGGTTCCCTTAGGTTAGGATATATGACGTTATAGATGTATATAATGTCCCCATCCAGAAGTAGGCGACGACACGCCAGGCATGTTGTGAAATATTACATTCTACAACTTAGGTTCCCTGAGGTTATGATATACAACGTTATAGACGTATAGAATGTTCCCACCGAGAAATAGGGGCCGACGCGTCAGCAATGTTGTAAAATATTACACCCGAGATGTTAGGTTCCCTTAGGTTAGGATATACAACGTTATAGACGTATAGAATGTTCCCACCGAGAAGTAGGGACCGACATGCCAGGAATGTTGTAAAATATTACATCCGAGATGTTAGGTTGCCTTAGGTTAGGGTATATATCGTTACAGACGTATTTAATGTTCCCACCGAGATGTAGTGACCGACATGCCAGGAATGTTGTAAAATATTACATCCGAGATGTTAGGTTGCCTTAGGTTAGGATATATATCGTTATAGACGTATATAATGATCCCACCGAGACGTAGGGACCGACATGCCAGGAAAGTTTTAAAATATTACATCCGATATAGTAGGTTCCCTTAGGTTAGGATATACAACGTTATAGACATATAGAATGTTCCCACCGAGAAGTAGGGACCGACATGCCAGGAATGTTGTAAAATATTACATCCCAGATGTTAGGTTGCGTTAGATTAGAATATACAACGTTATAGATGTATATAATGTCCCCATCGAGAAGTAGGCGACGACACGCCAGGAATGTTGTAAAATAATACATTCTACATGTTGGGTTGCATTAGGCTAGGATATATATCGTTATAGACGTATACATTGTTTCCACCGATAAGTAGGGACCGACATGCCAGGAATGTTGTAAAATATTACATCCGAGATGTTAGGTTGCCTTAGGTTAGGATATATATCGTTATAGACGTATATAATGTTCCCACCGAAAAGTAGCAGCCGAAGCGCCAGGAATGTTGTAAAATATTACATCCGAGATGTTAGGTTCCCTTAGGTTAGGATATATGACGTTATAGATGTATATAATGTCCCCATCCAGAAGTAGGCGACGACACGCCAGGAATGTTGTAAAATATTACATTCTACAAGTTAGGTTGCCTTAGGCTAGGATATATAACGTTATAGACGTATATAATGTTCCCACCGAGAAATAGGGACTGACGCGTCAGGAATGTTCTAAAATATTACACCCGAGATGTTAGGTTCCCTTAGGTTAGGATATACAACGTCATAGACGTATAAGATGTCCCCATCGAGAAGCAGGCGACGACACGACAGGAATGTTGTAAAATATTACACCCGAGATGTTAGGTTCCCTTAGGTTAGGATATATAACGTTATAGATGTATATAATGTCCCCATCCAGAAGTAGGCGACGACGCGCCAGGAATGTTGTAAAATATTACATTCTACATATTGGGTTGCCTTAGGCTAGGATATATATCGTTATAGACGTATACATTGTTTCCACCGAGAAGTAGGGACCGACATGCCAGGAATGTTGTAAAATATTACATCCGAGATGTTAGGTTGCCTTAGGTTAGGATATATATCGTTATAGACTTATATAATGTTCCCACCGAGACGTGGGGACCGACATGCCAGGAATCTTGTAAAATATTACATCCCAGATGTTAGGTTGCCTTAGGTTAGGATATACAACGTTATAGATGTATATAATGACCCCATCGAGAAGTAGGCGACGACACGCCAGGAATGTTGTAAAATATTACACCCGAGATGTTAGGTTCCCTTAGGTTAGGATATATAACGTTATAGATGTATATAATGTCCCCATCCAGAAGTAGGCGACGACGCGCCAGGAATGTTGTAAAATATTACATCCCAGATGTTAGGTTGCGTTAGGTTAGAATATACAACGTTATAGACGTATATAATGTCCCCATCGAGAAGCAGGCGACGACACGACAGGAATGTTGTAAAATATTACATTCTACAAGTTAGGTTGCCTTAGGCTAGGATATATAACGTTATAGACCTATATAATGTTCCCACCGAGAAATAGGGTCTGACGCGTCAGGAATGTTCTAAAATATTACACCCGAGATGTTAGGTTCCCTTAGGTTAGGATATATGACGTTATAGATGTATATAATGGCCCCATCCAGAAGTAGGCGACGACACGCCAGGAATGTTGTAAAATATTACATCCCAGATGTTAGGTTGCGATAGGTTAGAATATACAACGTTATAGACGTATATAATGTCCCCATCGATAAGCAGGCGACGACACGACAGGAATATTGTAAAATATTACATTCGACATGTTAGGTTGCCTTAGGCTAGGATATATATCGTTATAGACGTATACAATGTTCCCACCGAGAAATAGGGGCCGACGCGTCAGGAATGTTGTAAAATATTACATCCCAGAAGTTAGGTTGCTTTGGGTTAGAATATACAACGTTATAGACGTATATAATGTCCCCATCGAGAAGCAGGCGACGACACGCCAGGATTGTTGTAAAATATTACATCCGAGATGTTGGGTTGCCTTAGGCTAGGACATATTCCGTTATAGACGTATACAATGTTCCCACCGAGAAATAGCGGCCGACGCGTCAGGAATGTTGTAAAATATTACACCCGAGATGTTAGGTTCCCTTAGGTTAGGATATATGACGTTATAGATGTATATAATGTCCCCATCCAGAAGTAGGCGACGACACGCCAGGAATGTTGTAAAATATTACATCCCAGATGTTAGGTTGCGTTAGGTTAGAATATACAACGTTATAGACGTATATAATGTCCCCATCGATAAGCAGGCGACGACACGACAGGAATATTGTAAAATATTACATTCGACATGTTAGGTTGCCTTAGGCTAGGATATATATCGTTATAGACGTATACAATGTTCCCACCGAGAAATAGGGGCCGACGCGTCAGGAATGTTGTAAAATATTACATCCCAGAAGTTAGGTTGCTTTGGGTTAGAATATACAACGTTATAGACGTATATAATGTCCCCATCGAGAAGCAGGCGACGACACGCCAGGATTGTTGTAAAATATTACATCCGAGATGTTGGGTTGCCTTAGGTTAGGATATATATCGTTATAGACGTATATAATGATCCCACCGAGACGTAGGGACCGACATGCCAGGAAAGTTTTAAAATATTACATCCGATATAGTAATTTCCCTTAGGTTAGGATATACAACGTTATAGACATATAGAATGTTCCCACCGAGAAGTAGGGACCGACATGCCAGGAATGTTGTAAAATATTACATCCCAGATGTTAGGTTGCGTTAGATTAGAATATACAACGTTATAGATGTATATAATGTCCCCATCGAGAAGTAGGCGACGACACGCCAGGAATGTTGTAAAATAATACATTCTACATGTTGGGTTGCATTAGGCTAGGATATATATCGTTATAGACGTATACATTGTTTCCACCGATAAGTAGGGACCGACATGCCAGGAATGTTGTAAAATATTACATCCGAGATGTTAGGTTGCCTTAGGTTAGGATATATATCGTTATAGACGTATATAATGTTCCCACCGAAAAGTAGCAGCCGAAGCGCCAGGAATGTTGTAAAATATTACATCCGAGATGTTAGGTTCCCTTAGGTTAGGATATATGACGTTATAGATGTATATAATGTCCCCATCCAGAAGTAGGCGACGACACGCCAGGAATGTTGTAAAATATTACATTCTACAAGTTAGGTTGCCTTAGGCTAGGATATATAACGTTATAGACGTATATAATGTTCCCACCGAGAAATAGGGACTGACGCGTCAGGAATGTTCTAAAATATTACACCCGAGATGTTAGGTTCCCTTAGGTTAGGATATACAACGTTATAGACGTATAAGATGTCCCCATTGAGAAGCAGGCGACGACACGACAGGAATGTTGTAAAATATTACATTCGACATGTTAGGTTGCCTTAGGCTAGGATATGTATCGTTATAGACGTATACAATGTTCCCACCGAGAAGTAGGGCCCGACATGCCAGGAATGTTGTAAAATATTATATCCGAGATGTTAGGTTGCCTTAGGTTAGGATATACAACGTTATAGATGTATATAATGTCCCCATCGAGAAGTAGGCGACGACACGCCAGGAATGTTGTAAAATATTATACCCGAGATGTTAGGTTCCCTTAGGTTAGGATATATGACGTTATAGATGTATATAATGTCCCCATCCAGAAGTAGGCGTCGACACGCCAGGAATGTTGGAAAATATTACATCCCAGATGTTAGGTTGCGTTAGGTTAGAATATACAACGTTATAGACGTATATAATGTCCCCATCGAGGAGCAGGTGACGACAGGATAGGAATGTTGTAAAATATTACATTCGACATGTTAGGTTGCCTTAGGCTAGAATATATATCGTTATAGACGTATACAATGTTCCCACCGAGAAGTAGGGACCGACATGCCAGGAATATTGCAAAATATTACATCCGAGATGTTAGGTTGCCTTAGGTTAGGATATACAACGTTATAGATGTATATAATGTCCCCATCGAGAAGTAGGCGACGACACGCCAGGAATGTTGTAAAATATTACATTCTACATGTTGGGTTGCCTTAGGCTAGGATATATATCGTTATAGACGTATACATTGTTTCCACCGAGAAGTAGGGACCGACATGCCAGGAATGTTGTAAAATATTACATCCGAGATGTTAGGTTGCCTTAGGTTAGGATATACAACGTTATAGACGTACATAAAGTCCCCATCGAGAAGCAGGCGACGACACGCCAGGATTGTTGTAAAATATTACATCCGAGATGTTGGGTTGCCTTAGGCTAGGACATATTCCGTTATAGACGTATACAATGTTCCCACCGAGAAATAGCGGCCGACGCGTCAGGAATGTTGTAAAATATTACACCCGAGATGTTAGGTTCCCTTAGGTTAGGATATATGACGTTATAGATGTATATAATGTCCCCATCCAGAAGTAGGCGACGACACGCCAGGAATGTTGTAAAATATTACATCCGAGATGTTAGGTTGCGTTAGGTTAGAATATACAACGTTATAGACGTATATAATGTCCCCATCGATAAGCAGGCGACGACACGACAGGAATATTGTAAAATATTACATTCGACATGTTAGGTTGCCTTAGGCTAGGATATATATCGTTATAGACGTATACAATGTTCCCACCGAGAAATAGGGGCCGACGCGTCAGGAATGTTGTAAAATATTACATCCCAGAAGTTAGGTTGCTTTGGGTTAGAATATACAACGTTATAGACGTATATAATGTCCCCATCGAGAAGCAGGCGACGACACGCCAGGATTGTTGTAAAATATTACATCCGAGATGTTGGGTTGCCTTAGGCTAGGACATATTCCGTTATAGACGTATACAATGTTCCCACCGAGAAATAGCGGCCGACGCGTCAGGAATGTTGTAAAATATTACACCCGAGATGTTAGGTTCCCTTAGGTTAGGATATATGACGTTATAGATGTATATAATGTCCCCATCCAGAAGTAGGCGACGACACGCCAGGCATGTTGTGAAATATTACATTCTACAAGTTAGGTTCCCTGAGGTTATGATATACAACGTTATAGACGTATAGAATGTTCCCACCGAGAAATAGGGGCCGACGCGTCAGCAATGTTGTAAAATATTACACCCGAGATGTTAGGTTCCCTTAGGTTAGGATATACAACGTTATAGACGTATAGAATGTTCCCACCGAGAAGTAGGGACCGACATGCCAGGAATGTTGTAAAATATTACATCCGAGATGTTAGGTTGCCTTAGGTTAGGGTATATATCGTTACAGACGTATATAATGTTCCCCCCGAGATGTAGTGACCGACATGCCAGGAATGTTGTAAAATATTACATCCGAGATGTTAGGTTGCCTTAGGTTAGGATATATATCGTTATAGACGTATATAATGATCCCACCGAGACGTAGGGACCGACATGCCAGGAAAGTTTTAAAATATTACATCCGATATAGTAATTTCCCTTAGGTTAGGATATACAACGTTATAGACATATAGAATGTTCCCACCGAGAAGTAGGGACCGACATGCCAGGAATGTTGTACAATATTACATCCCAGATGTTAGGTTGCGTTAGATTAGAATATACAACGTTATAGATGTATATAATGTCCCCATCGAGAAGTAGGCGACGACACGCCAGGAATGTTGTAAAATAATACATTCTACATGTTGGGTTGCATTAGGCTAGGATATATATCGTTATAGACGTATACATTGTTTCCACCGATAAGTAGGGACCGACATGCCAGGAATGTTGTAAAATATTACATCCGAGATGTTAGGTTGCCTTAGGTTAGGATATATATCGTTATAGACGTATATAATGTTCCCACCGAAAAGTAGCAGCCGAAGCGCCAGGAATGTTGTAAAATATTACATCCGAGATGTTAGGTTCCCTTAGGTTAGGATATATGACGTTATAGATGTATATAATGTCCCCATCCAGAAGTAGGCGACGACACGCCAGGAATGTTGTAAAATATTACATTCTACAAGTTAGGTTGCCTTAGGCTAGGATATATAACGTTATAGACGTATATAATGTTCCCACCGAGAAATAGGGACTGACGCGTCAGGAATGTTCTAAAATATTACACCCGAGATGTTAGGTTCCCTTAGGTTAGGATATACAACGTTATAGACGTATAAGATGTCCCCATCGAGAAGCAGGCGACGACACGACAGGAATGTTGTAAAATATTACATTCGACATGTTAGGTTGCCTTAGGCTAGGATATGTATCGTTATAGACGTATACAATGTTCCCACCGAGAAGTAGGGCCCGACATGCCAGGAATGTTGTAAAATATTATATCCGAGATGTTAGGTTGCCTTAGGTTAGGATATACAACGTTATAGATGTATATAATGTCCCCATCGAGAAGTAGGCGACGACACGCCAGGAATGTTGTAAAATATTACACCCGAGATGTTAGGTTCCCTTAGGTTAGGATATATGACGTTATAGATGTATATAATGTCCCCATCCAGAAGTAGGCGTCGACACGCCAGGAATGTTGGAAAATATTACATCCCAGATGTTAGGTTGCGTTAGGTTAGAATATACAACGTTATAGACGTATATAATGTCCCCATCGAGGAGCAGGTGACGACAGGATAGGAATGTTGTAAAATATTACATTCGACATGTTAGGTTGCCTTAGGCTAGAATATATATCGTTATAGACGTATACAATGTTCCCACCGAGAAGTAGGGACCGACATGCCAGGAATATTGCAAAATATTACATCCGAGATGTTAGGTTGCCTTAGGTTAGGATATACAACGTTATAGATGTATATAATGTCCCCATCGAGAAGTAGGCGACGACACGCCAGGAATGTTGTAAAATATTACATTCTACATGTTGGGTTGCCTTAGGCTAGGATATATATCGTTATAGACGTATACATTGTTTCCACCGAGAAGTAGGGACCGACATGCCAGGAATGTTGTAAAATATTACATCCGAGATGTTAGGTTGCCTTAGGTTAGGATATATATCGTTATAGACTTATATAATGTTCCCACCGAGACGTGGGGACCGACATGCCAGGGATCTTGTAAAATATTACATCTCAGATGTTAGGTTGCCTTAGGTTAGGATATACAACGTTATAGATGTATATAATGTCCCCATCGTGAAGTAGGCGACGACACGCCAGGAATGTTGTAAAATATTACATTCTACATATTGGGTTGCCTTAGGCTAGGATATATATCGTTATAGACGTATACATTGTTTCCACCGAGAAGTAGGGACCGACATGCCAGGAATGTTGTAAAATATTACATCCGAGATGTTAGGTTGCCTTAGGTTAGGATATATATCGTTATAGACTTATATAATGTTCCCACCGAGACGTGGGGACCGACATGCCAGGAATCTTGTAAAATATTACATCCCAGATGTTAGGTTGCCTTAGGTTAGGATATACAACGTTATAGATGTATATAATGTCCCCATCGAGAAGTAGGCGACGACACGCCAGGAATGTTGTAAAATATTACACCCGAGATGTTAGGTTCCCTTAGGTTAGGATATATAACGTTATAGATGTATATAATGTCCCCATCCAGAAGTAGGCGACGACACGCCAGGAATGTTGTAAAATATTACATCCCAGATGTTAGGTTGCGTTAGGTTATAATATACAACGTTATAGACGTATATAATGTCCCCATCGAGAAGCAGGCGACGACACGACAGGAATGTTGTAAAATATTACATTCGACATGTTAGGTTGCCTTAGGCTAGGATATATATCGTTATAGACGTATACAATGTTCCCACCGAGAAGTAGGGACCGACATGCCAGGAATGTTGTAAAATATTACATCCGAGATGTTAGGTTGCCTTAGGTTAGGATATACAACGTTATAGATGTATATAATGTCCCCATCGTGAAGTAGGCGACGACACGCCAGGAATGTTGTAAAATATTACATTCTACATATTGGGTTGCCTTAGGCTAGGATATATATCGTTATAGACGTATACATTGTTTCCACCGAGAAGTAGGGACCGACATGCCAGGAATGTTGTAAAATATTACATCCGAGATGTTAGGTTGCCTTAGGTTAGGATATATATCGTTATAGACTTATATAATGTTCCCACCGAGACGTGGGGACCGACATGCCAGGAATCTTGTAAAATATTACATCCCAGATGTTAGGTTGCCTTAGGTTAGGATATACAACGTTATAGATGTATATAATGTCCCCATCGAGAAGTAGGCGACGACACGCCAGGAATGTTGTAAAATATTACACCCGAGATGTTAGGTTCCCTTAGGTTAGGATATATAACGTTATAGATGTATATAATGTCCCCATCCAGAAGTAGGCGACGACGCGCCAGGAATGTTGTAAAATATTACATCCCAGATGTTAGGTTGCGTTAGGTTAGAATATACAACGTTATAGACGTATATAATGTCCCCATCGAGAAGCAGGCGACGACACGACAGGAATGTTGTAAAATATTACATTCTACAAGTTAGGTTGCCTTAGGCTAGGATATATAACGTTATAGACCTATATAATGTTCCCACCGAGAAATAGGGACTGACGCGTCAGGAATGTTCTAAAATATTACACCCGAGATGTTAGGTTCCCTTAGGTTAGGATATATGACGTTATAGATGTATATAATGGCCCCATCCAGAAGTAGGCGACGACACGCCAGGAATGTTGTAAAATATTACATCCCAGATGTTAGGTTGCGTTAGGTTAGAATATACAACGTTATAGACGTATATAATGTCCCCATCGATAAGCAGGCGACGACACGACAGGAATATTGTAAAATATTACATTCGACATGTTAGGTTGCCTTAGGCTAGGATATATATCGTTATAGACGTATACAATGTTCCCACCGAGAAATAGGGGCCGACGCGTCAGGAATGTTGTGAAATATTACATCCCAGAAGTTAGGTTGCTTTGGGTTAGAATATACAACGTTATAGACGTATATAATGTCCCCATCGAGAAGCAGGCGACGACACGCCAGGATTGTTGTAAAATATTACATCCGAGATGTTGGGTTGCCTTAGGCTAGGACATATTCCGTTATAGACGTATACAATGTTCCCACCGAGAAATAGCGGCCGACGCGTCAGGAATGTTGTAAAATATTACACCCGAGATGTTAGGTTCCCTTAGGTTAGGATATATGACGTTATAGATGTATATAATGTCCCCATCCAGAAGTAGGCGACGACACGCCAGGCATGTTGTGAAATATTACATTCTACAAGTTAGGTTCCCTGAGGTTATGATATACAACGTTATAGACGTATAGAATGTTCCCACCGAGAAATAGGGGTCGACGCGTCAGCAATGTTGTAAAATATTACACCCGAGATGTTAGGTTCCCTTAGGTTAGGATATACAACGTTATAGACGTATAGAATGTTCCCACCGAGAAGTAGGGACCGACATGCCAGGAATGTTGTAAAATATTACATCCGAGATGTTAGGTTGCCTTAGGTTAGGGTATATATCGTTACAGACGTATATAATGTTCCCACCGAGATGTAGTGACCGACATGCCAGGAATGTTGTAAAATATTACATCCGAGATGTTAGGTTGCCTTAGGTTAGGATATATATCGTTATAGACGTATATAATGATCCCACCGAGACGTAGGGACCGACATGCCAGGAAAGTTTTAAAATATTACATCCGATATAGTAATTTCCCTTAGGTTAGGATATACAACGTTATAGACATATAGAATGTTCCCACCGAGAAGTAGGGACCGACATGCCAGGAATGTTGTAAAATATTACATCCCAGATGTTAGGTTGCGTTAGATTAGAATATACAACGTTATAGATGTATATAATGTCCCCATCGAGAAGTAGGCGACGACACGCCAGGAATGTTGTAAAATAATACATTCTACATGTTGGGTTGCATTAGGCTAGGATATATATCGTTATAGACGTATACATTGTTTCCACCGATAAGTAGGGACCGACATGCCAGGAATGTTGTAAAATATTACATCCGAGATGTTAGGTTGCCTTAGGTTAGGATATATATCGTTATAGACGTATATAATGTTCCCACCGAAAAGTAGCAGCCGAAGCGCCAGGAATGTTGTAAAATATTACATCCGAGATGTTAGGTTCCCTTAGGATAGGATATATGACGTTATAGATGTATATAATGTCCCCATCCAGAAGTAGGCGACGACACGACAGGAATGTTGTAAAATATTACATTCTACAAGTTAGGTTGCCTTAGGCTAGGATATATAACGTTGTAGACCTATATAATGTTCCCACCGAGAAATAGGGACTGACGCGTCAGGAATGTTCTAAAATATTACACCCGAGATGTTAGGTTCCCTTAGGTTAGGATATACAACGTTATAGACGTATAAGATGTCCCCATCGAGAAGCAGGCGACGACACGACAGGAATGTTGTAAAATATTACATTCGACATGTTAGGTTGCCTTAGGCTAGGATATGTATCGTTATAGACGTATACAATGTTCCCACCGAGAAGTAGGGCCCGACATGCCAGGAATGTTGTAAAATATTATATCCGAGATGTTAGGTTGCCTTAGGTTAGGATATACAACGTTATAGATGTATATAATGTCCCCATCGAGAAGTAGGCGACGACACGCCAGGAATGTTGTAAAATATTACACCCGAGATGTTAGGTTCCCTTAGGTTAGGATATATGACGTTATAGATGTATATAATGTCCCCATCCAGAAGTAGGCGTCGACACGCCAGGAATGTTGGAAAATATTACATCCCAGATGTTAGGTTGCGTTAGGTTAGAATATACAACGTTATAGACGTATATAATGTCCCCATCGAAGAGCAGGTGACGACAGGATAGGAATGTTGTAAAATATTACATTCGACATGTTAGGTTGCCTTAGGCTAGAATATATATCGTTATAGACGTATACAATGTTCCCACCGAGAAGTAGGGACCGACATGCCAGGAATATTGCAAAATATTACATCCGAGATGTTAGGTTGCCTTAGGTTAGGATATACAACGTTATAGATGTATATAATGTCCCCATCGAGAAGTAGGCGACGACACGCCAGGAATGTTGTAAAATATTACATTCTACATGTTGGGTTGCCTTAGGCTAGGATATATATCGTTATAGACGTATACATTGTTTCCACCGAGAAGTAGGGACCGACATGCCAGGAATGTTGTAAAATATTACATCCGAGATGTTAGGTTGCCTTAGGTTAGGATATATATCGTTATAGACTTATATAATGTTCCCACCGAGACGTGGGGACCGACATGCCAGGGATCTTGTAAAATATTACATCTCAGATGTTAGGTTGCCTTAGGTTAGGATATACAACGTTATAGATGTATATAATGTCCCCATCGTGAAGTAGGCGACGACACGCCAGGAATGTTGTAAAATATTACATTCTACATATTGGGTTGCCTTAGGCTAGGATATATATCGTTATAGACGTATACATTGTTTCCACCGAGAAGTAGGGACCGACATGCCAGGAATGTTGTAAAATATTACATCCGAGATGTTAGGTTGCCTTAGGTTAGGATATATATCGTTATAGACTTATATAATGTTCCCACCGAGACGTGGGGACCGACATGCCAGGAATCTTGTAAAATATTACATCCCAGATGTTAGGTTGCCTTAGGTTAGGATATACAACGTTATAGATGTATATAATGTCCCCATCGAGAAGTAGGCGACGACACGCCAGGAATGTTGTAAAATATTACACCCGAGATGTTAGGTTCCCTTAGGTTAGGATATATAACGTTATAGATGTATATAATGTCCCCATCCAGAAGTAGGCGACGACGCGCCAGGAATGTTGTAAAATATTACATCCCAGATGTTAGGTTGCGTTAGGTTAGAATATACAACGTTATAGACGTATATAATGTCCCCATCGAGAAGCAGGCGACGACACGACAGGAATGTTGTAAAATATTACATTCTACAAGTTAGGTTGCCTTAGGCTAGGATATATAACGTTATAGACCTATATAATGTTCCCACCGAGAAATAGGGACTGACGCGTCAGGAATGTTCTAAAATATTACACCCGAGATGTTAGGTTCCCTTAGGTTAGGATATATGACGTTATAGATGTATATAATGGCCCCATCCAGAAGTAGGCGACGACACGCCAGGAATGTTGTAAAATATTACATCCCAGATGTTAGGTTGCGTTAGGTTAGAATATACAACGTTATAGACGTATATAATGTCCCCATCGATAAGCAGGCGACGACACGACAGGAATATTGTAAAATATTACATTCGACATGTTAGGTTGCCTTAGGCTAGGATATATATCGTTATAGACGTATACAATGTTCCCACCGAGAAATAGGGGCTGACGCGTCAGGAATGTTGTAAAATATTACATCCCAGAAGTTAGGTTGCTTTGGGTTAGAATATACAACGTTATAGACGTATATAATGTCCCCATCGAGAAGCAGGCGACGACACGCCAGGATTGTTGTAAAATATTACATCCGAGATGTTGGGTTGCCTTAGGCTAGAACATATTCCGTTATAGACGTATACAATGTTCCCACCGAGAAATAGCGGCCGACGCGTCAGGAATGTTGTAAAATATTACACCCGAGATGTTAGGTTCCCTTAGGTTAGGATATATGACGTTATAGATGTATATAATGTCCCCATCCAGAAGTAGGCGACGACACGCCAGGCATGTTGTGAAATATTACATTCTACAAGTTAGGTTCCCTGAGGTTATGATATACAACGTTATAGACGTATAGAATGTTCCCACCGAGAAATAGGGCCGACGCGTCAGCAATGTTGTAAAATATTACACCCGAGATGTTAGGTTCCCTTAGGTTAGGATATACAACGTTATAGACGTATAGAATGTTCCCACCGAGAAGTAGGGACCGACATGCCAGGAATGTTGTAAAATATTACATCCGAGATGTTAGGTTGCCTTAGGTTAGGGTATATATCGTTATAGACGTATATAATGTTCCCACCGAGATGTAGTGACCGACATGCCAGGAATGTTGTAAAATATTACATCCGAGATGTTAGGTTGCCTTAGGTTAGGATATATATCGTTATAGACGTATATAATGATCCCACCGAGACGTAGGGACCGACATGCCAGGAAAGTTTTAAAATATTACATCCGATATAGTAATTTCCCTTAGGTTAGGATATACAACGTTATAGACATATAGAATGTTCCCACCGAGAAGTAGGGACCGACATGCCAGGAATGTTGTAAAATATTACATCCCAGATGTTAGGTTGCGTTAGATTAGAATATACAACGTTATAGATGTATATAATGTCCCCATCGAGAAGTAGGCGACGACACGCCAGGAATGTTGTAAAATAATACATTCTACATGTTGGGTTGCATTAGGCTAGGATATATATCGTTATAGACGTATACATTGTTTCCACCGATAAGTAGGGACCGACATGCCAGGAATGTTGTAAAATATTACATCCGAGATGTTAGGTTGCCTTAGGTTAGGGTATATATCGTTACAGACGTATATAATGTTCCCACCGAGATGTAGTGACCGACATGCCAGGAATGTTGTAAAATATTACATCCGAGATGTTAGGTTGCCTTAGGTTAGGATATATATCGTTATAGACGTATATAATGATCCCACCGAGACGTAGGGACCGACATGCCAGGAAAGTTTTAAAATATTACATCCGATATAGTAATTTCCCTTAGGTTAGGATATACAACGTTATAGACATATAGAATGTTCCCACCGAGAAGTAGGGACCGACATGCCAGGAATGTTGTAAAATATTACATCCCAGATGTTAGGTTGCGTTAGATTAGAATATACAACGTTATAGATGTATATAATGTCCCCATCGAGAAGTAGGCGACGACACGCCAGGAATGTTGTAAAATAATACATTCTACATGTTGGGTTGCATTAGGCTAGGATATATATCGTTATAGACGTATACATTGTTTCCACCGATAAGTAGGGACCGACATGCCAGGAATGTTGTAAAATATTACATCCGAGATGTTAGGTTGCCTTAGGTTAGGATATATATCGTTATAGACGTATATAATGTTCCCACCGAAAAGTAGCAGCCGAAGCGCCAGGAATGTTGTAAAATATTACATCCGAGATGTTAGGTTCCCTTAGGATAGGATATATGACGTTATAGATGTATATAATGTCCCCATCCAGAAGTAGGCGACGACACGACAGGAATGTTGTAAAATATTACATTCTACAAGTTAGGTTGCCTTAGGCTAGGATATATAACGTTGTAGACCTATATAATGTTCCCACCGAGAAATAGGGACTGACGCGTCAGGAATGTTCTAAAATATTACACCCGAGATGTTAGGTTCCCTTAGGTTAGGATATACAACGTTATAGACGTATAAGATGTCCCCATCGAGAAGCAGGCGACGACACGACAGGAATGTTGTAAAATATTACATTCGACATGTTAGGTTGCCTTAGGCTAGGATATGTATCGTTATAGACGTATACAATGTTCCCACCGAGAAGTAGGGCCCGACATGCCAGGAATGTTGTAAAATATTATATCCGAGATGTTAGGTTGCCTTAGGTTAGGATATACAACGTTATAGATGTATATAATGTCCCCATCGAGAAGTAGGCGACGACACGCCAGGAATGTTGTAAAATATTACACCCGAGATGTTAGGTTCCCTTAGGTTAGGATATATGACGTTATAGATGTATATAATGTCCCCATCCAGAAGTAGGCGTCGACACGCCAGGAATGTTGGAAAATATTACATCCCAGATGTTAGGTTGCGTTAGGTTAGAATATACAACGTTATAGACGTATATAATGTCCCCATCGAAGAGCAGGTGACGACAGGATAGGAATGTTGTAAAATATTACATTCGACATGTTAGGTTGCCTTAGGCTAGAATATATATCGTTATAGACGTATACAATGTTCCCACCGAGAAGTAGGGACCGACATGCCAGGAATATTGCAAAATATTACATCCGAGATGTTAGGTTGCCTTAGGTTAGGATATACAACGTTATAGATGTATATAATGTCCCCATCGAGAAGTAGGCGACGACACGCCAGGAATGTTGTGAAATATTACATTCTACATGTTGGGTTGCCTTAGGCTAGGATATATATCGTTATAGACGTATACATTGTTTCCACCGAGAAGTAGGGACCGACATGCCAGGAATGTTGTAAAATATTACATCCGAGATGTTAGGTTGCCTTAGGTTAGGATATATATCGTTATAGACTTATATAATGTTCCCACCGAGACGTGGGGACCGACATGCCAGGGATCTTGTAAAATATTACATCTCAGATGTTAGGTTGCCTTAGGTTAGGATATACAACGTTATAGATGTATATAATGTCCCCATCGAGAAGTAGGCGACGACACGCCAGGAATGTTGTAAAATATTACACCCGAGATGTTAGGTTCCCTTAGGTTAGGATATATGACGTTATAGATGTATATAATGTCCCCATCGAGAAGCAGGCGACGACACGCCAGGATTGTTGTAAAATATTACATCCGAGATGTTGGGTTGCCTTAGGCTAGGACATATTCCGTTATAGACGTATACAATGTTCCCACCGAGAAGTAGGGACCGACGCGTCAGGAATGTTGTAAAATATTACATCCCAGATGTTAGGTTGCGTTAGGTTAGGATATACAACGTTATAGACGTATATAATGTCCCCTTCGAGAAGCAGGCGACGACACGCCAGATGTTGTAAAATATTACTTTCGACATGTTAGGTTGCCTTAGGCTAGGATATATAACGTTATAGACGTATATAATATTCCCACCGAGAAATAGGGGCCGACGCGTTAGGAATGTTGCAAAATATTACACCCGAAACGTTAGGTTCCCTTAGGTTAGGATATACAACGTTATAGACGTATAGAATGTACCCACCGAGATGTAGGGACCGACATGACAGGAATGTTCTAAAATATTACATCCGAGGTATTAGGTTGCTTTAGGTTAGGATATATATCGTTATAGACTTATATAATGTTCCCGCCGAGACGTGGGGACCGACATGCCAGGAATGTTGTAAAATATTACATCCCAGAAGTTAGGTTGCTTTGGGTTAGAATATACAACGTTATAGACGTATATAATGTCCCCATCGAGAAGCAGGCGACGACACGCCAGGAATGTTGTAAAATATTACTTTCGACATGTTAGGTTGCCTTAGGCTAGGATATATAACGTTATAGACGTATATAATATTCCCACCGAGAAATAGGGGCTGACGCGTCAGGAATGTAGTAAAATATTACACCCGAGATGTTAGGTTGCCTTATGCTAGGATATATAACGTGATAGACGTATATAATGTTCCCACCGAGAAATAGGGGCCGACGAGTCATGAATGTTGTAAAATATTACACCCGAAATGTTAGGTTCCCTTAGGTTAGGATATACAACGTTATAGACGTATAGAATGTTCCCACCGAGATGTAGGGACCGACATGCCAGGAATGTTCTAAAATATTACATTCGAGTTGTTTGGTTGCTTTAGGTTAGGATATATATCGTTATAGACTTATATAATTTTCCCACCGAGACGTGGGGACCGACATGCCAGGAATGTTGCAAAATATTACATCCCAGAAGTTAAGTTGCTTTGGGTTAGGATATACAACGTTATAGACGTATATAATGTCCCCATCGAGAAGCAGGCGACGACCCACCAGGAATGTTGTAAAATATTACATCCGAGATGTTATGTTGCCTTACGACAGGATATGTAACGTTACAGACGTATATGTTGTTCCCACCGAGAAGTACGCGCTCACACGCCAGAAATGTTGTCAAATATTACATCCGATATGTCAGGTTGCCTTAGGCTAGTATATATAACGTTGTAGGCGTATATAATGTTACCACCGTGAACTACGGGCCGACACGTCAGGAATGATGTAAAATATTACATTCGACATGTTAGGTCGCCTTAGGCTAGGATATATATCGCTATAGACGTATATGATATTCCCACCGAGAAGTGCGGGTTAACACGCCAGGAATGTTGTGAAATATTACATCCGAGATGTTAGGTTGCCCTAGGCTAGGATATATAACGTTATAGACGTATACAATATTCCCACCGAGAAATAGCGGCCGACGCGTCAGGAATGTTGTAAAATATTACACCCGAGACGTTAGGTTCCCTTAGGTTAGGATATATGACGTTATAGATGTATATAATGTCCCCATCCAGAAGTAGGCGACGACACGCCAGGAATGTTGTAAAATATTACTTCCCAGATGTTAGGTTGCGTTAGGTTAGAATATACAACGTTATAGACGTATATAATGTCCCCATCGAGAAGCAGGCGACGACACGACAGGAATATTGTAAAATATTACATTCGACATGTTAGGTTGCCTTAGGCTAGGATATATATCGTTATAGACGTATACAATGTTCCCACCGAGAAATAGGGGCCGACGCGTCAGGAATGTTGTAAAATATTACATCCCAGATGTTAGGTTGCGTTAGGTTAGGATATACAACGTTATAGACGTATATAATGTCCCCTTTGAGAAGCAGGCGACGACACTCCAGAATGTTGTAAAATATTACATTCGACATGTTAGGTTGCCTTAGGCTAGGATATATAACGTTATAGACGTATATAATATTCCCACCGAGAAATAGGGGCCGACGCGTCAGGACTGTTGTAAAATATTACACCCGACATGTTAGGTTGCCTTAGGCTAGGATATATAACGTTATAGATGTATATAATATTCCCACCGAGAAATAGGGGCCGACGCGTCAGGAATGTTGCAAAATATTACACCCGAAATGTTAGGTTCCCTTAGGTTAGGATATACAACGTTATAGACGTATAGAATGTCCCCACCGAGATGTAGGGACAGACATGACAGGAATGTTCTAAAATATTACATCCGAGGTGTTAGGTTGCTTTAGGTTAGGATATATATCGTTATAGACTTATATAATGTTCCCGCCGAGACGTGGGGACAGACATGCCAGGAATGTTGTAAAATATTACATCCCAGAAGTTAGGTTGCTTTGGGTTAGAATATACAACGTTATAGACGTATATAATGTCCCCATCGAGAAGCAGGCGACGACACGCCAGGATTGTTGTAAAATATTACATCCGAGATGTTGGGTTGCCTTAGGCTAGGACATATTCCGTTATAGACGTATACAATGTTCCCACCGAGAAGTAGGGACCGACGCGTCAGGAATGTTGTAAAATATTACATCCCAGATGTTAGGTTGCGTTAGGTTAGGATATACAACGTTATAGACGTATATAATGTCCCCTTCGAGAAGCAGGCGACGACACGCCAGATGTTGTAAAATATTACTTTCGACATGTTAGGTTGCCTTAGGCTAGGATATATAACGTTATAGACGTATATAATATTCCCACCGAGAAATAGGGGCCGACGCGTCAGGAATGTTGTAAAATATTACACCCGAAATGTTAGGTTCCCTTAGGTTAGGATATACAACGTTATAGACGTATAGAATGTTCCCACCGAGATGTAGGGACCGACATGCCAGGAATGTTCTAAAATATTACATTCGAGTTGTTTGGTTGCTTTAGGTTAGGATATATATCGTTATAGACTTATATAATGTTCCCGCCGAGACGTGGGGACAGACATGCCAGGAATGTTGTAAAATATTACATCCCAGAAGTTAGGTTGCTTTGGGTTAGAATATACAACGTTATAGACGTATATAATGTCCCCATCGAGAAGCAGGCGACGACACGCCAGGATTGTTGTAAAATATTACATCCGAGATGTTGGGTTGCCTTAGGCTAGGACATATTCCGTTATAGACGTATACAATGTTCCCACCGAGAAGTAGGGACCGACGCGTCAGGAATGTTGTAAAATATTACATCCCAGATGTTAGGTTGCGTTAGGTTAGGATATACAACGTTATAGACGTATATAATATCCCCTTCGAGAAGCAGGCGACGACACGCCAGATGTTGTAAAATATTACATTCGACATGTTAGGTTGCCTTAGGCTAGGATATATAACGTTATAGACGTATATAATATTCCCACCGAGAAATAGGGGCCGACGCGTTAGGAATGTTGCAAAATATTACACCCGAAACGTTAGGTTCCCTTAGGTTAGGATATACAACGTTATAGACGTATAGAATGTCCCCACCGAGATGTAGGGACCGACATGACAGGAATGTTCTAAAATATTACATCCGAGGTATTAGGTTGCTTTAGGTTAGGATATATATCGTTATAGACTTATATAATGTTCCCGCCGAGACGTGGGGACCGACATGCCAGGAATGTTGTAAAATATTACATCCCAGAAGTTAGGTTGCTTTGGGTTAGAATATACAACGTTATAGACGTATATAATGTCCCCATCGAGAAGCAGGCGACGACACGCCAGGAATGTTGTAAAATATTACTTTCGACATGTTAGGTTGCCTTAGGCTAGGATATATAACGTTATAGACGTATATAATATTCCCACCGAGAAATAGGGGCTGACGCGTCAGGAATGTAGTAAAATATTACACCCGAGATGTTAGGTTGCCTTATGCTAGGATATATAACGTGATAGACGTATATAATGTTCCCACCGAGAAATAGGGGCCGACGAGTCATGAATGTTGTAAAATATTACACCCGAAATGTTAGGTTCCCTTAGGTTAGGATATACAACGTTATAGACGTATAGAATGTTCCCACCGAGATGTAGGGACCGACATGCCAGGAATGTTCTAAAATATTACATTCGAGTTGTTTGGTTGCTTTAGGTTAGGATATATATCGTTATAGACTTATATAATTTTCCCACCGAGACGTGGGGACCGACATGCCAGGAATGTTGCAAAATATTACATCCCAGAAGTTAAGTTGCTTTGGGTTAGGATATACAACGTTATAGACGTATATAATGTCCCCATCGAGAAGCAGGCGACGACCCACCAGGAATGTTGTAAAATATTACATCCGAGATGTTATGTTGCCTTACGACAGGATATGTAACGTTACAGACGTATATGTTGTTCCCACCGAGAAGTACGCGCTCACACGCCAGAAATGTTGTCAAATATTACATCCGATATGTCAGGTTGCCTTAGGCTAGTATATATAACGTTGTAGGCGTATATAATGTTACCACCGTGAACTACGGGCCGACACGTCAGGAATGATGTAAAATATTACATTCGACATGTTAGGTCGCCTTAGGCTAGGATATATATCGCTATAGACGTATATGATATTCCCACCGAGAAGTGCGGGTTAACACGCCAGGAATGTTGTGAAATATTACATCCGAGATGTTAGGTTGCCCTAGGCTAGGATATATAACGTTATAGACGTATACAATATTCCCACCGAGAAATAGCGGCCGACGCGTCAGGAATGTTGTAAAATATTACACCCGAGACGTTAGGTTCCCTTAGGTAAGGATATATGACGTTATAGATGTATATAATGTCCCCATCCAGAAGTAGGCGACGACACGCCAGGAATGTTGTAAAATATTACTTCCCAGATGTTAGGTTGCGTTAGGTTAGAATATACAACGTTATAGACGTATATAATGTCCCCATCGAGAAGCAGGCGACGACACGACAGGAATATTGTAAAATATTACATTCGACATGTTAGGTTGCCTTAGGCTAGGATATATATCGTTATAGACGTATACAATGTTCCCACCGAGAAATAGGGGCCGACGCGTCAGGAATGTTGTAAAATATTACATCCCAGATGTTAGGTTGCGTTAGGTTAGGATATACAACGTTATAGACGTATATAATGTCCCCTTTGAGAAGCAGGCGACGACACTCCAGAATGTTGTAAAATATTACATTCGACATGTTAGGTTGCCTTAGGCTAGGATATATAACGTTATAGACGTATATAATATTCCCACCGAGAAATAGGGGCCGACGCGTCAGGACTGTTGTAAAATATTACACCCGACATGTTAGGTTGCCTTAGGCTAGGATATATAACGTTATAGATGTATATAATATTCCCACCGAGAAATAGGGGCCGACGCGTCAGGAATGTTGCAAAATATTACACCCGAAATGTTAGGTTCCCTTAGGTTAGGATATACAACGTTATAGACGTATAGAATGTCCCCACCGAGATGTAGGGACAGACATGACAGGAATGTTCTAAAATATTACATCCGAGGTGTTAGGTTGCTTTAGGTTAGGATATATATCGTTATAGACTTATATAATGTTCCCGCCGAGACGTGGGGACAGACATGCCAGGAATGTTGTAAAATATTACATCCCAGAAGTTAGGTTGCTTTGGGTTAGAATATACAACGTTATAGACGTATATAATGTCCCCATCGAGAAGCAGGCGACGACACGCCAGGATTGTTGTAAAATATTACATCCGAGATGTTGGGTTGCCTTAGGCTAGGACATATTCCGTTATAGACGTATACAATGTTCCCACCGAGAAGTAGGGACCGACGCGTCAGGAATGTTGTAAAATATTACATCCCAGATGTTAGGTTGCGTTAGGTTAGGATATACAACGTTATAGACGTATATAATGTCCCCTTCGAGAAGCAGGCGACGACACGCCAGATGTTGTAAAATATTACTTTCGACATGTTAGGTTGCCTTAGGCTAGGATATATAACGTTATAGACGTATATAATATTCCCACCGAGAAATAGGGGCCGACGCGTCAGGAATGTTGTAAAATATTACACCCGAAATGTTAGGTTCCCTTAGGTTAGGATATACAACGTTATAGACGTATAGAATGTTCCCACCGAGATGTAGGGACCGACATGCCAGGAATGTTCTAAAATATTACATTCGAGTTGTTTGGTTGCTTTAGGTTAGGATATATATCGTTATAGACTTATATAATGTTCCCACCGAGACGTGGGGACCGACATGCCAGGAATGTTGCAAAATATTACATCCCAGAAGTTAAGTTGCTTTGGGTTAGGATATACAACGTTATAGACGTATAAAATGTCCCCATCGAGAAGCAGGCGACGACACGCCAGGAATGTTGTAAAATATTACATCCGAGATGTTATGTTTGCTTACGTTAGGATATATAACGTTATAGACGTATATAATATTCCCACCGAGAAATAGGGGCCGACGCGTCAGGAATGTTGTAAAATAGTACACCCGAGAAGTTATGTTCCCTTAGGTTAGTATATACAACGTTATAGACGGATTTAATCCACGTCCCCTTCGAGAAGCAGGCGACGACACTCCAGGAATATTGTAAAATATTACATGCGAGATGTTAGGTTACCTTAGGCTAGGACATATATCGTTATAGACGTATACAATGTTCCCACCGAGAAGTAGGGACCGACGCGTCAGGAATGTTGTAAAATAAAACAACCCAGATGTTAGGTTGCGTTAGGTTAGGATATACAACGTTATAGACGTATATAATGTCCCCTTTGAGAAGCAGGCGACGAGACGCCAGAATGTTGTAAAATATTACATTCGACATGTTAGGTTGCCTTAGGCTAGGATATGTAACGTTATAGACGTATATAATATTCCCACCGAGAAATAGGGGCCGACGCGTTAGGAATGTTGCAAAATATTACACCCGAAATGTTAGGTTCCCTTAGGTTAGGATATACAACGTTATAGACGTATAGAATGTCCCCACCGAGATGTAGGGACCGACATGACAGGAATGTTCTAAAATATTACATCCGAGGTATTAGGTTGCTTTAGGTTAGGATATATATCGTTATAGACTTATATAATGTTCCCGCCGAGACGTGGGTACCGACATGCCAGGAATGTTGTAAAATATTACATCCCAGAAGTTAGGTTGCTTTGGGTTAGAATATACAACGTTATAGACGTATATAATGTCCCCATCGAGAAGCAGGCGACGACACGCCAGGAATGTTGTAAAATATTACACCCGAGACGTTAGGTTCCCTTAGGTTAGGATATATGACGTTATAGATGTATATAATGTCCCCATCCAGAAGTAGGCGACGACACGCCAGGAATGTTGTAAAATATTACTTTCGACATGTTAGGTTGCCTTAGGCTAGGATATATAACGTTATAGACGTATATAATATTCCCACCGAGAAATAGGGGCTGACGCGTCAGGAATGTAGTAAAATATTACACCCGAGATGTTAGGTTGCCTTATGCTAGGATATATAACGTGATAGACGTATATAATGTTCCCACCGAGAAATAGGGGCCGACGAGTCATGAATGTTGTAAAATATTACACCCGAAATGTTAGGTTCCCTTAGGTTAGGATATACAACGTTATAGACGTATAGAATGTTCCCACCGAGATGTAGGGACCGACATGCCAGGAATGTTCTAAAATATTACATTCGAGTTGTTTGGTTGCTTTAGGTTAGGATATATATCGTTATAGACTTATATAATTTTCCCACCGAGACGTGGGGACCGACATGCCAGGAATGTTGCAAAATATTACATCCCAGAAGTTAAGTTGCTTTGGGTTAGGATATACAACGTTATAGACGTATATAATGTCCCCATCGAGAAGCAGGCGACGACCCACCAGGAATGTTGTAAAATATTACATCCGAGATGTTATGTTGCCTTACGACAGGATATGTAACGTTACAGACGTATATGTTGTTCCCACCGAGAAGTACGCGCTCACACGCCAGAAATGTTGTCAAATATTACATCCGACATGTCAGGTTGCCTTAGGCTAGTATATATAACGTTGTAGGCGTATATAATGTTACCACCGTGAACTACGGGCCGACACGTCAGGAATGATGTAAAATATTACATTCGACATGTTAGGTCGCCTTAGGCTAGGATATATATCGCTATAGACGTATATGATATTCCCACCGAGAAGTGCGGGTTAACACGCCAGGAATGTTGTGAAATATTACATCCGAGATGTTAGGTTGCCCTAGGCTAGGATATATAACGTTATAGACGTATACAATATTCCCACCGAGAAATAGCGGCCGACGCGTCAGGAATGTTGTAAAATATTACACCCGAGACGTTAGGTTCCCTTAGGTTAGGATATATGACGTTATAGATGTATATAATGTCCCCATCCAGAAGTAGGCGACGACACGCCAGGAATGTCGTAAAATATTACTTCCCAGATGTTAGGTTGCGTTAGGTTAGAATATACAACGTTATAGACGTATATAATGTCCCCATCGAGAAGCAGGCGACGACACGACAGGAATGTTGTAAAATATTACATTCGACATGTTAGGTTGCCTTAGGCTAGTATATATATCGTTATAGACGTATACAATGTTCCCACCGAGAAGTAGGGCCCGACGTGCCAGGAATGTTGTAATATATTACATCCGAGATGTAAGGTTCCCTTAGGTTAGGATATATATCGTTATAGACGTATATAACGTTCCCACCGAGACGTAGGGACCGACATGCCAGGAATGTTGTAAAATATTACATCCGAGATGTTAGGTTGCCTTAGGTTAGGATATACAACGTTATAGATGTATATAATGTTCCCATAGAGAAGTAGGCGACGACACGCCAGGAATGTTGTAAAATATTACATTCTACAAGTTAGGTTGCCTTAGGCTAGGATATATAACGTTATAGACGTATATAATGTTCCCATCGAGAAGTAGGCGACGACACGCCTGGAATGTTGTAAAATATTATACCCGAGATGTTAGGTTCCCTTAGGTTAGGATATATGACGTTATAGATGTATATAATGTGCCCATCCAGAAGTAGGCGACGACACGCCAGGAATGTTGTAAAATATTACATCCCAGATGTTAGGTTGCGTTAGGTTAGAATATACCACGTTATAGACGTATATAATGTCCCCATCGAGAAGCAGGCGACGACACGACAGGAATGTTGTAAAATGTTACATCCGAGATGTTAGGTTGCCTTAGGTTAGGATATACAACGTTATAGATGTATATAATGTTCCCATCCACAAGTAGGCGACGACACGCCAGGAATGTTGTAAAATATTACATTCTACAAGTTAGGTTCCCTTAGGTTATGATATACAAAGTTATAGACGTATAGAATGTTCCCACCGAGAAATAGGGGCCGACGCGGCAGCAATGTTGTAAAATATTACACCCGAGATGTTAGGTTCGATTAGGTTAGGATATACAACGTTATAGACGTATAGAATGTTCCCACCGAGAAGTAGGGACCGACATGCCAGGAATGTTGTAAAATATTACATCCGAGATGTTAGGTTGCCTTAGGTTAGGGTATATATCGTTACAGACGTATATAATGGTCCCACCGAGATGTAGTGACCGACATGCCAGGAATGTTGTAAAATGTTACATCCGAGATGTTCGGTTGCCTTTGGTTAGGATATATATCGTTATAGACGTATATAATGATCCCACCGAGACGTAGGGACCGACATGCCAGGAAAGTTTTAAAATATTACAGCCGATATGTTAGGTTCCCTTAGGTTAGGATATACAACGTTATAGACATATAGAAGGTTCCCACCGAGAAGTAGGGACCGACATGCCAGGAATGTTGTAAAATATTCCATCCCAGATGTTAGGTTGTGTTAGGTTAGAATATACAACGTTATAGATGTATATAATGTCCCCATCGAGAAGTAGGCGACGACACACCAGGTATGTTGTAAAATATTACACCCGAGATGTTAGGTTCCGTTAGGTTAGGATATATGACGTTATAGATGTATATAATGTCCCCATCCAGAAGTAGGCGACGACACGCCAGGGATGTTGTAAAATATTACATTCTACAAGTTAGGCTCCCTTAGGTTATGATATACAACGTTATAGACGTATAGAATGTTCCCACCGAGAAATAGGGGCCGACGCGGCAGAAATGTTGTAAAATATTACACCCGAGATGTTAGGTTCCCTTAGGTTAGGATATACAACGTTATAGACGTACATAAAGTCCCCATCGAGACGTAGGGACCGACATGCCAGGAATGTTTTAAAATGTTACATCCCAGATGTTAGGTTTCGTTAGGTTAGAATATACAACGTTACAGACGTATATAATGTCCCCATCGAGGAGCAGGCGACGACAGGATAGGAATGTTGTAAAATATTACATTCGACATGTTAGGTTGCCTTAGGCTAGAATATATATCGTTATAGACGTATACAATGTTCCCACCGAGAAGTAGGGACCGACATGCCAGGAATGTTGCAAAATATTACATCCGAGATGTTAGGTTGCCTTAGGTTAGGATATACAACGTTATAGATGTATATAATGTCCCCATCGAGAAGTAGGCGACGACACGCCAGGAATGTTGTAAAATATTACATTCTACATGTTGGGTTGCCTTAGGCTAGGATATATATCGTTATAGACGTATACATTGTTTCCACCGAGAAGTAGGGACCGACATGCCAGGAATGTTGTAAAATATTACATCCGAGATGTTAGGTTGCCTTAGGTTAGGATATATATCGTTATAGACGTATATAATGATCCCACCGAGACGTAGGGACCGACATGCCAGGAAAGTTTTAAAATATTACATCCGATATGTTAGGTTCCCTTAGGTTAGGATATACAACGTTATAGACATATAGAATGTTCCCACCGAGAAGTAGGGACCGACATGCCAGGAATGTTGTAAAATATTACATCCCAGATGTTAGGTTGCGTTAGATTAGAATATACAACGGTTATAGATGTATATAATGTCCCCATCGAGAAGTAGGCGACGACACGCCAGGAATGTTGTAAAATAATACATTCTACATGTTGGGTTGCATTAGGCTAGGATATATATCGTTATAGACGTATACATTGTTTCCACCGATAAGTAGGGACCGACATGCCAGGAATGTTGTAAAATATTACATCCGAGATGTTAGGTTGCCTTAGGTTAGGATATATATCGTTATAGACGTATATAATGTTCCCACCGAAAAGTAGCAGCCGAAGCGCCAGGAATGTTGTAAAATATTACATCCGAGATGTTAGGTTCCCTTAGGTTAGGATATATGACGTTATAGATGTATATAATGTCCCCATCCAGAAGTAGGCGACGACACGCCAGGAATGTTGTAAAATATTACATTCTACAAGTTAGGTTTCCTTAGGCTAGGATATATAACGTTATAGACGTATATAATGTTCCCACCGAGAAATAGGGACTGACGCGTCAGGAATGTTCTAAAATATTACACCCGAGATGTTAGGTTCCCTTAGGTTAGGATATACAACGTTATAGACGTATAAGATGTCCCCATCGAGACGCAGGCGACGACACGACAGGAATGTTGTAAAATATTACATTCGACATGTTAGGTTGCCTTAGGCTAGGATATGTATCGTTATAGACGTATACAATGTTCCCACCGAGAAGTAGGGCCCGACATGCCAGGAATGTTGTAAAATATTATATCCGAGATGTTAGGTTGCCTTAGGTTAGGATATACAACGTTATAGATGTATATAATGTCCCCATCGAGAAGTAGGCGACGACACGCCAGGAATGTTGTAAAATATTACACCCGAGATGTTAGGTTCCCTTAGGTTAGGATATATAACGTTATAGATGTATATAATGTCCCCATCCAGAAGTAGGCGACGACACGCCAGGAATGTTGTAAAATATTACATCCCAGATGTTAGGTTGCGTTAGGTTAGAATATACAACGTTATAGACGTATATAATGTCCCCATCGAGAAGCAGGCGACGACAAGCCAGGAATGTTGTACAATATTACATGCGACATGTTAGGTTGCCTTAGGCTAGGATATCTAACCTTATAGACGTATATAATGTTACCACCGAGAACTACGGGCCGACACGTCAGGAATGATGTAAAATATTACACCCGAGATGTTAGGTTCCCTTAGGTTAGGATATCCAACGTTATAGACGTATAGAATGTTCCCACCGAGAAGTAGGGACCGACGCGTCAGGAATGTTGTAAAATATTACATCCCAGATGTTAGGTTGCGTTAGGTTAGGATATACAACGTTATAGACGTATATAATGTCCCCTTCGAGAAGCAGGCGACGACACGCCAGATGTTGTAAAATATTACTTTCGACATGTTAGGTTGCCTTAGGCTAGGATATATAACGTTATAGACGTATATAATATTCCCACCGAGAAATAGGGGCCGAGGCGTCAGGAATGTTGTAAAATATTACACCCGAGATGTTAGGTTGCCTTATGCTAGGATATATTTACGTGATAGACGTATATAATGTTCCCACCGAGAAATAGGGGCCGACGAGTCATGAATGTTGTAAAATATTACATCCCAGATGTTAGGTTGCGTTAGGTTAGGATATACAACGTTATAGACGTATATAATGTCCCCTTCGAGAAGCAGGCGACGACAAGCCAGAATGTTGTAAAATATTACTTTCGACATGTTAGGTTGCCTTAGGCTAGGATATATAACGTTATAGACGTATATAATATTCCCACCGAGAAATAGGAGCCGACGCGTCAGGAATGTTGCAAAATATTACACCCGAAATGTTAGGTTCCCTTAGGTTAGGATATACAACGTTATAGACGTATATAATATTCCCACCGACAAATAGGGGCCGACGCGTCAGGAATGTTGTAAAATATTACACCCGAGATGTTAGGTTCCCTTAGGTTAGGATATACAACGTTATAGACGTATTTAATGTCCCCTTCGAGAAGCAGGCGACGACAGGCCAGAATGTTGTAAAATATTACATTCGACATGTTAGGTTGCCTTAGGCTAGGATATGTAACGTTATAGACGTATATAATATTCCCACCGAGAAATAGGGGCCGACTTGTCAGGAATGTTGTAAAATATTACACCCGAAATGTTAGGTTCCCTTAGGTTAGGATATACAACGTTATAGACGTATAGAATGTTCCCACCGAGATGTAGGGACCGACATGCCAGGAATGTTGTAAAATATTACATCCGAGTTGTTAGGTTGCTTTAAGTTAGGATATATATCGTTATAGACGTATATAATGTCCCCATCGAGAAGCAGGCGACGACACGCCAGGAATATTGTAAAATATTACATGCGAGATGTTAGGTTACCTTAGGCTAGGACATATATCGTTATAGACGTATACAATGTTCCCACCGAGAAGTAGGGACCGACGCGTCAGGAATGTTGTAAAATAAAACAACCCAGATGTTAGGTTGCGTTAGGTTAGGATATACAACGTTATAGACGTATATAATGTCCCCTTCGAGAAGCAGGCGACGACACGCCAGAATGTTGTAAAATATTACATTCGACATGTTAGGTTGCCTTAGGCTAGGATATGTAACGTTATAGACGTATACAATGTTCCCACCGAGAAGTAGGGACCGACGCGTCAGGAATGTTGTAAAATAAAACAACCCAGATGTTAGGTTGCGTTAGGTTAGGATATACAACGTTATAGACGTATATAATGTCCCCTTTGAGAAGCAGGCGACGAGACGCCAGAATGTTGTAAAATATTACATTCGACATGTTAGGTTGCCTTAGGCTAGGATATGTAACGTTATAGACGTATATAATATTCCCACCGAGGAATAGGGGCCGACGCGTTAGGAATGTTGCAAAATATTACACCCGAAATGTTAGTTTCCCTTAGGTTAGGATATACAACGTTATAGACGTATAGAATGTCCCCACCGAGATGTAGGGACCGACATGACAGGAATGTTCTAAAATATTACATCCGAGGTATTAGGTGGCTTTAGGTTAGGATATATATCGTTATAGACTTATATAATGTTCCCGCCGAGACGTGGGGACCGACATGCCAGGAATGTTGTAAAATATTACATCCCAGAAGTTAGGTTGCTTTGGGTTAGAATATACAACGTTATAGACGTATATAATGTCCCCATCGAGAAGCAGGCGACGACACGCCAGGAATGTTGTAAAATATTACATCCGAGATGTTGGGTTGCCTTAGGCTAGGACATATTCCGTTATAGACGTATACAATGTTCCGAACGAGAAGTAGGGACAGACGCGTCAGGAATGTTGTAAAATATTACATCCCAGATGTTAGGTTGCGTTAGGTTAGGATATACAACGTTATAGACGTATATAATGTCCCCTTCGAGAAGCAGGCGACGACACGCCAGAATGTTGTAAAATATTACTTTCGACATGTTAGGTTGCCTTAGGCTAGGATATATAACGTTATAGACGTATATAATATTCCCACCGAGAAATAGGGGCTGACGCGTCAGGAATGTTGTAAAATATTACACCCGAGATGTTAGGTTGCCTTATGCTAGGATATATAACGTGATAGACGTATATAATGTTCCCACCGAGAAATAGGGGCCGACGAGTCATGAATGTTGTAAAATATTACACCCGAAATGTTAGGTTCCCTTAAGTTAGGATATACAACGTTATAGACGTATAGAATGTTCCCACCGAGATGTAGGGACCGACATGCCAGGAATGTTCTAAAATATTACATTCGAGTTGTTTGGTTGCTTTAGGTTAGGATATATATCGTTATAGACTTATATAATGTTCCCACCGAGACGTGGTGACCGACACGCCAGGAATGTTGCAAAATATAACATCCCAGAAGTTAAGTTGCTTTGGGTTAGGATATACAACGTTATAGACGTATATAATGTCCCCATCGAGAAGCAGGCGACGACACGCCAGGAATGTTGTAAAATATTACATCCGAGATGTTACGTTTGCTTACGTTAGGATATATAACGTTATAGACGTATATAATATTCCCACCGAGAAATAGGAGCCGACGCGTCAGGAATGTTGTAAAATATTACACCCGAGAAGTTAGGTTCCCTTAGGTTAGGATATACAACGGTATAGACGTATAGAATGTTCCCACCGAGATGTAGGGACCGCCAGGAATGTGGTAAACTATTACATCCGAGTTGTTAGGTTGCTTTAGGTTAGGATATATATCGTCATAGACTTATATAATGTTCCCACCGAGACGTGGGGACCGACATGCCAGTTATGTTGTAAACTATTACATCCCAGAAGTTAGGTTGCTTTGGGTTAGGATATACAACGTTATAGACGTATATCATGTCCCCATCGAGAAGCAGGCGACGAAACGTCAGGAATGTTGTAAAATATTACATCCGAGATGTTAGGTTACCTTAGGCTAGGACATATATCGTTATAGACGTATACAATGTTCCCACCGAGAAATAGGGACCGACGCGTCAGGAATGTTGTAAAATAAAACAACCCAGATGTTAGGTTGCGTTAGGTTAGGATATACAACGTTATAGACGTATATAATGTCCCCTTCGAGAAGCAGGCGACGACAAGCCAGAATGTTGTAAAATATTACTTTCGACATGTTAGGTTGCCTTAGGCTAGGATATATAACGTTATAGACGTATATAATATTCCCACCGAGAAATAGGAGCCGACGCGTCAGGAATGTTGCAAAATATTACACCCGAAATGTTAGGTTCCCTTAGGTTAGGATATACAACGTTATAGACGTATATAATATTCCCACCGACAAATAGGGGCCGACGCGTCAGGAATGTTGTAAAATATTACACCCGAGATGTTAGGTTCCCTTAGGTTAGGATATACAACGTTATAGACGTATTTAATGTCCCCTTCGAGAAGCAGGCGACGACAGGCCAGAATGTTGTAAAATATTACATTCGACATGTTAGATTGCCTTAGGCTAGGATATGTAACGTTATAGACGTATATAATATTCCCACCGAGAAATAGGGGCCGACTTGTCAGGAATGTTGTAAAATATTACACCCGAAATGTTAGGTTCCCTTAGGTTAGGATATACAACGTTATAGACGTATAGAATGTTCCCACCGAGATGTAGGGACCGACATGCCAGGAATGTTGTAAAATATTACATCCGAGTTGTTAGGTTGCTTTAAGTTAGGATATATATCGTTATAGACGTATATAATGTCCCCATCGAGAAGCAGGCGACGACACGCCAGGAATATTGTAAAATATTACATGCGAGATGTTAGGTTACCTTAGGCTAGGACATATATCGTTATAGACGTAAACAATGTTCCCACCGAGAAGTAGGGACCGACGCGTCAGGAATGTTGTAAAATAAAACAACCCAGATGTTAGGTTGCGTTAGGTTAGGATATACAACGTTATAGACGTATATAATGTCCCCTTCGAGAAGCAGGCGACGACACGCCAGAATGTTGTAAAATATTACATTCGACATGTAAGGTTGCCTTAGGCTAGGATATGTAACGTTATAGACGTATACAATGTTCCCACCGAGAAGTAGGGACCGACGCGTCAGGAATGTTGTAAAATAAAACAACCCAGATGTTAGGTTGCGTTAGGTTAGGATATACAACGTTATAGACGTATATAATGTCCCCTTTGAGAAGCAGGCGACGAGACGCCAGAATGTTGTAAAATATTACATTCGACATGTTAGGTTGCCTTAGGCTAGGATATGTAACGTTATAGACGTATATAATATTCCCACCGAGGAATAGGGGCCGACGCGTTAGGAATGTTGCAAAATATTACACCCGAAATGTTAGTTTCCCTTAGGTTAGGATATACAACGTTATAGACGTATAGAATGTCCCCACCGAGATGTAGGGACCGACATGACAGGAATGTTCTAAAATATTACATCCGAGGTATTAGGTGGCTTTAGGTTAGGATATATATCGTTATAGACTTATATAATGTTCCCGCCGAGACGTGGGGACCGACATGCCAGGAATGTTGTAAAATATTACATCCCAGAAGTTAGGTTGCTTTGGGTTAGAATATACAACGTTATAGACGTATATAATGTCCCCATCGAGAAGCAGGCGACGACACGCCAGGAATGTTGTAAAATATTACATCCGAGATGTTGGGTTGCCTTAGGCTAGGACATATTCCGTTATAGACGTATACAATGTTCCGAACGAGAAGTAGGGACAGACGCGTCAGGAATGTTGTAAAATATTACATCCCAGATGTTAGGTTGCGTTAGGTTAGGATATACAACGTTATAGACGTATATAATGTCCCCTTCGAGAAGCAGGCGACGACACGCCAGAATGTTGTAAAATATTACTTTCGACATGTTAGGTTGCCTTAGGCTAGGATATATAACGTTATAGACGTATATAATATTCCCACCGAGAAATAGGGGCTGACGCGTCAGGAATGTTGTAAAATATTACACCCGAGATGTTAGGTTGCCTTATGCTAGGATATATAACGTGATAGACGTATATAATGTTCCCACCGAGAAATAGGGGCCGACGAGTCATGAATGTTGTAAAATATTACACCCGAAATGTTAGGTTCCCTTAGGTTAGGATATACAACGTTATAGACGTATAGAATGTTCCCACCGAGATGTAGGGACCGACATGCCAGGAATGTTCTAAAATATTACATTCGAGTTGTTTGGTTGCTTTAGGTTAGGATATATATCGTTATAGACTTATATAATGTTCCCACCGAGACGTGGTGACCGACACGCCAGGAATGTTGCAAAATATAACATCCCAGAAGTTAAGTTGCTTTGGGTTAGGATATACAACGTTATAGACGTATAGAATGTCCCCATCGAGAAGCAGGCGACGACACGCCAGGAATGTTGTAAAATATTACATCGGAGATGTTACGTTTGCTTACGTTAGGATATATAACGTTATAGACGTATATAATATTCCCACCGAGAAATAGGAGCCGACGCGTCAGGAATGTTGTAAAATATTACACCCGAGAAGTTAGGTTCCCTTAGGTTAGGATATACAACGGTATAGACGTATAGAATGTTCCCACCGAGATGTAGGGACCGCCAGGAATGTGGTAAACTATTACATCCGAGTTGTTAGGTTGCTTTAGGTTAGGATATATATCGTCATAGACTTATATAATGTTCCCACCGAGACGTGGGGACCGACATGCCAGTTATGTTGTAAACTATTACATCCCAGAAGTTAGGTTGCTTTGGGTTAGGATATACAACGTTATAGACGTATATCATGTCCCCATCGAGAAGCAGGCGACGACACGTCAGGAATGTTGTAAAATATTACATCCGAGATGTTAGGTTACCTTAGGCTAGGACATATATCGTTATAGACGTATACAATGTTCCCACCGAGAAATAGGGACCGACGCGTCAGGAATGTTGTAAAATAAAACAACCCAGATGTTAGGTTGCGTTAGGTTAGGATATACAACGTTATAGACGTATATAATGTCCCCTTCGAGAAGCAGGCGACGACAAGCCAGAATGTTGTAAAATATTACTTTCGACATGTTAGGTTGCCTTAGGCTAGGATATATAACGTTATAGACGTATATAATATTCCCACCGAGAAATAGGAGCCGACGCGTCAGGAATGTTGCAAAATATTACACCCGAAATGTTAGGTTCCCTTAGGTTAGGATATACAACGTTATAGACGTATATAATATTCCCACCGACAAATAGGGGCCGACGCGTCAGGAATGTTGTAAAATATTACACCCGAGATGTTAGGTTCCCTTAGGTTAGGATATACAACGTTATAGACGTATTTAATGTCCCCTTCGAGAAGCAGGCGACGACAGGCCAGAATGTTGTAAAATATTACATACGACATGTTAGGTTGCCTTAGGCTAGGATATGTAACGTTATAGACGTATATAATATTCCCACCGAGAAATAGGGGCCGACGCGTCAGGAATGTTGTAAAATATTACACCCGAAATGTTAGGTTCCCTTAGGTTAGGATATACAACGTTATAGACGTATAGAATGTTCCCACCGAGATGTAGGGACCGACATGCCAGGAATGTTGTAAAATATTACATCCGAGTTGTTAGGTTGCTTTAAGTTAGGATATATATCGTTATAGACGTATATAATGTCCCCATCGAGAAGCAGGCGACGACACGCCAGGAATATTGTAAAATATTACATGCGAGATGTTAGGTTACCTTAGGCTAGGACATATATTGTTATAGACGTATACAATGTTCCCACCGAGAAGTAGGGACCGACGCGTCAGGAATGTTGTAAAATAAAACAACCCAGATGTTAGGTTGCGTTAGGTTAGGATATACAACGTTATAGACATTTATAATGTCCCCTTCGAGAAGCAGGCGACGACACGCCAGAATGTTGTAAAATATTACTTTCGACATGTTAGGTTGCCTTAGGCTAGGATATATAACGTTATAGACGTATATAATATTCCCACCGAGAAATAGGAGCCGACGCATCAGGAATGTTGCAAAATATTACACCCGAAATGTTAGGTTCCCTTAGGTTAGGATATACAACGTTATAGACGTATATAATATTCCCACCGAGAAATAGGGGCCGACGCGTCAGGAATGTTGTAAAATATTACACCCGAGATGTTAGGTTCCCTTAGGTTAGGATATACAACGTTATAGACGTATTTAATGTCCCCTTCGAGAAGCAGGCGACGACAGGCCAGAATGTTGTAAAATATTACATTCGACATGTTAGGTTGCCTTAGGCTAGGATATGTAACGTTATAGACGTATACAATGTTCCCACCGAGAAGTAGGGACCGACGCGTCAGGAATGTTGTAAAATAAAACAACCCAGATGTTAGGTTGCGTTAGGTTAGGATATACAACGTTATAGACGTATATAATGTCCCCTTTGAGAAGCAGGCGACGAGACGCCAGAATGTTGTAAAATATTACATTCGACATGTTAGGTTGCCTTAGGCTAGGATATGTAACGTTATAGACGTATATAATATTCCCACCGAGAAATAGGGGCCGACGCGTTAGGAATGTTGCAAAATATTACACCCGAAATGTTAGGTTCCCTTAGGTTAGGATATACAACGTTATAGACGTATAGAATGTCCCCACCGAGATGTAGGGACCGACATGACAGGAATGTTCTAAAATATTACATCCGAGGTATTAGGTGGCTTTAGGTTAGGATATATATCGTTATAGACTTATATAATGTTCCCGCCGAGACGTGGGGACCGACATGCCAGGAATGTTGTAAAATATTACATCCCAGAAGTTAGGTTGCTTTGGGTTAGAATATACAACGTTATAGACGTATATAATGTCCCCATCGAGAAGCAGGCGACGACACGCCAGGAATGTTGTAAAATATTACATCCGAGATGTTGGGTTGCCTTAGGCTAGGACATATTCCGTTATAGACGTATACAATGTTCCGAACGAGAAGTAGGGACCGACGCGTCAGGAATGTTGTAAAATATTACATCCCAGATGTTAGGTTGCGTTAGGTTAGGATATACAACGTTATAGACGTATATAATGTCCCCTTCGAGAAGCAGGCGACGACACGCCAGAATGTTGTAAAATATTACTTTCGACATGTTAGGTTGCCTTAGGCTAGGATATATAACGTTATAGACGTATATAATATTCCCACCGAGAAATAGGGGCTGACGCGTCAGGAATGTTGTAAAATATTACACCCGAGATGTTAGGTTGCCTTATGCTAGGATATATAACGTGATAGACGTATATAATGTTCCCACCGAGAAATAGGGGCCGACGAGTCATGAATGTTGTAAAATATTACATCCCAGATGTTAGGTTGCGTTGGCTTAGGATATACAACGTTATAGACGTATATAATGTTCCCACCGAGAAATAGGGGCCGACGCGTCAGGAATGTTGTAAAATATTACACCCGAAATGTTAGGTTCCCTTAGGTTAGGATATACAACGTTATAGACGTATAGAATGTTCCCACCGAGATGTAGGGACCGACATGCCAGGAATGTTCTAAAATATTACATTCGAGTTGTTTGGTTGCTTTAGGTTAGGATATATATCGTTATAGACTTATATAATGTTCCCACCGAGACGTGGGGACCGACATGCCAGGAATGTTGCAAAATATTACATCCCAGAAGTTAAGTTGCTTTGGGTTAGGATATACAACGTTATAGACGTATATAATCTCCCCATCGAGAAGCAGGCGACGACACGCCAGGAATGTTGTAAAATATTACATCCAAGATGTTATGTTTGCTTACGTTACGATATATAACGTTATAGACGTATATAATATTCCCACCGAGAAATAGGGGCCGACGCGTCAGGAATGTTGTAAAATAGTACACCCGAGAAGTTAGGTTCCCCTAGGTTAGGATATACAACGTTATAGACGTATTTAATGTCCCCTTCGAGAAGCAGGCGACGACACTCCAGGAATATTGTAAAATATTACATGCGAGATGTTAGGTTACCTTAGGCTAGGACATATATCGTTATAGACGTATACAATGTTCCCACCGAGAAGTAGGGACCGACGCGTCAGGAATGTTGTAAAATAAAACAACCCAGATGTTAGGTTGCGTTAGGTTAGGATATACAACGTTATAGACGTATATAATGTCCCCTTTGAGAAGCAGGCGACGAGACGCCAGAATGTTGTAAAATATTACATTCGACATGTTAGGTTGCCTTAGGCTAGGATATGTAACGTTATAGACGTATATAATATTCCCACCGAGAAATAGGGGCCGACGCGTTAGGAATGTTGCAAAATATTACACCCGAAATGTTAGTTTCCCTTAGGTTAGGATATACAACGTTATAGACGTATAGAATGTCCCCACCGAGATGTAGGGACCGACATGACAGGAATGTTCTAAAATATTACATCCGAGGTATTAGGTGGCTTTAGGTTAGGATATATATCGTTATAGACTTATATAATGTTCCCGCCGAGACGTGGGGACCGACATGCCAGGAATGTTGTAAAATATTACATCCCAGAAGTTAGGTTGCTTCGGGTTAGAATATACAACGTTATAGACGTATATAATGTCCCCATCGAGAAGCAGGCGACGACACGCCAGGAATGTTGTAAAATATTACATCCGAGATGTTGGGTTGCCTTAGGCTAGGACATATTCCGTTATAGACGTATACAATGTTCCGAACGAGAAGTAGGGACAGACGCGTCAGGAATGTTGTAAAATATTACATCCCAGATGTTAGGTTGCGTTAGGTTAGGATATACAACGTTATAGACGTATATAATGTCCCCTTCGAGAAGCAGGCGACGACACGCCAGAATGTTGTAAAATATTACTTTCGACATGTTAGGTTGCCTTAGGCTAGGATATATAACGTTATAGACGTATATAATATTCCCACCGAGAAATAGGGGCTGACGCGTCAGGAATGTTGTAAAATATTACACCCGAGATGTTAGGTTGCCTTATGCTAGGATATATAACGTGATAGACGTATATAATGTTCCCACCGAGAAATAGGGGCCGACGAGTCATGAATGTTGTAAAATATTACACCCGAAATGTTAGGTTCCCTTAGGTTAGGATATACAACGTTATAGACGTATAGAATGTTCCCACCGAGATGTAGGGACCGACATGCCAGGAATGTTCTAAAATATTACATTCGAGTTGTTTGGTTGCTTTAGGTTAGGATATATATCGTTATAGACTTATATAATTTTCCCACCGAGACGTGGGGACCGACATGCCAGGAATGTTGCAAAATATTACATCCCAGAAGTTAAGTTGCTTTGGGTTAGGATATACAACGTTATAGACGTATATAATGTCCCCTTCGAGAAGCAGGCGACGACACGCCAGAATGTTGTAAAATATTACTTTCGACATGTTAGGTTGCCTTAGGCTAGGATATATAACGTTATAGACGTATATAATATTCCCACCGAGAAATAGGGGCTGACGCGTCAGGAATGTTGTAAAATATTACACCCGAGATGTTAGGTTGCCTTATGCTAGGATATATAACGTGATAGACGTATATAATGTTCCCACCGAGAAATAGGGGCCGACGAGTCATGAATGTTGTAAAATATTACACCCGAAATGTTAGGTTCCCTTAGGTTAGGATATAGAACGTTATAGACGTATAGAATGTTCCCACCGAGATGTAGGGACCGACATGCCAGGAATGTTCTAAAATATTACATTCGAGTTGTTTGGTTGCTTTAGGTTAGGATATATATCGTTATAGACTTATATAATGTTCCCACCGAGACGTGGGGACCGACATGCCAGGAATGTTGCAAAATATTACATCCCAGAAGTTAAGTTGCTTTGGGTTAGGATATACAACGTTATAGACGTATATAATGTCCCCATCGAGAAGCAGGCGACGACACGCCAGGAATGTTGTATAATATTACATCCGAGATGTTACGTTTGCTTACGTTAGGATATATAACGTTATAGACGTATATAATATTCCCACCGAGAAATAGGAGCCGACGCGTCAGGAATGTTGTAAAATATTACACCCGAGAAGTTAGGTTCCCTCAGGTTAGGATATACAACGGTATAGACGTATAGAATGTTCCCACCGAGATGTAGGGACCGCCAGGAATGTGGTAAACTATTACATCCGAGTTGTTAGGTTGCTTTAGGTTAGGATATATATCGTCATAGACTTATATAATGTTCCCACCGAGACGTGGGGACCGACATGCCAGTTATGTTGTAAACTATTACATCCCAGAAGTTAGGTTGCTTTGGGTTAGGATATACAACGTTATAGACGTATATCATGTCCCCATCGAGAAGCAGGCGACGACACGTCAGGAATGTTGTAAAATATTACATCCGAGATGTTAGGTTACCTTAGGCTAGGACATATATCGTTATAGACGTATACAATGTTCCCACCGAGAAATAGGGACCGACGCGTCAGGAATGTTGTAAAATAAAACAACCCAGATGTTAGGTTGCGTTAGGTTAGGATATACAACGTTATAGACGTATATAATGTCCCCTTCGAGAAGCAGGCGACGACAAGCCAGAATGTTGTAAAATATTACTTTCGACATGTTAGGTTGCCTTAGGCTAGGATATATAACGTTATAGACGTATATAATATTCCCACCGAGAAATAGGAGCCGACGCGTCAAGAATGTTGCAAAATATTACACCCGAAATGTTAGGTTCCCTTAGGTTAGGATATACAACGTTATAGACGTATATAATATTCCCACCGAGAAATAGGGGCCGACGCGTCAGGAATGTTGTAAAATATTACACCCGAGATGTTAGGTTCCTTTAGGTTAGGATATACAACGTTATAGACGTATTTCATGTCCCCTTCGAGAAGCAGGCGACGACAGGCCAGAATGTTGTAAAATATTACATTCGACATGTTAGGTTGCCTTAGGCTAGGATATGTAACGTTATAGACGTATATAATATTCCCACCGAGAAATAGGGGCCGACGCGTCAGGAATGTTGTAAAATATTACACCCGAAATGTTAGGTTCCCTTAGGTTAGGATATACAACGTTATAGACGTATATAATATTCCCACCGAGAAATAGGGGCCGACGCGTCAGGAATGTTGTAAAATATTACACCCGAGATGTTAGGTTCCCTTAGGTTAGGATATACAACGTTATAGACGTATTTAATGTCCCCTTCGAGAAGCAGGCGACGACAGGCCAGAATGTTGTAAAATATTACATTCGACATGTTAGGTTGCCTTAGGCTAGGATATATAACGTTATAGATGTATATAATATTCCCACCGAGAAATAGGGGCCGACGCGTCAGGAATGTTGCAAAATATTACACCCGAAATGTTAGGTTCCCTTAGGTTAGGATATACAACGTTATAGACGTATAGAATGTCCCCACCGAGATGTAGGGACAGACATGACAGGAATGTTCTAAAATATTACATCCGAGGTGTTAGGTTGCTTTAGGTTAGGATATATATCGTTATAGACTTATATAATGTTCCCGCCGAGACGTGGGGACAGACATGCCAGGAATGTTGTAAAATATTACATGCCAGAAGTTAGGTTGCTTTGGGTTAGGATATACAACGTTATAGACGTATATAATGTCCCCATCGAGAAGCAGGCGACGACACGCCAGGAATATTGTAAAATATTACATGCGAGATGTTAGGTTACCTTAGGCTAGGACATATATCGTTATAGACGTATACAATGTTCCCACCGAGAAGTAGGGACCGACGCGTCAGGAATGTTGTAAAATAAAACAACCCAGATGTTAGGTTGCGTTAGGTTAGGATATACAACGTTATAGACGTATATAATGTCCCCTTTGAGAAGCAGGCGACGAGACGCCAGAATGTTGTAAAATATTACATTCGACATGTTAGGTTGCCTTAGGCTAGGATATGTAACGTTATAGACGTATATAATATTCCCACCGAGAAATAGGGGCCGACGCGTTAGGAATGTTGCAAAATATTACACCCGAAATGTTAGGTTCCCTTAGGTTAGGATATACAACGTTATAGACGTATAGAATGTCCCCACCGAGATGTAGGGACCGACATGACAGGAATGTTCTAAAATATTACATCCGAGGTGTTAGGTTGCTTTAGGTTAGGATATATATCGTTATAGACTTATATAATGTTCCCGCCGAGACGTGGGGACCGACATGCCAGGAATGTTGTAAAATATTACATCCCAGAAGTTAGGATGCTTTGGGTTAGAATATACAACGTTATAGACGTATATAATGTCCCCATCGAGAAGCAGGCGACGACACGCCAGGAATGTTGTAAAATATTACATCCGAGATGTTGGGTTGCCTTAGGCTAGGACATATTCCGTTATAGACGTATACAATGTTCCCACCGAGAAGTAGGGACCGACGCGTCAGGAATGTTGTAAAATATTACATCCCAGATGTTAGGTTGCGTTAGGTTAGGACATACAACGTTATAGACGTATATAATGTCCCCTTCGAGAAGCAGGCGACGACACGCCAGAATGTTGTAAAATATTACTTTCGACATGTTAGGTTGCCTTAGGCTAGGATATATAACGTTATAGACGTATATAATATTCCCACCGAGAAATAGGGGCCGACGCGTCAGGAATGTTGTAAAATATTACACCCGAGATGTTAGGTTGCCTTATGCTAGGATATATAACGTGATAGACGTATATAATATTCCCACCGAGAAATAGGGGCCGACGCGTCAGGAATGTTGTAAAATATTACACCCGAAATGTTAGGTTCCCTTAGGTTAGGATATACAACGTTATAGACGTATAGAATGTTCCCACCGAGATGTAGGGACCGACATGCCAGGAATGTTGTAAAATATTACATCCGAGTTGTTAGGTTGCTTTAGGTTAGGATATATATCGTTATAGACTTATATAATGTTCCCACCGAGACGCGGGGACCGACATGCCGGGAATGTTGTAAAATATTACATGCCAGAAGTTAGGTTGCTTTGGGTTAGGATATACAACGTTATAGACGTATATAATGTCCCCATCGAGAAGCAGGCGACGACACGCCAGGAATATTGTAAAATATTACATGCGAGATGTTAGGTTACCTTAGGCTAGGACATATATCGTTATAGACGTATACAATGTTCCCACCGAGAAGTAGCGACCGACGCGTCAGGAATGTTGTAAAATAAAACAACCCAGATGTTAGGTTGCGTTAGGTTAGGATATACAACGTTATAGACGTATATTATGTCCCCTTTGAGAAGCAGGCGACGAGACGCCAGAATGTTGTAAAATATTACATTCGACATGTTAGGTTGCCTTAGGCTAGGATATGTAACGTTATAGACGTATATAATATTCCCACCGAGAAATAGGGGCCGACGCGTTAGGAATGTTGCAAAATATTACACCCGAAATGTTAGGTTCCCTTAGGTTAGGATATACAACGTTATAGACGTATAGAATGTCCCCACCGAGATGTAGGGACCGACATGACAGGAATGTTCTAAAATATTACATCCGAGGTGTTAGGTTGCTTTAGGTTAGGATATATATCGTTATAGACTTATATAATGTTCCCGCCGAGACGTGGGGACCGACATGCCAGGAATGTTGTAAAATATTACATCCCAGAAGTTAGGTTGCTTTGGGTTAGAATATACAACGTTATAGACGTATATAATGTCCCCATCGAGAAGCAGGCGACGACACGCCAGGAATGTTGTAAAATATTACATCCGAGATGTTGGGTTGCCTTAGGCTAGGACATATTCCGTTATAGACGTATACAATGTTCCCACCGAGAAGTAGGGACCGACGCGTCAGGAATGTTGTAAAATATTACATCCCAGATGTTAGGGTGCGTTAGGTTATGATATACAACGTTATAGACGTATCTAATGTCCCTATCGAGAAGCAGGCGACGACACGCCAGAATGTTGTAAAATATTACATTCGACATGTTAGGTTGCCTTAGGCTAGGATATATAACGTTATAGACGTATATAATATTCCCACCGAGAAATAGGGGCCGACGCGTCAGGAATGTTGTAAAATATTACACCCGAAATGTTAGGTTCCCTTAGGTTAGGATATACGACGTTATAGACGTATAGAATGTTCCCACCGAGATGTAGGGACCGACATGCCAGGAATGTTGTAAAATATGACATCCGAGATGTTAGGTGGCTTTAGGTTGGGATATATATCGTTATAGACTTATATAATGTTCCAACCGAGACGTGGGGACCGACATGCCAGGAATGTTGGAAACTATTACATCCCAGAAGTTAAGTTGCTTTGGGTTAGGATATACAACGTTATAGACGTATATAATGTCCCCATCGAGAAGCAGGCGACGACACGCCAGGAATGTTGTAAAATATTACATCCGAGATGTTATGTTTCCTTACGTTAGGATATATAACGTTATAGACGTATATAATATTCCCACCGAGAAATAGGGGCCGACGCGTTAGGAATGTTGCAAAATATTACACCCGAAATGTTAGGTTCCCTTAGGTTAGGATATACAACGTTATAGACGTATAGAATGTCCCCACCGAGATGTAGGGACCGACATGACAGGAATGTTCTAAAATATTACATCCGAGGTGTTAGGTTGCTTTAGGTTAGGATATATATCGTTATAGACTTATATAATGTTCCCGCCGAGACGTGGGGACCGACATGCCAGGAATGTTGTAAAATATTACATCCCAGAAGTTAGGATGCTTTGGGTTAGAATATACAACGTTATAGACGTATATAATGTCCCCATCGAGAAGCAGGCGACGACACGCCAGGAATGTTGTAAAATATTACATCCGAGATGTTGGGTTGCCTTAGGCTAGGACATATTCCGTTATAGACGTATACAATGTTCCCACCGAGAAGTAGGGACCGACGCGTCAGGAATGTTGTAAAATATTACATCCCAGATGTTAGGTTGCGTTAGGTTAGGATATACAACGTTATAGACGTATATAATGTCCCCTTCGAGAAGCAGGCGACGACACGCCAGAATGTTGTAAAATATTACTTTCGACATGTTAGGTTGCCTTAGGCTAGGATATATAACGTTATAGACGTATATAATATTCCCACCGAGAAATAGGGGCCGACGCGTCAGGAATGTTGTAAAATATTACACCCGAGATGTTAGGTTGCCTTATGCTAGGATATATAACGTGATAGACGTATATAATATTCCCACCGAGAAATAGGGGCCGACGCGTCAGGAATGTTGTAAAATATTACACCCGAAATGTTAGGTTCCCTTAGGTTAGGATATACAACGTTATAGACGTATAGAATGTTCCCACCGAGATGTAGGGACCGACATGCCAGGAATGTTGTAAAATATGACATCCGAGATGTTAGGTGGCTTTAGGTTGGGATATATATCGTTATAGACTTATATAATGTTCCAACCGAGACGTGGGGACCGACATGCCAGGAATGTTGGAAACTATTACATCCCAGAAGTTAAGTTGCTTTGGGTTAGGATATACAACGTTATAGACGTATATAATGTCCCCATCGAGAAGCAGGCGACGACACGCCAGGAATGTTGTAAAATATTACATCCGAGATGTTATGTTTCCTTACGTTAGGATATATAACGTTATAGACGTATATAATATTCCCACCGAGAAATAGGGGCCGACGCGTCAGGAATGTTGTAAAATATTACACCCGAGATGTTAGGTTCCCTTAGGTTAGGATATACAACGTTATAGACGTATAGAATGTTCCCACCGAGATGTAGGGACCGCCAGGAATGTTGTAAAATATTACATGCGAGATGTTAGGTTACCTTAGGCTAGGACATATATCGTTATAGACGTATACAATGTTCCCACCGAGAAGTAGGGACCGACGCGTCAGGAATGTTGTAAAATAAAACATCCCAGATGTTAGGTTGCGTTAGGTTACGATATACAACGTTATAGACGTATATAATGTCCCCTTCGAGAAGCAGGCGACGACACGCCAGAATGATGTAAAATATTTCATTCGACATGTTAGGTTGCCTTAGGCTAGGATATATAACGTTATAGACGTATATAATATTCCCACCGAGAAATAGGTGCCGACGCGACAGGAATGTTGTAAAATATTACATCCCAGATATTAGGTTGCGTTAGGTTAGGATATACAACGTTATAGACGTATATAATTTCCCCTTCGAGAAGCAGGCGACGACACGCCAGGAATGTTGTAAAATATTACATGCGAGATGTTAGGTTGCCTTAGGCTAGGATATATATCGTTATAGACGTAAACAATGTTTCCACCGAGACGTGGGGACCGATATGCCAGGAATGTTGTAAAATATTACATCCGAGATGTTAGGTTGCCTTAGCTTAGGATATACAACGTTATAGATGTATATAATGTCCCCATTGAGAAGCAGGCGACGACACGCCAGGAATGTTGTAAAATATTACATTCGGCATGTTATCTAGCCTTAGGCTAGGATATATAACGTTATAGACGTATATAATGTTACCACCGAGAACTACGTGCCGACAGGCCAGGAATGATGTAAAATATTACATTCGACATGTTAGGTCGCCTTAGGCTATGATATATAACGTTATAGACGTATCTAATGTTCCCACCGAGCAGTATAAGCCAACACGACCGGGATTCTGTAAAACATAATCGCCGTAGTGCAAAATGGGTTTAGGTTAGGTTATATTACGATATAGACGCATATTATGTGCCCACCGAGAAGTAGGGGCCGACACGCCTGGAAAGTTGTAAAATACTACATTCGAGATGTTAAGTTGCCTTAGGTTAGGATATATAACGTTATAGACTTATATAATGTCCGCACCGAGACTTACGGGACGACACGGACGGGATTCTGTAAAACATTACCGCCGAGGGGCTAGATAGGTTATTTTAGGTTATATTATGATATAGACTTATATAATGTTCCCACCGAGAAGTAGGTTCAGCCCGCCAGGAATGTTGTAAAATACTACATCCGAGATGTTAGGTTGCCTTAGGTTAGGATATATAAAGTTATAGACGCATACAATGTTCCCACCGAGACGTACGGGACGAAACGAACTGGATTCTGAAAAACATTACCAGCGAGGGGCTAAATGGGTTAGGTTAGGTTATACTACGTTGTAGACCTATATAATGTTGCCACCGAGAAGAAGGGGCCGACCCGCCAGGAATGTTGTAAAATACTACATCCGAGATGTTAGGTTGCCTTAGTTTAGGATATATAACGTTCTAGATGCATATAATGTCCACACCGAGAAGTACGGGCCGACACGACCGGGATTCTGTAAAACATTATCACCGAAGGGCAAAATGGGTTAGGTCAGGTTATATTGCGATATAGACGTATATAATGTTCCCACCGAGAAGTAGGTTCCACCCCGCCAGGAGTGTTGTAAAATACTACATCCGAGATGTTAGGTTGCCCTCGGGTGGGATATACAATGTCATAGACGTATATAATGTCCCCACCGAGAAGTACGAACCAACCCGAACGGGATTCTGTAAAACATTACCAGCGAGGGGCTAGATGGGTTAGATTAGGTAATATTACGATATAGACGTATAGAATGTGCCCTCCGAGAAGTAGGGGCCGACACGCCTGGAATGTTGTAAAATACTACATTCGAGATGTTAAGTTGCCTTAGGTTAGGATATATAACGTTATAGACTTATATAATGTCCCCACCGAGACGTACGGGACGCCACGAACTGGATTCTGTAAAGCATTACCAGCGAGGGGGTAGATGGGTTAGGTTAGGTTATACTACGTTGTAGACCTATATAATGTTCCCACCGAGAAGTAGGGGCCGACCCGCCAGGAATGTTGTAAAATACTACATCCGAGATGTTAGGTTGCCTTAGGTTAGGATATATAACGTTATAGACGCATACAATGTTCCCACCGAGACGCACGGGACGACACGTACTGGATTCTGTAAAACATTACCAGCGAGGGGCTAAATGGGTTAGGTTAGGTTATATTGCGATATAGACGTATATAATGTGTCCACCGAGAAGTAGGTGCCGACCCGCCTGGAATGTTGTAAAACACTACGTTAGAGATGTTAGGTTGCGTTAGGTTAGGATATATAACGTTATAGACGCATACAATGTTCCCACCGAGACGTACGGGACGAAACGAACTGGATTCTGAAAAACATTACCAGCGAGGGGCTAAATGGGTTAGGTTAGGTTATACTACGTTGTAGACCTATATAATGTTCCCACCGAGAAGAAGGGGCCGACCCGCCAGGAATGTTGTAAAATACTACATCCGAGATGTTAGGTTGCCTTAGGTTAGGATATATAACGTTCTAGACGCATATAATGTCCACACCGAGAAGCATGAACCAACCCGAACGGGATTCTGTAAAACATTACCAGCGAGGGGCTAGATGGGTTAGGTTAGGTAATATTACGATATAGACGTATATAATGTGCCCACCGAGAAGTAGGGGCCGACACGCCTGGAATGTTGTAAAATACTACATTCGAGATGTTAAGTTGCCTTAGGTTAGGATATATAACGTTATAGACTTATATAATGTCCCCACCGAGACGTACGGGACGACACGAACTGGATACTGTAAAGCATTACCAGCGAGGGGGTAGATGGGTTAGGTTAGGTTCTACTACGTTGTAGACCAAGATAATGTTCCCACCGAGAAGTAGGGGCCGACCCGCCAGGAATGTTGTAAAATACTACATCCGAGATGTTAGGTTGCCTTAGGTTAGGATATATAACGTTCTAGACGCATATAATGTCCCCACCGAGAAGTACGGGCCGACACGACCGGGATTCTGTAAAACATTATCAGCGAGGGGCTAGATGGGTTAGGTTAGGTTATATTACGCTATAGACGTATATAATGTTCCCACCGAGAAGTAGGAGCCGACCCGCCAGGTATTTTGGAAACTACTATATCCGAGATGTTAGGTTTCCTTAGGTTAGCATATATAACGTTATAGACGTATATAATGTCCGCACCGTGACGTTCGGGGCGACACGAACGGGATTCTGTGAAACATTACCAGCGAGGGTATAGATGGGTTAGGTTAGGTTATATTACGTTATAGACGTATATAATGTTCCCACCGAGAAGTAGGGGCCGACCCGCCAGGTATTTTGGAAAATACTATATCCGAGATGTTAGGTTGCCTTAGGTTAGGATATATAACGTTATAGGCGCATACAATGTCCCCTCCGAGATGTACGGGACGACATGAACTGGATTCTGTAAAACATTACCAGCGAGGGCCTAGATGGGTTATTTTAGGTAATATTACGTTGTAGACGTACATAATGTACCCAACGAGAAGTAGGGGCCGACACGCCAGTAATTTTGGAAATTACTACATCCAAGATGTTAGATAGCCTTAGGTTAGGATATATAACGTTATAGACGCATACAATGTTCCCACCGAGACGCACGGGACGACACGTACTGGATTCTGTAAAACATTACCAGCGAGGGGCTAAATGGGTTAGGTTAGGTTATATTGCGATATAGACGTATATAATGTGTCCACCGAGAAGTAGGTGCCGACCCGCCTGGAATATTGTAAAACACTACGTTAGAGATGTTAGGTTGCGTTAGGTTAGGATATATAACGTTATAGACGTATAGGATGGTCCCACCGAGACGTAGAGACCTACATGCCAGGAATGTTGTAAAATATTGCATCCTAGATGTTAGGTTGCGTTAGGTTAGGATATACAACGTTACAGACTTATATAATGTCCCCATCGAGAAGCAGGCGACGACGTGTCAGGAATGTTGTAAAATAATACACCCGAGATGTTAGGTTCCCTTAGGTTAGGATATATAACGTTATAGACGTATATAATGTTCCCAACGAGATGTACGGGCGGACACGCCAGGAATGTTGTCAACTATTACATCCGAGATGTTAGGTTGCCCTAGGTTAGGATATATATCGTTATAGACGTATATAATATTCCTACCGAGACTTGGGGACCGACATGCCAGGAATCTTGTAAAATATTACATCCCAGATGTTAGGTTGCTTTAGGTTAGGATATACAACGTTATAGACGTATATAATGTCCATATCGAGGAGCAGGAGACGACAGGCCAGGAATGTTGTAAAATATTACATTCGACATGTTAGGTCGCCTTAGGCTAGGATATATAACGTTATAGACGTATATAATGTTCCCACCGAGAAGTACTGGCGGACACGCCAGGAATGTTGTCAACTATTACATCCGAGATGTTAGGTTGCCTTAGGTTAGGATATATATTGTTATAGACGTATATAGTGGTCCCACAGGGCCGTAGGGACCGACATGCCAGGAATGTTGTAAAATATTACATCCCAGATGTTAGGTTCCGTTAGGTAAGGATATACAACGTTACGGACGTATATAATGTCCCCATCGAGAAGCAGGCGACGACACGCCAGATTGATGTAAAATATAACATCCGAGATGTTACGTAGCCTTAGTCTAGGATATATATCGTTATAGACGTATACAATGTTCCCACCGAGAAGTAGGGACCGACATGCCAAGAATGTTGTAAAATATTACATCCGAGATGTTAGGTTGCTTTAGGTTAGGATATACAACGTTATAGACGTATATAATGTCCCCATCGAGGAGCAGGAGACGACAGGCCAGGAATGTTGTAAAATATTACATTCGACATGTTAGGTCGCCTTAGGCTAGGATATATAGCGTTATAGACGTATATAATGTTCCCACCGAGAAGTATGGGCTGACACGCCTGGAATGTTGTCAACTATTACATCCGAGATGTTAGTTTGCCTTAGGTTAGCATATATATCGTTATAGACGTATACAATGTTTCCACCTAGAAGTAGGGACCGACATGCCAGGAATGTTGTGAAATATTACATCCGAGATGTTAGGCTGCTTTAGGTTAGGATATACAAGGTTATAGATTTATATAATGTCCCCATCGAGAAGTAGGCGACGACACGCCAGGAATGTTGTAAAATATTACATTTGACATATTAGGTTGCCTTAGACTAGGATATATATCGTTATAGACGTATACAATGTTTCCGCCGAGGAGTAGGGACCGACATGCCAGGAATGTTGTAAAATATTACATCCCAAATGTTAGGTTGCGTTAGGTTAGGATATACAACGTTATAGACGTATACAATGTTCCCACCAAGAAGTACGGGCCTACACGCCAGGAATGTTGTCAACTATTACATCCGAGTTGTTAGGTAGCCTTAGGTTAGGATATACAATGTTATAGATGTATATAATGTCCCCATCGAGAAGTAGGCGACGACACGCCAGGAATGTTGTAAAATATTACATTCGACATGTTACTTTGCCTTAGGCTAGGATATATAACGTTATAGACGTCTATAATGTTCCCACCGAAAAATAAGGGCCGACGCGTCAGGAATGTTGTAAAATATTACACCCGAGATGTTAGGTTCCCTTAGGTTAGGATATACAACGTTATAGACGTATAGTATGTTCCCACCGAGATGTAGGGACCGACATGCCAGGAATGTTGTAAAATATTACATCCGAGAAGTTAGGTAGTCTTAGGTTATGATATATAACGTTATAGACGTATATAATATTCCCACCGAGAAGTAGGGACCGACATGTCAGGAATGTTGTAAAATATTACATCCGAGATGTTAGGTTCCCTTAGGTTTGGATATATATCGTTATAGACGTATATAATGTTCCCACCGAAAAATAGGGGCCGACGCGTTAGGAATGTTGTAAAATATTACATTCGATATGTTAGGTCGCCTTATGCTAGGATATATAACGTTATAGACGTATACAATGTTTCCACCGAGAAGCACTGGCCTACACGCCAGGAATGTTGTCAACTATTACATCCGAGATGTTAGGTTGCCTTAGGCTAGGATATATATCGTTATAGACGTATACAATGTTTCCACCGAGAAGTAGGGACCCATATGCCAGGAATGTTGTAAAATATTACATCCGAGATGTTAGATTGCCTTAGGTTATGATATATAACGTTATAGACGTATATAATATTCCCACCGAGAAGTAGGGACCGATATGCCAGGAATGTTGTAAAATATTACATCCGAGATGTTAGGTTCCCTTAGGTTTGGATATATATCGTTATAGACGTATATAATGTTCCTACCGAGACTTGGGGACCGACATGCCAGGAATCTTGTAAAATATTTCATCCCAGATGTTAGGTTTCTTTAGGTTAGGATATACAACGTTATAGACGTATATAATGTCCCCTTCGAGAAGCAGGCGACGACACGCCAGGAATGTTGTAAAATATTACATTCGACATGTTATGTAGCCTTAGGCTATGATATATAACGTTATAGACGTATCTAATGTTCCCACCGAGCAGTATAAGCCAACACGACCGGGATTCTGTAAAACATAATCACCGAAGTGCAAAATGGGTTTAGGTTAGGTTATATTACGATATAGACGCATATTATGTGCCCACCGAGAAGTAGGGGCCGACACGCCTGGAATGTTGTAAAATACTACATTCGAGATGTTAAGTTGCCTTAGGTTAGGGTATATAACGTTATAGACTTATATAATGTCCGCACCGAGACTTACGGGACGACACGAACGGGATTCTGTAAAACATTACCGCCGAGGGGCTAGATAGGTTATTTTAGGTTATATTATGATATAGACTTATATAATGTTCCCACCGAGAAGTAGGTTCAGCTCGCCAGGAATGTTGTAAAATACTACATCCGAGATGTTAGGTTGCCTTAGGTTAGGATATATAACGTTATAGACGCATACAATGTTCCCACCGAGACGTACGGGACGAAACGAACTGGATTCTGAAAAACATTACCAGCGAGGGGCTAAATGGGTTAGGTTAGGTTATACTACGTTGTAGACCTATATAATGTTGCCACCGAAAAGAAGGGGCCGACCCGCCAGGAATGTTGTAAAATACTACATCCGAGATGTTCGGTTGCCCTAGGTTAGGATATATAACGTTCTAGACGCATAAAATGTCCACACCGAGAAGTACGGGCCGACACGACCGGGATTCTGTAAAACATTATCACCGAAGGGCAAAATGGGTTAGGTCAGGTTATATTGCGATATAGACGTATATAATGTTCCCACCGAGAAGTAGGTTCCACCCCGCCAGGAGTGTTGTAAAATACTACATCCGAGATGTTAGGTTGCCTTAGGTTAGGATATATATCGTTATAGACGCATACAATGTCCCCACCGAGACGTACGGGACGACACGAACTGGATACTGTAAAGCATTACCAGCGAGGGGCTAGATGGGTTAGGTTAGGTTATACTACGTTGTAGACCTATATAATGTTCCCACCGAGAAGAAGGGGCCGACTCGCCAGGAATGTTGTAAAATACTACATCCGAGATGTTAGGTTGCCTTAGGTTAGGATATATAACGTTCTAGATGCATATAATGTCCACACCGAGAAGTACGGGCCGACACGACCGGGATTCTGTAAAACATTATCACCGAAGGGCAAAATGGGTTAGGTCAGGTTATATTGCGATATAGACGTATATAATGTTCCCACCGAGAAGTAGGTTCCACCCCGCCAGGAGTGTTGTAAAATACTACATCCGAGATGTTAGGTTGCCCTCGGGTGGGATATACAATGTCATAGACGTATATAATGTCCCCACCGAGAAGTATGAACCAACCCGAACGGGATTCTGTAAAACATTACCAGCGAGGGGCTAGATGGGTTAGATTAGGTAATATTACGATATAGACGTATATAATGTGCCCACCGAGAAGTAGGGGCCGACACGCCTGGAATGTTGTAAAATACTACATTCGAGATGTTAAGTTGCCTTAGGTTAGGATATATAACGTTATAGACTTATATAATGTCCCCACCGAGACGTACGGGCCGACACGAACTGGATACTGTAAAGCATTACCAGCGAGGGGGTAGATGGGTTAAGTTAGGTTATACTACGTTGTAGACCTATATAATGTTCCCACCGAGAAGTAGGGGCCGACCCGCCAGGAATGTTGTAAAATACTACAACCGAGATGTTAGGTTGCCTTAGGTTAGGATATATAACGTTATAGACGCATACAATGTCCCCTCCGAGATGTACGGGACGACATGAACTGGATTCTGTAAAACATTACCAGCGAGGGCCTAGATGGGTTAGGTTAGGTAATATTACGTTGTAGACGTACATAATGTACCCAACGAGAAGTAGGGGCCGACACGCCAGTAATTTTGGAAATTACTACATCCGAGATGTTAGATAGCCTTAGGTTAGGATATATAACGTTATAGACGCATACAATGTTCCCACCGAGACGCACGGGACGACACGTACTGGATTCTGTAAAACATTACCAGCGAGGGGCTAAATGGGTTAGGTTAGGTTATATTGCGATATAGACGTATATAATGTGTCCACCGAGAAGTAGGTGCCGAACCGCCTGGAATGTTGTAAAACACTACATCCGAGATGTTAGGTTGCCTTAGGTTAGGATATATAACGTTCTAGACGCATATAATGTCCCCACCGAGAAGTACGGGCCGACACGACCGGGATTCTGTAAAACATTATCAGCGAGGGGCTAGATGGGTTAGGTTAGGTTATATTACGCTATAGACGTATATAATGTTCCCACCGAGAAGTAGGGGCCGACCCGCCAGGTATTTTGGAAACTACTATATCCGGGATGTTAGGTTTCCTTAGGTTAGCATATATAACGTTATAGACGTATATAATGTCCGCACCGTGACGTTCGGGGCGACACGAACGGGATTCTGTGAAACATTACCAGCGAGGGTATAGATGGGTTAGGTTAGGTTATATTACGTTATAGCGTCCACCGAGAAGTAGGTGCCGACCCGCCTGGAATGTTGTAAAACACTACGTTAGAGATGTTAGGTTGCGTTAGGTTAGGATATATAACGTTATAGACGTATAGGATGGTCCCACCGGGACGTAGAGACCTACATGCCAGGAATGTTGTAAAATATTGCATCCTAGATGTTAGGTTGCGTTAGGTTAGGATATACAACGTTACAGACTTATATAATGTCCCCATCGAGAAGCAGGCGACGACGTGTCAGGAATGTTGTAAAATAATACACCCGAGATGTTAGGTTCCCTTAGGTTAGGATATATAACGTTATAGACGTATATAATGTTCCCACCGAGAAGTACGGGCGGACACGCCAGGAATGTTGTCAACTATTACATCCGAGATGTTAGGTTGTCTTAGGTTAGGATATATAACGTTATAGACGTATATAATCTCCCCATCCAGAAGTAGGCGACGACACGCCAGGAATATTACATCCCTGGCGTTAGGTTGCGTTAGGTTAGGATACACAACGTTATAGACGTATATAATGTTCCCATCGAGATGCAGGCGACGACACGCCAGGAATGATGTAAAATATGACATTCGACATGTTAGGTCGCCTTAGGCTACGATATATAACGTTATAGACGTATACAATGTTCCCACCGAGAAGTACGGGCCTACACGCCAGGAATGTTGTCAACTATTACATTCCAGGTGTTAGGTTGCCTTAGGTTAGGATATATATCGTTATAGACGTACATAATGTTCCCACCGAGACGTAGGCACCGACATGCAAGGAATGTTGTAAAATATTACATCCCAAATGTTAGGTTGCGTTAGGTTAGGATATACAACGTTATAGACGTATATAATCTCCCCATCGAGAAGCAGGCGACGACACGCCAGAATGTTGTAAAATATTACATCCGAGATGTTAGGTTGCCTTAGGCTAGGATATATATCGTTATAGATGTATACAATGTTTCCACCGAGAAGTAGGGACCGATATGCCAGGAATGTTGTAAAATATTCCATCCGAGATGTTAGGTTGCCTTGTGTTAGGATATACAATGTTATAGATGTATATAATGTCCCCATCGAGAAGTAGGCGACGACACGCCAGGAATGTTGTAAAATATTACATTCGACATGTTAGGTTGCCTTAGGTTAGGATATATAACGTTATCGACGTATATAATGTCCCCATCGAGAAGCAGGCGACGACACGCCAGGAATGTTATAAAATATTACATTCGAGATGTTAGGTTCCCTTAGGTTAGGATATACAATGTTATAGATGTATATAATGTCCCCATCGAGAAGTAGGCGACGACACGCCAGGAATGTTGTAAAACATTACATCCGAGATGTTAGGTTGCCTTAGGTTATGATATATAACGTTATAGACGTATATAATATTCCCACCGAGAAGTAGGGTGCGACATGCCAGGAATGTTGTAAAATATTACATCCGTGATGTTAGGTTCCCTTAGGTTTGGATATATATCGTTATAGACGTATATAATGTTCCTACCGAGACTTGCGGACCGACATGCCAGGAATCTTGTAAAATATTACATCCCAGATGTTAGGTTGCTTTAGGTTAGGATATACAACGTTATAGACGTATATAATGTCCCCATCGAGAAGCAGGAGACGACACGCCAGGAATGTTGTAAAATATTACATTCGCCATGTTAGGTCGCCTTAGGCTAGGATATATAACGTTATAGACGTATATAATGTTCCCACCGAAAAATAGGGGCCGACGCGTCAGGAGTGTTGTAAAATATTACACCCGAGATGTTATGTTCCCTTAGGATAGGATATACAACGTTATAGACGTATAGTATGTTCCCACCGAGATGTAGGGACCGACATGCCAGGAATGTTGTAAAATATTACATCCGAGATGTTAGGTTGCCTTAGGTTAGGATATATAATGTTATAGACGTATATAATGTCCCCATCCAGAAGTAGGCGACGACACGCCAGGAATATTACATCCCAGATATTAGGTTGCTTTAGGTTAGGATACACAACGTTATAGACGTATATAATGTTCCCATCGAGAAGCAGGCGACGACACGCCAGGAATGATGTAAAATATTACATTCGATATGTTAGGTCGCCTTAGGCTAGGATATATAACGTTATAGACGTATACAATGTTCCCACCGAGAAGTACGGACCTACACGACAGGAATGTTGTCAACTATTACATCCGAGGTGTTAGGTAGCCTTAGGTTAGGATATATATCTTTATAGACGTATATAATGTTCCCACCGAGACGTAGGCACCGACATGCAAGGAATGTTGTAAAATAATACATCCCAAATGTTAGGTTGCGTTAGTTTAGGATATACAACGTTATAGAAGTATATAATCTCCTCATCGAGAAGCAGGCGACGAAACGCCAGAATGTTATAAAATATTACATTCGAGATGTTAGGTTGCCTTAGGTTAGGATATACAACGTTATAGATGTATATAATGACCCTAGCCAGAAGTAGGCGACGACACTCCAGGAATGTTGTAAAATATTACATCCCAGATGTTAGGTTGCCTTAGGTTATGATATATAACGTTATAGACGTATATAATATTCCCACCGAGAAGTAGGGTGCGACATGCCAGGAATGTTGTAAAATATTACATCCGAGATGTTAGGTTCCCTTAGGTTTGGATATATATCGTTATAGACGTATATAATGTTCCTACCGAGACTTGCGGACCGACATGCCAGGAATCTTGTAAAATATTACATCCCAGATGTTAGGTTGCTTTAGGTTAGGATATACAACGTTATAGACGTATATAATGTCCCCATCCAGAAGTAGGCGACGACACGCCAGGAATATTACATCCCTGGCGTTAGGTTGCGTTAGGTTAGGATACACAACGTTATAGACGTATATAATGTTCCCATCGAGAAGCAGGCGACGACACGCCAGGAATGATGTAAAATATGACATTCGACATGTTAGGTCGCCTTAGGCTACGATATATAACGTTATAGACGTATACAATGTTCCCACCGAGAAGTACGGGCCTACACGCCAGGAATGTTGTCAACTATTACATTCCAGGTGTTAGGTTGCCTTAGGTTAGGATATATATCGTTATAGACGTACATAATGTTCCCACCGAGACGTAGGCACCGACATGCAAGGAATGTTGTAAAATATTACATCCCAAATGTTAGGTTGCGTTAGGTTAGGATATACAACGTTATAGACGTATATAATCTCCCCATCGAGAAGCAGGCGACGACACGCCAGAATGTTGTAAAATATTACATCCGAGATGTTAGGTTGCCTTAGGCTAGGATATATATCGTTATAGATGTATACAATGTTTCCACCGAGAAGTAGGGACCGATATGCCAGGAATGTTGTAAAATATTCCATCCGAGATGTTAGGTTGCCTTGGGTTAGGATATACAATGTTATAGATGTATATAATGTCCCCATCGAGAAGTAGGCGACGACACGCCAGGAATGTTGTAAAATATTACATCCGAGATGTTAGGTTGCCTTAGGCTAGGATATATATCGTTATAGACGTATACAATGTTTCCACCGAGAAGTAGGGACCCATATGCCAGGAATGTTGTAAAATATTACATCCGAGATGTTAGATTGCCTTAGGTTATGATATATAACGTTATAGACGTATATAATATTCCCACCGAGAAGTAGGGACCGATATGCCAGGAATGTTGTAAAATATTACATCCGAGATGTTAGGTTCCCTTAGGTTTGGATATATATCGTTATAGACGTATATAATGTTCCTACCGAGACTTGGGGACCGACATGCCAGGAATCTTGTAAAATATTACATCCCAGATGTTAGGTTTCTTTAGGTTAGGATATACAACGTTATAGACGTATATAATGTCCCCTTCGAGAAGCAGGCGACGACACGCCAGGAATGTTGTAAAATATTACATTCGACATGTTATGTAGCCTTAGGCTATGATATATAACGTTATAGACGTATCTAATGTTCCCACCGAGCAGTATAAGCCAACACGACCGGGATTCTGTAAAACATAATCACCGAAGTGCAAAATGGGTTTAGGTTAGGTTATATTACGATATAGACGCATATTATGTGCCCACCGAGAAGTAGGGGCCGACACGCCTGGAATGTTGTAAAATACTACATTCGAGATGTTAAGTTGCCTTAGGTTAGGGTATATAACGTTATAGACTTATATAATGTCCGCACCGAGACTTACGGGACGACACGAACGGGATTCTGTAAAACATTACCGCCGAGGGGCTAGATAGGTTATTTTAGGTTATATTATGATATAGACTTATATAATGTTCCCACCGAGAAGTAGGTTCAGCTCGCCAGGAATGTTGTAAAATACTACATCCGAGATGTTAGGTTGCCTTAGGTTAGGATATATAACGTTATAGACGCATACAATGTTCCCACCGAGACGTACGGGACGAAACGAACTGGATTCTGAAAAACATTACCAGCGAGGGGCTAAATGGGTTAGGTTAGGTTATACTACGTTGTAGACCTATATAATGTTGCCACCGAGAAGAAGGGGCCGACCCGCCAGGAATGTTGTAAAATACTACATCCGAGATGTTCGGTTGCCCTAGGTTAGGATATATAACGTTCTAGACGCATAAAATGTCCACACCGAGAAGTACGGGCCGACACGACCGGGATTCTGTAAAACATTATCACCGAAGGGCAAAATGGGTTAGGTCAGGTTATATTGCGATATAGACGTATATAATGTTCCCACCGAGAAGTAGGTTCCACCCCGCCAGGAGTGTTGTAAAATACTACATCCGAGATGTTAGGTTGCCTTAGGTTAGGATATATATCGTTATAGACGCATACAATGTCCCCACCGAGACGTACGGGACGACACGAACTGGATACTGTAAAGCATTACCAGCGAGGGGCTAGATGGGTTAGGTTAGGTTATACTACGTTGTAGACCTATATAATGTTCCCACCGAGAAGAAGGGGCCGACTCGCCAGGAATGTTGTAAAATACTACATCCGAGATGTTAGGTTGCCTTAGGTTAGGATATATAACGTTCTAGATGCATATAATGTCCACACCGAGAAGTACGGGCCGACACGACCGGGATTCTGTAAAACATTATCACCGAAGGGCAAAATGGGTTAGGTCAGGTTATATTGCGATATAGACGTATATAATGTTCCCACCGAGAAGTAGGTTCCACCCCGCCAGGAGTGTTGTAAAATACTACATCCGAGATGTTAGGTTGCCCTCGGGTGGGATATACAATGTCATAGACGTATATAATGTCCCCACCGAGAAGTATGAACCAACCCGAACGGGATTCTGTAAAACATTACCAGCGAGGGGCTAAATGGGTTAGGTTAGGTTATATTGCGATATAGACGTATATAATGTGTCCACCGAGAAGTAGGTGCCGAACCGCCTGGAATGTTGTAAAACACTACATCCGAGATGTTAGGTTGCCTTAGGTTAGGATATATAACGTTCTAGACGCATATAATGTCCCCACCGAGAAGTACGGGCCGACACGACCGGGATTCTGTAAAACATTATCAGCGAGGGGCTAGATGGGTTAGGTTAGGTTATATTACGCTATAGACGTATATAATGTTCCCACCGAGAAGTAGGGGCCGACCCGCCAGGTATTTTGGAAACTACTATATCCGGGATGTTAGGTTTCCTTAGGTTAGCATATATAACGTTATAGACGTATATAATGTCCGCACCGTGACGTTCGGGGCGACACGAACGGGATTCTGTGAAACATTACCAGCGAGGGTATAGATGGGTTAGGTTAGGTTATATTACGTTATAGTGTCCACCGAGAAGTAGGTGCCGACCCGCCTGGAATGTTGTAAAACACTACGTTAGAGATGTTAGGTTGCGTTAGGTTAGGATATATAACGTTATAGACGTATAGGATGGTCCCACCGGGACGTAGAGACCTACATGCCAGGAATGTTGTAAAATATTGCATCCTAGATGTTAGGTTGCGTTAGGTTAGGATATACAACGTTACAGACTTATATAATGTCCCCATCGAGAAGCAGGCGACGACGTGTCAGGAATGTTGTAAAATAATACACCCGAGATGTTAGGTTCCCTTAGGTTAGGATATATAACGTTATAGACGTATATAATGTTCCCACCGAGAAGTACGGGCGGACACGCCAGGAATGTTGTCAACTATTACATCCGAGATGTTAGGTTGTCTTAGGTTAGGATATATAACGTTATAGACGTATATAATCTCCCCATCCAGAAGTAGGCGACGACACGCCAGGAATATTACATCCCTGGCGTTAGGTTGCGTTAGGTTAGGATACACAACGTTATAGACGTATATAATGTTCCCATCGAGAAGCAGGCGACGACACGCCAGGAATGATGTAAAATATGACATTCGACATGTTAGGTCGCCTTAGGCTACGATATATAACGTTATAGACGTATACAATGTTCCCACCGAGAAGTACGGGCCTACACGCCAGGAATGTTGTCAACTATTACATTCCAGGTGTTAGGTTGCCTTAGGTTAGGATATATATCGTTATAGACGTACATAATGTTCCCACCGAGACGTAGGCACCGACATGCAAGGAATGTTGTAAAATATTACATCCCAAATGTTAGGTTGCGTTAGGTTAGGATATACAACGTTATAGACGTATATAATCTCCCCATCGAGAAGCAGGCGACGACACGCCAGAATGTTGTAAAATATTACATCCGAGATGTTAGGTTGCCTTAGGCTAGGATATATATCGTTATAGATGTATACAATGTTTCCACCGAGAAGTAGGGACCGATATGCCAGGAATGTTGTAAAATATTCCATCCGAGATGTTAGGTTGCCTTGGGTTAGGATATACAATGTTATAGATGTATATAATGTCCCCATCGAGAAGTAGGCGACGACACGCCAGGAATGTTGTAAAATATTACATTCGACATGTTAGGTTGCCTTAGGATAGGATATATAACGTTATCGACGTATATAATGTCCCCATCGAGAAGCAGGCGACGACACGCCAGGAATGTTATAAAATATTACATTCGAGATGTTAGGTTCCCTTAGGTTAGGATATACAAGGTTATAGATGTATATAATGTCCCCATCGAGAAGTAGGCGACGACACGCCAGGAATGTTGTAAAACATTACATCCGAGATGTTAGGTTGCCTTAGGTTATGATATATAACGTTATAGACGTATATAATATTCCCACCGAGAAGTAGGGTGCGAAATGCCAGGAATGTTGTAAAATATTACATCCGAGATGTTAGGTTCCCTTAGGTTTGGATATATATCGTTATAGACGTATATAATGTTCCTACCGAGACTTGCGGACCGACATGCCAGGAATCTTGTAAAATATTACATCCCAGATGTTAGGTTGCTTTAGGTTAGGATATACAACGTTATAGACGTATATAATGTCCCCATCGAGAAGCAGGAGACGACACGCCAGGAATGTTGTAAAATATTACATTCGCCATGTTAGGTCGCCTTAGGCTAGGATATATAACGTTATAGACGTATATAATGTTCCCACCGAAAAATAGGGGCCGACGCGTCAGGAATGTTGTAAAATATTACACCCGAGATGTTATGTTCCCTTAGGTTAGGATATATAATGTTATAGACGTATATAATGTCCCCATCCAGAAGTAGGTGACGACACACCAGGAATATTACATCCCAGATGTTAGGTTGCTTTAGGTTAGGATACACAACGTTATAGACGTATATAATGTTCCCATCGAGAAGCAGGCGACGACACGCCAGGAATGATGTAAAATATTACATTCGATATGTTAGGTCGCCTTAGGCTAGGATATATAACGTTATAGACGTATACAATGTTCCCACCGAGAAGTACGGACCTACACGACAGGAATGTTGTCAACTATTACATCCGAGGTGTTAGGTAGCCTTAGGTTAGGATATACATCTTTATAGACGTATATAATGTTCCCACCGAGACGTAGGCACCGACATGCAAGGAATGTTGTAAAATAATACATCCCAAATGTTAGGTTGCGTTAGTTTAGGATATACAACGTTATAGAAGTATATAATCTCCTCATCGAGAAGCAGGCGACGAAACGCCAGAATGTTATAAAATATTACATTCGAGATGTTAGGTTGCCTTAGGTTAGGATATACAACGTTATAGATGTATATAATGACCCTAGCCAGAAGTAGGCGACGACACTCCAGGAATGTTGTAAAATATTACATCCCAGATGTTAGGTTGCCTTAGGTTATGATATATAACGTTATAGACGTATATAATATTCCCACCGAGAAGTAGGGACCGACATGCCAGGAATGTTGTAAAATATTATATCCAAGATGTTAGGTTCTCTTAGGTTTGGATATATATCGTTATAGACGTATATAATGTTCCTACCGAGACTTGGGGACCGACATGCCAGGAATCTTGTAAAATATTACATCCCAGATGTTAGGTTGCTTTAGGTTAGGATATACAACGTTATAGACGTATATAATGTCCCCATCGAGAAGCAGGCGACGACACGCCAGGAATGTTGTAAAATATGACATTCGACATGTTATGTGGCCTTAGGCTAGGATATATAACGTTATAGACGTATACAATGTTCCCACCGAGAAGTACGGGCCTACACGCCAGGAATGTTGTCAACTATTACATCCCAGGTGTTAGGTTGCCTTAGGTTAGGATATATATCGTTATAGACGTACATAATGTTCCCACCGAGACGTAGGCACCGACATGCAAGGAATGTTGTAAAATATTACATCCCAAATGTTAGGTTGCGTTAGGTTAGGATATAGAACGTTATAGACGTATATAATCTCCCCATCGAGAAGCAGGCGACGCCACGCCAGAATGTTGTAAAATATTACATCCGAGATGTTAGGTTGCCTTAGGTTAGGATATACAATGTTATAGATGTATATTATGTCCCCATCGAGAAGCAGGCGACGACACGCCAGGAATGTTTTAAAATATTACATTCGACATGTTAGGTTGCCTTAGACTAGGATATATAACGTTATAGCCGTATATAATGTTCCCACCGAAAAATAGGGCCCGACGCGTCAGGAATGTTGTAAAAGTTTACACCCGAGATGTTAGGTTCCCTTAGGTTAGGATATACAACGTTATAGACGTATAGTATGTTCCCACCGAGATGTAGGGACCGACATGCCAGGAATGTTGTAAAATATTACATCCGAGATGTTAGGTTGCCTTAGGTTAGGATATACAGCGTTATAGATGTATATAATGACCCCATCCAAACTAGGCGACGACACGCCAGGAATGTTGTAAAATATTACATCCCAGATGTTAGGTTGCTTTAGGTTAGGATATACAACGTTATAGACGTATATAATGTCCCCATCGAGAAGCAGGCGACGACACGCCAGGAATGTTGTAAAATATTACATACGACATGTTAGGGACCCTTAGGTTAGGATATATAATGTTATAGACGTATATAATGTTCCCACCGTAAAATAGGAGCCGACGCGCCAGGAATGTTGTAAAATATTACATCCGAGATGTTAGGTTGCCTTAGGCTAGGATATATATCGCTATAGACGTATATGATGTTCCCACCGAGAGGTACGTGCTATCACGCCAGGAATGTTTTCAAATATTACCCCCGAGATGTTAGGTTCCCTTAGGTTAGGATATATAACGTTACAGACGTATATAATGTCCCCATCCAGAAGTAGGCGACGACACGCCAGGAATATTACATCCGAGATGTTTGGTTGCGGTAGATTAGGATATACAACGTTATAGACGTATATAATGTCCCCATCGAGAAGCAGGCAACGACACGCCAGGAATGTTGTAAAATATTCCATCCGAGATGTTAGGTTGCCTTGGGTTAGGATATACAATGTTATAGATGTATATAATGTCCCCATCGAGAAGTAGGCGCCGACACGCCAGGAATGTTGTAAAACATTACATCCGAGATGTTAGGTTGCCTTATGCTAGGATATATATCGTTATAGACGTATACAATGTTTCCACCGAGAAGTAGGGACCGACATGCCAGGAATGTTGTAAAATATTACATCCCAGATGTTCGGTTGCCTTAGGTTATGATATATAACGTTATAGACGTATATAATGTTCCCATCGAGAAGCAGGCGACGACACGCCAGGAATGTTGTAAAACATTACATCCGAGATGTTAGGTTGCCTTAGGCTAGGATATATATCGTTATAGACGTATACAATGTTTCCACCGAGACGTAGGCACCGACATGCAAGGAATGTTGTAAAATATTACATCCCAAATGTTAGGTTGCGTTAGGTTAGGATATACAACGTTATAGACGTATATAATCTCCCCATCGAGATGCCGGCGACGACACGCCAGGAATGTTGTAAAATATTCCATCCGAGATGTTAGGTTGCCTTGGGTTAGGATATACAATGTTATAGATGTATATAATGTCCCGATCGAGAAGTAGGCGACGACACGCCAGGAATGTTGTAAAACATTACATCCGAGATGTTAGGTTGCCTTAGGCTAGGATATATATCGTTATAGACGTATACAATGTTTCCACCGAGAAGTAGGGACCGATATGCCAGGAATGTTGTAAAATATTACATCCCAGATGTTCGGTTGCCTTAGGTTATGATATATAACGTTATGGACGTATATAATGTCCCCATCGAGAAGCAGGCAACGACACGCCAGGAAAGTTGTAAAATATTCCATCCGAGATGTTAGGTTGCCTTGGGTTAGGATATACAATGTTATAGATGTATATAATGTCCCGATCGAGAAGTAGGCGACGACACGCCAGGAATGTTGTAAAACATTACATCCGAGATGTTAGGTTGCCTTAGGCTAGGATATATATCGTTATAGACGTATACAATGTTTCCACCGAGAAGTAGGGACCGATATGCCAGGAATGTTGTAAAATATTACATCCCAGATGTTCGGTTGCCTTAGGTTATGATATATAACGTTATAGACGTATATAATGTTCCCATCGAGAAGCAGGCGACGACACGCCAGGAATGATGTAAAATATTACATTCGACATGTTAGGTCGCCTTAGGCTAGGATATATAACGTTATAGGCGTATACAATGTTCCCACCGAGAAGTACGGGCCTACACGCCAGGATTGTGGTCAACTATTACATCCGAGGTGTTAGGTTGCCTTGGGTTAGGATATATATCGTTATAGACGTATATAATGTTCCCACCGAGAAGTACGGGCGGACACGCCAGAAATGTTGTCAACTATTACATCCGAGATGTTAGGTTGCCCTAGGTTAGGATATATATCGTTATAGACGTATACAATGTTTCCACCGAGAAGTAGGGACCGACATGCCAGGAATGTGGTAAAATATTACATCCGAGTTTTTAGGTTGCCTTAGGCTAGGATATATAACGTTATAGACGTATATAATGTTCCCACCGAAAAATAGGGGCCGACGCGTCAGGAATGATGTAAAATATTACACCCGAGATGTTAGGTTCCCTTAGGTTAGGATATACAACGTTATAGACGTATAGTATGTTCCCACCGAGATGTAGGGACCGACATGCCAGGAATGTTGTAAAATATTACATCCGAGATGTTAGGTTGCGGTAGGTTAGGATATACAACGTTATAGACGTATATAATGTCCCCATCGAGAAGCAGGCGACGACACGCCAGGAATGTTATAAAATATTACATTCGAGATGTTAGGTTCCCTTAGGTTAGGATATACAATGTTATAGATGTATATAATGTCCCCATCGAGAAGTAGGCGACGACACGCCAGGAATGTTGTAAAACATTACATCCGAGATGTTAGGTTGCCTTAGGCTAGGATATATATCGTTATAGACGTATACAATGTTTCCACCGAGACGTAGGCACCGACATGCAAGGAATGTTGTAAAATATTACATCCCAAATGTTAGGTTGCGTTAGGTTAGGATATACAACGTTATAGACGTATATAATCTCCCCATCGAGAAGCCGGCGACGACACGCCAGAATGTTGTAAAATATTACATCCGAGATGTTAGGTTGCCTTAGGTTAGGATATACAATGTTATAGATGTATATTATGTCCCTATCGAGAAGCAGGTGACGACACGCCAGGAATGTTGTAAAATATTACATTCGACATGTTAGGTTGCCTTAGACTAGGATATATAACGTTATAGACGTATATAATGTTCCCACCGAAAAATAGGGGCCGACGCGTCAGGAATGTTGTAAAATATTACATTCGACATGTTAGCTGGTCTTAGGCTAGGATATACAACGTTATAGACGTATGTAATGTTCCCACCGAGAAGTACGGGCGTACACGCCAGGAATTTTGCCAACTATTACATCCGAGATGTTAGGTTGCCTTAGGTTAGGATATATAACGTTATAGACGTATATAATGTCCCCATTCAGAAGTAGGCGACGACACGCCAGGAATATTATATCCCAGATGTTAGGTTGCGTTAGGTTAGGATACACAACGTTATAGACGTATATAATGTTCCCATCGAGAAGCAGGCGACGACACGCCAGGAATGATGTAAAATATTACATTCGATATGTTAGGTCGCCTTAGGCTAGGATATATAACGTTATAGACGTATACAATGTTCCCAACGAGAAGTACGGGCCTACACGCCAGGAATGTTGTCAACTATTACTTCCGAGGTGTTAGGTTGCCTTGGGTCAGGATATATATCGTTATAGACGTATATAATGTTCCCACCGAGACGTAGGCACCGACATGCAAGGAATGTTGTAAAATATTACATCCCAAATGTTAGGTTGCGTTAGGTTAGGATATACAACGTTATAGACGTTTATAATCTCCCCATCGAGAAGCCGGCGACGACACGCCAAAATGTTGTAAAATATTACATCCGAGATGTTTGGTTGCGGTAGGTTAGGATATACAACGTTATAGACGTATATAATGTCCCCATCGAGAAGCAGGCAACGACACGCCAGGAATGTTGTAAAATATTCCATCCGAGATGTTAGGTTGCCTTGGGTTAGGATATACAATGTTATAGATGTATATAATGTCCACATCGAGAAGTAGGCGACGACACGCCAGGAATGTTGTAAAATATTACATTCGACATGTTAGGTTGCCTTAGGCTAGGATATATAACGTTATCGACGTATATAATGTCCCGATCGCGAAGTAGGCGACGACACGGCAGGAATGTTGTAAAACATTACATCCGAGAGGTTAGGTTGCCTTATGCTAGGATATATATCGTTATAGACGTATACAATGTTTCCACCGAGAAGTAGGGACCGATATGCCAGGAATGTTGTAAAATATTACATCCCAGATGTTCGGTTGCCTTAGGTTATGATATATAACGTTATAGACGTATATAATGTTCCCATCGAGAAGCAGGCGACGACACGCCAGGAATGATGTAAAATATTACATTCGACATGTTAGGTCGCCTTAGGCTAGGATATATAACGTTATAGACGTATGCAATGTTCCCACCGAAAAGTACGGGCGGACATGCCTGGAATGTTGTCAACTATTACATTCGAGATGTTAGGTTGCCTTAGGTTAAGGTATATATCGTTATAGACGTATACAATGTTTCCACCGAGAAGTAGGGACCGACATGCCAGGAATGTTGTAAAATATTACATCCGAGATGTTAGGTTGCCTTAGGTTAGGAAATACAATATTATAGAAGTATAGAATGTTCCCACCGAGATGTAGGGACCGACATGCCAGGAATGTTGTAAAGTATTACATCCGAGATGTTAGGTTGCTTTACTTTAGGATATATATCGTTATAGACGTATATAATGTTCCTACCGAGACTTGAGGACCGACATGCCAGGAATCTTGTACAATATTACATCCCAGATGTTAGGTTGCGTTAGGTTAGGATATACATCATTATAGACGTATATAATGTCCCCATCGAGAAGCAGGAGACGACACGCCAGGAATGTTGTAAAATATCACACTCGACATGTTATGTGGCCTTAGGCTAGGATATATCACGTTATAGACGTATATAATGTTCCCACCGAGAAGTACGGGTGGACACGCCAGGAATGTTGTCAACTATTACATCCGAGATGTTAGGTTGCCTTAGGTTAGGATATATAACGTTATAGACGTATATAATGTCCCCATCCAGAAGTAGGCGACGACACGCCAGGAATGATGTACAATATTACATTCGATATGTTAGGTCGCCTTAGGCTAGGATATATAACGTTATAGACGTATACAATGTTCCCACCGAGAAGTACGGGCCTACACGCCAGGAATGTTGTCAACTATTAAATCCGAGGTGTTAGGTTGCCTTAGGCTAGGATATATAACATTATAGACGTATATAATATTCCCACCGAAAAATAGGGGTCGACGCGTCAGGAATGTTGTAAAATATTACACCCGAGATGTTAGGTTCCCTTAGGTTAGGATATACAACGCTATAGACGTATATAATCTCCCCATCGAGAAGCAGGCGACGACACGCCAGAATGTTGTAAAATATTATATCCGAGGTGTTAGGTTGCCTTAGGTTAGGATATACAATGTTATAGATGTATATAATGTCCCCATCGAGAAGCAGGCGACGACACGCCAGGAATGTTGTAAAATATTACATTCGACATGTTATGTGGCCTTAGGCTAGGATATATCACGTTATAGACGTATATAATGTTCCCACCGAGAAGTACGGGTGGACACGCCAGGTATGTTTTCAACTATTACATCCGAGATGTTAGGTTGCCTTAGGTTATGATATATAACGTTATAGACGTATATAATATTCCCACCGAGAAGTAGGGACTGACATGCCAGGAATGTTGTAAAATACTACATTCGACATGTTAGGCCGCCTTAGGCTAGGATATATAACGTTATAGAAGTATGTAATGTTACCACCGAAAAATAGGGACCGACGCGTCAGGAATGTTGTAAAATATTACACCCGAGATGTTAGGTTCCCTTAGGTTAGGACATACAACGTTATAGACGTATAGTATGTTCCCACCGAGATGTAGGGACCGACATGCCAGGAATGTTGTAAAATATTACATCCGAGATGTTAGGTTGCGTTAGGTTAGGATATACAACGTTATAGACGTATATAATGTCCCCATCGAGAAGCAGGCGACGACACGCCAGGAATGTTGTAAAATATTACATCCGAGATGTTAGGTTCCCTTCGGTTTGGATATATATCGTTATAGACGTGTATAATGTTCCTACCGAGACTTGGGGACCGATATGCCAGGAATCTTGTAAAATATTACATCCCAGATGTTAGGTTGCGTTAGGTTAGGGTATACAACGTTATAGACGTATATAATGTCCCTATCGAGAAGCAGGCGACGACACGCTAGGAATGTTGTAAAATATTACATTCGACATGTTAGGTTGCCTTAGGCTAGGATATATAACGTTATAGACGTATGTAATGTTACCACCGCGAAGTACGGGCCGACATTCCAGGAATGTTGTAATATATTACATCGCAGATGTTAGGTTGCCTTAGGTTAGGATATACAACGTTATAGACGTATATAATGTCCCCATCGAGAAGCAGGCGACGGCACGCCAGGAATGTTGTCAAATATTACATTCGAGATGTTAGGTTGCCTTAGGCTAGGACATATATCGTTATAGACGTATACAATGTTCCCAGCGAGACGAACGGACTGACATGCCAGGAATGTTGTAAAATATTACATCCTAGATGTTAGGTTGCATAAGGTTAGGATATACAACGTTATAGACGTATATAATGTCCCCATCGAGAAGCAGGCGAGAACACGCTGGGAACGTTGTAAAATATTACATTCGACATGTTAGGTCGCCTTCGGCTAGGATATGTAATGTTATAGACGCATATAACGTTACCACCGAGAAATACGGATCGACACGACAGGAATGATGTAAAATATTACATTCGACATGCTAGGCCGCCTTAGGCTAGGATATATAACGTTATAGACGTATATAGTATTCCCACCGAGAAATAGGGGCCGACGAGCCGTCAATGTTGTAAAATATAACATCCGAGATGTTATGTTGCCTTACGTTAGGATATATAACGTTATAGACGTATATAATGTTCCCACCGAAAAGTAGGAGCAGAAGCGACAGGAATGTTGTAAAGTAATACATCCGAGATGTTAGCTTGCCTTCCGTTAGGATATATATCGCTATTGGTGTATATGATGTTCCCACCGAGAAGTACGGACCGACATGACAGGAATGTTGTAAAATATAACATCGCAGATGTTAGGTTGCCTTAGGTTGAGATATACAACGTTATAGATGTATATAATGTCCCCATCGAGAAGCAGGCGACGACACGCCAGGAATGATGTAAAATATTAAATCCCAGATGTTAGGTTGCGTTAGGTTACGATATACAACGTTATAGACGTATATAATGTCCCCATCGAGAAGCAGGCGACGACACGCCAGGAATGTTATCAACTATTACATCCCAGATGTTAGGTTGCGTTAGGTTAGGATATACAACGTTATAGACGTATATAACGGCGCCATCGAGAAGTAGGCGACGACACGCCAGGAATGTTATAAAATATTACATTCGAGATGTTAGGTTCCCTTAGGTTAGGATATACAATGTTATAGATGTATATAATGTCCCCATCGAGAAGTAGGCGACGACACGCCAGGAATGTTGTAAAACATTACATCCGAGATGTTAGGTTGCCTTAGGCTAGGATATATATCGTTATAGACGTATACAATGTTTCCACCGAGACGTAGGCACCGACATGCAAGGAATGTTGTAAAATATTACATCCCAAATGTTAGGTTGCGTTAGGTTAGGATATACAACGTTATAGACGTATATAATCTCCCCATCGAGAAGCCGGCGACGACACGCCAGAATGTTGTAAAATATTACATCCGAGATGTTAGGTTGCCTTAGGTTAGGATATACAATGTTATAGATGTATATTATGTCCCTATCGAGAAGCAGGTGACGACACGCCAGGAATGTTGTAAAATATTACATTCGACATGTTAGGTTGCCTTAGACTAGGATATATAACGTTATAGACGTATATAATGTTCCCACCGAAAAATAGGGGCCGACGCGTCAGGAATGTTGTAAAATATTACATTCGACATGTTAGCTGGTCTTAGGCTAGGATATACAACGTTATAGACGTATGTAATGTTCCCACCGAGAAGTACGGGCGTACACGCCAGGAATTTTGCCAACTATTACATCCGAGATGTTAGGTTGCCTTAGGTTAGGATATATAACGTTATAGACGTATATAATGTCCCCATTCAGAAGTAGGCGACGACACGCCAGGAATATTATATCCCAGATGTTAGGTTGCGTTAGGTTAGGATACACAACGTTATAGACGTATATAATGTTCCCATCGAGAAGCAGGCGACGACACGCCAGGAATGATGTAAAATATTACATTCGATATGTTAGGTCGCCTTAGGCTAGGATATATAACGTTATAGACGTATACAATGTTCCCAACGAGAAGTACGGGCCTACACGCCAGGAATGTTGTCAACTATTACATCCGAGGTGTTAGGTTGCCTTGGGTCAGGATATATATCGTTATAGACGTATATAATGTTCCCACCGAGACGTAGGCACCGACATGCAAGGAATGTTGTAAAATATTACATCCCAAATGTTAGGTTGCGTTAGGTTAGGATATACAACGTTATAGACGTTTATAATCTCCCCATCGAGAAGCCGGCGACGACACGCCAAAATGTTGTAAAATATTACATCCGAGATGTTTGGTTGCGGTAGGTTAGGATATACAACGTTATAGACGTATATAATGTCCCCATCGAGAAGCAGGCAACGACACGCCAGGAATGTTGTAAAATATTCCATCCGAGATGTTAGGTTGCCTTGGGTTAGGATATACAATGTTATAGATGTATATAATGCCACATCGAGAAGTAGGCGACGACACGCCAGGAATGTTGTAAAATATTACATTCGACATGTTAGGTTGCCTTAGGCTAGGATATATAACGTTATCGACGTATATAATGTCCCGATCGCGAAGTAGGCGACGACACGGCAGGAATGTTGTAAAACATTACATCCGAGATGTTAGGTTGCCTTATGCTAGGATATATATCGTTATAGACGTATACAATGTTTCCACCGAGAAGTAGGGACCGATATGCCAGGAATGTTGTAAAATATTACATCCCAGATGTTCGGTTGCCTTAGGTTATGATATATAACGTTATAGACGTATATAATGTTCCCATCGAGAAGCAGGCGACGACACGCCAGGAATGATGTAAAATATTACATTCGACATGTTAGGTCGCCTTAGGCTAGGATATATAACGTTATAGACGTATGCAATGTTCCCACCGAAAAGTACGGGCGGACATGCCTGGAATGTTGTCAACTATTACATTCGAGATGTTAGGTTGCCTTAGGTTAAGATATATATCGTTATAGACGTATACAATGTTTCCACCGAGAAGTAGGGACCGACATGCCAGGAATGTTGTAAAATATTACATCCGAGATGTTAGGTTGCCTTAGGTTAGGAAATACAATATTATAGAAGTATAGAATGTTCCCACCGAGATGTAGGGACCGACATGCCAGGAATGTTGTAAAGTATTACCTCCGAGATGTTAGGTTGCTTTACTTTAGGATATATATCGTTATAGACGTATATAATGTTCCTACCGAGACTTGAGGACCGACATGCCAGGAATCTTGTACAATATTACATCCCAGATGTTAGGTTGCGTTAGGTTAGGATATACATCATTATAGACGTATATAATGTCCCCATCGAGAAGCAGGAGACGACACGCCAGGAATGTTGTAAAATATCACACTCGACATGTTATGTGGCCTTAGGCTAGGATATATCACGTTATAGACGTATATAATGTTCCCACCGAGAAGTACGGGTGGACACGCCAGGAATGTTGTCAACTATTACATCCGAGATGTTAGGTTGCCTTAGGTTAGGATATATAACGTTATAGACGTATATAATGTCCCCATCCAGAAGTAGGCGACGACACGCCAGGAATGATGTACAATATTACATTCGATATGTTAGGTCGCCTTAGGCTAGGATATATAACGTTATAGACGTATACAATGTTCCCACCGAGAAGTACGGGCCTACACGCCAGGAATGTTGTCAACTATTAAATCCGAGGTGTTAGGTTGCCTTAGGCTAGGATATATAACGTTATAGACGTATATAATATTCCCACCGAAAAATAGGGGTCGACGCGTCAGGAATGTTGTAAAACATTACACCCGAGATGTTAGGTTCCCTTAGGTTAGGATATACAACGCTATAGACGTATATAATCTCCCCATCGAGAAGCAGGCGACGACACGCCAGAATGTTGTAAAATATTATATCCGATGTGTTAGGTTGCCTTAGGTTAGGATATACAATGTTATAGATGTATATAATGTCCCCATCGAGAAGCAGGCGACGACACGCCAGGAATGTTGTAAAATATTACATTCGACATGTTATGTGGCCTTAGGCTAGGATATATCACGTTATAGACGTATATAATGTTCCCACCGAGAAGTACGGGTGGACACGCCAGGTATGTTTTCAACTATTACATCCGAGATGTTAGGTTGCCTTAGGTTATGATATATAACGTTATAGACGTATATAATATTCCCACCGAGAAGTAGGGACTGACATGCCAGGAATGTTGTAAAATACTACATTCGACATGTTAGGCCGCCTTAGGCTAGGATATATAACGTTATAGAAGTATGTAATGTTACCACCGAGACGTAGGGACCGACATGCCGGGAATGTTGTAAAATATTACATCCCAGAAGTTAGGTTGCGTTAGGTTAGGATATACAACGATATAGACGTAGATAATGTCCCCATCGAGAAGCAGGCGACGACACGCCAGGAATGTTGTAAAATATTACATCCGAGATGTTAGGTTACCTTAGGCTAGGATATATAACTTTATAGACGTATATTATGTTCCCACCGAGAAATAGGGGCAGACGCGTCAGGAATGTTGTAAAATATTACACCCGAGATGTTAGGTTGCTTTAGGTTAGGATATATATCGTTATAGACGTATATAGTGTCCCCATCGAGAAGCAGGCGACGACACGCCAGGAATGATGTAAAATATTAAATCCCAGATGTTAGGTTGCGTTAGGTTAGGATATACAACATTATGGACGTTTATAATGTCCCCATCGAGAAGCAGGCGACGACACGCCAGGAATTTTGTAAAATATTACATCCGAGATGTTATGTTGCCTTACGTTAGGATATACAATGTTATAGATGTAAATAATGTCCCCAGCGTGAAGTAGGCGACGACACGCCAGGAATGTTGTAAAATATTACATTCGACATCTTAGGTTGCCTTAGGTTAGGATATACAACGTTATAGACGTATATAATGTCCCCGTCGAGAAGGAGGCGACGATACGCCAGGAATGTTGTAAAATATAACATCCGAGATGTTATGTTGCCTTACGTTAGGATATATAACGTTATAGACATATATAATGTTCCCACCGAAAAGTAGGAGCAGAAGCGACAGGAATGTTGTAAAGTAATACATCCGAGATGTTAGCTTGCCTTCCGTTAGGATATATATCGCTATTGGTGTATATGATGTTCCCACCGAGAAGTACGGACCGACATGACAGGAATGTTGTAAAATATTACATCGCAAATGTTAGGTTGCCTTAGGTTAGGATATACAACGTTATAGATGTACATAATGTCCCCATCGAGAAGCAGGCGACGACACGCCAGGAATGATGTAAAATATTAAATCCCAGATGTTAGGTTGCGTTAGGTTAGGATATACAACGTTATAGACGTATATAATGTCCCCATCGAGAAGCAGGCGACGACACGCCAAGAATGTTATCAACTATTACATCCGAGATGTTAGGTTGCCTTAGGTTAGGGTATACAACGTTATGGACGTATATAATGTCCCCATCGGGAAGTAGGGCCCGTCACGCCAGAAATGTTGTAAAATATTAATGTAGAGATGTTAGGTTGCCTTAGGTTATGATATATAACGTTATAGACATATATAATGTTCCCAGCGAGAAATAGGCGACGACACGCCAGGAATGTTGTAAAATATTACATCCCAGATGTTAGGTCGCCTTAGGCTAGGATATATAACGCTATAGAAGTATATAATGTTCCCACCGAAAAATAGGGGCCGACGCGTCAGGAATGTTGTAAAATATTACACCCGAGATGTTCGTTTCCCTTAGGTTAGGATATACAACGTTATAGACGTATAGAATGTTCAAACCGAGAAGTACGGACCGACGGGCCAGGAATTTTGTAAAATATTACATCCCAGATGTTAGTTTCCATTAGGTTAGGATATACAACGTTATAGACGTATAGAATGTTCAAACCGAGAAGTAGGGACCGACGTGCCAGGAATTTTGCAAAATATTACATCCCAGATGTTAGGTTCCCTTAGGTTAGGATATATATCGTTATAGACGTATATAATGTTCTCACCGAGACGTAGGGACCGACATGCCAGTAATGTTGTCAAATATTACATCCCAGATGTTAGGTTGCGTTAGGTCAGGATACACAACGTTACAGACGTATATAATGTCCCCATCGAGAAGCAGGCGACGACACGCCAGGAATTTTGTAAAATATTACATCCGAGATGTTATGTTGCCTTACGTTAGGATATATAACGTTATAGACGAATATAATGTTCCCACCGAAAAATAGGAGCCGACGCGCCAGGAATGTTGTAAAATATTACATCCGAGATGTTACGTTGCCTTAGGTTAGGATATACAACGTTATAGACGTATAGTATGTTCCCACCGAGATGTAGGGACCGACATGCCAGGAATGTTGTAAAATATTACATCCGAGATGTTAGGTTGCGTTAGGTTAGGATATACAACGTTATAGACGTATATAATGTCCCCATCGAGAAGCAGGCGACGACACGCCAGGAATGTTGTAAAATATTACATCCGAGATGTTAGGTTCCCTTCGGTTTGGATATATATCGTTATAGACGTGTATAATGTTCCTACCGAGACTTGGGGACCGATATGCCAGGAATCTTGTAAAATATTACATCCCAGATGTTAGGTTGCGTTAGGTTAGGGTATACAACGTTATAGACGTATATAATGTCCCTATCGAGAAGCAGGCGACGACACGCTAGGAATGTTGTAAAATATTACATTCGACATGTTAGGTTGCCTTAGGCTAGGATATATAACGTTATAGACGTATGTAATGTTACCACCGCGAAGTACGGGCCGACATTCCAGGAATGTTGTAATATATTACATCGCAGATGTTAGGTTGCCTTAGGTTAGGATATACAACGTTATAGACGTATATAATGTCCCCATCGAGAAGCAGGCGACGGCACGCCAGGAATGTTGTCAAATATTACATTCGAGATGTTAGGTTGCCTTAGGCTAGGACATATATCGTTATAGACGTATACAATGTTCCCAGCGAGACGAACGGACTGACATGCCAGGAATGTTGTAAAATATTACATCCTAGATGTTAGGTTGCATAAGGTTAGGATATACAACGTTATAGACGTATATAATGTCCCCATCGAGAAGCAGGCGAGAACACGCTGGGAACGTTGTAAAATATTACATTCGACATGTTAGGTCGCCTTCGGCTAGGATATGTAATGTTATAGACGCATATAACGTTACCACCGAGAAATACGGATCGACACGACAGGAATGATGTAAAATATTACATTCGACATGCTAGGCCGCCTTAGGCTAGGATATATAACGTTATAGACGTATATAGTATTCCCACCGAGAAATAGGGGCCGACGAGCCGTCAATGTTGTAAAATATAACATCCGAGATGTTATGTTGCCTTACGTTAGGATATATAACGTTATAGACGTATATAATGTTCCCACCGAAAAGTAGGAGCAGAAGCGACAGGAATGTTGTAAAGTAATACATCCGAGATGTTAGCTTGCCTTCCGTTAGGATATATATCGCTATTGGTGTATATGATGTTCCCACCGAGAAGTACGGACCGACATGACAGGAATGTTGTAAAATATAACATCGCAGATGTTAGGTTGCCTTAGGTTGAGATATACAACGTTATAGATGTATATAATGTCCCCATCGAGAAGCAGGCGACGACACGCCAGGAATGATGTAAAATATTAAATCCCAGATGTTAGGTTGCGTTAGGTTACGATATACAACGTTATAGACGTATATAATGTCCCCATCGAGAAGCAGGCGACGACACGCCAGGAATGTTATCAACTATTACATCCCAGATGTTAGGTTGCGTTAGGTTAGGATATACAACGTTATAGACGTATATAACGGCGCCATCGAGAAGTAGGCGACGACACGCCAGGAATGTTATAAAATATTACATTCGAGATGTTAGGTTCCCTTAGGTTAGGATATACAATGTTATAGATGTATATAATGTCCCCATCGAGAAGTAGGCGACGACACGCCAGGAATGTTGTAAAACATTACATCCGAGATGTTAGGTTGCCTTAGGCTAGGATATATATCGTTATAGACGTATACAATGTTTCCACCGAGACGTAGGCACCGACATGCAAGGAATGTTGTAAAATATTACATCCCAAATGTTAGGTTGCGTTAGGTTAGGATATACAACGTTATAGACGTATATAATCTCCCCATCGAGAAGCCGGCGACGACACGCCAGAATGTTGTAAAATATTACATCCGAGATGTTAGGTTGCCTTAGGTTAGGATATACAATGTTATAGATGTATATTATGTCCCTATCGAGAAGCAGGTGACGACACGCCAGGAATGTTGTAAAATATTACATTCGACATGTTAGGTTGCCTTAGACTAGGATATATAACGTTATAGACGTATATAATGTTCCCACCGAAAAATAGGGGCCGACGCGTCAGGAATGTTGTAAAATATTACATTCGACATGTTAGCTGGTCTTAGGCTAGGATATACAACGTTATAGACGTATGTAATGTTCCCACCGAGAAGTACGGGCGTACACGCCAGGAATTTTGCCAACTATTACATCCGAGATGTTAGGTTGCCTTAGGTTAGGATATATAACGTTATAGACGTATATAATGTCCCCATTCAGAAGTAGGCGACGACACGCCAGGAATATTATATCCCAGATGTTAGGTTGCGTTAGGTTAGGATACACAACGTTATAGACGTATATAATGTTCCCATCGAGAAGCAGGCGACGACACGCCAGGAATGATGTAAAATATTACATTCGATATGTTAGGTCGCCTTAGGCTAGGATATATAACGTTATAGACGTATACAATGTTCCCAACGAGAAGTACGGGCCTACACGCCAGGAATGTTGTCAACTATTACATCCGAGGTGTTAGGTTGCCTTGGGTCAGGATATATATCGTTATAGACGTATATAATGTTCCCACCGAGACGTAGGCACCGACATGCAAGGAATGTTGTAAAATATTACATCCCAAATGTTAGGTTGCGTTAGGTTAGGATATACAACGTTATAGACGTTTATAATCTCCCCATCGAGAAGCCGGCGACGACACGCCAAAATGTTGTAAAATATTACATCCGAGATGTTTGGTTGCGGTAGGTTAGGATATACAACGTTATAGACGTATATAATGTCCCCATCGAGAAGCAGGCAACGACACGCCAGGAATGTTGTAAAATATTCCATCCGAGATGTTAGGTTGCCTTGGGTTAGGATATACAATGTTATAGATGTATATAATGTCCACATCGAGAAGTAGGCGACGACACGCCAGGAATGTTGTAAAATATTACATTCGACATGTTAGGTTGCCTTAGGCTAGGATATATAACGTTATCGACGTATATAATGTCCCGATCGCGAAGTAGGCGACGACACGGCAGGAATGTTGTAAAACATTACATCCGAGATGTTAGGTTGCCTTATGCTAGGATATATATCGTTATAGACGTATACAATGTTTCCACCGAGAAGTAGGGACCGATATGCCAGGAATGTTGTAAAATATTACATCCCAGATGTTCGGTTGCCTTAGGTTATGATATATAACGTTATAGACGTATATAATGTTCCCATCGAGAAGCAGGCGACGACACGCCAGGAATGATGTAAAATATTACATTCGACATGTTAGGTCGCCTTAGGCTAGGATATATAACGTTATAGACGTATGCAATGTTCCCACCGAAAAGTACGGGCGGACATGCCTGGAATGTTGTCAACTATTACATTCGAGATGTTAGGTTGCCTTAGGTTAAGATATATATCGTTATAGACGTATACAATGTTTCCACCGAGAAGTAGGGACCGACATGCCAGGAATGTTGTAAAATATTACATCCGAGATGTTAGGTTGCCTTAGGTTAGGAAATACAATATTATAGAAGTATAGAATGTTCCCACCGAGATGTAGGGACCGACATGCCAGGAATGTTGTAAAGTATTACCTCCGAGATGTTAGGTTGCTTTACTTTAGGATATATATCGTTATAGACGTATATAATGTTCCTACCGAGACTTGAGGACCGACATGCCAGGAATCTTGTACAATATTACATCCCAGATGTTAGGTTGCGTTAGGTTAGGATATACATCATTATAGACGTATATAATGTCCCCATCGAGAAGCAGGAGACGACACGCCAGGAATGTTGTAAAATATCACACTCGACATGTTATGTGGCCTTAGGCTAGGATATATCACGTTATAGACGTATATAATGTTCCCACCGAGAAGTACGGGTGGACACGCCAGGAATGTTGTCAACTATTACATCCGAGATGTTAGGTTGCCTTAGGTTAGGATATATAACGTTATAGACGTATATAATGTCCCCATCCAGAAGTAGGCGACGACACGCCAGGAATGATGTACAATATTACATTCGATATGTTAGGTCGCCTTAGGCTAGGATATATAACGTTATAGACGTATACAATGTTCCCACCGAGAAGTACGGGCCTACACGCCAGGAATGTTGTCAACTATTAAATCCGAGGTGTTAGGTTGCCTTAGGCTAGGATATATAACGTTATAGACGTATATAATATTCCCACCGAAAAATAGGGGTCGACGCGTCAGGAATGTTGTAAAACATTACACCCGAGATGTTAGGTTCCCTTAGGTTAGGATATACAACGCTATAGACGTATATAATCTCCCCATCGAGAAGCAGGCGACGACACGCCAGAATGTTGTAAAATATTATATCCGATGTGTTAGGTTGCCTTAGGTTAGGATATACAATGTTATAGATGTATATAATGTCCCCATCGAGAAGCAGGCGACGACACGCCAGGAATGTTGTAAAATATTACATTCGACATGTTATGTGGCCTTAGGCTAGGATATATCACGTTATAGACGTATATAATGTTCCCACCGAGAAGTACGGGTGGACACGCCAGGTATGTTTTCAACTATTACATCCGAGATGTTAGGTTGCCTTAGGTTATGATATATAACGTTATAGACGTATATAATATTCCCACCGAGAAGTAGGGACTGACATGCCAGGAATGTTGTAAAATACTACATTCGACATGTTAGGCCGCCTTAGGCTAGGATATATAACGTTATAGAAGTATGTAATGTTACCACCGAGACGTAGGGACCGACATGCCGGGAATGTTGTAAAATATTACATCCCAGAAGTTAGGTTGCGTTAGGTTAGGATATACAACGATATAGACGTAGATAATGTCCCCATCGAGAAGCAGGCGACGACACGCCAGGAATGTTGTAAAATATTACATCCGAGATGTTAGGTTACCTTAGGCTAGGATATATAACTTTATAGACGTATATTATGTTCCCACCGAGAAATAGGGGCAGACGCGTCAGGAATGTTGTAAAATATTACACCCGAGATGTTAGGTTGCTTTAGGTTAGGATATATATCGTTATAGACGTATATAGTGTCCCCATCGAGAAGCAGGCGACGACACGCCAGGAATGATGTAAAATATTAAATCCCAGATGTTAGGTTGCGTTAGGTTAGGATATACAACATTATGGACGTTTATAATGTCCCCATCGAGAAGCAGGCGACGACACGCCAGGAATTTTGTAAAATATTACATCCGAGATGTTATGTTGCCTTACGTTAGGATATACAATGTTATAGATGTAAATAATGTCCCCAGCGTGAAGTAGGCGACGACACGCCAGGAATGTTGTAAAATATTACATTCGACATCTTAGGTTGCCTTAGGTTAGGATATACAACGTTATAGACGTATATAATGTCCCCGTCGAGAAGGAGGCGACGATACGCCAGGAATGTTGTAAAATATAACATCCGAGATGTTATGTTGCCTTACGTTAGGATATATAACGTTATAGACATATATAATGTTCCCACCGAAAAGTAGGAGCAGAAGCGACAGGAATGTTGTAAAGTAATACATCCGAGATGTTAGCTTGCCTTCCGTTAGGATATATATCGCTATTGGTGTATATGATGTTCCCACCGAGAAGTACGGACCGACATGACAGGAATGTTGTAAAATATTACATCGCAAATGTTAGGTTGCCTTAGGTTAGGATATACAACGTTATAGATGTACATAATGTCCCCATCGAGAAGCAGGCGACGACACGCCAGGAATGATGTAAAATATTAAATCCCAGATGTTAGGTTGCGTTAGGTTAGGATATACAACGTTATAGACGTATATAATGTCCCCATCGAGAAGCAGGCGACGACACGCCAGGAATGTTATCAACTATTACATCCGAGATGTTAGGTTGCCTTAGGTTAGGGTATACAACGTTATGGACGTATATAATGTCCCCATCGGGAAGTAGGGCCCGTCACGCCAGAAATGTTGTAAAATATTAATGTAGAGATGTTAGGTTGCCTTAGGTTATGATATATAACGTTATAGACATATATAATGTTCCCAGCGAGAAATAGGCGACGACACGCCAGGAATGTTGTAAAATATTACATCCCAGATGTTAGGTCGCCTTAGGCTAGGATATATAACGCTATAGAAGTATATAATGTTCCCACCGAAAAATAGGGGCCGACGCGTCAGGAATGTTGTAAAATATTACACCCGAGATGTTCGTTTCCCTTAGGTTAGGATATACAACGTTATAGACGTATAGAATGTTCAAACCGAGAAGTACGGACCGACGGGCCAGGAATTTTGTAAAATATTACATCCCAGATGTTAGTTTCCATTAGGTTAGGATATACAACGTTATAGACGTATAGAATGTTCAAACCGAGAAGTAGGGACCGACGTGCCAGGAATTTTGCAAAATATTACATCCCAGATGTTAGGTTCCCTTAGGTTAGGATATATATCGTTATAGACGTATATAATGTTCTCACCGAGACGTAGGGACCGACATGCCAGTAATGTTGTCAAATATTACATCCCAGATGTTAGGTTGCGTTAGGTCAGGATACACAACGTTACAGACGTATATAATGTCCCCATCGAGAAGCAGGCGACGACACGCCAGGAATTTTGTAAAATATTACATCCGAGATGTTATGTTGCCTTACGTTAGGATATATAACGTTATAGACGAATATAATGTTCCCACCGAAAAATAGGAGCCGACGCGCCAGGAATGTTGTAAAATATTACATCCGAGATGTTACGTTGCCTTAGGTTAGGATATACAACGTTATAGACGTATAGTATGTTCCCACCGAGATGTAGGGACCGACATGCCAGGAATGTTGTAAAATATTACATCCGAGATGTTAGGCTGCCTTAGGTTAGGATATACAAAGTTGTAGATGTATATAATGTCCCCATCCAGAAGTAGCCGACTACACGACAGGAGTGTTGTAAAATATTACATTCGACATGTCAGGTTGCCTTAGACTAGGATATATAACGTTATAGACGTATATAATGTTCCCACCGAAAAATAGGGGCCGACGCGTCAGGAATGTTGTAAAATATTACATTCGACATGTTAGGTTGACTTAGGCTAGGATATATAACGTTATAGACGTATGTAATGTTACCACCGAGAAGTACGGGCCGACACGCCAGGAATGTTATCAACTATTACATCCGACATGTTAGGTCGCCTTAGGCTAGGATATATAACGTTATAGACGTATATAATGTGCCCACCGAGAAATAGGGGCCGACGCGTCAGGAATGTTGTAAAATATTACACCCGAGATGTTAGGTTCCCTTAGGTTAGGATATGCAACGTTATAGACGTATAGAATGTACCCATCGAGACGTAGGCGCCGACATGCCAGGAATGTTGTAAAATAATACATCCCAGATGTTAGGTTGCGTTAGGTTAGGATATACAACGTTATGGACGTATATAATGCACCCATCGAGAAGTAGGCGACGACATGCCAGGAATGTTGTAAAATATTACATTCGGCATGTTAGGTTGCCTTAGGCTAGGATACATAACGTTATAGACGAATATATTGTTGCCACCGAGAACTACGGGCCGACACGCCAGGAATGATGTAAAATATTACTTCCGAGATGTTACGTTGCCTTCGGTTAGGATATATATCGCTATAAACGTATATGATGTTCCCACCGAGAAGTACGGACCGACATGCCGGCAATGTTGTCAAATATTACATCCGAGATGTTAGGTTGCCTTAGGCTAGGATATATAACGTTATAGACGTATATACTGTTCCCACCGAAAAATAGGGACCGACGCGTCAGGAATTTTGTAAAATATCACACCCGAGATGTTAGGTTCCCTTAGGTTAGGATATACAACGTTATAGACGTATAGAATGTTCCAACCGAGAAGTAGGGACCGACACGCCAGGAATGTTGTAATATATTACATCCGAGATGTTAGGTTCCCTTAAGGTTGGATATATAGCGTTATAGACGTATATAACGTTCCCACCGAGACGTAGGGACCGACATCCCAGGAATGTTGTAAAATATTACATCCCAGTTGTTATGTTGCGTTAGGTTAGGATATACAACGTTATAGACGTATATAATGTCCCGATCGGGAAGCAGGCGACGACACGCCAGGAATGTTGTCAAATATTACATTCGAAATGTTAGGTTGCCTTAGGCTAGGACATATATCGTTATAGACGTATACAATGTTCCCACCGAGAAGTAGGGACCGACATGCCAGGAATGTTGTAAAAGAATACATTCGAGATGTTAGGTTGCCTTAGGTTAGCATATACAACGTTATAGATGTATATAATATCCCCATGGAGAAGTAGGCGACGACACGCCAGGAATGTTGTAAAATATTACATCCGAGATGTTAGGTTGCGTTAGGTTAGGATATACATCGTTATAGACGTATATAATGTTCCCAGCGAGACGAACGGACTGACATGCCAGGAATGTTGTAAAATATTACATCCTAGATGTTAGGTTGCATTAGGTTAGGATATACAACGTTATAGACGTATATAATGTCCCCATCGAGAAGCAGGCGAGAACACGCTGGGAACGTTGTAAAATATTACATTCGACATGTTAGGTCCCCTTCGGCTAGGATATGTAATGTTATAGACGCATATAACGTTACCACCGAGAGCTACGGGTCGACACGACAGGAATGATGTAAAATATTACATTCGACATGCTAGGCCGCCTTAGGCTAGGATATATAACGTTATAGACGTATATAATATTCCCACCGAGAAATAGGGGCCGACGCGTCAGGAATGTTTAAAATATTACATCCCAAATGTTAGGTTGCGTTAGGTTAGGATATACAACGTTATAGACGTATATAATGTCCCCGTCGAGAAGGAGGCGACGATACGCCAGGAATGTTGTAAAATATAACATCCGAGATGTTATGTTGCCTTACGTTAGGATATCTAACGTTATAGACGTATATAATGTTCCCACCGAAAAGTAGGAGCAGAAGCGACAGGAATGTTGTAAAGTAATACATCCGAGATGTTAGCTTGCCTTCCGTTAGGATATATATCGCTATTGGTGTATATGATGTTCCCACCGAGAAGTACGGACCGACATGACAGGAATGTTGTAAAATATTACATCGCAGATGTTAGGTTGCGTTAGGTTAGGATATACAACGTTATAGACGTATATAATGTCCCCATCGAGAAGCAGGCGAAGACACGCGAGGAATGTTATCAACTATTACATCCGAGATGTTAGGTTGCCTTAGGTTAGGGTATACAACGTTATGGACGTATATAATGTCCCCATCGGGAAGTAGGGGCCGTCACGCCAGGAATGTTGTAAAATATTACGGTAGAGATGTTAGGTTGCCTTAGGTTATGATATATAACGTTATAGACATATATAATGTTCCCAGCGGGAGATGGGCGACGACACGCCAGGAATGTTGTAAAATATTACATCCCAGATGTTAGGTCGCCTTAGGCTAGGATATATAACGTTATAGAAGTATATAATGTTCCCACCGAAAAATAGGGGCCGACGCGTCAGGAATGTTGTAAAATATTACACCCGAGATGTTACATTCCCTTAGATTAGGATATACAACGTTACAGACGTATAGTATGTTCTCACCGAGATGTAGGGACCGACATGCCAGGAATGTTGTAAAATATTACATCCGAGATGTTAGCCTGCCTTAGGTTAGGATATACAAAGTTATAGATGTATATAATGTCCCCATCCAGAAGTAGGCGACTACACGACAGGAGTGTTGTAAAATATTACATTCGACATGTCAGGTTGCCTTAGACTAGGATATATAACGTTATAGACGTATATAATGTTCCCACCGAAAAATAGGGGCCGACGCGTCAGGAATGTTGTAAAATATTACAGTCGACATGTTAGGTGGCCTTAGGCTAGGATATATAACGTTATAGACGTATATAATGTTCCCACCGAGACGTAGGCACCGACATGCAAGGAATGTTGTAAAATATTACATCCCAAATGTTAGGTTGCGTTAGGTTAGGATATACAAAGTTATAGACGTATATAATCTCACCATCGAGAAGCAGGCGACGACACGCCAGAATGTTGTAAAATATTACATCCGAGATGTTAGGTTGCCTTAGGTTAGGATATACAATGTTATAGATGTAAATAATGTCCCCATCGTGAAGTAGGCGACGACACGCCAGGAATGTTGTAAAATATTACATTCGACATCTTAGGTTGCCTTAGGCTAGGATATATACCGTTATAGACGTATATAATGTTCCCACCGAAAAATAGGGGCCGTCGAGTCAGGAATGTTGTAAAATATTACACCCGAGATGTTAGGTTCCCTTAGGTTAGGATATACAACGTTATAGACGTATAGTATGTTCCCACCGAGATGTAGGGACCGACATGCCAGGAATGTTGTAAAATATTACATCTGAGATGTTAGGTTGCTCTAGGTTAGGACATATATCATTATAGACGTACATAATGTCCAGATCGAGACGTGGGGACCGACAAGCCAGAATGTTGTAAAATATTACATCCGAGATGTTGGGTCGCCTTAGGTTAGCATATACAACGTTATAGATGTATTTAATGTCCCCATCGAGAAGTAGGCGACGACACGCCAGGAATGTTGTAAAATATTACATCCGAGATGTTAGGTTGCGTTAGGTTAGGATATATATCGTTATAGACGTATATAATGTTCCCAGCCAGACGTAGGGACTGACATGCCAGGAATGTTGTAAAATATTACATCCTAGATGTTAGGTTGCATTAGGTTAGGATATACAACGTTATAGACGTACATAATGTCCCCATCGAGAAGCAGGCGACGACACGCCAGGAACGTTGTAAAATATTACATTCGACATGTTAGGTCGCCTTAGGCTACGATATGTAACGTTATAGACGCATATAATGTTACCACCGAGAAATACGGTTCGACACGACAGGAATGATGTAAAATATTACATTCGACATGGTAGGTCGCCTTAGGCTAGAATATATAACGCTATAGACGTATATAATGGTCCAACCGAGAAATAGGGGCCGACGCGTCAGGAATGTTGTAAAATACTACACCCGAGCTGTTAGGTTCCCTTAGGTTAGGATATACAACTTTATAGACGTATAGAATGTTCCCACCGAGACGTAGGGACCGACATACCAGGAATGTTGTAAAATATTCCATCGCAGATATAAGGTTGCGTTAGGTTAGGATATACAACGTTATAGACGTATATAATGTCCCCATCGAGAAGCAGGCGACGACACGCCAGGAATGATGTAAAATATTAAATCCCGGATGTTAGGTTGCGTTAGGTTAGGATTTACAACGTTATAGACGTATATAATGTCCCCATCGAGAAGCAGGCGACGACACGCCAGGAATGTTGTAAAATATTACATCCGAGATGTTAGATTGCTTAGGCTAGGATATATATCGTTATAGACGTATACAATGTTCCCACCGAGAAGTGGGGACCGACATGCCGGGAATGTTGTAAAATATTACATCTGAGATGTTAGGTTGCTTTAGGTTAGGACATATATCGATATAGACGTATATAATGTCCAGATCGAGACGTGGGGACCGACAAGCCAGAATGTTGTAAAATATTACATCCGAGATGTTGGGTTGCCTTAGGTTAGGATATACAACGTTATAGATGTATTTAATGTCCCCATCGAGAAGTAGGCGACGACACGCCAGGAATGTTGTAAAATACTACATCCGAGATGTTATGTTCCCTTAAGTTTGAATATATAGCGTTATAGACGTATATAACGTTCCCACCGAGACGTAGGGACCGACATCCCAAGAATGTTGTAAAATATTACATCCCAGTTGTTACGTTGCGTTAGGTTAGGATATACAACGTTATTGACGTGTATAATGTCCCCATCGAGAAGCAGGCGACGACACGCCAGGAATGTTGTAAAATATTACATCCGAGATGTTAGGTTGCGTTAGGTTAGGATATATATCGTTATAGACGTATATAATGTTCCCAGCCAGACGTAGGGACTGACATGCCAGGAATGTTGTAAAATATTACATCCTAGATGTTAGGTTGCATTAGGTTAGGATATACAACGTTATAGACGTATACAATGTTCCCACCGTGAAGTAGGGATCGACATGCCAGGAATGTTGTGAAATATTACATCCGAGATGTTAGGTTGCTTTAGGTTAGGACATATATCGTTATAGACGTATATAATGTCCAGATCGAGACGTGGGGACCGACAAGCCAGAATGTTGTAAAATATTACATCCGAGATGTTGGGTTGCCTTAGGTTAGGATATACAACGTTATAGATGTATTTAATGTCCCCATCGAAAAGTAGGCGACGACACGCCAGGAATGTTGTAAAATATTACTTCCGAGATGTTAGGTTGCGTTAGGTTAAGATATATATCGTTATAGACGTATATAATGTTCCCAGCCAGACGTAGGGACTGACATGCCAGGAATGTTGTAAAATATTACATCCTAGATGTTAGGTTGCATTAGGTTAGGATATATGACGTTATAGATGTATTCAATGTCCCCATCGAGAAGTAGGCGGCGACACGCCAGGAACGTTGTAAAATATTACATTCGACATGTTAGGTCGCCTTAGGCTACGATATGTAACGTTATAGACGCATATAATATTACCACCGAGAAATACGGGTTGACACGACAGGAATGATGTAAAATATTACATTCGACATGCTAGGTCGCCTTAGGCTAGGATATATAACGTTAAAGACGTATATAAAGTTCCCACCGAGAAATAGGTGCCGACGCGTCGGGAATGTTGTAAAATATTACATCCCAGATGTTAGGTTGCGTTAGGTTAGGATATACAACGTTATAGACGTATATAATGTCCCCATCAAGAAGCAGGCGTCGACACGCCAGGAATGTTGTAAAATATTACATCCCAGATGTTAGGTTTCGTTAGGTTAGGATATACAACGTTATAGACATATATAATGTCCCCACCGAGAAGCAGGCGACAACACGCCAGGGATGTTGTAACATATTACATTCGGCATGTTAGGTTGCCTTAGGCTAGAATACATAACGTTATAGACGTATACAATGTTACCACCGAGATCTACGGGCCGACACGCCAGGAATGATGTGAAATATTACATTCGACATGTCAGGTCGCCTTAGGCTAGGATATATAACGCTATAGACGTATATAATGGTCCCACCGAGAAATAGGGGCCGACGCGTCAGGAATGTTGTAAAATACTACACCCGAGGTGTTAGGTTCCCTTAGGTTAGGATATAAAACGTTATAGACGTATAGAATGTTCCCACCGAGACGTAGGGACCGACATCCCAGGAATGTTGTATAATATTACATCCCAGTTGTTACGTTGCGTTAGGTTAGGATATACAACGTTATAGACGTGTATAATGTCCCCATCGACAAGCAGGCGACGACACGCCAGGAATGTTGTCAAATATTACATCCGAGATGTTATGTTGCCTTACGTTAGGATATGCAACGTTATAGACTTGTATAATGTTCCCACCGAAAAGTGGGATCCGACGCGACAGGAATGTTGTAAAATATTACATCCGAGATATTAGGTTGCCTTCGGTTAGGATATATATCGCTATAGACGTATATGATTTTGACACCCACAAGTACGGGCTAGCAGGCCAGCAATGTTGTCAAATATTACATTCGAGATGTTAGGTTTCCTTAGGCTAGGATATATAACGTTATAGACGTATATAATGTTACCACCGAGAACTACGGGCCGAAATGCCAGGAATGTTGTAAAATTTTACATCCGAGATGTTAGGTTGCCTTAGGCTAGGCTAAACCACGTTATAGATGTATATAATGTCCCCATCCAGAAGTAGGCGACGACGCGTCAGGAATGTTGTAAAATGTTACACCCGAGATGTTAGGTTCCCTTAGGTTAGGATATACAACGTTATAGACGTATAGAATGTTCCCACCGAGAAGTACGGGCGGACATGTCAGGAATGTTGTAAAATATTACATCCTAGATGTTAGGTTGCATTAGGTTAGGATATACAACGTTATAGACGTACATAATGTCCCCATCGAGAAGCAGGCGACGACACGCCAGGAACGTTGTAAAATATTACATTCGACATGTTAGGTCGCCTTAGGCTACGATATGTAACGTTATAGACGCATATAATGTTACCACCGAGAAATACGGTTCGACACGACAGGAATGATGTAAAATATTACATTCGACATGCTAGGTCGCCTTAGGCTAGGATATATTACGCTATAGACGTATATAATGGTCCAACCGAGAAATAGGGGCCGACGCGTCAGGAATGTTGTAAAATACTACACCCGAGATGTTAGGTTCCCTTAGGTTAGGATATACAACGTTATAGACGTATAGAATGTTCCCACAGAGACGTAGGGACCGACATGCCAGGAATGTTGTAAAATATTACATCCCAGATTTTAGGTTGCGTTAGGTTAGGATATACAACGTTAAAGACGTATATAATGTCCCCATCGAGAAGCAGGCGACGACACGCCAGGAATGATGTGAAATATTACATCCGAGATGTTAGGTTGCGTTAGGTTAGGATATACAACGTTATAGACGTATATAATGTCCCCATCGAGAAGCAGGCGACGACACGCCAGGAATGTTGTAAAATATTAGATCCGAGATGTTAGATTGCTTAGGCTAGGATACACAACGTTATAAACGTATATAATGTCCCCATCGAGAAGCAGGCGACGACACGCCAGGAATGTTGTAAAATATAGATATAATGTTCCCGCCGAAAAGTAGGAGCCGAAGCGCCAGGAATGTTGTAAAATATGACATCCGAGATGTTAGTTTCCCTTAAGTTTGGATATATATCGTTATAGACGGATATAACGTTCCTACCGAGACGTAGGGACCGGCATGCCAGGAATGGTGTAAAATATTACATCCCAGATGTTAGGTTGCGTTAGGTTAGGATATACAACGTTATAGACGTATATAATGTCCCCATCGAGAAGCAGGCGACGACACGCCAGGAATGTTGTAAAATATTACATCCGAGATGTTAGTTTGCCTTAGGTTAGGATATACAACGTTATAGACGTATATAATGAACCCATCGAGAAGCTGGCGACGACACGCCAGGAATGTTGTAAAATATTATATCCGAGATGTTATGTTGCCTTACGTTAGGATATTTAACGTTATAGACGTATATAATGTTCGCACCGACAAGTACGAGCCGACACGCCAGGAATGTTGTAAACTATTACGATAGAGATGTTAGATTGCTTACGCTAGGATATACAACGTTATAGACGTATATAATGTCCCCATCGAGAAGCAGGCGACGACACGCCAGGAATGTTGTGAAATATAACATCCGAGATGTTGTGTTGCCTAACGTTAGGATATGTAACGTTATAGACGTATATAATGTTCCCACCGAAAAGTAGGAGCCGAAGCGCCAGGAATGTTGTAAAATATTACATCCGAGATGTTAGTTTCCCTTAAGTTTGGATATATATCGTTATAGATGTATATAATGTCCAGATCGAGACGTGGGGACTGACAAGCCAGAATGTTGTAAAATATTACATCCGAGATGTTATGTTGCCTTACGTTAGGATATGTAACGTTATAGACGTATATAATGTTCCCACCGAGACGTAGGGACCGACATGCTAGGAATGTTGTAAAATATTACATCCCAGGTGTTAGGTTGCGTTAGGTTAGGATATACAACGTTATAGACGTATATAATGTCCCCATCGAGAAGCAGGCGACGACACGCCAGGAATGTTGTAAAATATTACATCCGAGATGTTAGATTGCTTACGCTAGGATATACAACGTTATAGATGTATATAATGTCCCCATCGAGAAGCAGGCGACGACACGCCAGGATTGTTGTAAAATATAACATCCGAGATGTTATGTTGCCTTACGTTAGGATATGTAACGTTATAGACGTATATAATGTTCCCACCGAAAAGTAGGAGCCGAAGCGCCAGGAATGTTGTAAAATATGACATCCGAGATGTTAGTTTCCCTTAAGTTTGGATATATATCGTTATAGACGTATATAACGTTCCCACCGAGACGTAGGGACCGACATGCCAGGAATGTTGTAAAATATTACATCCCAGATGTTAGGTTGCGTTAAGTTAGGATATACAACGTTATAGACGTATATAATGTCCCCATCGAGAAGCAGGCGACGACACGCCAGGAATGTTGTAAAATATAACATCCGAGATGTTATGTTGCCTTACGTTAGGATATGTAACCTTATAGAAGTATATAATTTTCCCACCGAAAAGTAGGAGCCGAAGCGCCAGGAATGTTGTAAAATATTACATCCGAGATGTTAGTTTCCCTTAAGTTTGGATATATATCGTTATAGACGTATATAATGTCCAGATCGAGACGTGGGGACCGACAAGCCAGAATGTTGTAAAATATTACATCCGAGATGTTATGTTGCCTTACGTTAGGATATGTAACGTTATAGACGTATATATTGTTCCCACCGAGACGTAGGGACCGACATGCCAGGAATGTTGTAAAATATTACATCCCAGCTGTTAGTTTGCCTTAGGTTAGGATATACAACGTTATAGACGTATATAATGACCCCATCGCGAAGCAGGCGACGACACGCCAGGAATGTTGTAAAATATTATATCCGAGATGTTATGTTGCCTTACGTTAGGATATATAACGTTATAGACGTATATAATGTTCGCACCGAGAAGTACGAGCCGACGCGCCAGGAATGTTGTAAACTATTACGGTAGAGATTTTAGGTTGCCTTAGGTTATGATATATAACGTTATAGACGTATATAATGTTCCCACCGAGAAATAGGGGCCGACGCGTCAGGAATGTTGTAAAATATTAAACCCGAGATGTTAGGTTGCCTTAGGCTAGGATATACAACGTTATAGACGTATATAATATTCCCACCGAGAAATAGGGGCCGACATGCCAGGAATGTTGTAAAATATTACATCCCAAAAGTTAGGTTGCGTTAGGTTAGGATATACAACGTTATAGACGTATATAATGTCCCCGTCGAGAAACAGGCGACGACACGCCAGGAATGTTGTAAAATATTACATCCGAGATGTTATGTTGCCTTACGTTAGGATATGTAACGTTATAGACGTATATAAAATTCCCACCGAAAAGTAGGAGCCGAAGCGCCTGGAATGTTATAAAATATTACATCCGAGATGTTAGTTTCCCTTAAGTTTGGATATATATCGTTATAAACGTATATAACGTTCCCACCGAGACGTAGGGACCGAAATGCCAGGAATGTTGTAAAATATTACATCCCAGATGTTAGGTTGCGTTAGGTTAGGATATACAACGTTATAGACGTATATAATGTCCCCATCGAGAAGCAGGCGACGACACGCCAGGAATGTTGTAAAATATTACATGCGAGATGTTAGTTTGCTTAGGCTAGGATATACAACGTTATAGACGTATATAATGTCCCCATCGAGAAGCAGGCGACGACACGCCAGGAATGTTGTAAAATATAACATCCGAGATGTTATATGGCCTTCCGTTAGGATATGTAACGTTATAGACGAATATAATGTTCCCACCGAAAAGTAGGCGACGACACGCCAGGACTGTTGTAAAATATAACATCCGAGATGTTATGTTGCCTTACGTTAGGATATGTAACGTTATATACGTATATAATGTTCCCACCGAAAAGTAGGAGCCGAAGCGCCAGGAATGTTGTAAAATATTACATCCGAGATGTTAGTTTCCCTTAAGTTTGGATATATATCGTTATAGATGTATATAATGTCCAGATCGAGACGTGGGGACTGACAAGCCAGAATGTTGTAAAATATTACATCCGAGATGTTAGTTTCACTTAAGTTTGGATATATATCGTTATGGACGTATATAATGTCCAGATCGAGACGTGGGGACTGACAGGCCAGAATGTTGTAAAATATTACATCCGAGATGTTAGTTTCCCTTAAGATTGGATATATATCGTTATGGACGTATATAATGTCCAGATCGAGACGTGGGGACCGACAAGCCAGAATGTTGTAAAATATTACATCCGAGATGTTATGTTGCCTTACCTTAGGATATGTAACGTTATAGACGTATATAATGTTCCCACCGAGACGTAGGGACCGAAATGCCAGGAATGTTGTAAAATATTACATCCCAGATGTTAGGTTGCGTTAGGTTAGGATATGCAACGTTATAGACGTATATAATGTCCCCATCGAGAAGCAGGCGACGACACGCCAGGAATGTTGTAAAATATTACATCCGAGATGTTAGATTGCTTACGCTAGGATATACAACGTTATAGATGTATATAATGTCCCCATCGAGAAGCAGGCGACGACACGCCAGGATTGTTGTAAAATATAACATCCGAGATGTTATGTTGCCTTACGTTAGGATATGTAACGTTATAGACGTATATAATGTTCCCACCGAAAAGTAGGAGCCGAAGCGCCAGGAATGTTGTAAAATATTACATCCGAGATGTTAGTTTCCCTTAAGTTTGGATATATATCGTTATAGATGTATATAATGTCCAGATCGAGACGTGGGGCTGACAAGCCAGAATGTTGTAAAACATTACATCCGAGATGTTAGGTTGCCTTAGGTTAGGATATACAACGTTATAGACGTATGTAATGACCCCATCGAGAAGCAGGCGACGACACGCCAGGAATGTTGTAAAATATAACATCCGAAATGTTATGTTGCCTTACGTTAGGATATGTAACGTTATAGACGTATATAATGTTCCCACCGAAAAGTAGGAGCCGAAGCGACAGGAATGTTGTAAAATATGACATCCGAGATGTTAGTTTCCCTTAAGTTTGGATATATATCGTTATAGACGTATATAACGTTCCCACCGAGACGTAGGGACCGACATGCCAGGAATGTTGTAAAATATTACATCCCAGATGTTAGGTTGCGTTAAGTTAGGATATACAACGTTATAGACGTATATAATGTCCCCATCGAGAAGCAGGCGACGACACGCCAGGAATGTTGTAAAATATAACATCCGAGATGTTATGTTGCCTTACGTTAGGATATGTAACGTTATAGAAGTATATAATTTTCCCACCGAAAAGTAGGAGCCGAAGCGCCAGGAATGTTGTAAAATATTACATCCGAGATGTTAGTTTCCCTTAAGTTTGGATATATATCGTTATAGACGTATATAATGTCCAGATCGAGACGTGGGGCTGACAAGCCAGAATGTTGTAAAACATTACATCCGAGATGTTAGGTTGCCTTAGGTTAGGATATACAACGTTATAGACGTATGTAATGACCCCTTCGAGAAGCAGGCGACGACACGCCAGGAATGTTGTAAAATATAACATCCGAAATGTTATGTTGCCTTACGTTAGGATATGTAACGTTATAGACGTATATAATGTTCCCACCGAAAAGTAGGAGCCGAAGCGACAGGAATGTTGTAAAATATGACATCCGAGATGTTAGTTTCCCTTAAGTTTGGATATATATCGTTATAGACGTATATAACGTTCCCACCGAGACGTAGGGACCGACATGCCAGGAATGTTGTAAAATATTACATCCCAGATGTTAGGTTGCGTTAGGTTAGGATATACAACGTTATAGACGTATATAATGTCCCCATCGCGAAGCAGGCGACGACACGCCAGGAATGTTGTAAAATATTATATCCGAGATGTTATGTTGCCTTACGTTAGGATATATAACGTTATAGACGTATATAATGTTCGCACCGAGAAGTACGAGCCGACACGCCAGGAATGTTGTAAACTATTACGGTAGAGATTTTAGGTTGCCTTAGGTTATGATATATAACGTTATAGACGTATATAATGTTCCCACCGAGAAATAGGGGCCGACGCGTCAGGAATGTTGTAAAATATTAAACCCGAGATGTTAGGTTGCCTTAGGCTAGGATATACAACGTTATAGACGTATATAATATTCCCACCGAGAAATAGGGGCCGACATGCCAGGAATGTTGTAAAATATTACATCCCAAAAGTTAGGTTGCGTTAGGTTAGGATATACAACGTTATAGACGTATATAATGTCCCCATCGAGAAGCAGGCGACGACACGCCAGGAATGTTGTAAAATATTACATCCGAGATGTTATGTTGCCTTACGTTAGGATATGTAACGTTATAGACGTATATAATGTTCCCACCGAAAAGTAGGAGCCGAAGCGCCAGGAATGTTGTAAAATATTACATCCGAGATGTTAGTTTCCCTTAAGTTTGGATATATATCGTTATAGATGTATATAATGTCCAGATCGAGACGTGGGGACTGACAAGCCAGAATGTTGTAAAATATTACATCCGAGATGTTAGTTTCCCTTAAGTTTGGATATATATCGTTATGGACGTATATAATGTCCAGATCGAGACGTGGGGACCGACAAGCCAGAATGTTGTAAAATATTACATCCGAGATGTTATGTTGCCTTACGTTAGGATATGTAACGTTATAGACGTATATAGTGTTCCCACCGAGACGTAGGGACCGACATGCCAGGAATGTTGTAAAATATTACATCCCAAATGTTAGGTTGCGTTAGGTTAGGATATACAACGTTATAGACGTATATAATGTCCCCATCGAGAAGCAGGCGACGACACGCCAGAAATGTTGTAAAATATTACATCCGAGATGTTAGATTGCTTACGCTAGGATATAGAACGTTATAGACGTATATAATGTCCCCATCGAGAAGCAGGCGACGACACGCCAGGATTGTTGTAAAATATAACATCCGAGATGTTATGTTGCCTTACGTTAGGATATGTAACGTTATATACGTATATAATGTTCCCACCGAAAAGTAGGAGCCGAAGCGCCAGGAATGTTGTAAAATATTACATCCGAGATGTTAGTTTCCCTTAAGTTTGGATATATATCGTTATAGATGTATATAATGTCCAGATCGAGACGTGGGGACTGACAAGCCAGAATGTTGTAAAATATTACATCCGAGATGTTAGTTTCACTTAAGTTTGGATATATATCGTTATGGACGTATATAATGTCCATATCGAGACGTGGGGACTGACAGGCCAGAATGTTGTAAAATATTACATCCGAGATGTTAGTTTCCCTTAAGATTGGATATATATCGTTATGGACGTATATAATGTCCAGATCGAGACGTGGGGACCGACAAGCCAGAATGTTGTAAAATATTACATCCGAGATGTTATGTTGCCTTACCTTAGGATATGTAACGTTTTAGACGTATATAATGTTCCCACCGAGACGTAGGGACCGAAATGCCAGGAATGTTGTAAAATATTACATCCCAGATGTTAGGTTGCGTTAGGTTAGGATATACAACGTTATAGACGTATATAATGTCCCCATCGAGAAGCAGGCGACGACACGCCAGGAATGTTGTAAAATATTACATCCGAGATGTTAGATTGCTTACGCTAGGATATACAACGTTATAGATGTATATAATGTCCCCATCGAGAAGCAGGCGACGACACGCCAGGATTGTTGTAAAATATAACATCCGAGATGTTATGTTGCCTTACGTTAGGATATGTAACGTTATAGACGTATATAATGTTCCCACCGAAAAGTAGGAGCCGAAGCGCCAGGAATGTTGTTAAATATTACATCCGAGATGTTAGTTTCCCTTAAGTTTGGATATATATCGTTATAGATGTATATAATGTCCAGATCGAGACGTGGGGACTGACAAGCCAGAATGTTGTAAAATATTACATCCGAGATGTTAGTTTCACTTAAGTTTGGATATATATCGTTATGGACGTATATAATGTCCAGATCGAGACGTGGGGACTGACAGGCCAGAATGTTGTAAAATATTACATCCGAGATGTTAGTTTCCCTTAAGATTGGATATATATCGTTATGGACGTATATAATGTCCAGATCGAGACGTGGGGACCGACAAGCCAGAATGTTGTAAAATATTACATCCGAGATGTTATGTTGCCTTACCTTAGGATATGTAACGTTTTAGACGTATATAATGTTCCCACCGAGACGTAGGGACCGACATGCCAGGAATGTTGTAAAATATTACATCCCAGATGTTAGGTTGCGTTAAGTTAGGATATACAACGTTATAGACGTATATAATATCCCCATCGAGAAGCAGGCGACGACACGCCAGGAATGTTGTAAAATATTACATCCGAGATGTTAGATTGCTTACGCTAGGATATACAACGTTATAGATGTATATAATGTCCCCATCGAGAAGCAGGCGACGACACGCCAGGATTGTTGTAAAATATAACATCCGAGATGTTATGTTGCCTTACGTTAGGATATGTAACGTTATAGACGTATATAATGTTCCCACCGAAAAGTAGGAGCCGAAGCGCCAGGAATGTTGTTAAATATTACATCCGAGATGTTAGTTTCCTTTAAGTTTGGATATATATCGTTATAGATGTATATAATGTCCAGATCGAGACGTGGGGCTGACAAGCCAGAATGTTGTAAAATATTACATCCGAGATGTTAGTTTCACTTAAGTTTGGATATATATCGTTATGGACGTATATAATGTCCAGATCGAGACGTGGGGACTGACAGGCCAGAATGTTGTAAAATATTACATCCGAGATGTTAGTTTCTCTTAAGATTGGATATATATCGTTATGGACGTATATAATGTCCAGATCGAGACGTGGGGACCGACAAGCCAGAATGTTGTAAAATATTACATCCGAGATGATATGTTGCCTTACCTTAGGATATGTAACGTTTTAGACGTATATAATGTTCCCACCGAGACGTAGGGACCGAAATGCCAGGAATGTTGTAAAATATTACATCCCAGATGTTAGGTTGCGTTAGGTTAGGATATACAACGTTATAGACGTATATAATGTCCCCATCGAGAAGCAGGCGACGACACGCCAGGAATGTTGTAAAATATTACATCCGAGATGTTAGATTGCTTACGCTAGGATATACAACGTTATAGATGTATATAATGTCCCCATCGAGAAGCAGGCGACGACACGCCAGGATTGTTGTAAAATATAACATCCGAGATGTTATGTTGCCTTACGTTAGGATATGTAACGTTATAGACGTATATAATGTTTCCACCGAAAAGTAGGAGCCGAAGCGCCAGGAATGTTGTTAAATATTACATCCGAGATGTTAGTTTCCCTTAAGTTTGGATATATATCGTTATAGATGTATATAATGTCCAGATCGAGACGTGGGGCTGACAAGCCAGAATGTTGTAAAACATTACATCCGAGATGTTAGGTTGCCTTAGGTTAGGATATACAACGTTATAGACGTATGTAATGACCCCATCGAGAAGCAGGCGACGACACGCCAGGAATGTTGTAAAATATAACATCCGAAATGTTATGTTGCCTTACGTTAGGATATGTAACGTTATAGACGTATATAATGTTCCCACCGAAAAGTAGGAGCCGAAGCGACAGGAATGTTGTAAAATATGACATCCGAGATGTTAGTTTCCCTTAAGTTTGGATATATATCGTTATAGACGTATATAACGTTCCCACCGAGACGTAGGGACCGACATGCCAGGAATGTTGTAAAATATTACATCCCAGATGTTAGGTTGCGTTAAGTTAGGATATACAACGTTATAGACGTATATAATATCCCCATCGAGAAGCAGGCGACGACACGCCAGGAATGTTGTAAAATATAACATCCGAGATGTTATGTTGCCTTACGTTAGGATATGTAACGTTATAGAAGTATATAATTTTCCCACCGAAAAGTAGGAGCCGAAGCGCCAGGAATGTTGTAAAATATTACATCCGAGATGTTAGTTTCACATAAGTTTGGATATATATCGTTATAGACGTATATAATGTCCAGATCGAGACGTGGGGACCGACAAGCCAGAATGTTGTAAAATATTACATCCGAGATGTTAGTTTGCCTTAGGTTAGGATATACAACGTTATAGACGTATATAATGACCCCATCGAGAAGCAGGCGACGACACGCCAGGAATGTTGTAAAATATTATATCCCAGATGTTATGTTGCCTTACGTTAGGATATTTAACGTTATAGACGTATATAATGTTCGCACCGACAAGTACGAGCCGACACGCCAGGAATGTTGTAAACTATTACGGTAGAGATTTTAGGTTGCCTTAGGTTATGATATATAACGTTATAGACGTATATAATGTTCCCAGCGAGAAATAGGGGCCGACGCGTCAGGAATGTTGTAAAATATTAAACCCGAGATGTTAGGTTGCCTTAGGCTAGGATATATAACGTTATAGACGTATATAATATTCCCACCGAGAAATAGGGGCCGACATGCCAGGAATGTTGTAAAATATTACATCCCAGATGTTAGGTTGCGTTAGGTTAGAATATACAACGTTATAGACGTATATAATGTCCATCGAGAAGCAGGCGACGACACGCCAGGAATGTTGTAAAATATAACATCCGAGATGTTATGTTGCCTTACATTAGGATATGTAACGTTATAGACGTATATAATGTTCCCACCGAAAAGTAGGAGCCGAAGCGCCAGGAATGTTGTAAAATATTACATCCGAGATGTTAGTTTCCCTTAAGTTTGGATATATGTCGTTATAGACGTATATAACGTTCCCACCGAGACGTAGGGACCGACATGCCAGGAATGTTGTAAAATATTACATCCCAGATGTTAGGTTGCGTTAGGTTAGGATATACAACGTTATAGACGTATATAATGTCCCCATCGCGAAGCGGCCGACGACACGCCAGGAATGTTGTAAAATATTATATCCGAGATGTTATGTTGCCTTACGTTAGGATATATAACGTTATAGACGTATATAATGTTCGCACCGAGAAGTACGAGCCGACACGCCAGGAATGTTGTAAACTATTACGGTAGAGATTTTAGGTTGCCTTAGGTTATGATATATAACGTTATAGACGTATATAATGTTCCCACCGAGAAATAGGGGCCGACGCGTCAGGAATGTTGTAAAATATTAAACCCGAGATGTTAGGTTGCCTTAGGATAGGATATACAACGTTATAGACGTATATAATATTCCCACCGAGAAATAGGGGCCGACATGCCAGGAATGTTGTAAAATATTACATCCCAAATGTTAGGTTGCGTTAGGTTAGGATATACAACGTTATAGACGTATATAATGTCCCCATCGAGAAGCAGGCGACGACACGCCAGGAATGTTGTAAAATATTACATCCGAGATGTTAGATTGCTTACGCTAGGATATACAACGTTATAGACGTATATAATGCCCCATCGAGAAGCAGGCGACGACACGCTAGGATTGTTGTAAAATATAACATCCGAGATGTTATGTTGCCTTACGTTAGGATATGTAACGTTATAGACGTATATAATGTTCCCACCGAAAAGTAGGAGCCGAAGCGCCAGGAATGTTGTAAAATATTACATCCGAGATGTTAGTTTCCCTTAAGTTTGGATATATATCGTTATAGATGCATATAATGTCCAGATCGAGACGTGGGGACTGACAAGCCAGAATGTTGTAAAATATTACATCCGAGATGTTAGTTTCCCTTAAGTTTGGATATATATCGTTATGGACGTATATAATGTCCAGATCGAGACGTGGGGACCGACAAGCCAGAATGTTGTAAAATATTACATCCGAGATGTTATGTTACCTTACGTTAGGATATGTAACGTTATAGACGTATATAATGTTCCCACCGAGACGTAGGGACCGACATGCCAGGAATGTTGTAAAATATTACATCCCAGATGTTAGGTTGCGTTAGGTTAGGATATACAACGTTATAGACGTATATAATGTCCCCATCGAGAAGCAGGCGACGACACGCCAGGAATGTTGTAAAATATTACATCCGAGATGTTAGATTGCTTACGCTAGGATATACAACGTTATAGACGTATATAATGTCCCCATCGAGAAGCAGGCGACGACACGCCAGGATTGTTGTAAAATATAACATCTGAGATGTTATGTTGCCTTACGTTAGGATATGTAACGTTATAGACGTATATAATGTTCCCACCGAAAAGTAGGAGCCGAAGCGCCAGGAATGTTGTAAAATATTACATCCGAGATGTTAGTTTCCCTTAAGTTTGGATATATATCGTTATAGATGTATATAATGTCCAGATCGAGACGTGGGGACTGACAAGCCAGAATGTTGTAAAATATTACATCCGAGATGTTAGTTTCACTTAAGTTTGGATATATATCGTTATGGACGTATATAATGTCCAGATCGAGACGTGGGGACTGACAGGCCAGAATGTTGTAAAATATTACATCCGAGATGTTAGTTTCCCTTAAGATTGGATATATATCGTTATGGACGTATATAATGTCCAGATCGAGACGTGGGGACCGACAAGCCAGAATGTTGTAAAATATTACATCCGAGATGTTATGTTGCCTTACCTTAGGATATGTAACGTTTTAGACGTATATAATGTTCCCACCGAGACGTAGGGACCGAAATGCCAGGAATGTTGTAAAATATTACATCCCAGATGTTAGGTTGCGTTAGGTTAGGATATACAACGTTATAGACGTATATAATGTCCCCATCGAGAAGCAGGCGACGACACGCCAGGAATGTTGTAAAATATTACATCCGAGATGTTAGATTGCTTACGCTAGGATATACAACGTTATAGATGTATATAATGTCCCCATCGAGAAGCAGGCGACGACACGCCAGGATTGTTGTAAAATATAACATCCGAGATGTTATGTTGCCTTACGTTAGGATATGTAACGTTATAGACGTATATAATGTTCCCACCGAAAAGTAGGAGCCGAAGCGCCAGGAATGTTGTAAAATATTACATCCGAGATGTTAGTTTCCCTTAAGTTTGGATATATATCGTTATAGATGTATATAATGTCCAGATCGAGACGTGGGGCTGACAAGCCAGAATGTTGTAAAACATTACATCCGAGATGTTAGGTTGCCTTAGGTTAGGATATACAACGTTATAGACGTATGTAATGACCCCATCGAGAAGCAGGCGACGACACGCCAGGAATGTTGTAAAATATAACATCCGAAATGTTATGTTGCCTTACGTTAGGATATGTAACGTTATAGACGTATATAATGTTCCCACCGAAAAGTAGGAGCCGAAGCGACAGGAATGTTGTAAAATATGACATCCGAGATGTTAGTTTCCCTTAAGTTTGGATATATATCGTTATAGACGTATATAACGTTCCCACCGAGACGTAGGGACCGACATGCCAGGAATGTTGTAAAATATTACATCCCAGATGTTAGGTTGCGTTAAGTTAGGATATACAACGTTATAGACGTATATAATGTCCCCATCGAGAAGCAGGCGACGACACGCCAGGATGGTTGTAAAATATAACATCCGAGATGTTATGTTGCCTTACGTTAGGATATGTAACGTTATAGAAGTATATAATTTTCCCACCGAAAAGTAGGAGCCGAAGCGCCAGGAATGTTGTAAAATATTACATCCGAGATGTTAGTTTCCCTTAAGTTTGGATATATATCGTTATAGACGTATATAATGTCCAGATCGAGACGTGGGGACCGACAAGCCAGAATGTTGTAAAATATTACATCCGAGATGTTAGTTTGCCTTAGGTTAGGATATACAACGTTATAGACGTATATAATGACCCCATCGAGAAGCAGGCGACGACACGCCAGGAATGTTGTAAAATATTATATCCCAGATGTTATGTTGCCTTACGTTAGGATATTTAACGTTATAGACGTATATAATGTTCGCACCGACAAGTACGAGCCGACACGCCAGGAATGTTGTAAACTATTACGGTAGAGATTTTAGGTTGCCTTAGGTTATGATATATAACGTTATAGACGTATATAATGTTCCCAGCGAGAAATAGGGGCCGACGCGTCAGGAATGTTGTAAAATATTAAACCCGAGATGTTAGGTTGCCTTAGGCTAGGATATATAACGTTATAGACGTATATAATATTCCCACCGAGAAATAGGGGCCGACATGCCAGGAATGTTGTAAAATATTACATCCCAGATGTTAGGTTGCGTTAGGTTAGAATATACAACGTTATAGACGTATATAATGTCCATCGAGAAGCAGGCGACGACACGCCAGGAATGTTGTAAAATATAACATCCGAGATGTTATGTTGCCTTACATTAGGATATGTAACGTTATAGACGTATATAATGTTCCCACCGAAAAGTAGGAGCCGAAGCGCCAGGAATGTTGTAAAATATTACATCCGAGATGTTAGTTTCCCTTAAGTTTGGATATATGTCGTTATAGACGTATATAACGTTCCCACCGAGACGTAGGGACCGACATGCCAGGAATGTTGTAAAATATTACATCCCAGATGTTAGGTTGCGTTAGGTTAGGATATACAACGTTATAGACGTATATAATGTCCCCATCGCGAAGCGGCCGACGACACGCCAGGAATGTTGTAAAATATTATATCCGAGATGTTATGTTGCCTTACGTTAGGATATATAACGTTATAGACGTATATAATGTTCGCACCGAGAAGTACGAGCCGACACGCCAGGAATGTTGTAAACTATTACGGTAGAGATTTTAGGTTGCCTTAGGTTATGATATATAACGTTATAGACGTATATAATGTTCCCACCGAGAAATAGGGGCCGACGCGTCAGGTATGTTGTAAAATATTAAACCCGAGATGTTAGGTTGCCTTAGGATAGGATATACAACGTTATAGACGTATATAATATTCCCACCGAGAAATAGGGGCCGACATGCCAGGAATGTTGTAAAATATTACATCCCAAATGTTAGGTTGCGTTAGGTTAGGATATACAACGTTATAGACGTATATAATGTCCCCATCGAGAAGCAGGCGACGACACGCCAGGAATGTTGTAAAATATTACATCCGAGATGTTAGATTGCTTACGCTAGGATATACAACGTTATAGACGTATATAATGCCCCATCGAGAAGCAGGCGACGACACGCTAGGATTGTTGTAAAATATAACATCCGAGATGTTATGTTGCCTTACGTTAGGATATGTAACGTTATAGACGTATATAATGTTCCCACCGAAAAGTAGGAGCCGAAGCGCCAGGAATGTTGTAAAATATTACATCCGAGATGTTAGTTTCCCTTAAGTTTGGATATATATCGTTATAGACGTATATAACGTTCCCACCGAGACGTAGGGACCGACATGCCAGGAATGTTGTAAAATATTACATCCCAGATGTTAGGTTGCGTTAAGTTAGGATATACAACGTTACAGACGTATATAATGTCCCCATCGAGAAGCAGGCGACGACACGCCAGGAATGTTGTAAAATATAACATCCGAGATGTTATGTTGCCTTACGTTAGGATATGTAACGTTATAGAAGTATATAATTTTCCCACCGAAAAATAGGAGCCGAAGCGCCAGGAATGTTGTAAAATATTACATCCGAGATGTTAGTTTCCCTTAAGTTTGGATATATATCGTTATAGACGTATATAATGTCCAGATCGAGACGTGGGGACCGACAAGCCAGAATGTTGTAAAATATTACATCCGAGATGTTAGTTTGCCTTAGGTTAGGATATACAACGTTATAGACGTATATAATGACCCCAACGAGAAGCAGGCGACGACACGCCAGGAATGTTGTAAAATATTATATCCCAGATGTTATGTTGCCTTACGTTAGGATATTTAACGTTATAGACGTATATAATGTTCGCACCGACAAGTACGAGCCGACACGCCAGGAATGTTGTAAACTATTACGGTAGAGATTTTAGGTTGCCTTAGGTTATGATATATAACGTTATAGACGTATATAATGTTCCCAGCGAGAAATAGGGGCCGACCCGTCAGGAATGTTGTAAAATATTAAACCCGAGATGTTAGGTTGCCTTAGGCTAGGATATATAACGTTATAGACGTATATAATATTCCCACCGAGAAATAGGGGCCGACATGCCAGGAATGTTGTAAAATATTACATCCCAGATGTTAGGTTGCGTTAGGTTAGGATATACAACGTTATAGACGTATATAATGTGTCCATCGAGAAGCAGGCGACGACACGCCAGGAATGTTCTAAAATATAACATCCGAGATGTTATGTTGCCTTACATTAGGATATGTAACGTTATAGACGTATATAATGTTCCCACCGAAAAGTAGGAGCCGAAGCGCCAGGAATGTTGTAAAATATTACATCCGAGATGTTAGTTTCCCTTAAGTTTGGATATATGTCGTTATAGACGTATATAACGTTCCCACCGAGACGTAGGGACCGACATGCCAGGAATGTTGTAAAATATTACATCCCAGATGTTAGGTTGCGTTAGGTTAGGATATACAACGTTATAGACGTATATAATGTCCCCATCGCGAAGCAGGCGACGACACGCCAGGAATGTTGTAAAATATTATATCCGAGATGTTATGTTGCCTTACGTTAGGATATATAACGTGATAGACGTATATAATGTTCGCACCGAGAAGTACGAGCCGACACGCCAGGAATGTTGTAAACTATTACGGTAGAGATTTTAGGTTGCCTTAGGTTATGATATATAACGTTATAGACGTATATAATGTTCCCACCGAGAAATAGGGGCCGACGCGTCAGGAATGTTGTAAAATATTAAACCCGAGATGTTAGGTTGCCTTAGGCTAGGATATACAACGTTATAGACGTATATAATATTCCCACCGAGAAATAGGGGCCGACATGCCAGGAATGTTGTAAAATATTACATCCCAAAAGTTAGGTTGCGTTAGGTTAGGATATACAACGTTATAGACGTATATAATGTCCCCATCGAGAAGCAGGCGACGACACGCCAGGAATGTTGTAAAATATTACATCCGAGATGTTATGTTGCCTTACGTTAGGATATGTAACGTTATAGACGTATATAATGTTCCCACCGAAAAGTAGGAGCCGAAGCGCCAGGAATGTTATAAAATATTACATCCGAGATGTTAGTTTCCCTTAAGTTTGGATATATATCGTTATAAACGTATATAACGTTCCCACCGAGACGTAGGGACCGAAATGCCAGGAATGTTGTAAAATATTACATGCGAGATGTTAGTTTGCTTAGGCTAGGATATACAACGTTATAGACGTATATAATGTCCCCATCGAGAAGCAGGCGACGACACGCCAGGAATGTTGTAAAATATAACATCCGAGATGTTATGTGGCCTTCCGTTAGGATATGTAACGTTATAGACGTATATAATGTTCCCACCGAAAAGTAGGAGCCGAAGCGCCAGGAATGTTGTAAAATATTACATCCGAGATGTTAGTTTCCCTTAAGTTTGGATATATATCGTTATAGATGTATATAATGTCCAGATCGAGACGTGGGGACTGACAAGCCAGAATGTTGTAAAATATTACATCCGAGATGTTAGTTTCCCTTAAGTTTGGATATATATCGTTATGGACGTATATAATGTCCAGATCGAGACGTGGGGACCGACAATCCAGAATGTTGTAAAATATTACATCCGAGATGTTATGTTGCCTTACGTTAGGATATGTAACGTTATAGACGTATATAGTGTTCCCACCGAGACGTAGGGACCGACATGCCAGGAATGTTGTAAAATATTACATCCCAAATGTTAGGTTGCGTTAGGTTAGGATATACAACGTTATAGACGTATATAATGTCCCCATCGAGAAGCAGGCGACGACACGCCAGGAATGTTGTAAAATATTACATCCGAGATGTTAGATTGCTTACGCTAGGATATAGAACGTTATAGACGTATATAATGTCCCCATCGAGAAGCAGGCGACGACACGCCAGGATTGTTGTAAAATATAACATCCGAGATGTTATGTTGCCTTACGTTAGGATATGTAACGTTATATACGTATATAATGTTCCCACCGAAAAGTAGGAGCCGAAGCGCCAGGAATGTTGTAAAATATTACATCCGAGATGTTAGTTTCCCTTAAGTTTGGATATATATCGTTATAGATGTATATAATGTCCAGATCGAGACGTGGGGACTGACAAGCCAGAATGTTGTAAAATATTACATCCGAGATGTTAGTTTCACTTAAGTTTGGATATATATCGTTATGGACGTATATAATGTCCAGATCGATACGTGGGGACTGACAGGCCAGAATGTTGTAAAATATTACATCCGAGATGTTAGTTTCCCTTAAGATTGGATATATATCGTTATGGACGTATATAATGTCCAGATCGAGACGTGGGGACCGACAAGCCAGAATGTTGTAAAATATTACATCCGAGATGTTATGTTGCCTTACCTTAGGATATGTAACGTTTTAGACGTATATAATGTTCCCACCGAGACGTAGGGACCGAAATGCCAGGAATGTTGTAAAATATTACATCCCAGATGTTAGGTTGCGTTAGGTTAGGATATACAACGTTATAGACGTATATAATGTCCCCATCGAGAAGCAGGCGACGACACGCCAGGAATGTTGTAAAATATTACATCCGAGATGTTAGATTGCTTACGCTAGGATATACAACGTTATAGATGTATATAATGTCCCCATCGAGAAGCAGGCGACGACACGCCAGGATTGTTGTAAAATATAACATCCGAGATGTTATGTTGCCTTACGTTAGGATATGTAACGTTATAGACGTATATAATGTTCCCACCGAAAAGTAGGAGCCGAAGCGCCAGGAATGTTGTTAAATATTACATCCGAGATGTTAGTTTCCCTTAAGTTTGGATATATATCGTTATAGATGTATATAATGTCCAGATCGAGACGTGGGGACTGACAAGCCAGAATGTTGTAAAATATTACATCCGAGATGTTAGTTTCACTTAAGTTTGGATATATATCGTTATGGACGTATATAATGTCCAGATCGAGACGTGGGGACTGACAGGCCAGAATGTTGTAAAATATTACATCCGAGATGTTAGTTTCCCTTAAGATTGGATATATATCGTTATGGACGTATATAATGTCCAGATCGAGACGTGGGGACCGACAAGCCAGAATGTTGTAAAATATTACATCCGAGATGTTATGTTGCCTTACCTTAGGATATGTAACGTTTTAGACGTATATAATGTTCCCACCGAGACGTAGGGACCGAAATGCCAGGAATGTTGTAAAATATTACATCCCAGATGTTAGGTTGCGTTAGGTTAGGATATACAACGTTATAGACGTATATAATGTCCCCATCGAGAAGCAGGCGACGACACGCCAGGAATGTTGTAAAATATTACATCCGAGATGTTAGATTGCTTACGCTAGGATATACAACGTTATAGATGTATATAATGTCCCCATCGAGAAGCAGGCGACGACACGCCAGGATTGTTGTAAAATATAACATCCGAGATGTGATGTTGCCTTACGTTAGGATATGTAACGTTATAGACGTATATAATGTTCCCACCGAAAAGTAGGAGCCGAAGCGCCAGGAATGTTGTTAAATATTACATCCGAGATGTTAGTTTCCCTTAAGTTTGGATATATATCGTTATAGATGTATATAATGTCCAGATCGAGACGTGGGGCTGACAAGCCAGAATGTTGTAAAACATTACATCCGAGATGTTAGGTTGCCTTAGGTTAGGATATACAACGTTATAGACGTATGTAATGACCCCATCGAGAAGCAGGCGACGACACGCCAGGAATGTTGTAAAATATAACATCCGAAATGTTATGTTGCCTTACGTTAGGATATGTTACGTTATAGACGTATATAATGTTCCCACCGAAAAGTAGGAGCCGAAGCGACAGGAATGTTGTAAAATATGACATCCGAGATGTTAGTTTCCCTTAAGTTTGGATATATATCGTTATAGACGTATATAACGTTCCCACCGAGACGTAGGGACCGACATGCCAGGAATGTTGTAAAATATTACATCCCAGATGTTAGGTTGCGTTAAGTTAGGATATACAACGTTATAGACGTATATAATATCCCCATCGAGAAGCAGGCGACGACACGCCAGGAATGTTGTAAAATATAACATCCGAGATGTTATGTTGCCTTACGTTAGGATATGTAACGTTATAGAAGTATATAATTTTCCCACCGAAAAGTAGGAGCCGAAGCGCCAGGAATGTTGTAAAATATTACATCCGAGATGTTAGTTTCCCTTAAGTTTGGATATATATCGTTATAGACGTATATAATGTCCAGATCGAGACGTGGGGACCGACAAGCCAGAATGTTGTAAAATATTACATCCGAGATGTTAGTTTGCCTTAGGTTAGGATATACAACGTTATAGACGTATATAATGACCCCATCGAGAAGCAGGCGACGACACGCCAGGAATGTTGTAAAATATTATATCCCAGATGTTATGTTGCCTTACGTTAGGATATTTAACGTTATAGACGTATATAATGTTCGCACCGACAAGTACGAGCCGACACGCCAGGAATGTTGTAAACTATTACGGTAGAGATTTTAGGTTGCCTTAGGTTATGATATATAACGTTATAGACGTATATAATGTTCCCAGCGAGAAATAGGGGCCGACGCGTCAGGAATGTTGTAAAATATTAAACCCGAGATGTTAGGTTGCCTTAGGCTAGGATATATAACGTTATAGACGTATATAATATTCCCACCGAGAAATAGGGGCCGACATGCCAGGAATGTTGTAAAATATTACATCCCAGATGTTAGGTTGCGTTAGGTTAGAATATACAACGTTATAGACGTATATAATGTCCATCGAGAAGCAGGCGACGACACGCCAGGAATGTTGTAAAATATAACATCCGAGATGTTATGTTGCCTTACATTAGGATATGTAACGTTATAGACGTATATAATGTTCCCACCGAAAAGTAGGAGCCGAAGCGCCAGGAATGTTGTAAAATATTACATCCGAGATGTTAGTTTCCCTTAAGTTTGGATATATGTCGTTATAGACGTATATAACGTTCCCACCGAGACGTAGGGACCGACATGCCAGGAATGTTGTAAAATATTACATCCCAGATGTTAGGTTGCGTTAGGTTAGGATATACAACGTTATAGACGTATATAATGTCCCCATCGCGAAGCGGCCGACGACACGCCAGGAATGTTGTAAAATATTATATCCGAGATGTTATGTTGCCTTACGTTAGGATATATAACGTTATAGACGTATATAATGTTCGCACCGAGAAGTACGAGCCGACACGCCAGGAATGTTGTAAACTATTACGGTAGAGATTTTAGGTTGCCTTAGGTTATGATATATAACGTTATAGACGTATATAATGTTCCCACCGAGAAATAGGGGCCGACGCGTCAGGAATGTTGTAAAATATTAAACCCGAGATGTTAGGTTGCCTTAGGATAGGATATACAACGTTATAGACGTATATAATATTCCCACCGAGAAATAGGGGCCGACATGCCAGGAATGTTGTAAAATATTACATCCCAAATGTTAGGTTGCGTTAGGTTAGGATATACAACGTTATAGACGTATATAATGTCCCCATCGAGAAGCAGGCGACGACACGCCAGGAATGTTGTAAAATATTACATCCGAGATGTTAGATTGCTTACGCTAGGATATACAACGTTATAGACGTATATAATGCCCCATCGAGAAGCAGGCGACGACACGCTAGGATTGTTGTAAAATATAACATCCGAGATGTTATGTTGCCTTACGTTAGGATATGTAACGTTATAGACGTATATAATGTTCCCACCGAAAAGTAGGAGCCGAAGCGCCAGGAATGTTGTAAAATATTACATCCGAGATGTTAGTTTCCCTTAAGTTTGGATATATATCGTTATAGATGTATATAATGTCCAGATCGAGACGTGGGGACTGACAAGCCAGAATGTTGTAAAATATTACATCCGAGATGTTAGTTTCACTTAAGTTTGGATATATATCGTTATGGACGTATATAATGTCCAGATCGAGACGTGGGGACTGACAGGCCAGAATGTTGTAAAATATTACATCCGAGATGTTAGTTTCCCTTAAGATTGGATATATATCGTTATGGACGTATATAATGTCCAGATCGAGACGTGGGGACCGACAAGCCAGAATGTTGTAAAATATTACATCCGAGATGTTATGTTGCCTTACCTTAGGATATGTAACGTTTTAGACGTATATAATGTTCCCACCGAGACGTAGGGACCGAAATGCCAGGAATGTTGTAAAATATTACATCCCAGATGTTAGGTTGCGTTAGGTTAGGATATACAACGTTATAGACGTATATAATGTCCCCATCGAGAAGCAGGCGACGACACGCCAGGAATGTTGTAAAATATTACATCCGAGATGTTAGATTGCTTACGCTAGGATATACAACGTTATAGATGTATATAATGTCCCCATCGAGAAGCAGGCGACGACACGCCAGGATTGTTGTAAAATATAACATCCGAGATGTTATGTTGCCTTACGTTAGGATATGTAACGTTATAGACGTATATAATGTTCCCACCGAAAAGTAGGAGCCGAAGCGCCAGGAATGTTGTAAAACATTACATCCGAGATGTTAGTTTCCCTTAAGTTTGGATATATGTCGTTATAGACGTATATAACGTTCCCACCGAGACGTAGGGACCGACATGCCAGGAATGTTGTAAAATATTACATCCCAGATGTTAGGTTGCGTTAGGTTAGGATATACAACGTTATAGACGTATATAATGTCCCCATCGCGAAGCAGCCGACGACACGCCAGGAATGTTGTAAAATATTATATCCGAGATGTTATGTTGCCTTACGTTAGGATATATAACGTTATAGACGTATATAATGTTCGCACCGAGAAGTACGAGCCGACACGCCAGGAATGTTGTAAACTATTACGGTAGAGATTTTAGGTTGCCTTAGGTTATGATATATAACGTTATAGACGTATATAATGCCCCATCGAGAAGCAGGCGACGACACGCTAGGATTGTTGTAAAATATAACATCCGAGATGTTATGTTGCCTTACGTTAGGATATGTAACGTTATAGACGTATATAATGTTCCCACCGAAAAGTAGGAGCCGAAGCGCCAGGAATGTTGTAAAATATTACATCCGAGATGTTAGTTTCCCTTAAGTTTGGATATATATCGTTATAGATGTATATAATGTCCAGATCGAGACGTGGGGACTGACAAGCCAGAATGTTGTAAAATATTACATCCGAGATGTTAGTTTCCCTTAAGTTTGGATATATATCGTTATGGACGTATATAATGTCCAGATCGAGACGTGGGGACCGACAAGCCAGAATGTTGTAAAATATTACATCCGAGATGTTATGTTACCTTACGTTAGGATATGTAACGTTATAGACGTATATAATGTTCCCACCGAGACGTAGGGACCGACATGCCAGGAATGTTGTAAAATATTACATCCCAGATGTTAGGTTGCGTTAGGTTAGGATATACAACGTTATGGACGTATATAATGTCCCCATCGAGAAGCAGGCGACGACACGCCAGGAATGTTGTAAAATATTACATCCGAGATGTTAGATTGCTTACGCTAGGATATACAACGTTATAGACGTATATAATGTCCCCATCGAGAAGCAGGCGACGACACGCCAGGATTGTTGTAAAATATAACATCTGAGATGTTATGTTGCCTTACGTTAGGATATGTAACGTTATAGACGTATATAATGTTCCCACCGAGACGCAGGGACCGACATGCCAGGAATGTTGTAAAATATTACATCCCAGATGTTAGGTTGCGTTAGGTTAGAATATACAACGTTATAGACGTATATAATGTCCATCGAGAAGCAGGCGACGACACGCCAGGAATGTTGTAAAATATAACATCCGAGATGTTATGTTGCCTTACGTTAGGATATGTAACGTTATAGAAGTATATAATTTTCCCACCGAAAAGTAGGAGCCGAAGCGCCAGGAATGTTGTAAAATATTACATCCGAGATGTTAGTTTCCCTTAAGTTTGGATATATATCGTTATAGACGTATATAATGTCCAGATCGAGACGTGGGGACCGACAAGCCAGAATGTTGTAAAATATTACATCCGAGATGTTAGTTTGCCTTAGGTTAGGATATACAACGTTATAGACGTATATAATGACCCCATCGAGAAGCAGGCGACGACACGCCAGGAATGTTGTAAAATATTATATCCCAGATGTTATGTTGCCTTACGTTAGGATATTTAACGTTATAGACGTATATAATGTTCGCACCGACAAGTACGAGCCGACACGCCAGGAATGTTGTAAACTATTACGGTAGAGATTTTAGGTTGCCTTAGGTTATGATATATAACGTTATAGACGTATATAATGTTCCCAGCGAGAAATAGGGGCCGACGCGTCAGGAATGTTGTAAAATATTAAACCCGAGATGTTAGGTTGCCTTAGGCTAGGATATATAACGTTATAGACGTATATAATATTCCCACCGAGAAATAGGGGCCGACATGCCAGGAATGTTGTAAAATATTACATCCCAGATGTTAGGTTGCGTTAGGTTAGAATATACAACGTTATAGACGTATATAATGTCCATCGAGAAGCAGGCGACGACACGCCAGGAATGTTGTAAAATATAACATCCGAGATGTTATGTTGCCTTACATTAGGATATGTAACGTTATAGACGTATATAATGTTCCCACCGAAAAGTAGGAGCCGAAGCGCCAGGAATGTTGTAAAATATTACATCCGAGATGTTAGTTTCCCTTAAGTTTGGATATATGTCGTTATAGACGTATATAACGTTCCCACCGAGACGTAGGGACCGACATGCCAGGAATGTTGTAAAATATTACATCCCAGATGTTAGGTTGCGTTAGGTTAGGATATACAACGTTATAGACGTATATAATGTCCCCATCGCGAAGCAGCCGACGACACGCCAGGAATGTTGTAAAATATTATATCCGAGATGTTATGTTGCCTTACGTTAGGATATATAACGTTATAGACGTATATAATGTTCGCACCGAGAAGTACGAGCCGACACGCCAGGAATGTTGTAAACTATTACGGTAGAGATTTTAGGTTGCCTTAGGTTATGATATATAACGTTATAGACGTATATAATGCCCCATCGAGAAGCAGGCGACGACACGCTAGGATTGTTGTAAAATATAACATCCGAGATGTTATGTTGCCTTACGTTAGGATATGTAACTTTATAGACGTATATAATGTTCCCACCGAAAAGTAGGAGCCGAAGCGCCAGGAATGTTGTAAAATATTACATCCGAGATGTTAGTTTCCCTTAAGTTTGGATATATATCGTTATAGATGTATATAATGTCCAGATCGAGACGTGGGGACTGACAAGCCAGAATGTTGTAAAATATTACATCCGAGATGTTAGTTTCCCTTAAGTTTGGATATATATCGTTATGGACGTATATAATGTCCAGATCGAGACGTGGGGACCGACAAGCCAGAATGTTGTAAAATATTACATCCGAGATGTTATGTTACCTTACGTTAGGATATGTAACGTTATAGACGTATATAATGTTCCCACCGAGACGTAGGGACCGACATGCCAGGAATGTTGTAAAATATTACATCCCAGATGTTAGGTTGCGTTAGGTTAGGATATACAACGTTATGGACGTATATAATGTCCCCATCGAGAAGCAGGCGACGACACGCCAGGAATGTTGTAAAATATTACATCCGAGATGTTAGATTGCTTACGCTAGGATATACAACGTTATAGACGTATATAATGTCCCCATCGAGAAGCAGGCGACGACACGCCAGGATTGTTGTAAAATATAACATCTGAGATGTTATGTTGCCTTACGTTAGGATATGTAACGTTATAGACGTATATAATGTTCCCACCGAGACGTAGGGACCGACATGCCAGGAATGTTGTAAAATATTACATCCCAGATGTTAGGTTGCGTTAGGTTAGGATATACAACGTTATAGACGTATATAATGTCCCCATCGAGAAGCAGGCGACGACACGCCAGGAATGTTGTAAAATATTACATCCGAGATGTTAGATTGCTTACGCTAGGATATACAACGTTATAGACGTATATAATGTCCCCATCGAGAAGCAGGCGACGACACGCCAGGATTGTTGTAAAATATAACATCCGAGATGTTATGTTGCCTTACGTTAGGATATGTAACGTTATAGACGTATATAATGTTCCCACCGAAAAGTAGGAGCCGAAGCGCCAGGAATGTTGTAAAATATTACATCCGAGATGTTAGTTTCCCTTAAGTTTGGATATATATCGTTATAGATGTATATAATGTCCAGATCGAGACGTGGGGCTGACAAGCCAGAATGTTGTAAAACATTACATCCGACATGTTAGGTTGCCTTAGGTTAGGATATACAACGTTATAGACGTATGTAATGACCCCATCGAGAAGCAGGCGACGACACGCCAGGAATGTTGTAAAATATAACATCCGAGATGTTATGTTGCCTTACGTTAGGATATGTAACGTTATAGACGTATATAATGTTCCCACCGAAAAGTAGGAGCCGAAGCGCCAGGAATGTCGTAAAATATGACATCCGAGATGTTAGTTTCCCTTAAGTTTGGATATATATCGTTATAGACGTATATAACGTTCCCACCGAGACGTAGGGACCGACATGCCAGGAATGTTGTAAAATATTACATCCCAGATGTTAGGTTGCGTTAAGTTAGGATATACAACGTTATAGACGTATATAATGTTCCCATCGAGAAGCAGGCGACGACACGCCAGGAATGTTGTAAAATATAACATCCGAGATGTTATGTTGCCTTACATTAGGATATGTAACGTTATAGACGTATATAATGTTCCCACCGAAAAGTAGGAGCCGAAGCGCCAGGAATGTTGTAAAATATTACATCCGAGATGTTAGTTTCCCTTAAGTTTGGATATATGTCGTTATAGACGTATATAACGTTCCCACCGAGACGTAGGGACCGACATGCCAGGAATGTTGTAAAATATTACATCCCAGATGTTAGGTTGCGTTAGGTTAGGATATACAACGTTATAGACCTATATAATGTCCCCATCGCGAAGCAGACGACGACACGCCAGGAATGTTGTAAAATATTATATCCGAGATGTTATGTTACCTTACGTTAGGATATATAACGTTATAGACGTATATAAAGTTCCCACCGAGAAGTAGGTGCCGACGCGCCAGGAATGTTGTGAAATATTCCGCTCGACAAGTTAGGTTGCCATAGGCTAGGATATATAGCGTTAAAGACGTATATAATGTTCCCACCGAGAAATAGGTGCCGGCGCGCCAGGAATGTTGTAAAATATTACATCCGAGGTGTTAGGATTGCCTTAGGCTAAGATATATAACGTTATAGACGTATATAATGTTCCCACCGAGAAGCAGGGGCCGAAGTGACGGAAATGTTGTAAAATATTACATCCAAGATATTAGGTTGCCTTAGGTTAGAATATATAGCGTTATAGACGTATATAATGTTCCCACCGAGAAGTAGGGGCCGACGTGCCAGGAATGTAGTAAAATATTACATCCGGGATGTTAGGTTGCCTTAGGGTAGGATATATAACGTTATAGAAGTATATATTGTCTCCACCGAGAAGTAGTGGCCGGTGCGCCACGAATGTAGTAAAATATTACATCCGAGATGTTAAGTTGCCTTAGACTAGAATATATAACGTTATAGGCGTATATAATGTTCCCACCGAGAAGTAGGGGCCGATGTGACGGGAATGTTATAAAATATTACATTCGACATGTTAGTTTGCCTTAGGCTAGGATATATAGCGTTATAGACGTATATAATGTTCCCACCGAGAAGTAGGTGCCGACGAGCCAGGAATGTTGTAAAATATTACGCTCGACATGTTAGGTTGCCTTAGGCTATGATATATAGCGATATAGACGTATATAATATTCCCACCGAGAAGTAGGTGCCGACGCGCCAGGAATGTTGTAAAATATTACATCCGAGATGTTAGGATTGCCTTAGGCCAGGATATATAACGTTATAGACGTATATAATGTTCCCACCGAGAAGTAGGGGCCGGTGCGACACGAATGTAGTAAAATATTACATCCGAGATGTTAGGTTGCCTTAGACTAGGATATATAACGTTATAGACGTATATAATGTTCCCACAGAGAAGTAGGGGCCGAAGTGACGGGAATGTTGTAAAATTATACATTCGACATGTTAGGATTGCCTTAGGCTAGGATATATATTGTTAAAGACGTATATAATGTTCCCACCGGGAAATAGGGGCCGACACGCCAGGAATGTTGTAAAACATTACATCCGAGGTGTTAGGTTGCCTTAGGCTAGGATATATAGCGTTATAGACGTATATAATGTTCCCATCGAGAAATAGCGGTCGGCGCGCCACGAATGTAGTAAAATATTACATCCGAGATGTTAGGGTTGCCTTAGGTTAGGATATATAACGTTATAGACGCTCATAATGTTCCCACCGAGAAGTAGGGGCCGGCGCGCCAGGAATGCTGTAAAATATTACATTCGACATGTTAGGTTGCCTTAGGCTAGTATATATAGCGATATAGACGTGTATAATGTTACCACCAAGAAATAGGTGCCGGCGCGCCAGGAATGTTGTAAAATATTACATCCGAGGTGTTAGGATTGCCTTAGGCTAAGATATATAACGTTATAGACGTATATAATGTTCCCACCGAGAAGTAGGGGCCGACGTGCTAGGAATGTAGTAAAATATTACATCCGAGATGTTAGGTTGCCTTAGGGTAGGATATATAACGTTATAGACGTACATAATGTTCCCACCGAGAAGTAGGTGCCGACACGCTAGGAATGTTGTAAAATATTACTTCCGACATGTTAGGTTGCCTTAGGCTAGTATATATAGCGATATAGACGTATATAATGTTCCCACCTAGAAATAGGTGTCGGCGCGCCAGGAATGTTGTAAAATATTACATCCGAAATGTTAGGATTGCCTTAGGCTAAGATATATAACGTTATAGACGTATATAATGTTCCCACCGAGAAGTAGGGGCCGAAGTGACGGGAATGTTGTAAAATATTACATCCGAGATGTTAGGTTCCCTTAGGTTAGAATATATAACGTTATATACGTATATAATGTTCCCACCGAGAAGTAGGGGCCAACGAGCCAGGAATGTTGGAAAATATTACGCTCGACATGTTAGGTTGCCTTAGGCTATGATATATAGCGATATAGACGTATATAATATTCCCACCGAGAAGTGGGGGCCGGCGCGCCAGGAATGTAGTAAAATAGTACATCCGAGATGTTAGGTTGCCTTAGGCTAGGATATGTAAAGTTATAGACGTATGTAACGTTCCCACCGAGAAATAGGTGCCGGCGCGCCAGGAATGTTGTAAAATATTACATCCGAGACGTTAGGATTGCCTTAGGCTAAGATATATAACGTTATAGACGTATATAATGTTCCCACCGAGAAGTAGGGGCCGAAGTGACGGGAATGTTGTAAAATATTACATTCGACATGTTATTTTGCCTTAGGCTAGGATATATAGCGTTATAGACGTATATAATGTTCCCACCGAGAAGTAGGGGCCGACGTGCCAGGGATGTAGTAAAATATTACATCCGAGATGTTAGGTTGCCTTAGGTTAGGATATATAGCGTTATAGACGTATATAATGTTCCCACCTAGAAGTAGTTGCCGACGCGCCAGGAATATTGTAAAATATTACATTCGACATGTAAGGTTGCCTTATGCTAGGATATATAACGTTATAGACGTATATAAAGTTCCCACCGAGAAGTAGGTGCCGACGAGCCAGGAATGTTGTAAAATATTACGCTCGACATGTTAGGTTGCCTTATGCTAGGATATATAACGTTATAGACGTATATAAAGTTCCCATCGAGAAGTAGGTGCCGACGCGCCAGAAATGTTGTAAAATATTACGCTCGACAAGTTAGGTTGCCATAGGCTGGGATATATAGCGTTAAAGTCGTATATAATGTTCCCACCGAGAAATAGGTGCCGGCGCGCCAGGAATGTTGTAAAATATTACATCCGAGGTGTTAGGATTGCCTTAGGCTAAGATATATAACGTTATAGACGTATATAATGTTCCCACCGAGAAATAGGTGCCGGCGCGCCAGGAATGTTGTAAAATATTACATCCGAGATGTTAGGATTGCCTTAGGCTAAGATATATAACGTTATAGACGTATATGATGTTCCCACCGAGAAGTAGGGTCCGAAGTGACGGGAATGTTGTAAAATATTACATTCGACATGTTAGTTTGCCTTAGGCTAGGATATATAGCGTTATAGACGTATATAATGTTCCCACCGAGAAGTAGGGGCCGACACGCCAGGAATGTTGTAAAACATTACATCCGAGGTGTTAGGTTTCCTTAAGCTAGGATATATAGCGATATAGACGTATATAATGTTCCCACCGAGAAGTAGGGGCCGGCGCGCCACGAATGCTGTAAAATATTACATTCGACATGTTAGGTTGCCTTAGGCTAGTATATATAGCGATATAGACGTATATAATGTTCCCACCTAGAAATAGGTGTCGGCGCGCCAGGAATGTTGTAAAATATTACATCCGAAATGTTAGGATTGCCTTAGGCTAAGATATATAACGTTATAGACGTATATAATGTTCCCACCGAGAAGTAGGGGCCGAAGTGACGGGAATGTTGTAAAATATTACATCCGAGATGTTAGGTTCCCTTAGGTTAGAATATATAACGTTATATACGTATATAATGTTCCCACCGAGAAGTAGGGGCCAACGAGCCAGGAATGTTGGAAAATATTACGCTCGACATGTTAGGTTGCCTTAGGCTATGATATATAGCGATATAGACGTATATAATATTCCCACCGAGAAGTGGGGGCCGGCGCGCCAGGAATGTAGTAAAATAGTACATCCGAGATGTTAGGTTGCCTTAGGCTAGGATATGTAAAGTTATAGACGTATGTAACGTTCCCACCGAGAAATAGGTGCCGGCGCGCCAGGAATGTTGTAAAATATTACATCCGAGACGTTAGGATTGCCTTAGGCTAAGATATATAACGTTATAGACGTATATAATGTTCCCACCGAGAAGTAGGGGCCGAAGTGACGGGAATGTTGTAAAATATTACATTCGACATGTTATTTTGCCTTAGGCTAGGATATATAGCGTTATAGACGTATATAATGTTCCCACCGAGAAGTAGGGGCCGACGTGCCAGGGATGTAGTAAAATATTACATCCGAGATGTTAGGTTGCCTTAGGTTAGGATATATAGCGTTATAGACGTATATAATGTTCCCACCTAGAAGTAGTTGCCGACGCGCCAGGAATATTGTAAAATATTACATTCGACATGTAAGGTTGCCTTATGCTAGGATATATAACGTTATAGACGTATATAAAGTTCCCACCGAGAAGTAGGTGCCGACGAGCCAGGAATGTTGTAAAATATTACGCTCGACATGTTAGGTTGCCTTATGCTAGGATATATAACGTTATAGACGTATATAAAGTTCCCATCGAGAAGTAGGTGCCGACGCGCCAGGAATGTTGTAAAATATTACGCTCGACAAGTTAGGTTGCCATAGGCTGGGATATATAGCGTTAAAGTCGTATATAATGTTCCCACCGAGAAATAGGTGCCGGCGCGCCAGGAATGTTGTAAAATATTACATCCGAGGTGTTAGGATTGCCTTAGGCTAAGATATATAACGTTATAGACGTATATAATGTTCCCACCGAGAAGTAGGGGCCGAAGTGACGGGAATGTTGTAAAATATTACATCCGAGATGTTAGGTTGCCTTAGGTTAGGATATATAGCGTTATAGACGTATATAATGTTCCCACCGAGAAGTAGGGGCCGACGTGCCAGGAATGTAGTAAAATATTACATCCGAGATGTTAGGTTGCCTTAGGGTAGGATATATAACGTTATAGACGTATATAATGTTCACACCTAGAAGTAGTTGCCGACGCGCCAGGAATATTGTAAGATATTACATTGGACATGTAAGGTTGCCTTATGCTAGGATATATAACGTTATAGACGTATATAAACTTCCCATCGAGAAGTAGGTGCCGACGCGCCAGGAATGTTGTAAAATATTACGCTCGACAAGTTAGGTTGCCATAGGCTGGGATATATAGCGTTAAAGTCGTATATAATGTTCCCACCGAGAAGTAGGGGCCAACGAGCCAGGAATGTTGTAAAATATTACGCTCGACATGTTAGGTTGCCTAAGGCTATGATATATAGCGATATAGACGTATATAATATTCCCACCGAGAAGTGGGGGCCGGCGCACCAGGAATGTAGTAAAATATTACATCCGAGATGTTAGGTTGCCTTAGGCTAGGATATGTAAAGCTATAGACGTATATAATGTTCCCACCGAGAAATAGGTGCCGGCGCGCCAGGAATGTTGTAAAATATTACATCCGAGATGTTAGGATTGCCTTAGGCTAAGATATATAACGTTATAGACGTATATAATGTTCCCACCGAGAAGTAGGGTCCGAAGTGACGGGAATGTTGTAAAATATTACATTCGACATGTTAGTTTGCCTTAGGCTAGGATATATAGCGTTATAGACGTATATAATGTTCCCACCGAGAAGTAGGGGCCGACACGCCAGGAATGTTGTAAAACATTACATCCGAGGTGTTAGGTTTCCTTAAGCTAGGATATATAGCGATATAGACGTATATAATGTTCCCACCGAGAAGTAGGGGCCGGCGCGCCACGAATGCTGTAAAATATTACATTCGACATGTTAGGTTGCCTTAGGCTAGTATATATAGCGATATAGACGTATATAATGTTCCCACCGAGAAATAGGTGTCGGCGCGCCAGCAATGTTGTAAAATATTATATCCGACGTGTTAGAATTGCCTTAGGCTAAGATATATAACGATATAGACGTATATAATGTTCCCACCGAGAAGTAGGGGCCGAAGTGACGGGAATGTTGTAAAATATTACATACGAGATGTTAGGTTGCCTTAGGTTAGGATATATAACGTTATTGACTTATATAATGTTCCCACCGAGAAATAGGGGCCGACGCCCCAGGAATGTTGTAAAATATTACGCTCGACAAGTTAGGTTGCCTTAGGCTAGGATATATAGCGTTAAAGACGTATATAATGTTCCCACCGAGAAATAGGGGCCGACACGCCAGGAATGTTGTAAAATATTACTTCCGAGATGTTAGGGTTGCCTTAGGTTAGGATATATAACGTTATAGACGCTCATAATGTTCCCACCGAGAAGTAGGGGCCGGCGCGGCAGGAATGCTGTAAAATATTACATTCGACATGTTAGGTTGCCTTAGGCTAGTATATATAGCGATGTAGACGTATATAATGTTCCCACCAAGAAATAGGTGCCGGCGCGCCAGGAATGTTGTAAAATATTACATCCGAGGTGTTAGGATTGCCTTAGGCTAAGATATATAACGTTATAGACGTATATTATGTTCCCACCGAGAAGTAGGGGCCGAAGTGACGGGAATGTTGTAAAATGTTACATCCGAGATGTTAGGTTGCCTTAGGTTAGGATATATAGCGTTATAGACGTATATAATGTTCCCACCGAGAAGTAGGGGCCGACGTGCCAGGAATATTGTAAAATATTACATTCGACATGTAAGGTTGCCTTATGCTAGGATATATAACGTTATAGACGTATATAAAGTTCCCACCGAGAAGTAGGTGCCGACGAGTCAGGAATGTTGTAAAATATTACGTTCGACATGTTAGGTTGCCTTATGCTAGGATATATAACGTTATAGACGTATATAAAGTTCCCATCGAGAAGTAGGTGCCGACGCGCCAGGAATGTTGTAAAATATTACATTCGACGTGTTAGGATTGCCTTAGGCTAGGATATATAACGTTATAGACGTATACGATATTCCCACCGAGGAGTACGGGCCGACACGACAAGAATGTTGTCAAATATTAGATCCGAAATGTTAGGTTGCCTTAGGTTAGGATATATAACGTTATAGACTTATATAATGTTCCCACCGAGAAGTAGGTGCCGACGAGCCTGGAATGTTGTAAAATATTACGCTCGACATGTTAGGTTGCCTTACGCTAGGATATATAGCTATATAGACGTATATAATGTTCCCACAGAGAAGTAGGGGCCGCCGCGCCAGGAATGTTGTAAAATATTACATTCGACGTGTTAGGATTGCCTTAGGCTAGGATATATAACGTTATAGACGTATACGATATTCCCACCGAGGAGTACGGGCCGACACGACAAGAATGTTGTCAAATATTACATCCGAGATGTTAGGTTCCTTTAGGTTAGGATATATAACGTTATAGACGTATATAATGTTCCCACCGAGAAGTAGGGGCCGACGAGCCAGGAATGTTGTAAAATATTACGTTCGACATGTTAGGTTGCCTTAGGCTATGATATATAGCGATATAGACGTATATAATGTTCCCACCGAGAAGTGGGGGCCGGCGCGCCAGGAATGTAGTGAAATATTACATCCGAGATGTTAGGTTGCCTTAGGCAAGGATATGTAAAGTTATAGACGTATATAATGTTCCCACCGAGAAGTAGGGGCCGGTGCGACACGAATGTAGTAAAATATTACATCCGAGATGTTAGGTTGCCTTAGACTAGGATATATAACGTTATAGACGTATATAATGTTCCCACCGAGAAGTAGGGGCCGAAGTGACGGGAATGTTGTAAAATTATACATTCGACATGTTAGGATTGCCTTAGGCTAGGATATATATCGTTAAAGACGTATATAATGTTCCCACCGAGAAAGAGGGGCCGACACGCCAGGAATGTTGTAAAACATTACATCCGAGGTGTTAGGTTGCCTTAAGCGAGGATATATAGCGTTATAGACGTATATAATGTTCCCACCGAGAAGTAGGGACCGACGAGCCAGGAATGTTGTAAAATATTACGCTCGACATGCTAGGTTGCCTTACGTTATGATATATAGCGATATAGACGTATATAATATTCCCACCGAGAAGTGCGGGCCGGCGCGCCAGGAATGTAGTGAAATATTACATCCGAGATGTTAGGTTGCCTTAGGCTAGGATATGTAAAGTTATAGACGTATATAATGTTCCCACCGAGAAATAGGTGCCGGCGCGCCAGGAATGTTGTAAAATATTACAACCGAGATGTTAGGATTGCCTTAGGCTAGGATATATATCGTTATAGACGTATATAATGTTCCCACCGAGAAGTAGGGGCCGAAGTGACGGGAATGTTGTAAAATATTACATCCGAGATGTTAGGTTGCCTTAGGTTAGGATATATAACGTTATTGACTTGTATAATTTTCCCACCGAGAAATAGGGGCCGACGCCCCAGGAACGATGTAAAATTTTACATTCGACATGTTAGGATTGCTTTAGGCTAGGATATATAACGTTATAGACGTATATACTGTTCCGACCGAGAAGTAGGTGCCGACGCGCCAGGAATGTTGTAAAATATTACGCTCGACAAGTTAGGTTGCCATAGGCTAGGATATATAGCGTTAAAGACGTATATAATGTTCCCACCGAGAAATACGGGCCGACACGCCAGGAATGTTGTAAAACATTACATCCGGTATGATAGATTGCCTTAGGTTAGGATATATAACATTATTGACTTGTATAATTTTCCCACCGAGAAATAGGGGCCGACGCCCCAGGAACGATGTAAAATTTTACATTCGACATGTTAGGATTGCCTTAGGCTAGGATATATAACGTTATAGACGTATATACTGTTCCGACCGAGAAGTAGGTGCCGACGCGGCAGTAATGTTGTAAAATATTACGCTCGACAAGTTAGGTTGCCATAGGCTAGGATATATAGCGTTAAAGACGTATATAATGTTCCCACCGAGAAATACGGGCCGACACGCCAGGAATGTTGTAAAACATTACATCCGAGGTGTTAGGTTCCCTTAGGTTAGGATATATAACGTTATAGACGTATATAATGTTGCCAATGAGAAGGAGGAGCCGACGCGCCAGGAATGTTGTAAAATATTACATCCGACATGTTAGGTTGCCTTAGGTTAGGATATATAACGTTATAGACGTATATACTGTTCCCACCGAGAAGTAGTTGCCGACGCGCCAGGAATATTGTAAAATATTACATTCGACATGTTAGGTTGTCTCAGGATGGGACATATAGCGTTAAAGGCGTATATAATATTCCCACCCAGAAATAAGGGCCGACACGCCAGGAATGTAGTAAAATATTACGCTCGACATTTTTGGTTGCCTTAAGTTAGGATATATGGCGTTATAGACGTATATAATGTTCCCACCGAGAAGTAGGGGCCGACTCGCCAGGAATGTTGTAAAATATTACATCCGAGATGTTAGCTTCCCTTAGGTTAGAATATATAACGTTATAGACGTATATAATGTTCCCACCGAGAAGTAGGGGCCAACGAGCCAGGAATGTTGTAAAATATTACGCTCGACATGTTAGGTTGCCTAAGGCTATGATATATAGCGATATAGACGTATATAATGTTCCCACCGAGAAGTAGGGGCCGGTGCGACACGAATGTAGTAAAATATTACATCCGAGATGTTAGGTTGCCTTAGACTAGGATATATAACGTTATAGACGTATATAATGTTCCCACCTAGAAGTAGGGACCGAAGTGACGGGAATGTTGTAAAATTATACATTCGACATGTTAGGATTGCCTTAGGCTAGGATATATATTGTTAAAGACGTATATAATGTTCCCACCGAGAAATAGGGGCCGACACGCCAGGAATGTTGTAAAACATTACATCCGAGGTGTTAGGTTGCCTTAAGCTAGGATATATAGCGTTATAGACGTATATAATGTTCCCACCGAGAAGTAGGGACCGACGAGCCATGAATGTTGTAAAATATTACGCTCGACATGCTAGGTTGCCTTACGTTATGATATATAGCGATATAGACGTATATAATGTTCCCACCGAGAAGTAGGGGCCGGCGCGCCAGGAATGTAGTAAAATATAACATCCGAGATGTTGGGTTGCCTTAGGCTAGGATAAGTAACGTTATAGACGTATATAATGTTCCCACCGAGAAGTAGGGGCCGAAGTGACGGGAATGTTGTAAAATATTACATCCGAGATGTTAGGTTGCCTTAGGTTAGGATATATAACGTTATTGACTTGTATAATTTTCCCACCGAGAAATAGGGGCCGACGCCCCAGGAACGATGTAAAATTTTACATTCGACATGTTAGGATTGCCTTAGGCTAGGATATATAACGTTATAGACGTATATACTGTTCCGACCGAGAAGTAGGTGCCGACGCGGCAGGAATGTTGTAAAATATTACGCTCGACAAGTTAGGTTGCCATAGGCTAGGATATATAGCGTTAAAGACGTATATAATGTTCCCACCGAGAAATACGGTCCGACACGCCAGGAATGTTGTAAAACATTACATCCGAGGTGTTAGGTTCCCTTAGGTTAGGATATATAACGTTATAGACGTATATAATGTTGCCAATGAGAAGGAGGTGCCGACGCGCCAGGAATGTTGTAAAATATTACATCCGACATGTTAGGTTGCCTTAGGTTAGGATATATAACGTTATAGACGTATATACTGTTCCCACCGAGAAGTAGTTGCCGACGCGCCAGGAATATTGTAAAATATTACATTCGACATGTTAGGTTGTCTCAGGCTAGGACATATAGCGTTAAAGGCGTATATAATATTCCCACCCAGAAATAAGTGCCGACACGCCAGGAATGTAGTAAAATATTACGCTCGACATTTTTGGTTGCCTTAAGCTAGGATATATGGCGTTATAGACGTATATAATGTTCCCACCGAGAAGTAGGGGCCGACTTGCCAGGAATGTTGTAAAATATTACATCCGAGATGTTAGCTGCCCTTAGGTTAGAATATATAACGTTATAGACGTATATAATGTTCCCCCCGAGAAGTAGGGGCCAACGAGCCAGGAATGTTGTAAAATATTACGCTCGACATGTTAGGTTGCCTAAGGCTATGATATATAGCGATATAGACGTATATAATATTCCCACCGTGAAGTGGGGGCCGGCGCGCCAGGAATGTAGTAAAATATTACATCCGAGATGTTAGGATTGCCTTAGGCTAGGATATGTAAAGTTATAGACGCATATAATGTTCCCACCGAGAAGTAGGGGCCGAAGTGACGGGAATGTTGTAAAATTATACATTCGACATGTTAGGATTGCCTTAGGCTAGGATATATATTGATAAAGACGTATATAATGTTCCCACCGAGAAATACGGGCCGACACGCCAGGAATGTTGTAAAACATTACATCCGAGGTGTTAGGTTCCCTTAGGTTAGGATATATAACGTTATAGACGTATATAATGTTCCCAATGAGAAGGAGGTGCCGACGCGCCAGGAATGTTGTAAAATATTACATCCGACATGTTAAGTTGCCTTAGGTTAGGATATATAACGTTATAGACGTATATACTGTTCCCACCGAGAAGTAGTTGCCGACGCGCCAGGAATATTGTAAAATATTACATTCGACATGTTAGGTTGTCTCAGGCCAGGACATATAGCGTTAAAGGCGTATATAATATTCCCACCGAGAAATAAGGGCCGACACGCCAGGAATGTTGTAAAATATTACGCTCGACATTTTTGGTTGCCTTAAGTTAGGATATATGGCGTTATAGACGTATATAATGTTCCCACCGAGAAGTAGGGGCCAGCGCGCCAGGAATGTGGTAAAATATTACATCCAGTATGTTAGGTTGCCTTAGGTAAGGATATATAACGTTATAGACGTATATAATATTCCCACCGAGAAGTGGGTGCCGAAGTGACGGGAATGTTGTAAAATATTTCATTCGACATGTTAGTTTGCCTTAGGCTAGGATATATAGCGTTATAGAATTATATAATGTTCCCACCGAGAAGTAGTGGCCGACGTGCCAGGAATGTAGTAAAATATTACGCTCGACATGTTAGGTTGCCTTAGGATATGATATATAGCGATATAGACGTATATAATATTCCCACCGAGAAGTGCGGGCCGGCGCGCCAGGAATGTAGTGAAATATTACATCCGAGATGTTAGGTTGCCTTAGGCTAGGATATGTAAAGTTGTAGACGTATATAATGTTCCCACCGAGAAATAGGTGCCGGCGCGCCAGGAATGTTGTAAAATATTACGCTCGACATGTTAGGTTGCCTAAGGCTATGATATATAGCGAAATAGACGTATATAATATTCCCACCGAGAAGTGGGGGCCGGCGCGCCAGGAATGTAGTAAAATATTACATCCGAGATGTTAGGTTGCCTTAGGTTAGGATATATAACGTTATAGCCGTATATAATGTTCCCACCGAGAAGTAGGGGCCAACGAGCCAGGAATATTGTAAGATATTACATTCGACATGTAAGGTTGCCTTATGCTAAGATATATAACGTTATAGACGTATATAAAGTTCCCACCGAGAAGTAGGTGCCGACGAGCCAGGAATGTTGTAAAATATTACGCTCGACACGTTAGGTTGCCTTAGGCTCGGATATATAGCGATATAGACGTATATAATGTTCCCACCGAGAAGTAGGGGCCGCCGCGCCAGGAATGTTGTAAAATATTACATTCGACGTGTTAGGATTGCCTTAGCCTAGGATATATAACGTTATAGACGTATACGATATTCCCACCGAGGAGTACGGGCCGACACGACAAGAATGTTGTCAAATATTACATCCGAGATGTTAGGTTCCTTTAGGTTAGGATATATAACGTTGTAGACGTATATAATGTTCCCACCGAGAAGTAGGGGCCGACAAGCCAGGAATGTTGTAAAATACTACGCTCGACATGTTAGGTTGCCTTAGGCTATGATATATAGCGATATAGACGTATATAATGTTCCCACCGAGAAATAGGGGTCGACACGCCAGGAATGTTGTAAAACATTACATCCGAGGTGTTAGGTTGCCTTAAGCTAGGATATATAGCGTTATAGACGTATATAATGTTCCCACCGAGAAGTAGGGACCGACGAGCCAGGAATGTTGTAAAATATTACATTCGACATGTTAGTTTGCCTTAGGCTAGGATATATAGCGTTATAGACGTATATAATGTTCCCACCGAGAAGTAGGGGCCGACACGCCAGGAATGTTGTAAAACATTACATCCGAGGTGTTAGGTTTCCTTAAGCTAGGATATATAGCGATATAGACGTATATAATGTTCCCACCGAGAAGTAGGGGCCGGCGCGCCACGAATGCTGTAAAATATTACATTCGACATGTTAGGTTGCCTTAGGCTAGTATATATAGCGATATAGACGTATATAATGTTCCCACCGAGAAATAGGTGTCGGCGCGCCAGCAATGTTGTAAAATATTACATTCGACATGTTAAGTTGTCTTAGGTTAGGATATATAACGTTATAGACGTATATACAGATCCAACCGAGAAGTAGTTACCGACGCGCCAGGAATATTGTAAAATATTATATTCGACATGTTAGGTTGTCTCAGGCTAGGACATATAGCGTTATAGACATATATAATGTTCCCACCGAGAAGTAGGGACCGAAGAGCCAGCAATGTAGTAAAATATTACATCCGAGATGTTAGGTTGCCTTAGGTTAGGATATATAACGTTATAGACGTATATAATGTTCCCACCGAGAAGTAGGGACCGAAGAGCCAGCAATGTAGTAAAATATTACATCCGAGATGTTAGGTTGCCTTAGGTTAGGATATATAACGTTATAGACGTATATAATGTTCCCACCGAGAAGTAGGGGCCGAAGAGCCAGGAATGTAGTAAAATATTACATCCGAGATGTTAGGTTGCCTTAGATTAGGATATATAGCGTTATAGACGTATATAATGTTCCCACCGAGAATTAGGGGCCGACGTGCCAGGAATGTAGTAAATTATTACATCCGAGATGCAGGTTGCCTTAGGTTAGGATATATGGCGTTATAGACGTATATAATGTTCCCACCGAGAAGTGGGGGCCGGCGCGCCAGGAATGTAGTGAAATATTAGATCCGAGATGTTAGGTTGCCTTAGGCTAGGATATGTAAAGTTATAGACGTATATAATGTTCCCACCGAGAAATAGTTGCCGGCGCGCCAGGAATGTTGTAAAATATTACATCCGAGATGTTAGGATTGCCTTAGGCTAGGATATATATCGTTATAGACGTATATAATGTTCCCACCGAGAAGTAGGGGCCGAAGTGACGGGAATGTTGTAAAATATTACATCCGAGATGTTAGGTTGCCTTAGGTTAGGATATATAACGTTATTGACTTATATAATTTTCCCACCGAGAAATAGGGGCCGACGCCCCAGGAATGATGTAAAATTTTACATTCGACATGTTAGGATTGCCTTAGGCTAGGATATATAACGTTATAGACGTATATACTCTTCCGACCGAGAAGTAGGTGCCGACGCGCCAGGAATGTTGTAAAATATTACGCTCCACAAGATAGGTTGCCATAGGCTAGGATATATAGCGTTAAAGACGTATATAATGTTCCCACCGAGAAATACGGGCCGACACGCCAGGAATGTTGTAAAACATTACATCCGAGGTGTTAGGTTCCCTTAGGTTAGGATATATAACGTTATAGATGTATATAATGTTCCCACCGAGAAATAGGGGCCGACACGCCAGGAATGTTGTAAAACATTACATCCGAGGTGTTAGGTTCCCTTAGGTTAGGATATAAGACGTTATAGATGTATATAATGTTCCCACCGAGAAACAGGGGCCGACACGCCAGGAATGTTGTAAAACATTACATCCGTGGTGTTAGGTTCCCTTAGGTTTGGATATATAACGTTATAGACGTATATAAAGTTCCCTCCGAGAAGTAGGTGCCGACGTGCCAGGAATGTAGTAAAATATTACATCCGAGATATTAGGTTGCCTTAGGTTAGGATATATAACGTTATAGACGTATATAATGTTCCCACCGAGAAGTAGGGGCCGAAGTAACGGGAATGTTGTAAAATATTACATTCGACATGTTAGTTTGCCTTAGGCTAGGATATATAGCGTTATAGACGTATATAATGTTCCCACCGAGAAGTAGGGGCCGACGTGCCAGGAATGTAGTAAAATATTACATCCGAGATGTTAGGTTGCCTTAGGTTAGGATATATAACGTTATTGACTTATATACTGTTCCCACCGAGAAGTAGATGCCGACGCGCCAGGAATGTTGTAAAATATTACTTCCGAGATGTTAGGATTGCCTTAGGCTAGGATATATAACGTTATAGACGTATATACTGTTCCCACCGAGAAGTAGGGGCCGGCGCGCCGGGAACGTAGTAAAATATAACATCCGAGATGTTAGGTTGCCTTAGGCTAGGATATACAACGTTATAGACGTATATAATGTTTCCACCGTGAATTAGGTGCCGAAGTGACGGGAATGTTGTAAAATATTACATTCGACATGTTAGTTTGCCTTAGGCTAGGATATATAGCGTTATGGACTCATATAATGTTCCCACCGAGAAGTAGTGGCCGACGTGCCAGGAATGTAGTAAAATATTACATCCGAGATGTTAGGTTGCCTTAGGTTAGGATATATAACGTTATAGACCTATATACTGTTCCCACCGAGAATTAGGGGCCGACGTGCCAGGAATGCAGTAAATTATTACATCCGAGATGCAGGTTGCCTTAGGTTAGGATATATGGCGTTATAGACGTATATAATGTTCCCACCGAGAAGTGGGGGCCGGCGCGCCAGGAATGTAGTGAAATATTAGATCCGAGATGTTAGGTTGCCTTAGGCTAGGATATGTAAAGTTATAGACGTATATAATGTTCCCACCGAGAAATAGGTGCCGGCGCGCCAGGAATGTTGTAAAATATTACATCCGAGATGTTAGGATTGCCTTAGGCTAGGATATATATCGTTATAGACGTATATAATGTTCCCACCGAGAAGTAGGGGCCGAAGTGACGGGAATGTTGTAAAATATTACATCCGAGATGTTAGGTTGCCTTAGGTTAGGATATATAACGTTATTGACTTATATAATTTTCCCACCGAGAAATAGGGGCCGACGCCCCAGGAATGATGTAAAATTTTACATTCGACATGTTAGGATTGCCTTAGGCTAGGATATATAACGTTATAGACGTATATACTGTTCCGACCGAGAAGTAGGTGCCGACGCGCCAGGAATGTTGTAAAATATTACGCTCCACAAGATAGGTTGCCATAGGCTAGGATATATAGCGTTAAAGACGTATATAATGTTCCCACCGAGAAATACGGGCCGACACGCCAGGAATGTTGTAAAACATTACATCCGAGGTGTTAGGTTCCCTTAGGTTAGGATATATAACGTTATAGATGTATATAATGTGCCCACCGAGAAATAGGGGCCGACACGCCAGGAATGTTGTAAAACATTACATCCGTGGTGTTAGGTTCCCTTAGGTTTGGATATATAACGTTATAGACGTATATAAAGTTCCCACCGAGAAGTAGGGGCCAACGAGCCAGGAATATTGTAAGATATTACATTCGACATGTAAGGTTGCCTTATGCTAAGATATATAACGTTATAGACGTATATAAAGTTCCCACCGAGAAGTAGGTGCCGACGAGCCAGGAATGTTGTAAAATATTACGCTCGACACGTTAGGTTGCCTTAGGCTCGGATATATAGCGATATAGACGTATATAATGTTCCCACCGAGAAGTAGGGGCCGCCGCGCCAGGAATGTTGTAAAATATTACATTCGACGTGTTAGGATTGCCTTAGCCTAGGATATATAACGTTATAGACGTATACGATATTCCCACCGAGGAGTACGGGCCGACACGACAAGAATGTTGTCAAATATTACATCCGAGATGTTAGGTTCCTTTAGGTTAGGATATATAACGTTGTAGACGTATATAATGTTCCCACCGAGAAGTAGGGGCCGACAAGCCAGGAATGTTGTAAAATACTACGCTCGACATGTTAGGTTGCCTTAGGCTATGATATATAGCGATATAGACGTATATAATGTTCCCACCGAGAAATAGGGGTCGACACGCCAGGAATGTTGTAAAACATTACATCCGAGGTGTTAGGTTGCCTTAAGCTAGGATATATAGCGTTATAGACGTATATAATGTTCCCACCGAGAAGTAGGGACCGACGAGCCAGGAATGTTGTAAAATATTACATTCGACATGTTAGTTTGCCTTAGGCTAGGATATATAGCGTTATAGACGTATATAATGTTCCCACCGAGAAGTAGGGGCCGACACGCCAGGAATGTTGTAAAACATTACATCCGAGGTGTTAGGTTTCCTTAAGCTAGGATATATAGCGATATAGACGTATATAATGTTCCCACCGAGAAGTAGGGGCCGGCGCGCCACGAATGCTGTAAAATATTACATTCGACATGTTAGGTTGCCTTAGGCTAGTATATATAGCGATATAGACGTATATAATGTTCCCACCTAGAAATAGGTGTCGGCGCGCCAGGAATGTTGTAAAATATTACATCCGAAATGTTAGGATTGCCTTAGGCTAAGATATATAACGTTATAGACGTATATAATGTTCCCACCGAGAAGTAGGGGCCGAAGTGACGGGAATGTTGTAAAATATTACATCCGAGATGTTAGGTTCCCTTAGGTTAGAATATATAACGTTATATACGTATATAATGTTCCCACCGAGAAGTAGGGGCCAACGAGCCAGGAATGTTGGAAAATATTACGCTCGACATGTTAGGTTGCCTTAGGCTATGATATATAGCGATATAGACGTATATAATATTCCCACCGAGAAGTGGGGGCCGGCGCGCCAGGAATGTAGTAAAATAGTACATCCGAGATGTTAGGTTGCCTTAGGCTAGGATATGTAAAGTTATAGACGTATGTAACGTTCCCACCGAGAAATAGGTGCCGGCGCGCCAGGAATGTTGTAAAATATTACATCCGAGACGTTAGGATTGCCTTAGGCTAAGATATATAACGTTATAGACGTATATAATGTTCCCACCGAGAAGTAGGGGCCGAAGTGACGGGAATGTTGTAAAATATTACATTCGACATGTTATTTTGCCTTAGGCTAGGATATATAGCGTTATAGACGTATATAATGTTCCCACCGAGAAGTAGGGGCCGACGTGCCAGGGATGTAGTAAAATATTACATCCGAGATGTTAGGTTGCCTTAGGTTAGGATATATAGCGTTATAGACGTATATAATGTTCCCACCTAGAAGTAGTTGCCGACGCGCCAGGAATATTGTAAAATATTACATTCGACATGTAAGGTTGCCTTATGCTAGGATATATAACGTTATAGACGTATATAAAGTTCCCACCGAGAAGTAGGTGCCGACGAGCCAGGAATGTTGTAAAATATTACGCTCGACATGTTAGGTTGCCTTATGCTAGGATATATAACGTTATAGACGTATATAAAGTTCCCATCGAGAAGTAGGTGCCGACGCGCCAGGAATGTTGTAAAATATTACGCTCGACAAGTTAGGTTGCCATAGGCTGGGATATATAGCGTTAAAGTCGTATATAATGTTCCCACCGAGAAATAGGTGCCGGCGCGCCAGGAATGTTGTAAAATATTACATCCGAGGTGTTAGGATTGCCTTAGGCTAAGATATATAACGTTATAGACGTATATAATGTTCCCACCGAGAAGTAGGGGCCGAAGTGACGGGAATGTTGTAAAATATTACATCCGAGATGTTAGGTTGCCTTAGGTTAGGATATATAGCGTTATAGACGTATATAATGTTCCCACCGAGAAGTAGGGGCCGACGTGCCAGGAATGTAGTAAAATATTACATCCGAGATGTTAGGTTGCCTTAGGGTAGGATATATAACGTTATAGACGTATATAATGTTCACACCTAGAAGTAGTTGCCGACGCGCCAGGAATATTGTAAGATATTACATTGGACATGTAAGGTTGCCTTATGCTAGGATATATAACGTTATAGACGTATATAAACTTCCCATCGAGAAGTAGGTGCCGACGCGCCAGGAATGTTGTAAAATATTACGCTCGACAAGTTAGGTTGCCATAGGCTGGGATATATAGCGTTAAAGTCGTATATAATGTTCCCACCGAGAAGTAGGGGCCAACGAGCCAGGAATGTTGTAAAATATTACGCTCGACATGTTAGGTTGCCTAAGGCTATGATATATAGCGATATAGACGTATATAATATTCCCACCGAGAAGTGGGGGCCGGCGCACCAGGAATGTAGTAAAATATTACATCCGAGATGTTAGGTTGCCTTAGGCTAGGATATGTAAAGCTATAGACGTATATAATGTTCCCACCGAGAAATAGGTGCCGGCGCGCCAGGAATGTTGTAAAATATTACATCCGAGATGTTAGGATTGCCTTAGGCTAAGATATATAACGTTATAGACGTATATAATGTTCCCACCGAGAAGTAGGGTCCGAAGTGACGGGAATGTTGTAAAATATTACATTCGACATGTTAGTTTGCCTTAGGCTAGGATATATAGCGTTATAGACGTATATAATGTTCCCACCGAGAAGTAGGGGCCGACACGCCAGGAATGTTGTAAAACATTACATCCGAGGTGTTAGGTTTCCTTAAGCTAGGATATATAGCGATATAGACGTATATAATGTTCCCACCGAGAAGTAGGGGCCGGCGCGCCACGAATGCTGTAAAATATTACATTCGACATGTTAGGTTGCCTTAGGCTAGTATATATAGCGATATAGACGTATATAATGTTCCCACCGAGAAATAGGTGTCGGCGCGCCAGCAATGTTGTAAAATATTATATCCGACGTGTTAGGATTGCCTTAGGCTAAGATATATAACGATATAGACGTATATAATGTTCCCACCGAGAAGTAGGGGCCGAAGTGACGGGAATGTTGTAAAATATTACATACGAGATGTTAGGTTGCCTTAGGTTAGGATATATAACGTTATTGACTTATATAATGTTCCCACCGAGAAATAGGGGCCGACGCCCCAGGAATGTTGTAAAATATTACGCTCGACAAGTTAGGTTGCCTTAGGCTAGGATATATAGCGTTAAAGACGTATATAATGTTCCCACCGAGAAATAGGGGCCGACACGCCAGGAATGTTGTAAAATATTACTTCCGAGATGTTAGGGTTGCCTTAGGTTAGGATATATAACGTTATAGACGCTCATAATGTTCCCACCGAGAAGTAGGGGCCGGCGCGGCAGGAATGCTGTAAAATATTACATTCGACATGTTAGGTTGCCTTAGGCTAGTATATATAGCGATGTAGACGTATATAATGTTCCCACCAAGAAATAGGTGCCGGCGCGCCAGGAATGTTGTAAAATATTACATCCGAGGTGTTAGGATTGCCTTAGGCTAAGATATATAACGTTATAGACGTATATTATGTTCCCACCGAGAAGTAGGGGCCGAAGTGACGGGAATGTTGTAAAATGTTACATCCGAGATGTTAGGTTGCCTTAGGTTAGGATATATAGCGTTATAGACGTATATAATGTTCCCACCGAGAAGTAGGGGCCGACGTGCCAGGAATATTGTAAAATATTACATTCGACATGTAAGGTTGCCTTATGCTAGGATATATAACGTTATAGACGTATATAAAGTTCCCACCGAGAAGTAGGTGCCGACGAGTCAGGAATGTTGTAAAATATTACGTTCGACATGTTAGGTTGCCTTATGCTAGGATATATAACGTTATAGACGTATATAAAGTTCCCATCGAGAAGTAGGTGCCGACGCGCCAGGAATGTTGTAAAATATTACATTCGACGTGTTAGGATTGCCTTAGGCTAGGATATATAACGTTATAGACGTATACGATATTCCCACCGAGGAGTACGGGCCGACACGACAAGAATGTTGTCAAATATTAGATCCGAAATGTTAGGTTGCCTTAGGTTAGGATATATAACGTTATAGACTTATATAATGTTCCCACCGAGAAGTAGGTGCCGACGAGCCTGGAATGTTGTAAAATATTACGCTCGACATGTTAGGTTGCCTTACGCTAGGATATATAGCTATATAGACGTATATAATGTTCCCACAGAGAAGTAGGGGCCGCCGCGCCAGGAATGTTGTAAAATATTACATTCGACGTGTTAGGATTGCCTTAGGCTAGGATATATAACGTTATAGACGTATACGATATTCCCACCGAGGAGTACGGGCCGACACGACAAGAATGTTGTCAAATATTACATCCGAGATGTTAGGTTCCTTTAGGTTAGGATATATAACGTTATAGACGTATATAATGTTCCCACCGAGAAGTAGGGGCCGACGAGCCAGGAATGTTGTAAAATATTACGTTCGACATGTTAGGTTGCCTTAGGCTATGATATATAGCGATATAGACGTATATAATGTTCCCACCGAGAAGTGGGGGCCGGCGCGCCAGGAATGTAGTGAAATATTACATCCGAGATGTTAGGTTGCCTTAGGCAAGGATATGTAAAGTTATAGACGTATATAATGTTCCCACCGAGAAGTAGGGGCCGGTGCGACACGAATGTAGTAAAATATTACATCCGAGATGTTAGGTTGCCTTAGACTAGGATATATAACGTTATAGTCGTATATAATGTTCCCACCGAGAAGTAGGGGCCGAAGTGACGGGAATGTTGTAAAATTATACATTCGACATGTTAGGATTGCCTTAGGCTAGGATATATATCGTTAAAGACGTATATAATGTTCCCACCGAGAAAGAGGGGCCGACACGCCAGGAATGTTGTAAAACATTACATCCGAGGTGTTAGGTTGCCTTAAGCGAGGATATATAGCGTTATAGACGTATATAATGTTCCCACCGAGAAGTAGGGACCGACGAGCCAGGAATGTTGTAAAATATTACGCTCGACATGCTAGGTTGCCTTACGTTATGATATATAGCGATATAGACGTATATAATATTCCCACCGAGAAGTGCGGGCCGGCGCGCCAGGAATGTAGTGAAATATTACATCCGAGATGTTAGGTTGCCTTAGGCTAGGATATGTAAAGTTATAGACGTATATAATGTTCCCACCGAGAAATAGGTGCCGGCGCGCCAGGAATGTTGTAAAATATTACAACCGAGATGTTAGGATTGCCTTAGGCTAGGATATATATCGTTATAGACGTATATAATGTTCCCACCGAGAAGTAGGGGCCGAAGTGACGGGAATGTTGTAAAATATTACATCCGAGATGTTAGGTTGCCTTAGGTTAGGATATATAACGTTATTGACTTGTATAATTTTCCCACCGAGAAATAGGGGCCGACGCCCCAGGAACGATGTAAAATTTTACATTCGACATGTTAGGATTGCTTTAGGCTAGGATATATAACGTTATAGACGTATATACTGTTCCGACCGAGAAGTAGGTGCCGACGCGCCAGGAATGTTGTAAAATATTACGCTCGACAAGTTAGGTTGCCATAGGCTAGGATATATAGCGTTAAAGACGTATATAATGTTCCCACCGAGAAATACGGGCCGACACGCCAGGAATGTTGTAAAACATTACATCCGGTATGATAGATTGCCTTAGGTTAGGATATATAACGTTATTGACTTGTATAATTTTCCCACCGAGAAATAGGGGCCGACGCCCCAGGAACGATGTAAAATTTTACATTCGACATGTTAGGATTGCCTTAGGCTAGGATATATAACGTTATAGACGTATATACTGTTCCGACCGAGAAGTAGGTGCCGACGCGGCAGTAATGTTGTAAAATATTACGCTCGACAAGTTAGGTTGCCATAGGCTAGGATATATAGCGTTAAAGACGTATATAATGTTCCCACCGAGAAATACGGGCCGACACGCCAGGAATGTTGTAAAACATTACATCCGAGGTGTTAGGTTCCCTTAGGTTAGGATATATAACGTTATAGACGTATATAATGTTGCCAATGAGAAGGAGGAGCCGACGCGCCAGGAATGTTGTAAAATATTACATCCGACATGTTAGGTTGCCTTAGGTTAGGATATATAACGTTATAGACGTATATACTGTTCCCACCGAGAAGTAGTTGCCGACGCGCCAGGAATATTGTAAAATATTACATTCGACATGTTAGGTTGTCTCAGGATGGGACATATAGCGTTAAAGGCGTATATAATATTCCCACCCAGAAATAAGGGCCGACACGCCAGGAATGTAGTAAAATATTACGCTCGACATTTTTGGTTGCCTTAAGTTAGGTATATATGGCGTTATAGACGTATATAATGTTCCCACCGAGAAGTAGGGGCCGACTCGCCAGGAATGTTGTAAAATATTACATCCGAGATGTTAGCTTCCCTTAGGTTAGAATATATAACGTTATAGACGTATATAATGTTCCCACCGAGAAGTAGGGGCCAACGAGCCAGGAATGTTGTAAAATATTACGCTCGACATGTTAGGTTGCCTAAGGCTATGATATATAGCGATATAGACGTATATAATGTTCCCACCGAGAAGTAGGGGCCGGTGCGACACGAATGTAGTAAAATATTACATCCGAGATGTTAGGTTGCCTTAGACTAGGATATATAACGTTATAGACGTATATAATGTTCCCACCTAGAAGTAGGGACCGAAGTGACGGGAATGTTGTAAAATTATACATTCGACATGTTAGGATTGCCTTAGGCTAGGATATATATTGTTAAAGACGTATATAATGTTCCCACCGAGAAATAGGGGCCGACACGCCAGGAATGTTGTAAAACATTACATCCGAGGTGTTAGGTTGCCTTAAGCTAGGATATATAGCGTTATAGACGTATATAATGTTCCCACCGAGAAGTAGGGACCGACGAGCCATGAATGTTGTAAAATATTACGCTCGACATGCTAGGTTGCCTTACGTTATGATATATAGCGATATAGACGTATATAATGTTCCCACCGAGAAGTAGGGGCCGGCGCGCCAGGAATGTAGTAAAATATAACATCCGAGATGTTGGGTTGCCTTAGGCTAGGATAAGTAACGTTATAGACGTATATAATGTTCCCACCGAGAAGTAGGGGCCGAAGTGACGGGAATGTTGTAAAATATTACATCCGAGATGTTAGGTTGCCTTAGGTTAGGATATATAACGTTATTGACTTGTATAATTTTCCCACCGAGAAATAGGGGCCGACGCCCCAGGAACGATGTAAAATTTTACATTCGACATGTTAGGATTGCCTTAGGCTAGGATATATAACGTTATAGACGTATATACTGTTCCGACCGAGAAGTAGGTGCCGACGCGGCAGGAATGTTGTAAAATATTACGCTCGACAAGTTAGGTTGCCATAGGCTAGGATATATAGCGTTAAAGACGTATATAATGTTCCCACCGAGAAATACGGTCCGACACGCCAGGAATGTTGTAAAACATTACATCCGAGGTGTTAGGTTCCCTTAGGTTAGGATATATAACGTTATAGACGTATATAATGTTGCCAATGAGAAGGAGGTGCCGACGCGCCAGGAATGTTGTAAAATATTACATCCGACATGTTAGGTTGCCTTAGGTTAGGATATATAACGTTATAGACGTATATACTGTTCCCACCGAGAAGTAGTTGCCGACGCGCCAGGAATATTGTAAAATATTACATTCGACATGTTAGGTTGTCTCAGGCTAGGACATATAGCGTTAAAGGCGTATATAATATTCCCACCCAGAAATAAGTGCCGACACGCCAGGAATGTAGTAAAATATTACGCTCGACATTTTTGGTTGCCTTAAGCTAGGATATATGGCGTTATAGACGTATATAATGTTCCCACCGAGAAGTAGGGGCCGACTTGCCAGGAATGTTGTAAAATATTACATCCGAGATGTTAGCTTCCCTTAGGTTAGAATATATAACGTTATAGACGTATATAATGTTCCCCCCGAGAAGTAGGGGCCAACGAGCCAGGAATGTTGTAAAATATTACGCTCGACATGTTAGGTTGCCTAAGGCTATGATATATAGCGATATAGACGTATATAATATTCCCACCGTGAAGTGGGGGCCGGCGCGCCAGGAATGTAGTAAAATATTACATCCGAGATGTTAGGATTGCCTTAGGCTAGGATATGTAAAGTTATAGACGCATATAATGTTCCCACCGAGAAGTAGGGGCCGAAGTGACGGGAATGTTGTAAAATTATACATTCGACATGTTAGGATTGCCTTAGGCTAGGATATATATTGATAAAGACGTATATAATGTTCCCACCGAGAAATACGGGCCGACACGCCAGGAATGTTGTAAAACATTACATCCGAGGTGTTAGGTTCCCTTAGGTTAGGATATATAACGTTATAGACGTATATAATGTTCCCAATGAGAAGGAGGTGCCGACGCGCCAGGAATGTTGTAAAATATTACATCCGACATGTTAAGTTGCCTTAGGTTAGGATATATAACGTTATAGACGTATATACTGTTCCCACCGAGAAGTAGTTGCCGACGCGCCAGGAATATTGTAAAATATTACATTCGACATGTTAGGTTGTCTCAGGCCAGGACATATAGCGTTAAAGGCGTATATAATATTCCCACCGAGAAATAAGGGCCGACACGCCAGGAATGTTGTAAAATATTACGCTCGACATTTTTGGTTGCCTTAAGTTAGGATATATGGCGTTATAGACGTATATAATGTTCCCACCGAGAAGTAGGGGCCAGCGCGCCAGGAATGTGGTAAAATATTACATCCAGTATGTTAGGTTGCCTTAGGTTAGGATATATAACGTTATAGACGTATATAATATTCCCACCGAGAAGTGGGTGCCGAAGTGACGGGAATGTTGTAAAATATTTCATTCGACATGTTAGTTTGCCTTAGGCTAGGATATATAGCGTTATAGAATTATATAATGTTCCCACCGAGAAGTAGTGGCCGACGTGCCAGGAATGTAGTAAAATATTACGCTCGACATGTTAGGTTGCCTTAGGATATGATATATAGCGATATAGACGTATATAATATTCCCACCGAGAAGTGCGGGCCGGCGCGCCAGGAATGTAGTGAAATATTACATCCGAGATGTTAGGTTGCCTTAGGCTAGGATATGTAAAGTTGTAGACGTATATAATGTTCCCACCGAGAAATAGGTGCCGGCGCGCCAGGAATGTTGTAAAATATTACGCTCGACATGTTAGGTTGCCTAAGGCTATGATATATAGCGATATAGACGTATATAATATTCCCACCGAGAAGTGGGGGCCGGCGCGCCAGGAATGTAGTAAAATATTACATCCGAGATGTTAGGTTGCCTTAGGTTAGGATATATAACGTTATAGCCGTATATAATGTTCCCACCGAGAAGTAGGGGCCAACGAGCCAGGAATATTGTAAGATATTACATTCGACATGTAAGGTTGCCTTATGCTAAGATATATAACGTTATAGACGTATATAAAGTTCCCACCGAGAAGTAGGTGCCGACGAGCCAGGAATGTTGTAAAATATTACGCTCGACACGTTAGGTTGCCTTAGGCTCGGATATATAGCGATATAGACGTATATAATGTTCCCACCGAGAAGTAGGGGCCGCCGCGCCAGGAATGTTGTAAAATATTACATTCGACGTGTTAGGATTGCCTTAGCCTAGGATATATAACGTTATAGACGTATACGATATTCCCACCGAGGAGTACGGGCCGACACGACAAGAATGTTGTCAAATATTACATCCGAGATGTTAGGTTCCTTTAGGTTAGGATATATAACGTTGTAGACGTATATAATGTTCCCACCGAGAAGTAGGGGCCGACAAGCCAGGAATGTTGTAAAATACTACGCTCGACATGTTAGGTTGCCTTAGGCTATGATATATAGCGATATAGACGTATATAATGTTCCCACCGAGAAATAGGGGTCGACACGCCAGGAATGTTGTAAAACATTACATCCGAGGTGTTAGGTTGCCTTAAGCTAGGATATATAGCGTTATAGACGTATATAATGTTCCCACCGAGAAGTAGGGACCGACGAGCCAGGAATGTTGTAAAATATTACATTCGACATGTTAGTTTGCCTTAGGCTAGGATATATAGCGTTATAGACGTATATAATGTTCCCACCGAGAAGTAGGGGCCGACACGCCAGGAATGTTGTAAAACATTACATCCGAGGTGTTAGGTTTCCTTAAGCTAGGATATATAGCGATATAGACGTATATAATGTTCCCACCGAGAAGTAGGGGCCGGCGCGCCACGAATGCTGTAAAATATTACATTCGACATGTTAGGTTGCCTTAGGCTAGTATATATAGCGATATAGACGTATATAATGTTCCCACCGAGAAATAGGTGTCGGCGCGCCAGCAATGTTGTAAAATATTACATTCGACATGTTAAGTTGTCTTAGGTTAGGATATATAACGTTATAGACGTATATACAGATCCAACCGAGAAGTAGTTACCGACGCGCCAGGAATATTGTAAAATATTATATTCGACATGTTAGGTTGTCTCAGGCTAGGACATATAGCGTTATAGACATATATAATGTTCCCACCGAGAAGTAGGGACCGAAGAGCCAGCAATGTAGTAAAATATTACATCCGAGATGTTAGGTTGCCTTAGGTTAGGATATATAACGTTATAGACGTATATAATGTTCCCACCGAGAAGTAGGGACCGAAGAGCCAGCAATGTAGTAAAATATTACATCCGAGATGTTAGGTTGCCTTAGGTTAGGATATATAACGTTATAGACGTATATAATGTTCCCACCGAGAAGTAGGGGCCGAAGAGCCAGGAATGTAGTAAAATATTACATCCGAGATGTTAGGTTGCCTTAGATTAGGATATATAGCGTTATAGACGTATATAATGTTCCCACCGAGAATTAGGGGCCGACGTGCCAGGAATGTAGTAAATTATTACATCCGAGATGCAGGTTGCCTTAGGTTAGGATATATGGCGTTATAGACGTATATAATGTTCCCACCGAGAAGTGGGGGCCGGCGCGCCAGGAATGTAGTGAAATATTAGATCCGAGATGTTAGGTTGCCTTAGGCTAGGATATGTAAAGTTATAGACGTATATAATGTTCCCACCGAGAAATAGTTGCCGGCGCGCCAGGAATGTTGTAAAATATTACATCCGAGATGTTAGGATTGCCTTAGGCTAGGATATATATCGTTATAGACGTATATAATGTTCCCACCGAGAAGTAGGGGCCGAAGTGACGGGAATGTTGTAAAATATTACATCCGAGATGTTAGGTTGCCTTAGGTTAGGATATATAACGTTATTGACTTATATAATTTTCCCACCGAGAAATAGGGGCCGACGCCCCAGGAATGATGTAAAATTTTACATTCGACATGTTAGGATTGCCTTAGGCTAGGATATATAACGTTATAGACGTATATACTCTTCCGACCGAGAAGTAGGTGCCGACGCGCCAGGAATGTTGTAAAATATTACGCTCCACAAGATAGGTTGCCATAGGCTAGGATATATAGCGTTAAAGACGTATATAATGTTCCCACCGAGAAATACGGGCCGACACGCCAGGAATGTTGTAAAACATTACATCCGAGGTGTTAGGTTCCCTTAGGTTAGGATATATAACGTTATAGATGTATATAATGTTCCCACCGAGAAATAGGGGCCGACACGCCAGGAATGTTGTAAAACATTACATCCGAGGTGTTAGGTTCCCTTAGGTTAGGATATAAGACGTTATAGATGTATATAATGTTCCCACCGAGAAACAGGGGCCGACACGCCAGGAATGTTGTAAAACATTACATCCGTGGTGTTAGGTTCCCTTAGGTTTGGATATATAACGTTATAGACGTATATAAAGTTCCCTCCGAGAAGTAGGTGCCGACGTGCCAGGAATGTAGTAAAATATTACATCCGAGATATTAGGTTGCCTTAGGTTAGGATATATAACGTTATAGACGTATATAATGTTCCCACCGAGAAGTAGGGGCCGAAGTAACGGGAATGTTGTAAAATATTACATTCGACATGTTAGTTTGCCTTAGGCTAGGATATATAGCGTTATAGACGTATATAATGTTCCCACCGAGAAGTAGGGGCCGACGTGCCAGGAATGTAGTAAAATATTACATCCGAGATGTTAGGTTGCCTTAGGTTAGGATATATAACGTTATTGACTTATATACTGTTCCCACCGAGAAGTAGATGCCGACGCGCCAGGAATGTTGTAAAATATTACTTCCGAGATGTTAGGATTGCCTTAGGCTAGGATATATAACGTTATAGACGTATATACTGTTCCCACCGAGAAGTAGGGGCCGGCGCGCCGGGAACGTAGTAAAATATAACATCCGAGATGTTAGGTTGCCTTAGGCTAGGATATACAACGTTATAGACGTATATAATGTTTCCACCGTGAATTAGGTGCCGAAGTGACGGGAATGTTGTAAAATATTACATTCGACATGTTAGTTTGCCTTAGGCTAGGATATATAGCGTTATGGACTCATATAATGTTCCCACCGAGAAGTAGTGGCCGACGTGCCAGGAATGTAGTAAAATATTACATCCGAGATGTTAGGTTGCCTTAGGTTAGGATATATAACGTTATAGACCTATATACTGTTCCCACCGAGAATTAGGGGCCGACGTGCCAGGAATGCAGTAAATTATTACATCCGAGATGCAGGTTGCCTTAGGTTAGGATATATGGCGTTATAGACGTATATAATGTTCCCACCGAGAAGTGGGGGCCGGCGCGCCAGGAATGTAGTGAAATATTAGATCCGAGATGTTAGGTTGCCTTAGGCTAGGATATGTAAAGTTATAGACGTATATAATGTTCCCACCGAGAAATAGGTGCCGGCGCGCCAGGAATGTTGTAAAATATTACATCCGAGATGTTAGGATTGCCTTAGGCTAGGATATATATCGTTATAGACGTATATAATGTTCCCACCGAGAAGTAGGGGCCGAAGTGACGGGAATGTTGTAAAATATTACATCCGAGATGTTAGGTTGCCTTAGGTTAGGATATATAACGTTATTGACTTATATAATTTTCCCACCGAGAAATAGGGGCCGACGCCCCAGGAATGATGTAAAATTTTACATTCGACATGTTAGGATTGCCTTAGGCTAGGATATATAACGTTATAGACGTATATACTGTTCCGACCGAGAAGTAGGTGCCGACGCGCCAGGAATGTTGTAAAATATTACGCTCCACAAGATAGGTTGCCATAGGCTAGGATATATAGCGTTAAAGACGTATATAATGTTCCCACCGAGAAATACGGGCCGACACGCCAGGAATGTTGTAAAACATTACATCCGAGGTGTTAGGTTCCCTTAGGTTAGGATATATAACGTTATAGATGTATATAATGTTCCCACCGAGAAATAGGGGCCGACACGCCAGGAATGTTGTAAAACATTACATCCGTGGTGTTAGGTTCCCTTAGGTTTGGATATATAACGTTATAGACGTATATAAAGTTCCCACCGAGAAGTAGGGGCCAACGAGCCAGGAATATTGTAAGATATTACATTCGACATGTAAGGTTGCCTTATGCTAAGATATATAACGTTATAGACGTATATAAAGTTCCCACCGAGAAGTAGGTGCCGACGAGCCAGGAATGTTGTAAAATATTACGCTCGACACGTTAGGTTGCCTTAGGCTCGGATATATAGCGATATAGACGTATATAATGTTCCCACCGAGAAGTAGGGGCCGCCGCGCCAGGAATGTTGTAAAATATTACATTCGACGTGTTAGGATTGCCTTAGCCTAGGATATATAACGTTATAGACGTATACGATATTCCCACCGAGGAGTACGGGCCGACACGACAAGAATGTTGTCAAATATTACATCCGAGATGTTAGGTTCCTTTAGGTTAGGATATATAACGTTGTAGACGTATATAATGTTCCCACCGAGAAGTAGGGGCCGACAAGCCAGGAATGTTGTAAAATACTACGCTCGACATGTTAGGTTGCCTTAGGCTATGATATATAGCGATATAGACGTATATAATGTTCCCACCGAGAAATAGGGGTCGACACGCCAGGAATGTTGTAAAACATTACATCCGAGGTGTTAGGTTGCCTTAAGCTAGGATATATAGCGTTATAGACGTATATAATGTTCCCACCGAGAAGTAGGGACCGACGAGCCAGGAATGTTGTAAAATATTACATTCGACATGTTAGTTTGCCTTAGGCTAGGATATATAGCGTTATAGACGTATATAATGTTCCCACCGAGAAGTAGGGGCCGACACGCCAGGAATGTTGTAAAACATTACATCCGAGGTGTTAGGTTTCCTTAAGCTAGGATATATAGCGATATAGACGTATATAATGTTCCCACCGAGAAGTAGGGGCCGGCGCGCCACGAATGCTGTAAAATATTACATTCGACATGTTAGGTTGCCTTAGGCTAGTATATATAGCGATATAGACGTATATAATGTTCCCACCGAGAAATAGGTGTCGGCGCGCCAGCAATGTTGTAAAATATTACATTCGACATGTTAGTTTGCCTTAGGCTAGGATATATAGCGTTATGGACTCATATAATGTTCCCACCGAGAAGTAGTGGCCGACGTGCCAGGAATGTAGTAAAATATTACATCCGAGATGTTAGGTTGCCTTAGGTTAGGATATATAACGTTATAGACCTATATACTGTTCCCACCGAGAATTAGGGGCCGACGTGCCAGGAATGCAGTAAATTATTACATCCGAGATGCAGGTTGCCTTAGGTTAGGATATATGGCGTTATAGACGTATATAATGTTCCCACCGAGAAGTGGGGGCCGGCGCGCCAGGAATGTAGTGAAATATTAGATCCGAGATGTTAGGTTGCCTTAGGCTAGGATATGTAAAGTTATAGACGTATATAATGTTCCCACCGAGAAATAGGTGCCGGCGCGCCAGGAATGTTGTAAAATATTACATCCGAGATGTTAGGATTGCCTTAGGCTAGGATATATATCGTTATAGACGTATATAATGTTCCCACCGAGAAGTAGGGGCCGAAGTGACGGGAATGTTGTAAAATATTACATCCGAGATGTTAGGTTGCCTTAGGTTAGGATATATAACGTTATTGACTTATATAATTTTCCCACCGAGAAATAGGGGCCGACGCCCCAGGAATGATGTAAAATTTTACATTCGACATGTTAGGATTGCCTTAGGCTAGGATATATAACGTTATAGACGTATATACTGTTCCGACCGAGAAGTAGGTGCCGACGCGCCAGGAATGTTGTAAAATATTACGTTCCACAAGATAGGTTGCCATAGGCTAGGATATATAGCGTTAAAGACGTATATAATGTTCCCACCGAGAAATACGGGCCGACACGCCAGGAATGTTGTAAAACATTACATCCGAGGTGTTAGGTTCCCTTAGGTTAGGATATATAACGTTATAGATGTATATAATGTTCCCACCGAGAAATAGGGGCCGACACGCCAGGAATGTTGTAAAACATTACATCCGTGGTGTTAGGTTCCCTTAGGTTTGGATATATAACGTTATAGACGTATATAAAGTTCCCACCGAGAAGTAGGTGCCGACGTGCCAGGAATGTAGTAAAATATTACCTCCGAGATGTTAGGTTGCCTTAGGTTAGGATATATAACGTTATTGACTTATATACTGTTCCCACCGAGAAGTAGATGCCGACGCGCCAGGAATGTTGTAAAATATTACTTCCGAGATGTTAGGATTGCCTTAGGCTAGGATATATAACGTTATAGACGTATATAATGTTCCCAACGAGCAGTAGCGGCCGACGTGCCAGGAATGTAGTAAAATATTACATCCGAGATGTTAGGTTGCCTCAGGCCAGGATATATAACGTTATAGACGTATATAATCTTACCACAGAGAAGTAGGGACCGAAGCGGCGGGAATGTTGTAAAATATTACGGTAGAGATGTTAGGTTGCCTTAGGCTAGGATATATAGCGTTATAGACGTATATAAAGTTCCCACCGAGAAGTAGGGGCCAACGAGCCAGGAATATTGTAAGATATTACATTCGACATGTAAGGTTGCCTTATGCTAAGATATATAACGTTATAGACGTATATAAAGTTCCCACCGAGAAGTAGGTGCCGACGAGCCAGGAATGTTGTAAAATATTACGCTCGACACGTTAGGTTGCCTTAGGCTCGGATATATAGCGATATAGACGTATATAATGTTCCCACCGAGAAGTAGGGGCCGCCGCGCCAGGAATGTTGTAAAATATTACATTCGACGTGTTAGGATTGCCTTAGCCTAGGATATATAACGTTATAGACGTATACGATATTCCCACCGAGGAGTACGGGCCGACACGACAAGAATGTTGTCAAATATTACATCCGAGATGTTAGGTTCCTTTAGGTTAGGATATATAACGTTGTAGACGTATATAATGTTCCCACCGAGAAGTAGGGGCCGACAAGCCAGGAATGTTGTAAAATACTACGCTCGACATGTTAGGTTGCCTTAGGCTATGATATATAGCGATATAGACGTATATAATGTTCCCACCGAGAAATAGGGGTCGACACGCCAGGAATGTTGTAAAACATTACATCCGAGGTGTTAGGTTGCCTTAAGCTAGGATATATAGCGTTATAGACGTATATAATGTTCCCACCGAGAAGTAGGGACCGACGAGCCAGGAATGTTGTAAAATATTACATTCGACATGTTAGTTTGCCTTAGGCTAGGATATATAGCGTTATAGACGTATATAATGTTCCCACCGAGAAGTAGGGGCCGACACGCCAGGAATGTTGTAAAACATTACATCCGAGGTGTTAGGTTTCCTTAAGCTAGGATATATAGCGATATAGACGTATATAATGTTCCCACCGAGAAGTAGGGGCCGGCGCGCCACGAATGCTGTAAAATATTACATTCGACATGTTAGGTTGCCTTAGGCTAGTATATATAGCGATATAAACGTATATAATGTTCCCACCGAGAAATAGGTGTGGGCGCGCCAGCAATGTTGTAAAATATTACATTCGACATGTTAAGTTGTCTTAGGTTAGGATATATAACGTTATAGACGTATATACAGATCCAACCGAGAAGTAGTTACCGACGCGCCAGGAATATTGTAAAATATTATATTCGACATGTTAGGTTGTCTCAGGCTAGGACATATAGCGTTATAGACATATATAATGTTCCCACCGAGAAGTAGGGACCGAAGAGCCAGCAATGTAGTAAAATATTACATCCGAGATGTTAGGTTGCCTTAGGTTAGGATATATAACGTTATAGACGTATATAATGTTCCCACCGAGAAGTAGGGACCGAAGAGCCAGCAATGTAGTAAAATATTACATCCGAGATGTTAGGTTGCCTTAGGTTAGGATATATAACGTTATAGACGTATATAATGTTCCCACCGAGAAGTAGGGGCCGAAGAGCCAGGAATGTAGTAAAATATTACATCCGAGATGTTAGGTTGCCTTAGATTAGGATATATAGCGTTATAGACGTATATAATGTTCCCACCGAGAATTAGGGGCCGACGTGCCAGGAATGTAGTAAATTATTACATCCGAGATGCAGGTTGCCTTAGGTTAGGATATATGGCGTTATAGACGTATATAATGTTCCCACCGAGAAGTGGGGGCCGGCGCGCCAGGAATGTAGTGAAATATTAGATCCGAGATGTTAGGTTGCCTTAGGCTAGGATATGTAAAGTTATAGACGTATATAATGTTCCCACCGAGAAATAGTTGCCGGCGCGCCAGGAATGTTGTAAAATATTACATCCGAGATGTTAGGATTGCCTTAGGCTAGGATATATATCGTTATAGACGTATATAATGTTCCCACCGAGAAGTAGGGGCCGAAGTGACGGGAATGTTGTAAAATATTACATCCGAGATGTTAGGTTGCCTTAGGTTAGGATATATAACGTTATTGACTTATATAATTTTCCCACCGAGAAATAGGGGCCGACGCCCCAGGAATGATGTAAAATTTTACATTCGACATGTTAGGATTGCCTTAGGCTAGGATATATAACGTTATAGACGTATATACTCTTCCGACCGAGAAGTAGGTGCCGACGCGCCAGGAATGTTGTAAAATATTACGCTCCACAAGATAGGTTGCCATAGGCTAGGATATATAGCGTTAAAGACGTATATAATGTTCCCACCGAGAAATACGGGCCGACACGCCAGGAATGTTGTAAAACATTACATCCGAGGTGTTAGGTTCCCTTAGGTTAGGATATATAACGTTATAGATGTATATAATGTTCCCACCGAGAAATAGGGGCCGACACGCCAGGAATGTTGTAAAACATTACATCCGAGGTGTTAGGTTCCCTTAGGTTAGGATATAAGACGTTATAGATGTATATAATGTTCCCACCGAGAAACAGGGGCCGACACGCCAGGAATGTTGTAAAACATTACATCCGTGGTGTTAGGTTCCCTTAGGTTTGGATATATAACGTTATAGACGTATATAAAGTTCCCTCCGAGAAGTAGGTGCCGACGTGCCAGGAATGTAGTAAAATATTACATCCGAGATATTAGGTTGCCTTAGGTTAGGATATATAACGTTATAGACGTATATAATGTTCCCACCGAGAAGTAGGGGCCGAAGTAACGGGAATGTTGTAAAATATTACATTCGACATGTTAGTTTGCCTTAGGCTAGGATATATAGCGTTATAGACGTATATAATGTTCCCACCGAGAAGTAGGGGCCGACGTGCCAGGAATGTAGTAAAATATTACATCCGAGATGTTAGGTTGCCTTAGGTTAGGATATATAACGTTATTGACTTATATACTGTTCCCACCGAGAAGTAGATGCCGACGCGCCAGGAATGTTGTAAAATATTACTTCCGAGATGTTAGGATTGCCTTAGGCTAGGATATATAACGTTATAGACGTATATACTGTTCCCACCGAGAAGTAGGGGCCGGCGCGCCGGGAACGTAGTAAAATATAACATCCGAGATGTTAGGTTGCCTTAGGCTAGGATATACAACGTTATAGACGTATATAATGTTTCCACCGTGAATTAGGTGCCGAAGTGACGGGAATGTTGTAAAATATTACATTCGACATGTTAGTTTGCCTTAGGCTAGGATATATAGCGTTATGGACTCATATAATGTTCCCACCGAGAAGTAGTGGCCGACGTGCCAGGAATGTAGTAAAATATTACATCCGAGATGTTAGGTTGCCTTAGGTTAGGATATATAACGTTATAGACCTATATATTGTTCCCACCGAGAATTAGGGGCCGACGTGCCAGGAATGCAGTAAATTATTACATCCGAGATGCAGGTTGCCTTAGGTTAGGATATATGGCGTTATAGACGTATATAATGTTCCCACCGAGAAGTGGGGGCCGGCGCGCCAGGAATGTAGTGAAATATTAGATCCGAGATGTTAGGTTGCCTTAGGCTAGGATATGTAAAGTTATAGACGTATATAATGTTCCCACCGAGAAATAGGTGCCGGCGCGCCAGGAATGTTGTAAAATATTACATCCGAGATGTTAGGATTGCCTTAGGCTAGGATATATATCGTTATAGACGTATATAATGTTCCCACCGAGAAGTAGGGGCCGAAGTGACGGGAATGTTGTAAAATATTACATCCGAGATGTTAGGTTGCCTTAGGTTAGGATATATAACGTTATTGACTTATATAATTTTCCCACCGAGAAATAGGGGCCGACGCCCCAGGAATGATGTAAAATTTTACATTCGACATGTTAGGATTGCCTTAGGCTAGGATATATAACGTTATAGACGTATATACTGTTCCGACCGAGAAGTAGGTGCCGACGCGCCAGGAATGTTGTAAAATATTACGCTCCACAAGATAGGTTGCCATAGGCTAGGATATATAGCGTTAAAGACGTATATAATGTTCCCACCGAGAAATACGGGCCGACACGCCAGGAATGTTGTAAAACATTACATCCGAGGTGTTAGGTTCCCTTAGGTTAGGATATATAACGTTATAGATGTATATAATGTTCCCACCGAGAAATAGGGGCCGACACGCCAGGAATGTTGTAAAACATTACATCCGTGGTGTTAGGTTCCCTTAGGTTTGGATATATAACGTTATAGACGTATATAAAGTTCCCACCGAGAAGTAGGGGCCAACGAGCCAGGAATATTGTAAGATATTACATTCGACATGTAAGGTTGCCTTATGCTAAGATATATAACGTTATAGACGTATATAAAGTTCCCACCGAGAAGTAGGTGCCGACGAGCCAGGAATGTTGTAAAATATTACGCTCGACACGTTAGGTTGCCTTAGGCTCGGATATATAGCGATATAGACGTATATAATGTTCCCACCGAGAAGTAGGGGCCGCCGCGCCAGGAATGTTGTAAAATATTACATTCGACGTGTTAGGATTGCCTTAGCCTAGGATATATAACGTTATAGACGTATACGATATTCCCACCGAGGAGTACGGGCCGACACGACAAGAATGTTGTCAAATATTACATCCGAGATGTTAGGTTCCTTTAGGTTAGGATATATAACGTTGTAGACGTATATAATGTTCCCACCGAGAAGTAGGGGCCGACAAGCCAGGAATGTTGTAAAATACTACGCTCGACATGTTAGGTTGCCTTAGGCTATGATATATAGCGATATAGACGTATATAATGTTCCCACCGAGAAATAGGGGTCGACACGCCAGGAATGTTGTAAAACATTACATCCGAGGTGTTAGGTTGCCTTAAGCTAGGATATATAGCGTTATAGACGTATATAATGTTCCCACCGAGAAGTAGGGACCGACGAGCCAGGAATGTTGTAAAATATTACATTCGACATGTTAGTTTGCCTTAGGCTAGGATATATAGCGTTATAGACGTATATAATGTTCCCACCGAGAAGTAGGGGCCGACACGCCAGGAATGTTGTAAAACATTACATCCGAGGTGTTAGGTTTCCTTAAGCTAGGATATATAGCGATATAGACGTATATAATGTTCCCACCGAGAAGTAGGGGCCGGCGCGCCACGAATGCTGTAAAATATTACATTCGACATGTTAGGTTGCCTTAGGCTAGTATATATAGCGATATAGACGTATATAATGTTCCCACCGAGAAATAGGTGTCGGCGCGCCAGCAATGTTGTAAAATATTACATTCGACATGTTAGTTTGCCTTAGGCTAGGATATATAGCGTTATGGACTCATATAATGTTCCCACCGAGAAGTAGTGGCCGACGTGCCAGGAATGTAGTAAAATATTACATCCGAGATGTTAGGTTGCCTTAGGTTAGGATATATAACGTTATAGACCTATATACTGTTCCCACCGAGAATTAGGGGCCGACGTGCCAGGAATGCAGTAAATTATTACATCCGAGATGCAGGTTGCCTTAGGTTAGGATATATGGCGTTATAGACGTATATAATGTTCCCACCGAGAAGTGGGGGCCGGCGCGCCAGGAATGTAGTGAAATATTAGATCCGAGATGTTAGGTTGCCTTAGGCTAGGATATGTAAAGTTATAGACGTATATAATGTTCCCACCGAGAAATAGGTGCCGGCGCGCCAGGAATGTTGTAAAATATTACATCCGAGATGTTAGGATTGCCTTAGGCTAGGATATATATCGTTATAGACGTATATAATGTTCCCACCGAGAAGTAGGGGCCGAAGTGACGGGAATGTTGTAAAATATTACATCCGAGATGTTAGGTTGCCTTAGGTTAGGATATATAACGTTATTGACTTATATAATTTTCCCACCGAGAAATAGGGGCCGACGCCCCAGGAATGATGTAAAATTTTACATTCGACATGTTAGGATTGCCTTAGGCTAGGATATATAACGTTATAGACGTATATACTGTTCCGACCGAGAAGTAGGTGCCGACGCGCCAGGAATGTTGTAAAATATTACGCTCCACAAGATAGGTTGCCATAGGCTAGGATATATAGCGTTAAAGACGTATATAATGTTCCCACCGAGAAATACGGGCCGACACGCCAGGAATGTTGTAAAACATTACATCCGAGGTGTTAGGTTCCCTTAGGTTAGGATATATAACGTTATAGATGTATATAATGTTCCCACCGAGAAATAGGGGCCGACACGCCAGGAATGTTGTAAAACATTACATCCGTGGTGTTAGGTTCCCTTAGGTTTGGATATATAACGTTATAGACGTATATAAAGTTCCCACCGAGAAGTAGGTGCCGACGTGCCAGGAATGTAGTAAAATATTACCTCCGAGATGTTAGGTTGCCTTAGGTTAGGATATATAACGTTATTGACTTATATACTGTTCCCACCGAGAAGTAGATGCCGACGCGCCAGGAATGTTGTAAAATATTACTTCCGAGATGTTAGGATTGCCTTAGGCTAGGATATATAACGTTATAGACGTATATAATGTTCCCAACGAGCAGTAGCGGCCGACGTGCCAGGAATGTAGTAAAATATTACATCCGAGATGTTAGGTTGCCTCAGGCCAGGATATATAACGTTATAGACGTATATAATCTTACCACAGAGAAGTAGGGACCGAAGCGGCGGGAATGTTGTAAAATATTACGGTAGAGATGTTAGGTTGCCTTAGGCTAGGATATATAGCGTTATAGACGTATATAAAGTTCCCACCGAGAAGTAGGGGCCAACGAGCCAGGAATATTGTAAGATATTACATTCGACATGTAAGGTTGCCTTATGCTAAGATATATAACGTTATAGACGTATATAAAGTTCCCACCGAGAAGTAGGTGCCGACGAGCCAGGAATGTTGTAAAATATTACGCTCGACACGTTAGGTTGCCTTAGGCTCGGATATATAGCGATATAGACGTATATAATGTTCCCACCGAGAAGTAGGGGCCGCCGCGCCAGGAATGTTGTAAAATATTACATTCGACGTGTTAGGATTGCCTTAGCCTAGGATATATAACGTTATAGACGTATACGATATTCCCACCGAGGAGTACGGGCCGACACGACAAGAATGTTGTCAAATATTACATCCGAGATGTTAGGTTCCTTTAGGTTAGGATATATAACGTTGTAGACGTATATAATGTTCCCACCGAGAAGTAGGGGCCGACAAGCCAGGAATGTTGTAAAATACTACGCTCGACATGTTAGGTTGCCTTAGGCTATGATATATAGCGATATAGACGTATATAATGTTCCCACCGAGAAATAGGGGTCGACACGCCAGGAATGTTGTAAAACATTACATCCGAGGTGTTAGGTTGCCTTAAGCTAGGATATATAGCGTTATAGACGTATATAATGTTCCCACCGAGAAGTAGGGACCGACGAGCCAGGAATGTTGTAAAATATTACATTCGACATGTTAGTTTGCCTTAGGCTAGGATATATAGCGTTATAGACGTATATAATGTTCCCACCGAGAAGTAGGGGCCGACACGCCAGGAATGTTGTAAAACATTACATCCGAGGTGTTAGGTTTCCTTAAGCTAGGATATATAGCGATATAGACGTATATAATGTTCCCACCGAGAAGTAGGGGCCGGCGCGCCACGAATGCTGTAAAATATTACATTCGACATGTTAGGTTGCCTTAGGCTAGTATATATAGCGATATAGACGTATATAATGTTCCCACCGAGAAATAGGTGTCGGCGCGCCAGCAATGTTGTAAAATATTACATTCGACATGTTAGTTTGCCTTAGGCTAGGATATATAGCGTTATGGACTCATATAATGTTCCCACCGAGAAGTAGTGGCCGACGTGCCAGGAATGTAGTAAAATATTACATCCGAGATGTTAGGTTGCCTTAGGTTAGGATATATAACGTTATAGACCTATATACTGTTCCCACCGAGAATTAGGGGCCGACGTGCCAGGAATGCAGTAAATTATTACATCCGAGATGCAGGTTGCCTTAGGTTAGGATATATGGCGTTATAGACGTATATAATGTTCCCACCGAGAAGTGGGGGCCGGCGCGCCAGGAATGTAGTGAAATATTAGATCCGAGATGTTAGGTTGCCTTAGGCTAGGATATGTAAAGTTATAGACGTATATAATGTTCCCACCGAGAAATAGGTGCCGGCGCGCCAGGAATGTTGTAAAATATTACATCCGAGATGTTAGGATTGCCTTAGGCTAGGATATATATCGTTATAGACGTATATAATGTTCCCACCGAGAAGTAGGGGCCGAAGTGACGGGAATGTTGTAAAATATTACATCCGAGATGTTAGGTTGCCTTAGGTTAGGATATATAACGTTATTGACTTATATAATTTTCCCACCGAGAAATAGGGGCCGACGCCCCAGGAATGATGTAAAATTTTACATTCGACATGTTAGGATTGCCTTAGGCTAGGATATATAACGTTATAGACGTATATACTGTTCCGACCGAGAAGTAGGTGCCGACGCGCCAGGAATGTTGTAAAATATTACGCTCCACAAGATAGGTTGCCATAGGCTAGGATATATAGCGTTAAAGACGTATATAATGTTCCCACCGAGAAATACGGGCCGACACGCCAGGAATGTTGTAAAACATTACATCCGAGGTGTTAGGTTCCCTTAGGTTAGGATATATAACGTTATAGATGTATATAATGTTCCCACCGAGAAATAGGGGCCGACACGCCAGGAATGTTGTAAAACATTACATCCGTGGTGTTAGGTTCCCTTAGGTTTGGATATATAACGTTATAGACGTATATAAAGTTCCCACCGAGAAGTAGGTGCCGACGTGCCAGGAATGTAGTAAAATATTACCTCCGAGATGTTAGGTTGCCTTAGGTTAGGATATATAACGTTATTGACTTATATACTGTTCCCACCGAGAAGTAGATGCCGACGCGCCAGGAATGTTGTAAAATATTACTTCCGAGATGTTAGGATTGCCTTAGGCTAGGATATATAACGTTATAGACGTATATAATGTTCCCACCGTGAATTAGGTGCCGAAGTGACGGGAATGTTGTAAAATATTACATTCGACATGTTAGGTTGCCTTAGGCTAGGATATATAGCTTCAATGACGTATATAATGATCCCACCGCGAAATAGGGGCCGACGCGCCAGGAATGTTGTAAAATATTACATTCGACGCGTTAGGATTGCCTTAGGCTAGGATATATATCGTTACAGACGTATACGATATTCCCACCGAGGAGTACGGGCCGACACGACAAGAATGTTGTCAAATATTACATCCGAGATGTTAGGTTCCCTTAGGTTAGGATATATAACGTTATAGACGCATATGATGTTCCCACCGTGAAGTAGATGCCGACGCGCCAGGAATGTTGTAAAATATTACTTCCGAGATGTTAGAATTGCCTTAGGCTAGGACATATCACGTTATAGACGTATATAATGTTCCCACCGAGAAATAGGGGCCGACACGCCAGGAATGTTGTAAAATATTACATCCAGTATGTTAGCTTGCCTAAGGCTATGATATATAGCGATATAGACGTATATAATATTCCCACCGAGAAATAGTGGCCGACACGCCAGGAATGTTGTAAAACATTACATCCGAGGTGTTAGTTTGCCTTAAGCTAGGATATATAGCGTTATAGACGTATATAATGTTCCCACCGAGAAGTAGGGACCGACGAGCCAGGAATGTTGTAAAATATTACGCTCGACATGCTATGTTGCCTTACGTTATGATATATAGCGATATAGACGTATATAATGTTCCCACCGAGAAGTAGGGGCCGGCGCGCCAGGAATGTAGTAAAATATAACATCCGAGATGTTGGGTTGCCTTAGGCTAGGATAAGTAACGTTATAGACGTATATAACGTTCCCACCGCGCAGTAGGGGCCGAAGAGCCAGGAATGTAGTAAAATATTACATCCGAGATGTTAGGTTGCCTTAGGTTAGGATATATAACGTTATAGACTTATATACTGTTCCCACCGAGAAGTTGGTGCCGACGCGCCAGGAATGTTGTCAAATATTACATCCGAGATGTTAGGATTACCTTAGGCTAGGATATATAACGTTATAGACGTATATAATGTTCCCACCGAGAAGTAGGTGCCGAAGTGACGGGAATGTTGTAAAATATTTCAATCGACATGTTAGTTTGCCTTAGGCTAGGATATATAGCGTTATAGACTTATATAATGTTCCCACCGAGAAGTAGTGGCCGACGTGCCAGGAATGTAGTAAAATATTACGCTCGACATGTTAGGTTGCCTTAGGCTATGATATATAGCGATATAGACGTATATAATATTCCCACCGAGAAGTGGGGGCCGGCGCGCCAGGAATGTAGTAAAATATTACATCCGAGATGTTAGGTTGCCTTAGGCTAGGATATGTAAAGTTATAGACGTATATAATGTTCCCACCGAGAAATAGGTGCCGGCGCGCCAGGAATGTTGTAAAATATTACATCCGAGATGTTAGGTTGCCTTAGGTTAGGATATATGGCGTTATAGACGTATATAATGTTCCCACCGAGAAGTAGGGACCGACGAGCCAGGAATGTTGTAAAATATTACGCTCGACATGCTAGGTTGCCTTACGTCATGATATATAGCGATATAGACGTATATAATGTTCCCACCGAGAAGTGGGGGCCGGCGCGCCAGGAATGTAGTGAAATATTACATCCGAGATGTTAGGTTGCCTTAGGCTAGGATATGTAAAGTTATAGACGTATATAATGTTCCCACCGAGAAGTAGGGACCGAAGAGCCAGGAATGTAGTAAAATATTACATCCGAGACGTTAGGTTGCCTTAGGTTAGGATATATAACGTTATAGACGTATATAATGATCCCACCGAGAAGTAGGGGCCGGTGCGACACGAATGTAGTAAAATATTACATCCGAGATGTTAGGTTGCCTTAGACTAGGATATATAACGTTATAGACGTATATAATGTTCCCACCGAGAAGCAGGGGCCGAAGTGACGGGCATGTTGTAAAATTATACATTCGACATGTTAGGATTGCCTTAGGCTAGGATATATATTGTTAAAGACGTATATAATGTTCCCACCGAGAAATAGGGGTCGACACGCCAGGAATGTTGTAAAATATTACATCCGAGGTGTTAGGTTGCCTTAAGCTAGGATATATAGCGTTATAGACGTATATAATGTTCCCACCGAGAAGTAGGGACCGACGAGCCAGGAATGTTGTAAAATATTACGCTCGACATGCTAGGTTGCCTTACGTCATGATATATAGCGATATAGACGCATATAATGTTCCCACCGAGAAGTAGGGGCCGACGAGCCAGGAATGTTGTAAAATATTACGCTCGACATGTTAGGTTACCCTCAGCTAGGATATATAGCGTTATAGACATGTACAATGTTCCGACAAAGAAGTAGGGGCCGACGCGCGGGGAATGTTGTAACATATTACATCCGAGAAGTTAGGTTTCCTTAGGCTAGGATATATAACGTTATAGCCGTATATAATGTTACCACAGAGAAGTAGGGACTTGCATGCCAGGAATGTTGTAAAATATTACGGTAGAGATGTTAGGTTGCCTTAAGTTAGTATATATAACGTTATAGACGTATATAGTGTTGCCACCGAGAAGGAGGGGCCGATGAGCCAGGAATGTTGTAGAACATTACGCTCGACATGTTAGGTTACCTTAGGCTAGGATATATAGCGTTATAGACGTATATAATGTCCCCACCGAGAAGTAGGGCCCGACGTGCCAGGAATGTAGTAAAATATTACATCCGAGATGGTAGGTTGCCTTAGGTTAGGATATATAACGTTATAGACGTATATAGTGTTGCCACCGAGAAGTAGGGGCCGATGAGCCAGGAATGTTGTTAAACATTACATCCGAGGTGTTAGGTTGCCCTAGGTTAGGATATATAACGTTATAGACGTATATAGTGTTGCCACCGAGAAGTGGGGGCCGATAAGCCAGGAATGTTGTAGAACATTACATCCGAGGTGTTAGGTTGCCTTAGGTTAGGATATATAACGTTATAGACGTATATAGTGTTGCCACCGAGAAGTAGGGGCCGATGAGCCAGGAATGTTGTTAAACATTACATCCGAGGTGTTACGTTGCCTTAGGTTAGGATATATAACGTTATAGACGTATATAATGTTCCCACCGAGAAGTAGGGGCCGACGCGCCAGGAATGTTGGAAAATATTACATTCGACACGTTAGGTTGCCTTAGGCTAGGATATATAACGTTATAGACGTATATAATGTTTCCACCGAGAAGTAGGTGCCGATGAGCCAGGAATGTTGTTAAACATTACATCCGAGGTGTTAGGTTGCCTTAGGTTAGGATATATAACGTTATAGACGTATATATTGTTCCCACCGAGAAGTAGGGGCCGATGAGCCAGGAATGTTGTAAAATATTACATCCGAGATGTTAGGTTGCCTCAGGCTAGGATATATAACGTTATAGACGTATATAATGTTCCCACCGAGAAGTAGGGGTCGACGCGCCAGGAATGTTGGAAAACATTACATTCGACATGTTAGGATTGCCTTAGGCTTGCATATATAGCGTTATAGACGTATATAATGTTTCCGCCGAGAGGTAGGGGCCGACGTGCCAGGAATGTAGTAAAATATTACATCCGACATGTTAGGTTGCCTTAGGCTAGGATATATAACGTTACAGACGTATATATTGTTCCCACCGAGAAGTAGGGGCCGATGAGCCAGGAATATTGTAAAATATTACATCCGAGATGTTAGGTTGCCTCAGGCTAGGATATATAACGTTATAGACGTATATAATGTTCCCACCGAGAAGTAGGGGCCGAGGCGCCAGGAATGTTGGAAAATATTACATTCGACATGTTAGGATTGCCTTAGGCTTGCGTATATAACGTTATAGACGTATATAATGTTCCCACCGAGAAGAAGGGCCCGACGTGCCAGGAATGTAGCAAAATATTACATCCGAGATGTTAGGTTGCCTTAGGTTAGGATATATAACGTTATAGAAGTATATAGTGTTGCCACCGAGAAGTAGGGGCCGATGAGCCAGGAATGTTGTTAAACATTACATCCGAGGTGTTAGGTTGCCTCAGGTTAGGATATATAACGTTATAGACGTATATAGTGTTGCCACCGAGAAGTAGGGGCCGATGAGCCAGGAATGTTGTTAAACATTACATCCGAGGTGTTAGGTTGCCTTAGGTTAGGATATATAACGTTATAGACGTATAAATTGTTCCCACCGAGAAGTAGGGGCCGATGAGCCAGGAATGTTGTAAAATATTACATACGAGATGTTAGGTTGCCTTAGGCTTGCATATATAGCGTTATAGACGTATATAATGTTCCCACCGAGAGGTAGGGGCCGACGTGCCAGGAATGTAGTAAAATATTACATCCGAGATGTTAGGTTGCCTCAGGCTAGGATATATAACGTTATAGACGTATATAATGTTCCCACCGAGAAGTAGGGGCCAAGGCGCCAGGAATGTTGGAAAATATTACATTCGACATGTTAGGTATCTTTAGGTTAGTATATATAACGTTATAGACGTATATAGTGTTGCCACCGAGAAGTAGGGGCTGATGAGGCAGGAATGTTGTAAAACGTACCATCCGAGGTGTTGGGTTGCCATAGGTTAGGATATATAACGTTATAGACGTGTATATTGTTCCCACCGAGAATTAGGGGCCCCTGAGCCAGGAATGTTATAAAATATTACGTTCGACATGTTAGGTTGCCTTGGGCTAGGATATATAGCGTTATAGACGTATATAATGTCCCCACCGAGAAGTAGGGCCCGACGTGCCAGGAATGTTGTGAAATATTACATTCGACATGTTAGGTTGCCTTAAGCTACGATATATAGCCTTACAGACGTATATAATATTCCCACCGAGAAGTATCGGCCGACGTGCCAGGAATGTAGTAAAATATTACATCCGAGATGTTAGGTTGCCTTAGGTTAGGATATATAACGTTATTGACGTATATAGTGTTGCCACCGAGAAGTGGGGGCGGATAAGCCAGGAATGTTGTAGAACATTACATCCGAGGTGTTAGGTTGCCTTAGGTTAGGATATATAACGTTATAGACGTATATAGTGTTGCCACCGAGAAGTAGGGGCCGATGAGCCAGGAATGTTGTTAAACATTACATCCGAGGTGTTAGGTTGCCTTAGGTTAGGATATATAACGTTATAGACGTATAAATTGTTCCCACCGAGAAGTAGGGGCCGATGAGCCAGGAATGTTGTAAAATATTACATCCGAGATGTTAGGTTGCCTTAGGCTTGCATATATAGCGTTATAGACGTATATAATGTTCCCACCGAGAGGTAGGGGCCGACGTGCCAGGAATGTAGTAAAATATTACATCCGAGATGTTAGGTTGCCTCAGGCTAGGATATATAACGTTATAGACGTATATAATGTTCCCACCGAGAAGTAGGGGCCAAGGCGCCAGGAATGTTGGAAAATATTACATTCGACATGTTAGGTATCTTTAGGTTAGTATATATAACGTTATAGACGTATATAGTGTTGCCACCGAGAAGTAGGGGCTGATGAGGCAGGAATGTTGTAAAACGTACCATCCGAGGTGTTAGGTTGCCATAGGTTAGGATATATAACGTTATAGACGTGTATATTGTTCCCACCGAGAATTAGGGGCCCCTGAGCCAGGAATGTTGTAAAATATTACGTTCGACATGTTAGGTTGCCTTGGGCTAGGATATATAGCGTTATAGACGTATATAATGTCCCCACCGAGAAGTAGGGCCCGACGTGCCAGGAATGTTGTGAAATATTACATTCGACATGTTAGGTTGCCTTAAGCTACGATATATAGCCTTACAGACGTATATAATATTCCCACCGAGAAGTATCGGCCGACGTGCCAGGAATGTAGTAAAATATTACATCCGAGATGTTAGGTTGCCTTAGGTTAGGATATATAACGTTATTGACGTATATAGTGTTGCCACCGAGAAGTGGGGGCGGATAAGCCAGGAATGTTGTAGAACATTACATCCGAGGTGTTAGGTTGCCTTAGGTTAGGATATATAACGTTATGGACGTATATATTGTTCCCACCGAGAAGTAGGGGCCGATGAGCCAGGAATGTTGTAAAATATTACGTTCGACAAGTTAGGTTGCCTCAGGTTAGCATATATAACGCTATATACGTATATAATGTTCCCACCGAGAAGTAGGGGCCGACGAGACAGGAATGTTGTAAAATACTACATCCGAGATGTTAGGTTGCCTTAAGGTAGGATATATAGCGTTATAGACGTATATAAAGTTTCCACCGAGAAGTAGCGGCCGTCGCGCCAGGAATGTTGTAAAATATTACATTCGACACGTTAGGTTGCCTTAGGCTAGGATATATAACGTTGTAGACGTATATAATGTTTCCACCGAGAAGTTTGGGCCGACGAGCCAGGAATATTGTAAAATATTACGCTCCACATGTTAGGTTGCCTTAGGCTATGATATATAGCGTTGTAGACGTATATAATGTTCCCACCGAGATGTAGGGGCCGACGTGCCAGGAGTGTAGTAAAATATTACATCCGAGAAGATAGGTTGCCTTAGGCTAGGATATATAACGATATAGACGTATATACTGTTCCCACCGAGAAGTAGGTGCCGACGCGCCAAGAATGTTGTAACATATTACATTGGACATGTTAGGTTGCCTTAATCTAGGATATATAGCGTTATGGACGTATATAGTATTGCCACCGAGAAGTAACGGCCGACGTGCCAGGAATGTAGTAAAATATTACATCCGAGATGTTAGGTTGCCTTAGGTTAGGATATATAACGTTATAGACGTATATTGTGTTGCCACCGAGAAGTAGGGGCCGATGAGCCAGGAATGTTGTTAAACATTACATCCGAGGTGTTAGGTTGCCTTAGGTTAGAATATATAACGTTATAGACGTATATATTGTTCCCACCGAGAAGTAGGGGCCGATGAGCCAGGAATGTTGTAAAATATTACATCCGAGGTGTTAGGTTGCCTCAGGCTAGGATATATAACGTTATAGACGTATATAATGTTCCCACCGAGAAGTAGGGGCCGACGCGCCAGGAATGTTGGAAAATATTACATTCGACACGTTAGGTTGCCTTAGGCTAGGATATATAACGTTATAGACGTATATAATGTTTCCACCGAGAAGTAGGTGCCGATGAGCCAGGAATGTTGTTAAACATTACATCCGAGGTGTTAGGTTGCCTTAGGTTAGGATATATAACGTTATAGACGTATATATTGTTCCCACCGAGAAGTAGGGGCCGATGAGCCAGGAATGTTGTAAAATATTACATCCGAGATGTTAGGTTGCCTCAGGCTAGGATATATAACGTTATAGACGTATATAATGTTCCCACCGAGAAGTAGGGGTCGACGCGCCAGGAATGTTGGAAAACATTACATTCGACATGTTAGGATTGCCTTAGGCTTGCATATATAGCGTTATAGACGTATATAATGTTTCCGCCGAGAGGTAGGGGCCGACGTGCCAGGAATGTAGTAAAATATTACATCCGACATGTTAGGTTGCCTTAGGCTAGGATATATAACGTTACAGACGTATATATTGTTCCCACCGAGAAGTAGGGGCCGATGAGCCAGGAATATTGTAAAATATTACATCCGAGATGTTAGGTTGCCGCAGGCTAGGATATATAACGTTATAGACGTATATAATGTTCCCACCGAGAAGTAGGGGCCGAGGCGCCAGGAATGTTGGAAAATATTACATTCGACATGTTAGGATTGCCTTAGGCTTGCGTATATAACGTTATAGACGTATATAATGTTCCCACCGAGAAGTAGGGGCCGACGAGCCAGGAATGTTGTAAAATATTACGCTCGACATGTTAGGTTACCCTCAGCTAGGATATTAGGCGTTATAGACGTGTACAATGTTCCGACAAAGAAGTAGGGGCCGACGCGCGGGGAATGTTGTAACATATTACATCCGAGATGTTAGGTTTCCTTAGGCTAGGATATATAACGTTATAGCCGCATATAATGTTACCACAGAGAAGTAGGGACTTGCATGCCAGGAATGTTGTAAAATATTACGGTAGAGATGTTAGGTTGCCTTAAGTTAGTATATATAACGTTATAGACGTATATAGTGTTGCCACCGAGAAGGAGGGGCCGATGAGCCAGGAATGTTGTAGAACATTACGCTCGACATGTTACGTTACCTTAGGCTAGGATATATAGCGTTATAGACGTATATAATGTCCCCACCGAGAAGTAGGGCCCGACGTGCCAGGAATGTAGCAAAATATTACATCCGAGATGTTAGGTTGCCTTAGGTTAGGATATATAACGTTATAGAAGTATATAGTGTTGCCACCGAGAAGTAGGGGCCGATGAGCCAGGAATGTTGTTAAACATTACATCCGAGGTGTTAGGTTGCCTCAGGTTAGGATATATAACGTTATAGACGTATATAGTGTTGCCACCGAGAAGTAGGGGCCGATGAGCCAGGAATGTTGTTAAACATTACATCCGAGGTGTTAGGTTGCCTTAGGTTAGGATATATAACGTTATAGACGTATAAATTGTTCCCACCGAGAAGTAGGGGCCGATGAGCCAGGAATGTTGTAAAATATTACATCCGAGATGTTAGGTTGCCTTAGGCTTGCATATATAGCGTTATAGACGTATATAATGTTCCCACCGAGAGGTAGGGGCCGACGTGCCAGGAATGTAGTAAAATATTACATCCGAGATGTTAGGTTGCCTCAGGCTAGGATATATAACGTTATAGACGTATATAATGTTCCCACCGAGAAGTAGGGGCCAAGGCGCCAGGAATGTTGGAAAATATTACATTCGACATGTTAGGTATCTTTAGGTTAGTATATATAACGTTATAGACGTATATAGTGTTGCCACCGAGAAGTAGGGGCTGATGAGGCAGGAATGTTGTAAAACGTACCATCCGAGGTGTTGGGTTGCCATAGGTTAGGATATATAACGTTATAGACGTGTATATTGTTCCCACCGAGAATTAGGGGCCCCTGAGCCAGGAATGTTGTAAAATATTACGTTCGACATGTTAGGTTGCCTTGGGCTAGGATATATAGCGTTATAGACGTATATAATGTCCCCACCGAGAAGTAGGGCCCGACGTGCCAGGAATGTTGTGAAATATTACATTCGACATGTTAGGTTGCCTTAAGCTACGATATATAGCCTTACAGACGTATATAATATTCCCACCGAGAAGTATCGGCCGACGTGCCAGGAATGTAGTAAAATATTACATCCGAGATGTTAGGTTGCCTTAGGTTAGGATATATAACGTTATTGACGTATATAGTGTTGCCACCGAGAAGTGGGGGCGGATAAGCCAGGAATGTTGTAGAACATTACATCCGAGGTGTTAGGTTGCCTTAGGTTAGGATATATAACGTTATGGACGTATATATTGTTCCCACCGAGAAGTAGGGGCCGATGAGCCAGGAATGTTGTAAAATATTACGTTCGACAAGTTAGGTTGCCTCAGGTTAGCATATATAACGCTATATACGTATATAATGTTCCCACCGAGAAGTAGGGGCCGACGAGACAGGAATGTTGTAAAATACTACATCCGAGATGTTAGGTTGCCTTAAGGTAGGATATATAGCGTTATAGACGTATATAAAGTTTCCACCGAGAAGTAGCGGCCGTCGCGCCAGGAATGTTGTAAAATATTACATTCGACACGTTAGGTTGCCTTAGGCTAGGATATATAACGTTGTAGACGTATATAATGTTTCCACCGAGAAGTTTGGGCCGACGAGCCAGGAATATTGTAAAATATTACGCTCCACATGTTAGGTTGCCTTAGGCTATGATATATAGCGTTGTAGACGTATATAATGTTCCCACCGAGATGTAGGGGCCGACGTGCCAGGAGTGTAGTAAAATATTACATCCGAGAAGATAGGTTGCCTTAGGCTAGGATATATAACGATATAGACGTATATACTGTTCCCACCGAGAAGTAGGTGCCGACGCGCCAAGAATGTTGTAACATATTACATTGGACATGTTAGGTTGCCTTAATCTAGGATATATAGCGTTATGGACGTATATAGTATTGCCACCGAGAAGTAACGGCCGACGTGCCAGGAATGTAGTAAAATATTACATCCGAGATGTTAGGTTGCCTTAGGTTAGGATATATAACGTTATAGACGTATATTGTGTTGCCACCGAGAAGTAGGGGCCGATGAGCCAGGAATGTTGTTAAACATTACATCCGAGGTGTTAGGTTGCCTTAGGTTAGAATATATAACGTTATAGACGTATATATTGTTCCCACCGAGAAGTAGGGGCCGATGAGCCAGGAATGTTGTAAAATATTACATCCGAGGTGTTAGGTTGCCTCAGGCTAGGATATATAACGTTATAGACGTATATAATGTTCCCACCGAGAAGTAGGGGCCGACGCGCCAGGAATGTTGGAAAATATTACATTCGACACGTTAGGTTGCCTTAGGCTAGGATATATAACGTTATAGACGTATATAATGTTTCCACCGAGAAGTAGGTGCCGATGAGCCAGGAATGTTGTTAAACATTACATCCGAGGTGTTAGGTTGCCTTAGGTTAGGATATATAACGTTATAGACGTATATATTGTTCCCACCGAGAAGTAGGGGCCGATGAGCCAGGAATGTTGTAAAATATTACATCCGAGATGTTAGGTTGCCTCAGGCTAGGATATATAACGTTATAGACGTATATAATGTTCCCACCGAGAAGTAGGGGTCGACGCGCCAGGAATGTTGGAAAACATTACATTCGACATGTTAGGATTGCCTTAGGCTTGCATATATAGCGTTATAGACGTATATAATGTTTCCGCCGAGAGGTAGGGGCCGACGTGCCAGGAATGTAGTAAAATATTACATCCGACATGTTAGGTTGCCTTAGGCTAGGATATATAACGTTACAGACGTATATATTGTTCCCACCGAGAAGTAGGGGCCGATGAGCCAGGAATATTGTAAAATATTACATCCGAGATGTTAGGTTGCCTCAGGCTAGGATATATAACGTTATAGACGTATATAATGTTCCCACCGAGAAGTAGGGGCCGAGGCGCCAGGAATGTTGGAAAATATTACATTCGACATGTTAGGATTGCCTTAGGCTTGCGTATATAACGTTATAGACGTATATAATGTTCCCACCCAGAAGTAGGGGCCGACGAGCCAGGAATGTTGTAAAATATTACGCTCGACATGTTAGGTTACCCTCAGCTAGGATATTAGGCGTTATAGACGTGTACAATGTTCCGACAAAGAAGTAGGGGCCGACGCGCGGGGAATGTTGTAACATATTACATCCGAGATGTTAGGTTTCCTTAGGCTAGGATATATAACGTTATAGCCGCATATAATGTTACCACAGAGAAGTAGGGACTTGCATGCCAGGAATGTTGTAAAATATTACGGTAGAGATGTTAGGTTGCCTTAAGTTAGTATATATAACGTTATAGACGTATATAGTGTTGCCACCGAGAAGGAGGGGCCGATGAGCCAGGAATGTTGTAGAACATTACGCTCGACATGTTACGTTACCTTAGGCTAGGATATATAGCGTTATAGACGTATATAATGTCCCCACCGAGAAGTAGGGCCCGACGTGCCAGGAATGTAGCAAAAACTCTGAGATAGCGCGTTAGGTTGCCTTAGGTTAGGATATATAACGTTATAGAAGTATATAGTGTTGCCACCGAGAAGTAGGGGCCGATGAGCCAGGAATGTTGTTAAACATTACATCCGAGGTGTTAGGTTGCCTTAGGTTAGGATATATAACGTTATAGACGTATATAGTGTTGCCACCGAGAAGTAGGGGCCGATGAGCCAGGAATGTTGTTAAACATTACATCCGAGGTGTTAGGTTGCCTTAGGTTAGGATATATAACGTTATAGACGTATAAATTGTTCCCACCGAGAAGTAGGGGCCGATGAGCCAGGAATGTTGTAAAATATTACATCCGAGATGTTAGGTTGCCTTAGGCTTGCATATATAGCGTTATAGACGTATATAATGTTCCCACCGAGAGGTAGGGGCCGACGTGCCAGGAATGTAGTAAAATATTACATCCGAGATGTTAGGTTGCCTCAGGCTAGGATATATAACGTTATAGACGTATATAATGTTCCCACCGAGAAGTAGGGGCCAAGGCGCCAGGAATGTTGGAAAATATTACATTCGACATGTTAGGTATCTTTAGGTTAGTATATATAACGTTATAGACGTATATAGTGTTGCCACCGAGAAGTAGGGGCTGATGAGGCAGGAATGTTGTAAAACGTACCATCCGAGGTGTTAGGTTGCCATAGGTTAGGATATATAACGTTATAGACGTGTATATTGTTCCCACCGAGAATTAGGGGCCCCTGAGCCAGGAATGTTGTAAAATATTACGTTCGACATGTTAGGTTGCCTTGGGCTAGGATATATAGCGTTATAGACGTATATAATGTCCCCACCGAGAAGTAGGGCCCGACGTGCCAGGAATGTTGTGAAATATTACATTCGACATGTTAGGTTGCCTTAAGCTACGATATATAGCCTTACAGACGTATATAATATTCCCACCGAGAAGTATCGGCCGACGTGCCAGGAATGTAGTAAAATATTACATCCGAGATGTTAGGTTGCCTTAGGTTAGGATATATAACGTTATTGACGTATATAGTGTTGCCACCGAGAAGTGGGGGCGGATAAGCCAGGAATGTTGTAGAACATTACATCCGAGGTGTTAGGTTGCCTTAGGTTAGGATATATAACGTTATGGACGTATATATTGTTCCCACCGAGAAGTAGGGGCCGATGAGCCAGGAATGTTGTAAAATATTACGTTCGACAAGTTAGGTTGCCTCAGGTTAGCATATATAACGCTATATACGTATATAATGTTCCCACCGAGAAGTAGGGGCCGACGAGACAGGAATGTTGTAAAATACTACATCCGAGATGTTAGGTTGCCTTAAGGTAGGATATATAGCGTTATAGACGTATATAAAGTTTCCACCGAGAAGTAGCGGCCGTCGCGCCAGGAATGTTGTAAAATATTACATTCGACACGTTAGGTTGACTCTGAGATAGCGCGTTAACGTTGTAGACGTATATAATGTTTCCACCGAGAAGTTTGGGCCGACGAGCCAGGAATATTGTAAAATATTACGCTCCACATGTTAGGTTGCCTTAGGCTATGATATATAGCGTTGTAGACGTATATAATGTTCCCACCGAGATGTAGGGGCCGACGTGCCAGGAGTGTAGTAAAATATTACATCCGAGAAGATAGGTTGCCTTAGGCTAGGATATATAACGATATAGACGTATATACTGTTCCCACCGAGAAGTAGGTGCCGACGCGCCAAGAATGTTGTAACATATTACATTGGACATGTTAGGTTGCCTTAATCTAGGATATATAGCGTTATGGACGTATATAGTATTGCCACCGAGAAGTAACGGCCGACGTGCCAGGAATGTAGTAAAATATTACATCCGAGATGTTAGGTTGCCTTAGGTTAGGATATATAACGTTATAGACGTATATTGTGTTGCCACCGAGAAGTAGGGGCCGATGAGCCAGGAATGTTGTTAAACATTACATCCGAGGTGTTAGGTTGCCTTAGGTTAGAATATATAACGTTATAGACGTATATATTGTTCCCACCGAGAAGTAGGGGCCGATGAGCCAGGAATGTTGTAAAATATTACATCCGAGGTGTTAGGTTGCCTCAGGCTAGGATATATAACGTTATAGACGTATATAATGTTCCCACCGAGAAGTAGGGGCCGACGCGCCAGGAATGTTGGAAAATATTACATTCGACACGTTAGGTTGCCTTAGGCTAGGATATATAACGTTATAGACGTATATAATGTTTCCACCGAGAAGTAGGTGCCGATGAGCCAGGAATGTTGTTAAACATTACATCCGAGGTGTTAGGTTGCCTTAGGTTAGGATATATAACGTTATAGACGTATATATTGTTCCCACCGAGAAGTAGGGGCCGATGAGCCAGGAATGTTGTAAAATATTACATCCGAGATGTTAGGTTGCCTCAGGCTAGGATATATAACGTTATAGACGTATATAATGTTCCCACCGAGAAGTAGGGGTCGACGCGCCAGGAATGTTGGAAAACATTACATTCGACATGTTAGGATTGCCTTAGGCTTGCATATATAGCGTTATAGACGTATATAATGTTTCCGCCGAGAGGTAGGGGCCGACGTGCCAGGAATGTAGTAAAATATTACATCCGACATGTTAGGTTGCCTTAGGCTAGGATATATAACGTTACAGACGTATATATTGTTCCCACCGAGAAGTAGGGGCCGATGAGCCAGGAATATTGTAAAATATTACATCCGAGATGTTAGGTTGCCTCAGGCTAGGATATATAACGTTATAGACGTATATAATGTTCCCACCGAGAAGTAGGGGCCGAGGCGCCAGGAATGTTGGAAAATATTACATTCGACATGTTAGGATTGCCTTAGGCTTGCGTATATAACGTTATAGACGTATATAATGTTCCCACCGAGAAGTAGGGGCCGACGAGCCAGGAATGTTGTAAAATATTACGCTCGACATGTTAGGTTACCCTCAGCTAGGATATTAGGCGTTATAGACGTGTACAATGTTCCGACAAAGAAGTAGGGGCCGACGCGCGGGGAATGTTGTAACATATTACATCCGAGATGTTAGGTTTCCTTAGGCTAGGATATATAACGTTATAGCCGCATATAATGTTACCACAGAGAAGTAGGGACTTGCATGCCAGGAATGTTGTAAAATATTACGGTAGAGATGTTAGGTTGCCTTAAGTTAGTATATATAACGTTATAGACGTATATAGTGTTGCCACCGAGAAGGAGGGGCCGATGAGCCAGGAATGTTGTAGAACATTACGCTCGACATGTTACGTTACCTTAGGCTAGGATATATAGCGTTATAGACGTATATAATGTCCCCACCGAGAAGTAGGGCCCGACGTGCCAGGAATGTAGCAAAATATTACATCCGAGATGTTAGGTTGCCTTAGGTTAGGATATATAACGTTATAGAAGTATATAGTGTTGCCACCGAGAAGTAGGGGCCGATGAGCCAGGAATGTTGTTAAACATTACATCCGAGGTGTTAGGTTGCCTTAGGTTAGGATATATAACGTTATAGACGTATATAGTGTTGCCACCGAGAAGTGGGGGCCGATAAGCCAGGAATGTTGTAGAACATTACATCCGAGGTGTTAGGTTGCCTTAGGTTAGGATATATAACGTTATAGACGTATATATTGTTCCCACCGAGAAGTAGGGGCCGATGAGCCAGGAATGTTGTAAAATATTACGTTCGACAAGTTAGGTTGCCTCAGGTTAGGATATATAACGTTATAGACGTATATAATGTTCCCACCGACAAGTAGGGGCCGATGCGCCGCGAATGTTGTAAAATATTACATTCGACATGTTAGGTTGCCTTAGGCTAGGATATATAGCGTTATCGACGTATATAATGTTCCCACCTAGAAGTAGCGGCCGTCGCGCCAGGAATGTTGTAAAATATTACATTCGACACGTTAGGTTGCCTTAGGCTAGGATATATAACGTTATAGACGTATATAATGTTTCCACCGAGAAGTAGCGGCCGTCGCGCCAGGAATGTAGTAAAATATTACATCCGAGAAGTTAGGTTGCTTTAGGCTAGGATATATAACGATATAGACGTATATACTGTTCCCACCGAGAAGTAGGTGCCGACGAGCCAAGAATGTTGTAAAATATTACATTCGACATGTTAGGTTGCCTTAAGCTAGGATATATAGCGTTATGGACGTATATAATATTGCCACCGAGAAGTAACGGCGGACGTGCCAGGAATGTAGTAAAATATTACATCCGAGATGTTAGGTTGCCTTAGGTTAGGATATATAACGTTATAGACGTATATAGTGTTGCCACCGAGAAGTAGGGGCCGATGAGCCAGGAATGTTGTTAAACATTACATCCGAGGTGTTAGGTTGCCTTAGGTTAGGATATATAACGTTATAGGCGTATATATTGTTCCCACCGAGAAGTAGGGGCCGATGAGCCAGGAATGTTGTAAAATATTACATCCGAGATGTTAGGTTGCCTTAGGCTTGCATATATAGCGTTATAGACGTATATAATGTTCCCACCGAGAGGTAGGGGCCGACGTGCCATGAATGTAGTAAAATATTACATCCGAGATGTTAGGTTGCCTCAGGCTAGGATATATAACGTTATAGACGTATATAATGTTCCCACCGAGAAGTAGGGGCCAAGGCGCCAGGAATGTTGGAAAATATTACATTCGACATGTTAGGATTGCCTTAGGCTTGCATATATAACGTTATAGACGCATATAATGTTCCCACCGAGAAGTAGGGGCCGACGTGCCAGGAATGTAGTAAAATATTACATCCGACATGTTAGGTATCTTTAGGTTAGTATATATAACGTTATAGACGTATATAGTGTTGCCACCGAGAAGTAGGGGCTGATGAGGCAGGAATGTTGTAAAACGTACCATCCGAGGTGTTAGGTTGCCATAGGTTAGGATATATAACGTTATAGACGTGTATATTGTTCCCACCGAGAATTAGGGGCCCCTGAGCCAGGAATGTTGTAAAATATTACGTTCGACATGTTAGGTTGCCTTGGGCTAGGATATATAGCGTTATAGACGTATATAATGTCCCCACCGAGAAGTAGGGCCCGACGTGCCAGGAATGTTGTGAAATATTACATTCGACATGTTAGGTTGCCTTAAGCTACGATATATAGCCTTACAGACGTATATAATATTCCCACCGAGAAGTATCGGCCGACGTGCCAGGAATGTAGTAAAATATTACATCCGAGATGTTAGGTTGCCTTAGGTTAGGATATATAACGTTATTGACGTATATAGTGTTGCCACCGAGAAGTGGGGGCGGATAAGCCAGGAATGTTGTAGAACATTACATCCGAGGTGTTAGGTTGCCTTAGGTTCGGATATATAACGTTACAGACGTATATATTGTTCCCACCGAGAAGTAGGGGCCGAGGCGCCAGGAATGTTGGAAAATATTACGTTCGACATGTTAGGATTGCCTTAGGCTTGCATATATAACGTTATAGACGTATATAATGTTCCCACCGAGAAGTAGGGGCCGACGAGATAGGAATGTTGTAAAATATTACGCTCGACATGATAGGTTACCCTAAGCTAGGATATATAGTGTTATAGACGTATACAATGTTCCGACAAAGAAGTAGGGGCCGACGCGCGGGGAATGTTGTAACATATTACATCCGAGATGTTAGGTTTCCTTAGGCTAGGATATATAACGTTATAGCCGTATATAATGTTACCACAGAGAAGTAGGGACTTGCATGCCAGGAATGTTGTAAAATATTACGGTAGAGATGTTAGGTTGCCTTAGGTTAGTATATATAACGTTATAGACGTATATAGTGTTGCCACCGAGAAGGAAGGGCCGATGAGCCAGGCTTGTTGTAGAACATTACGCTCGACATGTTAGGTTACCTTAGGCTAGAATATATAGCGTTATAGACGTATATAATGTCTCCACCGAGAAGTAGGGCCCGACGTGCCAGGAATGTAGTAAAATATTACATCCGAGATGTTAGGTAGCCTTAGGTTAGGATATATAACGTTATTGACCTATATAATGTTCCCGCCAATAGGTACGGGCCGACGTGCCAGGAATGCAGTAAAATATTAAACCCGAGGTGCTAGGTTGCCGTAGTTTAGGATATTGAACGTTATTGACTTATATAATGTTCCCACGGAGAAGTAGTCCCTGACGCGCCTGGAATGTTGTAAAATAGTACATTCGACATGTTAGGATTGCCGTAGGCTAGGATATATAACGTTATAGACGTATATGATATTCCCACCGAGAAGTACGGGCCGACACGAAAGGAATGTTGTCCAATATTACATTCGACATGTTAGGTTGCCTTAGGATAGGATACATAACGTTATAGACTTATATACTGTTCCCACCGAGAAGGAGGTACCGACGCGCCAGGAATGTTGTGAAATATTACATTCGACATGTTAGGTTGCCTTAAGCTAGGATATATAGCATTATAGAAGTATATAATATTCCCACCGAGAAGTATCGGCCGACGTGCCAGGAATGTAGTAAAATATTACATCCGAGATGTTAGGTTGCCTTAGTTTAGGATATATGACGTTATAGACGTATATAATGTTGCCACCGAGAAGTGGGGGCCGATAAGCCAGGAATGTTGTAGAACATTACATCCGAGGTGTTAGGTTGCCTTAGGTTAGGATATATAACGTTATAGACGTATATATTGTTCCCACCGAGAAGTAGGGGCCGATGAGCCAGGAATCTTGTAAAATATTACGTTCGACAAGTTAGGTTGCCTCAGGTTAGGATATATAACGTTATAGACGTATATAATGTTCCCACCGAGAAGTAGGGGCCGACGAGACAGGAATGTTGTAAAATATTACATCCGAGATGTTAGGTTGCCTTAAGGTAGGATATATAGCATTATAGACGTATATAATGTTCCCACCGACAAGTAGGGGCCGATGCGCCGGGAATGTTGTAAAATATTACATTCGACATGTTAGGTTGCCTTAGGCTAGGATATATAGCGTTATAGACGTATATAATGTTCCCACCTAGAAGTAGCGGCCGTCGCGCCAGGAATGTTGTAAAATATTACATTCGACACGTTAGGTTGCCTTAGGCTAGAATATATAGCGTTATAGACGTATATAATGTCTCCACCGAGAAGTAGGGCCCGACGTGCCAGGAATGTAGTAAAATATTACATCCGAGATGTTAGGTAGCCTTAGGTTAGGATATATAACGTTATTGACCTATATAATGTTCCCGCCAATAGGTACGGGCCGACGTGCCAGGAATGCAGTAAAATATTAAACCCGAGGTGCTAGGTTGCCGTAGTTTAGGATATTGAACGTTATTGACTTATATAATGTTCCCACGGAGAAGTAGTCCCTGACGCGCCTGGAATGTTGTAAAATAGTACATTCGACATGTTAGGATTGCCGTAGGCTAGGATATATAACGTTATAGACGTATATGATATTCCCACCGAGAAGTACGGGCCGACACGAAAGGAATGTTGTCCAATATTACATTCGACATGTTAGGTTGCCTTAGGATAGGATACATAACGTTATAGACTTATATACTGTTCCCACCGAGAAGGAGGTACCGACGCGCCAGGAATGTTGTGAAATATTACATTCGACATGTTAGGTTGCCTTAAGCTAGGATAAATAGCATTATAGAAGTATATAATATTCCCACCGAGAAGTATCGGCCGACGTGCCAGGAATGTAGTAAAATATTACATCCGAGATGTTAGGTTGCCTTAGTTTAGGATATATGACGTTATAGACGTATATAATGTTGCCACCGAGAAGTGGGGGCCGATAAGCCAGGAATGTTGTAGAACATTACATCCGAGGTGTTAGGTTGCCTTAGGTTAGGATATATAACGTTATAGACGTATATATTGTTCCCACCGAGAAGTAGGGGCCGATGAGCCAAGAATCTTGTAAAATATTACGTTCGACAAGTTAGGTTGCCTCAGGTTAGGATATATAACGTTATAGACGTATATAATGTTCCCACCGAGAAGTAGGGGCCGACGAGACAGGAATGTTGTAAAATATTACATCCGAGATGTTAGGTTGCCTTAAGGTAGGATATATAGCATTATAGACGTATATAATGTTCCCACCGACAAGTAGGGGCCGATGCGCCGGGAATGTTGTAAAATATTACATTCGACATGTTAGGTTGCCTTAGGCTAGGATATATAGCGTTATAGACGTATATAATGTTCCCACCTAGAAGTAGCGGCCGTCGCGCCAGGAATGTTGTAAAATATTACATTCGACACGTTAGGTTGCCTTAGGCTAGGATATATAACGTTATACACGTATATAATGTTTCCACGGAGAAGTAGCGGCCGTCGCGCCAGGAATGTAGTAAAATATTACATCCGAGTTGTTAGGTTGCCTTAGGTTAGGATATATAACGTTATTGACGTATATAGTGTTGCCACCGAGAAGTGGGGGCGGATAAGCCAGGAATGTTGTAGACCATTACATCCGAGGTGTTAGGTTGCCTTAGGTTAGGATATATAACGTTATAGACGTATATATTGTTCCCACCGAGAAGTAGGGGCCGATGAGCCAGGAATGTTGTAAAATATTACGTTCGACAAGTTAGGTTGCCTCAGGTTAGCATATATAACGCTATATACGTATATAATGTTTCCACCGAGAAGTAGGGGCCGAAGAGACAGGAATGTCGTAAAATATTACATCCGAGATGTTAGGTTGCCTTAAGGTAGGATATATAGCGTTATAGACGTATATAATGTTCCCACCGACAAGTAGGGGCCGAAGCGCCGGGAATGTTGTAAAATATTACATTCGACATGTTAGGTTGCCTTAGGCTAGGATATATAGCGTTATAGACGTATATAATGTTCCCACCGAGAAGTAGCGGCCGTCGCGCCAGGAATGTTGTAAAATATTAGATTCGACACGTTAGGTTGCCATAGGCTAGGATATATAACGTTATAGACGTATATAATGTTTCCACCGAGAAGTAGCGGCCGTCGCGCCAGGAATGTTGTAAAATATTACATTCGACACGTTAGGTTGCCTTAGGCTAGGATATATAACGTTGTAGACGTATATAATGTTTCCACCGAGAAGTTTGGGCCGACGAGCCAGGAATGTTGTAAAATATTACGCTCCACATGTTAGGTTGCCTTAGGCTATGATATATAGCGTTGTAGACGTATATAATGTTCCCACCGAGATGTAGGGGCCGACGTGCCAGGAATGTAGTAAAATATTACATCCGAGAAGATAGGTTGCCTAAGGCTAGGATATATAACGATATAGACGTATATACTGTTCCCACCGAGAAGTAGGTGCCGACGCGCCAAGAATGTTGTAACATATTACATTGGACATGTTAGGTTGCCTTAATCTAGGATATATAGCGTTTACGGACGTATATAATATTGCCACCGAGAAGTAACGGCCGACGTGCCAGGAATGTAGTAAAATATTACATCCGAGGTGTTAGGTTGCCTTAGGTTAGGATATATAACGTTATAGACGTATATAGTGTTGCCACCGAGAAGTAGGGGCCGATGAGCCAGGAATGTTGTTAAACATTACATCCGAGTTGTTAGGTTGCCTTAGGTTAGGATATATAACGTTATTGACGTATATATTGTTCCCACCGAGAAGTAGGGGCCGATGAGCCAGGAATGTTGTAAAATATTACATCCGAGATGTTAGGTTGCCTCAGGCTAGGATATATAACGTTATAGACGTATATAATGTTCCCACCGAGAAGTAGGGGCCGAGGCGCCAGGAATGTTGGAAAATACTACGTTCGACATGTTAGGTAGCCTTAGGTTAGGATATATAACGTTATAGACGTATATAATATTCCCACCGAGAAGTAGGGCCCGACGAGCCAGGAATGTTGTAAAATATTACGCTCTACATGTTCGGTTACCCTAAGCTAGGATATATAACGTTATAGCCGTATATAATGTTACCACAGAGAAGTAGGGACTTCCATGCCAGGAATGTTGTAAAATATTACGGTAGAGACGTTAGGTTGCCTTAGGCTAGGCTATATATAGTTATAGACGTATATAATGTTCCCAACGAGAAGTAGCGGCCGACGTGCCAGGAATGTAGTAAAATATTACATCCGAGATGTTAGGTTGCCTCAGGCCAGGATATATAACGTTATAGACGTATATAATCTTACCACAGAGAAGTAGGGACCGAAGCGGCGGGAATGTTGTAAAATATTACGGTAGAGATGTTAGGTTGCCTTAGGCTAGGATATATAGCGTTATAGACGTATATACTGTTCCCACCGAGAAGTAGGTGCCGAAGTGCCAGGAATGTTGTAAAATATTACATTCGAAATGTTAGGTTGCCGTAGGCGAGGATATACAGCGTTACAGACGTATATAATGTTACCACAGAGAAGTAGGGGCCAACGAGCCAGGAATGTTATAAAATATTACATTCGACATGTTAGGTTGCCTTAAGCTAGGATATATAGCATTATAGACATATATAACGTTCCCACCGAGAAGTAGGGGCCGAAGTGACGGGAATGTTGTAAAATATTACATTCGACATGTTAGACTGCCTTAGGCTAGGATATATAGCGTTACAGACGTATATAATGTTCCCACCGAGAAGTAGGGGCCGGCGCGCCAGGAATCTTGTAAAATATTACAACCCAGATGTTAGGTTGCCTTACATTAGGATATACAACGTTATAGATGTATATAATGTCCCCATCGAGAAGTAGGCGACGACACGCTAGGAATCTTGTAAAATATTACTTTCGACATGTTAGGTTGCCTTAGGCTAGGATATATAACGTTATAGACATATATAATTTTCCCACCGAGAAATAGGGGTCGACGCGTCAGGAATGTTGTAAAATATTACATCCTAGATGTCAGGTTGCCTTAGGTTAGGATATATAACGTTATAGACTTATATAACGTCCGCACGGAGACGTACGGGACGACACGAACGGAATTCTGTAAAACATTACCAGCGAGGGTCTAGATGGGTTAGGTTAGGTTATATTATGATATAGACTTATATAATGATCACACCGAGAAGTAGGTTCCGCCCCGCCAGGAATGTTGTAAAATACTACATCCGAGATGTTAGGTTGCCTTAGGTTAGGATATATAACGTTATAGGCGTATATAATGTCCGCACCGTGAGGTACGGGGCGACACGAACGGGATTCTGTGAAACATGACCAGCGAGGGTCTAGATGGGTTAGGTTTGGTTATATTTGTGATATAGACTTATATAATGTCCCTACCGAGAAGTGGGGCCGACCCGCCAGGAATGTTGTAAAATACTACATCCGAGATGTTAGGTTGCCTTAGGTTAGGATATATAACGTTATAGACTTATATAATGTCCGCACAGAGACGTACGGGACGACACGAACGGGATTCTGTAAAACATTACCGCCGAGGCGCTAGATGGGTTACGTTACGTTATATTACGTTAAGGAAGTATATAATGTTCCCACCGAGAAGTAGGCGCCGACCCGCCAGGAATTTTGGAAAATACTACATCCGAGATGTTAGGTTGCCTTAGGTTAGGATATATAGCATTATAGACGCATACAATGTCCGCACCGTGACGTACCGGGCGACACGAACAGGATTCTGTGAAACATTACAAGCGAGGGTCTAGATAGGTTAGGTTAGGATATATTACAATATAGACTTATATAATGTCCCTACCGAGAAGTGGGGCCCGCCCCGGCAGGAATGTTGTGAAGTACTACATTCGAGATGTTAGGTTTCCTTCGGGTAGGATATACAATGTTATAGACGTACATAATGTCCCCACCGAGAAGTATGAACCAACCCAAACGGGATTCTGTAAAACATTACCGCCGAGGGGGTAGATGGGTTAGGTTAGGTTATATTAGGATATAGACGTATATAGTGTGCTCACCGAGAAGTAGGTCCCGACCCGCCAGGACTGTTGTATAATACTACATCCGAGATGTTAGGTTGCCTTAGGTTAGGATATATAACGTTATAGACGTATATAATGTTCCCACCTAGAAGTATGAGCCAACACGACCGGGATTCTGTAAAACATTATCACAGAGAGGCAAAATGGGTTAGGTTAGGTTATATTACGATATAGACGTATATAGTGTGCCCACCGAGAAGTAGGGGCCGACCTGCATGGAATGTTGTAAAATACTACATTCGAGATGTTAAGTTGCCTTAGGTTAGGATATATAACGTTACAGACGCATACAATGTCCCCACCGAGATGTACGGGACGACACGAACTGGATTCTGTAAAACATTACCAGCGAGGGGCTAAATGGGTTAGGTTAGGTTATATTGCGATATAGACGTATATAATGTTCCCACCGAGAAGTAGGGGCCGACGCGCCAGGAATGTTGTAAAATATTACATCCGAGATGTTATGTTGATCTACGTTAGCATATATAACGTTATAGACGTATATAATGTCCCCACCGAGACGTAGGGACCGACATGCCAGCAATGTTGTAAAATATTACACCCGAGATGATAGGTTCCCTTAGGTTAGGATATCCAACGTTATAGATGTATATAATGTCCCCATCGAGAAGTAGGCGACGACACGCCAGGAATGTTGTAAAATATTACATTCGACATGTTAGGTTGCCTCAGGTTAGGATATACAACGATATAGATGTATATAAGGTCCCCACCGAGAAGTAATGGCCGACGCGTCAGGAATGTTGTAAAATACTACGGTAGAGAGGATAGGTTGCCTTAGGTTATGATATATAACGTTATAGACGTATATAATGTCCCCATCGAGACGTAGTGACCGACATGCCAGGAATGTCGTAAAATATTACATCCGAGATGTTAGGTTGCCTTAGGTTAGGATATACATCGTTATAGATGTATATAATGTCTCCATCGAGAAGTAGGCGACGGCACGCCAGGAATGTTGTAAAATATTACATTCGACATGTTAGGTTGCCTTATTTTAGGATATACAACGATATAGATGTATATAAGGTCCCCACCGAGAAATAGGGGCCGACGCGTCTGGAATGTTGTAAAATACTACGGTAGAGAGGTTAGGTTGCGTTAGGTTAGGATATACAACGTTATAGACGTATATAAAGTCCCCATCGTGAAGCAGGCGACGACACGCCAGGAATGTTGTAAAATATAACATCCGAGATGTTATGTTGCCATACGTTAGGATATATAACGTTATAGACGTATATAATGTTCCCACCGAGAAATAGGGACCGACGCGTCAGGAATATTGTAAAATATTACATCCGAGATGTTAGGTTGCCTTAGAGCAGTATATACATCGTTATAGACGTATACAATGTTTCCACCGAGAAGTAGGGACCGACATGCCAGGAATGTTGTAAAATATTACATCCGAGATGTTAGGTTCCCTTAGGTTAAGATATATAACGTTATAGATGTATATAATGTCCCTATCGTGAAGTAGGTGCCGTAGCGCCAGGATCGTTCTAAAATATTACGGTAGAGAGGTAAGGTTGCCTTAGGTTATAATATATAACGTTATAGACGTATATAATGTTCCCACCGAGAAATAGGGGCCGACGCGTCAGGAATGTTGTAAAATATTACACCCGAGATGTTAGGTTCCCTTAGGTTAGGATATACAACGTTGGAGTCTCGTTCGAGCAGCCGTAGAGAGCGGACGTGTTTCGGTGCGCTCCGCTACCTGAGTTGTACGACGCGACTTTTTAGGCGATAAAGGATATATACTTCGGTTTATATCCTTCCGAGGAGGATTGTGAAAACTTCTAGTGTAAGAACTAGAAGCTAGTAGCAAGAATAACGCGATAGAAAGGAATATACGCTCTGCGTGTCCTTTGTTCGCTTTCGGTGACGTGGCGTCGATAATTGATTCGGCGTTTTCGGCAGAAAAGGAGTTGGAAAGTGGTCTGGATCACTTCCTTGAGAGTCAGTGTCACGTGCGGCACAACCAGTGCGCAGTTTGTGCAGTGGAAAGTGCCAAAAGTGTGCGAAAACAAGTGGAAATCGGCGGAAAGGAACAGGGCGTCACCGCCGCCATATTGCCGCGCAGCCGTGGCACGTACGCGTTCCACCGCGATTAGGGCGTTCTTTCCGGCGATTGCTGCTTGTTTGCGAACTTAAAGTGCTCTTTGCGGCAAAAGTGACTGTGAGGTGGCTCCCGTGGTTGCGGGCACTGGAGAAAAAGGTGCGATAATACGTGGAAAAGCATCGGGAGAAAACGAGGCGTCGCCGCCGCCATCTTGACAGTCAGGCGTGGCACGTACGCCGCGTCGAGACGGCAGTCGCGAAACAAGGGCTTCTCCCGGCCTTTTCGACGTGTTCCCGCACTTTCAGCGCTTCCGGTCGTTAAGCACGATTGTAGAAACACTGATTTTCGATAACATTAGTGCAAAAAACGGTGTAAAAGTGCGACGCGGGAACTCGGCGAGAAAGAGGCTACCAGCCGTAATCAATCTCGGATTATTCCAGGAGATTGCGACAAAGAAGACAGAAAAGGTAAGTGCTAGAGACTCTTAAAGCGCGAATCTTGAACTCTGGCGTCGCTCCGTGAACTGTTCGCGGAAATCGAAGCGAACGCAAGAGCGAGTGAGAGGACGAATAGAGAGACAAAGAGAGAGTGACGGTTGAACTGTGTGCGGGACAGAGACAGACAACCGGTCTGCGCTGAACGTGGGAAGTGCGAACGTTCCCACACGGCGGAGCAAGTGAGGTGCGCGGTGTGATTTTCTCCACGGAGGAGAATAGCGTTTGCGCGACCGACTCGTCGGCAAATTAATTATCGTGCGAAGCCCTGCTTGGGTAACCAAGCATGGCGACGCGCGATTACGCGACCGTGGCGAGTGGGGGAGAGGGGGCCGGCCCGAGTGGCCTTATCAGTTGCAGAACCGGCGGCAGCAGCAAGTCGGAGAGGACGGAAGGCAGGATGCTGCGGGAACCAGAGAGGAGAATTCCACGCACGCGCAGGAGCGTGAAGAGGTCAAAGGCGGAGACGTCCGAATACGATTCGGACACGTCACTCGCTTCGTTGCTCTCGACGACGCCGTCCGAGTCAACGAAGCATCTGAAGAAGAGGGGACGCCCCCCCACAACGGAGGAATACATAAAATTGGCGGAAGCCAAACTGCTAGCCGATAAAGCTGCCGAGAAGGATGCAGAGGACGCTCTAGAGCGAGAGCTCCTCTACGGTGATTGCATGCCGCCGCCACCATCAAGGACGTCAAATCCTATTCCGGACCAGGAAGTTTTTGACGAAGAGGCCAGGAAAATGCCGATAGAGGATCTGGCAGCCTGGGCTCTGGAATCGGCGGCCAAAATTGAATATGCCGCTGCGAAGTCGTCGCAGCTGAAAGGCACAATTAAACGGTCGATGCGCGTCAGCGTTCGAATCCTGCGAGCGGCGACTACGGAAGCTGAACAACGCGCCAGCCGCGCCATCGCCGGAACAGCAGGAGATCAGGAATTCAGCCTTATTAAAGCTAAGGCTGAAAAACTGGAGAAGGAGAATGCCCTTCTCAAGGAGAGGCTGACCGCCCTCGAAAATACGGCAAACAGCCAATTATCGCCGGCGATCAAAAGCATGGAGATCGCCGAGCGTAGTGATAAAAGAACACGACGGCAATCGCTGACTACGAAGCAGGAGGAAGCCAGCATCCCCGACACCGGTCTCGTACTGCTAATGGAGCAGATTGGGGCCGTTGTCAACGAACGGCTTACACAATTTTGGGAGAAGGCGGAGAAGCGCTTCGCTCCGAAGGAGGATCGTCCGCGGTCGGAGGCACGAAATGTTGCGCGACGCGAAGAACCCGCGAAAGAGGGAACAAGCGCCGCAATCATAAAGAAGGAGAAGTCCGCTGGGAAGAGAGAGGCAATGCCCCTTCCACCGGTGAAAAAATCCGCGAAAGCGGAAACAAAGAAATCACCCATCCAGAAGAGGATGGAACAGATTCAAAAGGAGCAGGTTCGGAAGGAGAGCGAAGGGAAGTGTCCAGCAGCGAGCGCACCTGCTCCGCAGAACAAGAAGGAGACGGAGACGCCGTGGACGAAAGTCCTCGGCAGAAAGTCGAAAAAGGAGACGACGGCCACCGTAAACAAGACCGTGAGGGCAGGCAAGAAGGTAGCAGCTGCGAAGTCGATGCCAAAAGAAAAGCCGATAGTGATGAAAACCCCGAGCACGGCCGCTGTCGTAATCACTATAGAGGAGGGCAGTAAATCGACATACGCCGAGCTTATGACAACGGCGCGGCAGAAGATCAAACTGTCGGACCTGGGAATCGGTGAGGTCAAACCCAGGAAAGCGCTGACCGGAGCGCTTATTCTCGAAATAAGCGGCGAAGGTAAAGAAGAGAAGGCGAACGCGCTCGCCAACAAGTTAACCGGGCTATTCGCGATCACGAGGGGTGTAAAAATCACGCGCCCCTGCAAGAGAGCGGCCCTGAGGGTCTTCAGGATGGAAGACTCGATCACGGTCGGTGAGGTCGTCGAAGCAGTCGCCGCACAAGGCGGCTGCACCGCCGACGAGATAAAAACCGGTCCCAGGAGGACGGCGTATAACGGCATGGGCACGATGCTTATGCAATGCCCGGTCGCCGCCGCAAAGAAGGTTACCGAAAACGGTAAAGTAAAGGTCGGATGGACGTCCGTCCGCGTTGAACCCATCGAAGCACGACAACTTACCTGCTTCAAATGTTGGGAAATCGGGCACGTAATCGCGAAATGCTCCGCGACCGTGGACCGAACGGAGGCGTGTTACCGGTGCGGTGAGAAGGGACACCGCGCTGCGGAATGCAATGAGAAGGCACCGACGTGCCCGGTATGCAAGTCGGCAAACCGCCCGCATGGACACAGAGCAGGTAGCAAAGCCTGCACTGTCCCGCCGCCGGCAAAAAAAGGACAGAAGAACGCTACTCAATCGAGCGCTAAATCCTCAGGTAAGGATAAGAAACCTGAGGAAAAGAAGGAAAAAGCTGCGGCAGCAGCCAAACACAACCACGAAGAGGAGAAGGAGCGCGAAACTCTGAAGGCGAGCACCAGCCGCGAGGAGGCGATGGATCTGGCGTAACTTTCAATATGAAATGCCAGATCCTGCAAACTAATTTAAATCACGCCGCGAGAGCACAAGATCTTATGCTCGAAAGCCTGCAAAGCGGCGTGGTTGAATTAGTGGTTGCCGCGGAGCCGTATTTAATCCACGACAAGCCGTCATGGATAGCAAACAGGGAGAAGACGGTTGCAATAATTCAGGCGACGCCGACACGCATCCGACCGATCACAGCCATCGCGCAAGGGCGTGGTTACGTCGCAGTATCGTGGTCGGATTGCGTCGTCATTGGAATATACGCGCCGCCGAGTTGGTCGTTGCAAGATTTCGATCAGCTCCTGGACGAAGTGGAGGGTGTAGTGCGAAATCACGCCTCGCAACCGACATTCGTACTGGGAGATTTCAACGCGCACGCGACTATGTGGCGCTCTTCCAGAACGACTCAGCGTGGACACTCGACGATGGACTGGGCAGCATCCGCGAATCTCAGACTGTTGAATCAAGGATCTGCCAGTACGTGCGTGCGTCCACAGGGCGAGAGCAAGGTCGACCTCTCGTTCGCGAACGACGCAGCATCTCGAAGAGTCACGAGCTGGAAAGTGGATCCGATCGAAACTTTATCTGATCACTTATATATAAGGATCGACATATCCACGGTACAAGGAAGAAGGGCAGCGGACCAGAAGCAAAATAGATGGTCGTTGCGAAAAATCGACGAAGATATGTTTATGGCGGCAACCCTCGCCGCTACCTGGCCGAGCGAACCGACCGAAGCGGCCGTAGTCGAGCGAGAAGCAGAATGGTTTACGAGGACGTTGACATCGGTGTGCAACGCAAGCATGCCGAAAATAAGGTCGAACCCCACTCGTAAACCCGTATATTGGTGGAGGAACGAGATCGCTCTTCTCCGTGCGGAGAGCACAAACGCACGGAGACAATATACGAGATACCGGAAACGGAGGAATCCCGATTCGGTGAGGAAAGCGCAGCTCTATGAAGTTTACAAGGAGAAGAAAATAGAGCTGCAGGCGGCCATAAAGACATCAAAGGCACGAGCATGGGACGGGCTGCTGGAAACACTGCGCGAGGATCCGTGGGGGCGGCCGTACAAGATAGTAATGAATAAATTACGACCGTGGGCGCCCCCGTTAACGGAGACGATGGAGACGCCGTTCTTGAAGCGAGTTGTCGACACGCTCTTCCCACCGGAAGAGGCTACGTCGGCGAGCAACTCGCAAATTTCAGCACACATCGACCCGATCATCTGGTCGCTGGACAACGACGTCACCGAGGAGGAAATGGCTCGCGCCATAAAGCGCATGACAAAGAAGAACACCGCGCTCGGACCGGACGGAATTCCCGGCCGTGCCTGGTCGATGGCACTCAGTGTCCTGAATTCAAGATTGCGGAAGTTATTTACAGCATGCTTGAAGACGGGTACGTTTCCAGCAAGATGGAAAACCGGCAGATTAGTATTGCTCCGAAAGCCGGGAAAATCGGAGGATTTACCGGCAGCGTACAGGCCGATAGTTTTGCTCGACGAGGTCGGAAAATTATTTGAAAGGATAATCCACAACCGCCTCATCGAGCACCTGTCGCGAACCGGGCCGAACTTAGCCGAGAACCAATTCGGCTTCCGAGAAGGACGATCGACGATTGACGCGATTCGACAAGTGAAAAGTTTCGCCGAAAACGCGATCGCCGCCGGGGGAGTCGTAATCGCGATATCTTTAGATATTAAGAATGCGTTCAACTCCCTCGAATGGAGTACGATTCGTAGAGCGCTTGAAAAGCACGGGTTTCCGCGATACCTGCGAAGGGTCGTGGAAAATTACCTGAGCGACCGCGCGGTTCTCTACGATAGCCGGCATGGAATCGAGAAAAAGAAGATTGATCGCGGCGTTCCCCAGGGATCGGTCCTCGGACCGCTTCTCTGGAATCTCGGGTACGACGCGGTCCTGAAGCTGCCAATGCCGTCCGGCGTGCATCTCACGTGCTACGCGGATGACACGATGGTGTTGGCAGTCGACACGTGTCGGCAACGCGCAATCTGCCGGGCCGAAGTGGCAGTTGCGGTCGTGGCTAATACGATCAAGAAGATGGGGCTCCAGATGGCACCGGAGAAATCTGAAATCCTGTGCTTCAAGGGACGAAGAAGAGACCCGCGAGGAGGAAACGAAGTGGTCAACATTGGACCATCCAAAGTTACAGTGGGGAGCGAGATGAAGTATCTCGGACTGCTCCTCGACGATAAATGGAACTTTGGTCTCCACTTCGCTCGTCAGGCCGTTCGACTGGATGCTGCGGCAAATTATCTAAGCCGCATCATGCCGAATCTGCACGGACCGGACGAGAAAGTAAGGAAAGTCTATGCTGGGGTGATAAAAAGCATTGCGCTTTACGGAGCCCCGGTATGGAGCGACGCGCTTAACAAAGGAGGCAGAAAGCTGCAGCTGCTGCGAAGCGCGTGGCGAAGAATAGCCATTCGGGTCATAAGAGGATATCGCACGATTTCCTACGACGCGGCAACAATGCTGGCGGGTCTCACACCACTGGAATACCTGGCGCAGGAAGATCTGATAGTGTACGAAACCCTTCGTACAATGCGCCAGGTAGAAGAAGAAGGTGCACCTGCTCCGACAAGGGACGAGATTAGAAGAGAAGCGAGACGCTTCACTTTCTCTAAATGGAAGGAGAAACTCGCACCTGCGACCAATCACAGGATCGTGGGAGCGATTCTACCCATCTTGGAAAACTGGGTAGAAAACAGGAGAGGGCAGCTCACCTTCAGAGTGACGCAGGTGCTGACTGGACATGGATGCTTCGGTCAGTACCTCTGCAAGATCGGAAAAGAGGCCACGGCTGAATGTCACCATTGCGGAGACGGAGACGACTCTGCGCAGCACACGTTGGAACGCTGTCCAGCGTGGCAAACGCTGCGCCACGCTCTCGTGGCAGAGATCGGACGGGATCTCTCGCCGACCAGCATCCTGCCGAAGATGCTGGAAGGGGAGAGATACTGGCGAGCCGTTACCTTGTTTTGCGACAAAGTGATGGCTGCGAAGGAAGCCGCCGAGCGCGAAAGAGAGCGCACGCTTTCTGCTCGACGAGCCTTACGTGGTCGGCGTTGTAGACGTTTGCCACGTTCCACTCCAAGGTAGGGGACTCTCGTCCGTCAGGGCGCGAGAGTCGCTCCAAAGTACCCACCGGGGAGCGGAGCTTCGCCGTCGCCGTCCATCTCAAACGCCGCAAGCGGGAGAAGAGGAAGACGACTTCGAAGACTGAAGACAGGCGCAAGAAATTCGACAAAGAGGTACGCGTGAGGAATGCATGCATTCGCACACAAGCGTAATAGAAAAGATTGCGCAAAGAAAAAGTAAATAAGAAAAAACAGAAAGAGCAGCCGAGCGCCGGCTAGACAGGATTTGGGTCAAGTCTATCCGGCACGCGCTCGACCGAGGAGAGGCAAACGACTGTGGTGGTTGCAGTCGTTGCCAATCTAAAGTATGAACTCGCACGCCAGCTATGAACAGAGAGTTTAAAGAACTCAGACACGAGGCGGGATGCTGGACGCGTTCGAAAGAGTTCCCGGCTACCCACTACAAGTGTAGGAAGACCACCGCAGGGTTTTAGTCGGTAAGAGTCCGACATAACCGCGGATTTCCCAAAAAATCCACGGTATCCATGAGGATTTCCCTGCGAAAAAAAAAAAAAAAAAAAAAAAAAGGATATACAACGTTATAGACATATAGAATGTTCTCACCGAGAAGTAGGTACCGACATGCCAGGAATGTTGTAAAATAATACATCCCAGATTTTAGGTTGCCTTAGGTTAGGATATACAACGTTATAGACGTATATAATGTCCCCATCCAGAAGTAGGCTACGACACGCCAGGAATGTTGTAAAATATTACATCCCAGATGTTAGGTTGCCTTAGGTTAGGATATACAACGTTATAGACGTATATAATGTCCCCATCGAGAAGCAGGCCACGACACGACAGGAATGTTGTAAAATATTACATTCGACATGTTAGGTTCCCTTAGGATATGATATATAACGTTATAGACGTATATAATGTTCCCACCGAAAAGTAGGGGCCGACGAGCGAGGAATGTTGTAAAATATTACATCCGAGATGTTAGGTTGCCTTAAGCTAAGATATGTAGCGTTATAGATGTATATAATGTTACCACAGAGAAGTAAGGGCCGAAGTGCCGGGAATGTTGTAAAATATTACATTCGACATGTTAGGGTGCCTTAGGCTAGGATATGTAACATTATAGACGTATATAATGTTCCCACCGAGAAGTAGGGGCCACGTGCCAGGAATGTGGTGATATATTACATTCGACATGTTAGGTTGCCTTAGGTTAGGATATATAACGTTATAGATGTATATATTGTTCCGACCGAGAAGTAGCGGCCGACGTGCCAGAAATGTAGTAAAATATTACATCCGACATGTTAGGTTGCCTTAGGTTAGGATATATAAGGTTATAGACGTATACAATGTCCGCACCGAGACGTACGGGTAGACACGAACGGGATTCTGTAAAACATTACCAGCGAGGGTCTAGATGGGTCAGGTTAGGTTATATTACGTTATGGTCGTATATAATGTTCCCACCGAGAAATAGGGACCGACCCGCCAGAAATGTTGGGAAATACTACAATCGAGATGTTAGGTTGCCTTAGATAAGGATATGTAACGTTATAGACGTATATAATGCCCGCACCGAGACGTACGGGACGACACGAACTGGATTCTGTAAAACATTACCAGCGAGGGTATAGATGGGTTAGGTTAGGATCTATTACGTTATAGACGTATATAATGTTCCCACCGAGAAGTAGCGGCCGACTCGCCATGAATGTTGGAAACTACTACATCCGAGATGTTAGGATGCCTTAGGTTAGGATATATAACAATATAGACGCATATAATGTCCGCACAGAGACGTGCGGGGCGACACGAACGAGATTCTGTAAAACATTACCAGCGAGGGTCTAGATGGGTTAGCTTAGGTTTCATTACGTTATAAAAGTATATAATGTTCCCACCGAGAAGTAGGGGCCGACCCGCCAGAAATGTTGGAAAATACTACATACGAGATGTTAGGTTGCCTTAGGATAGGATACATAACCTTATAGACGTATATAATGTCCGCGCCGTGATGTACGGGACGACACGAACGGGATTCTGGGAAACATTACCAGCGACGGTCTAGCTGGGTTAGGTTAGGTTATATTACGTTATAGAGGTTTATAATGTTCCCACCGAGATGTAGGGACCGACCCGCCAGAAATGTTGGAAAATACTACATTCGAGATGTTAGGTTGCCTTAGGATAGGAAATATAACGTTATAGACGTATATAATGTCCGCCGCAAGACGTACGGGACGACACGAACGGGATTCTGTAAAACATTACCAGCGAGGGTATAGGTGGGTTAGGTTAGGATCTATTACGTTATAGACGTATATAATGTTCCCACCGAGAAGTAGCGGCCGACCCGCCATGAATGTTGGAAACTACTACATCCGAGATGTTAGGATGCCTTAGGTTAGGATATATAACAATATAGACGCATATAATGTCCGCACAGAGACGTACGGGGCGACACGAACGAGATTCTGTAAAACATTACCAGCGAGGGTCTAGATGGGTTAAGTTAGGTTTCATTACGTTATAAAAGTATATAATGTTCCCACCGTGAAGTAGGGGCCGACCCGCCAGGAATGTTGGAAAATACTACATCCGAGATGTTAGGATGCCTTAGGTTGCGATATATAAAGTTATAGAAGTATATAATGTTCCCACCGAGAAGTAGGGCCCGACGCGCCTGGAAAATTTAAAATACCACAATCAAGATTTTAGGTTGCCGTAGGTAAGGATATACAACGTTATAGACGTATATAATGTCCGCACCGAGACGTAGGGCACGACACGAACGGGATTCTGTAAAACATTACCAGCGAGGGTCTAGATGGGTCAGGTTAGGTTATATTACGTTATGGTCGTATATAATGTTCCCACCGAGAAATAGGGACCGACCCGCCAGAAATGTTGGGAAATACTGCAATCGAGATGTTAGGTTGCCTTAGGTAAGGATATGTAACGTTATAGACGTATATAATGCCCGCACCGAGACGTACGGGACGACACGAACGGGATTCTGTAAAACATTTCCAGCGAGGGTCTAGATGGGTTAGGTTAGGATCTATTACGTTATAGACGTATATAACGTTCCCACCAAGAAGTAGCGGAGGACCCGCCAGAAATGTTGGAAAATACTACATTCGACATGTTAGGTTGCCTTAGCCTAGGATATGTAACGCTATAGACGTATATAATGTTCCCACCGAGAAGTAGGGGGCAACGAGCCAGGAATGTAGTAAAACATTACATCCGAGATGCTAGGTTGCCTTAGGTTAGGATATATGACGTTGTAGACGTGTATAATGTTCCCTCCGAGAACTAAGGGCCGACATGCCAGGAATGTTGTAAAATATTACATCCGAGATGTTAGGTTGCCTTAGGTTAGGATATATAATGTTATAGACGTATATAGTGTTCCCACCGAGAAGTAGGGGCCGACGCATCAGGAATGTTGCAAAACATTACATCCGATGTGTTAGGTTGCCTTAGGTTAGGATATATAACGTTATAGACGTATATATTGTTCCCACCGAGAACTAGGGGCCGATGAGCCAGGAATGTTGTAAAATATTACGTACGACGAGTTAGGATGCCTAGGTTAGGATATATAACGTTATAGACGTATATAATGTTCCCACCGAGAAGTAGCGGTCGACGTGCCAGGTATGTAGTAAAATATTACATCCGAGATGTTAGGTTGCCTCAGGCTAGGATATATAACGTTATAGACGTATATAATGTTACCACAGAGAAGTAGGGACCGAAGTGACGGGAATGTTGTAAAATATTACATTCGACATGTTAGGTTGCCGTAAGCTAGGATGTATAGCGACATAGACGTATATAACGTGCCCCACGAGAAGTAGGGGCCGAAGTGCCGGGAATGTTCTAAAATATTACATTCGACATGTTAGGGTGCCTTAGGCTAGGATATGTAACATTATAGACGTATATAATGTTCCCACCGAGATGTAGGGGCCGATGAGCCAGGAATGTTGTAAAATATTACGTTCGACAAGTTAGGTTGCCTCAGGTTAGGATATATAACGTTATAGTCGTATATAATGTGCCCACCGAGAAGTAGGGGCCAACCCGACAGAAATGTTGGAAAATACTACATTCGAGATGTTAGGTTGCCTTATGTTAGGATATATAACGTTATAGACGAATATAATGTCCCCACCGAGAAGTACAGGCCGACACGACCGGGATGCTGTAAAACATTACCAGCGAGGGTCTAGATGGGTTAAGTTAGGTTATATTAGGTTATAGACGTATATAATGTTCCCAACGAGAAGTAGAGGCGGACCCGCCAGGAATATAGGAAAATATTACATTCGGGATGTTAGGTTGCCCTGGGTTGGGTTATATAACGTTCTAGACGTATATAATGTCCACAACGAGAAGTACGGTCCGACACGGATGGGATTCTGTAAAGCATTATCACCGAGGTGCAAGACGGGTTAGGTTAGCTTATATTTCGTTATAGACGTATATAATGTGCCCTCCGAGACGTACGGGACGACACGAACGGGATTCTGTAAAACATTACCAGCTAGGATGTAGATTGGTTAGGTTAGGCTATATTACGATATAGACGTATATAATGTGCCCACCGAGAAGTAGGGGCCGACCCGCCAGAAATGTTGGAAAATACTACATCCGAGATGTTAGGTTGCCTTAGGATAGGATATATAACCTTATAGACGTATATAATGTCCGCGCCGTGATGTACGGGACGACACGAACGGGATTCTGGGAAACATTACCAGCGACGGTCTAGCTGGGTTAGGTTAGGTTATATTACGTTATAGAGGTTTATAATGTTCCCACCGAGATGTAGGGACCGACCCGCCAGAAATGTTGGAAAATACTACATTCGAGAGGTTAGGTTGCCTTAGGATAGGAAAAATAAGGTTATAGACGTATATAATGTCCGCACCGAGACGTAGGGCACGACACGAACGGGATTCTGTAAAACATTACCAGCGAGGGTCTAGATGGGTCAGGTTAGGCTATATTACGTTATGGTCGTATATAATGTTCCCACCGAGAAATAGGGACCGACCCGCCAGAAATGTTGGGAAATACTATAATCGAGATGTTAGGTTGCCTTAGGTAAGGATATGTAACGTTATAGACGTATATAATGCCCGCACCGAGACGTACGGGACGACACGAACGGGATTCTGTAAAACATTTCCAGCGAGGGTCTAGATGGGTTAGGTTAGGATCTATTACGTTATAGACGTATATAATGTTCCCACCAAGAAGTAGCGGCCGACCCGCCTGGAATGTAGTAAAATACAACATTCGAGATGTTAGGTTGCCTTAGGTTAGGATATATAACCATACAGACGCATATAATGTCCGCACAGAGACGTAGGGGGCGACACGAACGAGATTCTGTAAAACATTACCAGCGAGGGTCTAGATGGGTTAGGTTAGGTTACATTACGTTATAAAAGTATATAATGTTCCCACCAAGAAGTAGGGGCCGACCCGCCAGAAATGTTATGAAATACTACATTCGAGATGTTAAGTTGTCTTAGGTTAGGATATATAACGTAGTAGACGTACATAATGTCCCCACCGAGAAGTACGGGCCGACACGCCCGGGATTCTGTAAAATATTACCACCGGGGGTCTAGATGGATTAGGTTAGGTTCTATTACGTTATAGACGTATCTAATGTTCCCACCGAGAAGTAGCGGCCGACCCGCCATGAATGTTGGAAACTACTACATCCGAGATGTTAGGATGCCTTAGGTTAGGATATATAACGTTATAGACGTATATAATGTTCCTACCGAGACGTGGGGACCGACATGCCAGGAATCTTGTAAAATATTACATCCCAGATGTTAGGTTGCTTAGGTTAGGATATACAACGCTATAGACGTATATAATGTCCCCATCGAGACGCAGGCGACGACGTGTCAGGAATGTTGTAAAATATTCCACCCGAGATGTTAGGTTCCCTTAGGTTAGGATATATATCGTTATAGACGTATATAGAGTCCCCATCGAGAAACAGGCGACGACACGACAGGAATGTTGTAAAATATTACATCCGAGATGTTATATTGCCTTACGTTAGGATATACAACGTTATAGACGTATATAATGTCCCTATCGTGAAGTAGGTGCCGTAGCGCCAGGATCGTTCTAAAATATTACGGTACAGAGGTAAGGTTGCCTTAGGTTATAATATATAACGTTATAGACGTATATAATGTTCCCACCGAGAAATAGGGGCCGACGCGTCAGGAATGTTGTAAAATATTACACCCGAGATGTTAGGTTCCCTTAGGTTAGGATATACAACGTTATAGACATATAGAATGTTCCCACCGAGAAGTAGGTACCGACATGCCAGGAATGTTGTAAAATAATACATCCCAGATTTTAGGTTGCCTTAGGTTAGGATATACAACGTTATAGACGTATATAATGTCCCCATCCAGAAGTAGGCTACGACACGCCAGGAATGTTGTAAAATATTACATCCCAGATGTTAGGTTGCCTTAGGTTAGGATATACAACGTTATAGACGTATATAATGTCCCCATCGAGAAGCAGGCCACGACACGACAGGAATGTTGTAAAATATTACATTCGACATGTTAGGTTCCCTTAGGATATGATATATAACGTTATAGACGTATATAATGTTCCCACCGAAAAGTAGGGGCCGACGAGCGAGGAATGTTATGAAATACTACATTCGAGATGTTAAGTTGTATTAGGTTAGGATATATAACGTAGTAGACGTACATAATGTCCCCACCGAGAAGTACGGGCCGACACGCCCGGGATTCTGTAAAATATTACCACCGGGGGTCTAGATGGATTAGGTTAGGTTCTATTACGTTATAGACGTATCTAATGATCCCACCGAAAAGTAGGGACCGACCCGCCAGGAATGTTGGAAAATACTACATACGAAATATTAGGATGCCTTAGGTTAGGATATATAACGTTATAGACGTGTATAATGTCCGCACCGACACGTACGGGTAGACACTGAACGAGATTCTGTAAAACACTACCAGCGAGGGTCTAGATGAGTCAGGTTAGGTTATATTACGTTATGGACGCATATAATGTGCCCACCGAGACGTAGCGGCCGACACGCCAGCAATGATGGAAAATACTACATCCGAGACGTTAAGCTGCCCTAGGTTAGGATATATAACGTTGTAGACATAAATAATGTACCCACCGTGACGTACGGGACGACACGACCGGGATTCAGTGAAACATTACCAGCGAGGGGCTAGATGGGTTAGGTTCAGTTATATTACGTTATAGACGTAAATAATGTGCCCACCGAGAAGTAGGGACCGACCCGCCAGAAATGTTGGAAAATACTACATCCGAGATGTTAGGTTGCCTTAGGATAGGATATATAACCTTATAGACGTATATAATGTCCGCGCCGTGATGTACGGGACGACACGAACGGGATTCTGTGAAACATTACCAGCGACGGTCTAGCTGGGTTAGGTTAGGTTATATTACGTTATAGAGGTTTATAATGTTCCCACCGAGAAGTAGGGGCCGACCCGCCAGAAATGTTGGAAAATACTACATTCGAGATGTTAGGTAGCCTTAGGATAGGAAATATAACGTTATAGACGTATATAATGTCCGCACCGAGACGTACGGGACGACACGAACGGGATTCTGTAAAACATTACCAGCGAGGCTATAGATGGGTTAGGTTAGGATCTGTTACGTTATAGACGTATATAATGTTCCCACCGAGAAGTAGCGGCCGACCCGCCATGAATGTTGGAAACTACTACATCCGAGATGTTAGGATGCCTTAGGTTAGGATATATAACGTTATAGACGTATACAATGTCCGCACCGAGACGTACGGGTAGACACGAACGGGATTCTGTAAAACATTAACAGCGGGGGTCTAGATGGGTTAGGTTAGGTTATATTACGGTATAGACGTATATAATGTTCCCACCGAGAAGTTGGGGCCGACCCGCCTGCGATGTTGTAATATACAACATTCGAGATGTTAGGATTCCTTAGGTTAGGGTGTAGAACGTTATAGACGTATATAATTACGGTACCTATACGTACGGGACGACACGAGTGGGATTCTGTAAATCATTACCAGCGAGGGGCTAGATGGGTTAGGTTAGGTTATATTACGTTATAGACGTATATAATGTTCCCACCGAGAAGTAGGGGCCGACCGCGCCAGGAATGTTGGAAAATACTACATCCGAAACGTTAGGTTGCCTTAGTTTGTGATATATAACGTTATAGACGTATGTAGTGAACCCACCGAGAAGTACGCGCCGACACGTCGGGGATTCTATAAAACATTACCAGCGAGAGTATAGATGGGTTAGGTTATGTTATACTACGTTATAGACGTATATACTGTGCCCACCGAGAAGTAGGGGCCGACCCGCCTGCAATGTTGTAAAATACTACATTCGGGTTGTTAGGTTGCCTTAGGTTGGGATATATAACGTTCTAGACGTATATAATGTCCCCACCGAGAAGTAGGGGCCGACCGGACTGGAAAGTAGAAAATACTACATTCGAGATGTTAGGTTGCCTTAGGTTAGGATATATAACGTTATAGACGTACATAATGTACGCACCGTGACGTACGGGACGACACGAACGAGATTCTGTAAGACATTACCAGCGACGGTCTAGCTGGGTTAGGTTAGGTTATATTACGTTATAGAGGTTTATAATGTTCCCACCGAGAAGTAGGGGCCGACCCGCCAGAAATGTTGGAAAATACTACATTCGAGATGTTAGGTTGCCTTAGGATAGGATATATAACCTTATAGACGTATATAATGTCCGCGCCGTGATGCACGGGACGACACGAACGGGATTCTGTGAAACATTACCAGCGAGGGGCTAGATGGGTTAGGTTCAGTTATATTACGTTATAGACGTAAATAATGTGCCCACCGAGAAGTAGGGACCGACCCGCCAGAAATGTTGGAAACTACTACATCCGAGATGTTAGGATGCCTTAGGTTAGGATATATAACGTTATAGACGTATACAATGTCCGCACCGAGACGTACGGGTAGACACGAACGGGATTTTGTAAAACATTACCAGCGAGGGTCTAGATGGGTTAGGTTAGGTTATATTACGGTATAGACGTATATAATGTTCCCACCGAGAAGTAGGGGCCGACCCGCCAGAAATGTTGGAAAATACTACATTCGAGATGTTAGGTTGCCTTAGGATAGGAAATATAACGTTATAGACGTATATAATGTCCGCCCCGAGACGTACGGGACGACACGAACGGGATTCTGTAAAACATTAACAGCGGGGGTCTAGATGGGTTAGGTTAGGTTATATTACGGTATAGACGTATATAATGTTCCCACCGAGAAGTTGGGGCCGACCCGCCTGCGATGTTGTAATATACAACATTCGAGATGTTAGGATTCCTTAGGTTAGGGTGTAGAACGTTATAGACGTATATAATTACGGTACCTATACGTACGGGACGACACGAGTGGGATTCTGTAAATCATTACCAGCGAGGGGCTAGATGGGTTAGGTTAGGTTATATTACGTTATAGACGTATATAATGTTCCCACCGAGAAGTAGGGGCCGACCGCGCCAGGAATGTTGGAAAATACTACATCCGAAACGTTAGGTTGCCTTAGTTTGTGATATATAACGTTATAGACGTATGTAGTGAACCCACCGAGAAGTACGCGCCGACACGTCGGGGATTCTATAAAACATTACCAGCGAGAGTATAGATGGGTTAGGTTATGTTATACTACGTTATAGACGTATATACTGTGCCCACCGAGAAGTAGGGGCCGACCCGCCTGCAATGTTGTAAAATACTACATTCGGGTTGTTAGGTTGCCTTAGGTTGGGATATATAACGTTCTAGACGTATATAATGTCCCCACCGAGAAGTAGGGGCCGACCGGACTGGAAAGTAGAAAATACTACATTCGAGATGTTAGGTTGCCTTAGGTTAGGATATATAACGTTATAGACGTACATAATGTACGCACCGTGACGTACGGGACGACACGAACGAGATTCTGTAAGACATTACCAGCGAGGGGCTAGATGGGTTAGGTTAGGTTATAGTACGTTAAAGACGTATATAATGTTCCCACCGAGAAGTAGGAGCCGACCCGCCAGGATGTTGGAAAATACTACATCCGAGATGTTAGGTTACTTAGGTTAGGATATATAACGCTATACACGTATATAATGTCCCCACCGAAAAGTAGGTTCCGACACGCCAGGATTGTTGTAAAATACTACATCCGAGATGATAGGTTGCCCTAGGGTGGGATATATAACGTTATAGACGCATATAATGTCCCCATCGAGACGTACGGGACGACACGAACGAGATTCTGTAACACAATAAGAGCGAGGGTCTGGATGGGTTAGGTTAGGTTATATTACGTTATAGATGTACATAATGTTCTCACCGAGAAGTAGGTTCCGACCCGCCAGGAATGTTGTAAAGTACTACATACGAGATGTTAGGTTGCCTCAGGTTAGGATACATAACGTTATAGACGCATATAATGTCCCCACCGAGAAGTAGGGGCTGACACGACCGGGATTCTGTAAAACATTATCACCGAGGGGCAAAATGGGTTGGGTTAGGTTATATTACGATATAGAAGTATATAATGTTCCCACCTCGAAGTAGGGGCCGACCCGCCTGGAATGTGGTAAAATACTACACTCGAGATGTTAGGTTGCCTTAGGTGAGGATATATAACGTTATAGACGTATACAATGTCCGCACCGTGACGTACGGAACGACACGAACGAGATTCTGTAAAACATTACCAGCGAGATGCTAGATGGGTTAGGTTAGGTTATATTACGTTATAGACGTATGTAATGTGCCCACTGAGAAGTAGAGGCCGACCCGCCGGGAATGTTGCAAAATACTGCATCCGAGATGTTAGGTTGCCTTAGATTAGAATACATAATGTTACAGACGTATATAATATACCCAACGAGAAGTACGGCCGACACGACCGGAATTCTGTAAAACATTACCAGCGGAGCATGGTTGATTCTGTAAAACATTACCAGCGAGAGCCTAGATGGATTAGGATAGGTTATATTAGGTTATAGACGTATATAATGTTACCACCGAGAAGTAGATGCCGACCCGCCAGGAATTTTGGAAAATACTACATCCGAGATGTTAGGTTGCCTTAGGTTAGGATATATAGCATTATAGACGCATACAATGTCCGCACCGTGACGTACGGGGCGACACGAACAGGATTCTGTGAAACATTACAAGCGAGGGTCTAGATAGGTTAGGTTAGGATATATTACGATATAGACTTATATAATGTCCCTACCGAGAAGTGGGGCCGACCCGCCAGGAATGTTGTGAAATACTACATTCGAGATGTTAGGTTGCCTTCGGGTGGGATATACAATGTTATAGACGTACATAATGTCCCCACCGAGAAGTATGAACCAACCCAAACGGGATTCTGTAAAACATTACCGCCGAGGGGGTAGATGGGTTAGGTTAGGTTATATTACGATATAGACGTATATAGTGTGCTCACCGAGAAGTAGGTCCCGACCCGCCAGGACTGTTGTAAAATACTACATCCGAGATGTTAGGTTGCCTTAGGTTAGGATATATAACGTTATAGACGTATATAATGTTCCCACCTAGAAGTATGAGCCAACACGACCGGGATTCTGTAAAACATTATCACCGAGAGGCAAAATGGGTTAGGTTAGGTTATATTACGATATAGACGTATATAGTGTGCCCACCGAGAAGTAGGGGCCGACCTGCATGGAATGTTGTAAAATACTACATTCGAGATGTTAAGTTGCCTTAGGTTAGGATATATAACGTTACAGACGCATACAATGTCCCCACCGAGGTGTACGGGACGACACGAACTGGATTCTGTAAAACATTACCAGCGAGGGGCTAAATGGGTTAGGTTAGGTTATATTGCGATATTGACGTATATAATGTTCCCACCGAGAAGTAGGGGCCGACGCGCCAGGGATGTTGTAAAATATTACATCCGAGATGTTATGTTGATTTACGTTAGCATATATAACGTTATAGACGTATGTAATGTTCCCACCGAGAAGTAGGAGCCGACGTGCCAGGAATGTATTAAAATATCACATCCGAGACGTTAGGTTGTCTTAGGTTAGGATATACAACGTTATATACATATATAATGTCCCCATCGAGAAATAGGCGATGACACGCCAGGAATGTTGTAAAACATTACATTCGGCATGTTAGGTTGCCTTAGGCTAGGATATACAACGTTATAGACGTATATAATGTTACCACCGAGAACTACGTGCCGACACGCCAGGAATGATGTAAAACATTACATTCGACATGTTAGGTCGCCTTAGGCAAGGATATATAACGTTATAGACGTATATCATGTTAACACGGAGAAATAGGGGCCGACGCGTCAGGAATGTTGTAAAATATTACACCCGAGATGTTAGCTTCCCTTAGGTTAGGATATACAATGCTATAGACTTATAGAACTTTCCCACCGAGACGTAGAGACCGACATGCCAGGAATGTTGTATAATATTACATCCCACATGTTAGGTTGCGTTAGGTTAGGATATACAACGTTATAGACGTATATAATATTCCCACCGAGAAGTAGGGGCCGACGAGCCACGAATGTTGTAAAATATTACGCTCGACATGATAGCTTACCTTAGGCTAGGATATATAGCGTTGTAGACGTATATAATGTTCCCGCCGAGAATTAGGTGCCGACGCGCCAGGAATGTTGCAAAATATTACATCCGAGATGTTAGGTTGCCTTAGGCTAGGACATATAGCGTTATAGTCGTATATAATGTTCCAACCGAGAAGTAGGTGCCGAAGCGCCAGGAATGTTGTGAAATTTTACATCCGAGATGTTAGGTTGCCTTAGACTAGGATGTATAGCGTTATAGACGTATATAATGTTCCCACCGAGGAGTAGGGGCCGACGCGACAGGAATGTTGTTAAACATTACATTCGACATGTTAGGTTGCCTTGGGCTAGGATGTGTAACGCTATAGACGTATATAATGTTCCCACCGAGAAGTAGGGGCCAACGAGCCACGAATGTTGTAAAATTTTACATTCTACACGTTAGGTTGCCTTAGGCAAGGATACATAGCGTTATGGACGTATATAATGTTCCCACCGAGATGTAGGGTCCGACGTACCAGGAATGTAGTAAAATATTACGGTAGAGATGGTAAGTTGCCTTAGGCTAGTATATATAGCGTTATAGACGTATATAATGTGCCCACCGAGGTTTAGGGGCCGACCCGCCAGGAATGTTGGAAAATACTACATCCGAGATGTTAAGTTGCCTTAGGTTAGTATGTATAACGTTATAAACGTATGTAATGTCCCCATCGAGAAGTACGGGACGACACGACCGGGATTCTGTAAAACATTACCAGCGAGGGTCTAGATGGGTTAGATTAGGTTCTATTACGTTATAGACGTATATAATGTTCCCACCGAGAAATAGGGGCCGACGCGTCAGGAATGTTGTAAAATATTACACCCGAGATGTTAGGTTCCCTTAGGTTAGGATATACAACGTTATAGACGTATAGAATGTTCCTACCGAGGCGTAGGGACCGAGATGACAGGAATGTTGTAAAAGATTACATCACCAGATGTTAGGTTGCGTTAGGTTAGGATATACAACGTTATAGACGTATATAATATCCCCATCGAGAAGCAGGCGACGACACGATAGGAATGTTGTAAAATATTACATCCGAGATGTTAGGTTGCTTTCGGCTAGGATATATAACGTTATAGACGTATATAATGTTCCCACCGAGAAATAGGGGCCCATCGCGTCAGGAATGTTGTAAAATATTACACCCGAGATGTTAGGTTCCCTTAGGTTAGGATATACAACGTTATAGACATATAGAATGTCCCCACCGAGACGTAGGGACCGACATGCCAGGAATGTTTTAAAATATTACATCCCAGATGTTAGGTTGCGTTAGGTTATGATATACAACGTTATAGACGTATATAATGTAACCACGGAGACGTAGTGACCGACATGCCAGGAATGTTGTAAAATATTACATCCCAGATGTTAGGTTGCGTTAGGTTAGTATATACAAGGTTATAGACGTATATAATGTCCCCATCGAGAAGCAGGCGACGAGACGCCAGAATGTTGTAAAATATTACATCCGAGATGTTAGGTTGCCTTAGGCTAGGATATATATCGTTATAGACGTATACAATGCTCCCACCGAGAAGTAGGGACCGACATGCCAGGAATGTTGTAAAATATTACATCCGAGATGTAAGGTTCCCTTAGGTTAGGATATACATCGTTATAGACGTATATAACGTTCCCACCGAGACGTAGGGACCGACATGCCAGGAATGTTGTAAAATATTACATCCCAGATGTTAGGTTGCTTTAGGTTAGGATATACAACGTTATAGACGTATACATTGTTTCCACCGAGAAGTAGGGACCGACATGCCAGGAATGTTGTAAAATATTACATCCGAGATGTTAGGTTTCCTTAGGTTAGGGTATATATCGTTATAGACGTATATAATGTTCCCACCGAGACGTGGGGAACGACATGCCAGGGATCTTGTAAAATATTACATCCCAGATGTTAGGTTGCGTTAGGTTAGGATATACAACGTTATAGACGTATATAAAGTCCCCATCGTGAAGCAGGCGACGACACGCCAGGAATGTTGTAAAATATAACATCCGAGATGTTATGTTGCCATACGTTAGGATATATAACGTTATAGACGTATATAATGTTCCCACCGAGAAATAGGGACCGACGCGTCAGGAATATTGTAAAATATTACATCCGAGATGTTAGGTTCCCTTAGGTTAAGATATATAACGTTATAGATGTATATAATGTCCCCATCCAGAAGTAGGCGACGACACGCCAGGAATGTAGTAAAATGTTACATCCCAGATGTTAGGTTGCGTTAGGTTACAATATACAACGTTATAGACATATATAATGTTCCCATCGTGAAGCAGGCGACGACACGACAGGAATGTTGTAAAATATAACATCCGAGATGTTTTCTTGCCATACGTTAGGATATGTAACGTTATAGACGTATATAATGTTCCCACCGAAAAGTTGCAGCCGAAGCGCCAGGAATGTTGTAAAATATTACATCCGAGAAGTTAGGTTGCCTTAGGTTAGGATATATATCGTTATAGACGTATATAATGTCCCCACCGAGACGTAGGGACCGACATGCCAGGAATGTTTTAAAATATTACATCCCAGATGTTAGGTTCCGTTAGGTTATGATATACAACGTTATAGACGTATATAATGTAACCACGGAGACGTAGGGGCCGACATGCCAGGAATGTTGTAAAATATGACATCCCAGATGCTAAGTTGCGTTAGGTTAGTATATGCAAGGTTATAGACGTATATAATGTCCCCATCGAGAAGTAGGCGACGACACGCCAGGAATGTTGTAAAATATTACATTCGACATGTTAGGTTGGCTTAGGTTAGGATATACAACGATATAGATGTATATAAGGTCCCCACCGAGAAATAGGGGCCGACGCGTCAGGAATGTTGTCAAATATTACATCCGAGATGTTAGGTTGCCTTAGGATAGGATATATAACGTTATAGACGTATATAATGTTACCACCGAGAACTACGGGCCGAAATGCCAGGAATGTTGTAAAATATTACATCCGAGATGTTAGGTTGCCTTAGGCTAGGATATATACCGTTATAGTCGTATGTAATGTTACCACCGAGAACTACGGGCCGACACGCTGGGAATGATGTAAAATATTACATTCGACATGTTAGGTCGCAATAGGCTAGGATATATAACGCTATAGACGTATATAATGTTCCCACCGAGAACTACGGGCCGACAAGCCAGGAATGTTGCCAACTATTACATCCGAGATGTTAGGTTGCCTTAGGCTACGATATATACCGTTATAGTCGTATGTAATGTTACCACCGAGAACTACGGGCCGACACGGAGGGAATGATGCAAAATATTACATTCGACATGTTAGGTCGCAATAGGGTAGGATATATAACGCTATAGACGTATATAATGCTCCCACCGAGAAATAGGGGCCGACACGCTAGGAATGTTGCCAACTATTACATCCGAGATGTTAGGTTGCCTTAGGTTAGGATATATATCGTTATAGACGTATATAATGTCCCCACCGAGACGTAGGGACCGACATGCCAGCAATGTTGTAAAATATTACACCCGAGATGTTAGGTTCCCTCAGGTTAGGATATACAACGTTATAGACGTATAGAATATTCCGACCGCGAAGTACGGTCCGACACGCCAGGAATGTTGTCAAATATTACATCCGAGATGTTAGGTTACCTTAGGTTAGGATATACAACGTTATAGACGTATATAACGTTCCCACCGAGACGTAGTGACCGACATGCCAGGAATGTTGTAAAATATTACATCCAAGATGTTATGTTGCCTTACGTTAGGATATATAACGTTATAGACGTATATAATGTTCCCACCGAAAAGTAGGAGCCGACACGCAAGGAATGTTTTCAACTATTACATCCGAGATGTTAGCTTGCCTTAGGTTAGGATATACAACGTTATAGACGTATATAATGTCCCCATCGAGAAGTAGGAGCCGTCACGCCCGGAATGTTGCAAAATATTACGGTAGAGATGTTAGGTTGCCTTAGGTTATAATATATAACGTTATAGACGTATATAATGTTCCCACCGAGAAATAGGGGCCGACGCGTCAGGAATGTTGTAAAATATTACACCCGAGATGTTAGGTTCCCTTAGGTTAGGATATACAACGTTATAGACATATAGAATGTTCCCACCGAGAAGTAGGTACCGACATGCCAGGAATGTTGTAAAATAATACATCCCAGATTTTAGGTTGCCTTAGGTTAGGATATACAACGTTATAGACGTATATAATGTCCCCATCCAGAAGTAGGCTACGACACGCCAGGAATGTTGTAAAATATTACATCCCAGATGTTAGGTTGCCTTAGGTTAGGATATACAACGTTATAGACGTATATAATGTCCCCATCGAGAAGCAGGCCACGACACGACAGGAATGTTGTAAAATATTACATTCGACATGTTATGTTCCCTTAGGATATGATATATAACGTTATAGACGTATATAATGTTCCCACCGAAAAGTAGGGGCCGACGAGCCAAGAATGTTGTAAAATATTGCGCTCGACATGTTAGGTTGCCTTAGGTTAGTGTATATAACGTTTTTGACTTATATAATATTGCCGCCGATAGGTACGGGCCGACGTGCCAGTAATGTAGTAAAATATTACACCCGAGACGCTAGGTTGCCTTAGGTTAGGATATATAACGTTATTGACCTATATAATGTTCCCACCGGGAAGTAGTAGCGGACGCGCCTGGAATGTTGCAAAATATTACATTCGACGTGTTAGGATTGCCTTAGGGTAGGATATATAACCTTATAGACGTATATAATGTTACCACAGAGAAGTAGGGACCGAAGCACCGGGAATGTTGTAAAATATTACATTCGGCATGTGAGGTTGCCTTAGGTTAGTATATATAACGTTATAGACGTATATATTGTTCCCACCGAGAACTAGGGGCCGATGAGCCAGGAATGTTGTAAAATATTACATCCGAGATGTTAGGTTGCCTTAAGCTAAGATATGTAGCGTTATAGATGTATATAATGTTCCCACCGAGAAGTAGGGGCCGAAGCGCCGGGAATGTTGTAAAATATTACATATGACATGTTAGGTTGCCTTAGGCTAGGATATATAGCGTTATATACGCATATAATGTTCCCACCGAGAAGTAGCGGTCGACGTGCCAGGTATGTAGTAAAATATTACATCCGAGATGTTAGGTTGCCTCAGGCTATGATATATAACGTTATAGACGTATATAATGTTACCACCGAGAAGTAGGGGCCACGTGCCAGGAATGTGGTGATATATTACATTCGACATGTTAGGTTGCCTTAGGTTAGGATATATAACGTTATAGATGTATATATTGTTCCCACCGAGAAGTAGCGGCCGACGTGCCAGAAATGTAGTAAAATATTACATCCGAGATGTTAGGTTGCCTTAGGTTAGGATATATAACGTTATAGACGTATACAATGTCCGCACCGAGACGTACGGGTAGACACGAACGGGATTCTGTAAAACATTACCGGCGAGGGTATAGATGGGTTAGGTTAGGTTACATTACGTTATAAAATTATATAATGTTCCCACCGAGAAGTAGGGGCCGACCCGCCAGAAATGTTATGAAATACTACATTCGAGATGTTAAGTTGTCTTAGGTTAGGATATATAACGTAGTAGACGTACATAATGTCCCCACCGAGAAGTACGGGCCGACACGCCCGGGATTCTGTAAAATATTACCACCGGGGGTCTAGATGGATTAGGTTTGGTTCTATTACGTTATAGACGTATCTAATGTTCCCACCGAGAAGTAGGGACCGACCCGCCAGAAATGTTGGAAAATACTACATCCGAGATGTTAGGTAGCCTTAGGATAGGAAATATAACGTTATAGACGTATATAATGTCCGCACCGAGACGTACGGGACGACACGAACGGGATTCTGTAAAACATTACCAGCGAGGCTATAGATGGGTTAGGTTAGGATCTGTTACGTTATAGACGTATATAATGTTCCCACCGAGAAGCAGCGGCCGACCCGCCATGAATGTTGGAAACTACTACATCCGAGATGTTAGGATGCCTTAGGTTAGGATATATAACGTTATAGACGTATACAATGTCCGCACCGAGACGTACGGGTAGACACGAACGGGATTTTGTAAAACATTACCAGCGAGGGTCTAGATGGGTTAGGTTAGGTTATATTACGGTATAGACGTATATAATGTTCCCACCGAGAAGTAGGGGCCGACCGCGCCAGGAATGTTGGAAAAATACTACATCCGAAACGTTAGGTTGCCTTAGTTTGTGATATATAACGTTATAGACGTATGTAGTGAACCCACCGAGAAGTACGCGCCGACACGTCGGGGATTCTATAAAACATTACCAGCGACGTACGAGATGGGTTAGGATAGGTTATATTACGTTATAGACGTATATAATATTCCCACCGTGAATTAGGTTCCGACCCGCCAGGAATGTTGGAAAATACTACATCCGAGATGATAGGTTGCCTTACGTTAGGATATATAACGTTATAGACGAATATAATGTACCCACCGTGACGTACGGGACGACACGACCGGGATTCAGTGAAACATTACCAGCGAGGGGCTAGATGGGTTAGGTTAAGTTATATTACGTTATAGACGTAAATAATGTGCCCACCGAGAAGTAGGGACCGACCCGCCAGAAATGTTGGAAAATACTACATCCGAGATGTTAGGTAGCCTTAGGATAGGAAATATAACGTTATAGACGTATATAATGTCCGCACCGAGACGTACGGGACGACACGAACGGGATTCTGTAAAACATTACCAGCGAGGCTATAGATGGGTTAGGTTAGGATCTGTTACGTTATAGACGTATATAATGTTCCCACCGAGAAGCAGCGGCCGACCCGCCATGAATGTTGGAAACTACTTCATCCGAGATGTTAGGATGCCTTAGGTTAGGATATATAACGTTATAGACGTATACAATGTCCGCACCGAGACGTACGGGTAGACACGAACGGGATTTTGTAAAACATTACCAGCGAGGGTCTAGATGGGTTAGGTTAGGTTATATTACGGTATAGACGTATATAATGTTCCCACCGAGAAGTAGGGGCCGACCGCGCCAGGAATGTTGGAAAAATACTACATCCGAAACGTTAGGTTGCCTTAGTTTGTGATATATAACGTTATAGACGTATGTAGTGAACCCACCGAGAAGTACGCGCCGACACGTCGGGGATTCTATAAAACATTACCAGCGACGTACGAGATGGGTTAGGATAGGTTATATTACGTTATAGACGTATATAATATTCCCACCGTGAATTAGGTTCCGACCCGCCAGGAATGTTGGAAAATACTACATCCGAGATGTTAGGTTGCCTTACGTTAGGATATATAACGTTATAGACGAATATAATATACCCACCCAGAAGTACAGGCCGACACGACCGGGATGCTGCGAAACATTACCAGCGAGGGGCTAGATGGATTAGGTTACGTTATATTAAGTTATAGACGTATGTAATGTTCCCACCGAAAAGTGGGGCCGACCCGCCCGGAATGTTGGCAAATAATACGTCCGAGATGTTCGGTTGCCTTAGATTGCGATATATAAAGTTATAGACGTATATAATGTCCCCACCGAGAAGTAGGGGCCGACCCGCCTGCAATGTTGTAAAATACTACATTCGGGATGTTAGGTTGCCTTAGGTTGGGATATATAACGTTCTAGACGTACATAATGTACGCACCGTGACGTACGGGACGACACGAACGAGATTCTGTAAGACATTACCAGCGAGGGGCTAGATGGGTTAGGTTAGGTTATATTACGTTATAGACGTATGTAATGTGCCCACCGAGAAGTAGGGGCCGACCCGCCAGAAATGTTGGAAAATACTACGTTCGACATGTTAGGTTGCCTTAGCCTAGGATATGTAACGCTATAGACGTATATAATGTTCCCACCGAGAAGTAGGGGGCAACGAGCCAGGAATGTAGTAAAACATTACATCCGAGGTGCTAGGTTGCCTTAGGTTAGGATATATGACGTTGTAGACGTGTATAATGTTCCCTCCGAGAACTAAGGGCCGACACGCCAGGAATGTTGTAATATATGACATCCGAGATGTTAGGTTGCCTTAGGTTAGGATATATAATGTTATAGACGTATATAGTGTTCCCACCGAGAAGTAGGGGCCGACGCATCAGGAATGTTGTAAAACATTACATCCGAGGTGTTAGGTTGCCTTAGGTTAGGATATATAACGTTATAGACGTATATATTGTTCCCACCGAGAACTAGGGGCCGATGAGCCAGGAATGTTGTAAAATATTACGTTCGACAAGTTAGGATGCCTCAGGTTAGGATATATAACGTTATAGACGTATATAATGTACCCACCGAGAAGTAGGGGCCGACGAGCGAGGAATGTTGTAAAATATTACATATGACATGTTAGGTTGCCTTAGGCTAGGATATATAGCGTTATAGACGTATATAATGTTCCCACCGAGAAGTAGCGGTCGACGTGCCAGGTATGTAGTAAAATATTACATCCGAGATGTTAGGTTGCCTCAGGCTAGGATATATAACGTTATAGACGTATATAATGTTACCACAGAGAAGTAGGGACCGAAGTGACGGGAATGTTGTAAAATATTACATTCGACATGTTAGGTTGCCGTAAGCTAGGATATATAGCGACATAGACGTATATAACGTGCCCCACGAGAAGTAGGGGCCGAAGTGCCGGGAATGTTGTAAAATATTACATTCGACATGTTAGGGTGCCTTAGGCTAGGATATGTAACATTATAGACGTATATAATGTTCCCACCGAGATGTAGGGGCCACGTGCCAGGAATGTGGTGATATATTACATTCGACATGTTAGGTTGCCTCAGGTTAGGATATATAACGTTATAGACGTATATAATGTGCCCACCGAGAAGTAGGGGCCAACCCGACAGAAATGTTGGAAAATACTACATTCGAGATGTTAGGTTGCCTTACGTTAGGATATATAACGTTATAGACGAATATAATGTCCCCACCGAGAAGTACAGGCCGACACGACCGGGATGCTGTAAAACATTACCAGCGAGGGTCTAGATGGGTTAGAGTTAGGTTATATTAGGTTATAGACGTATATAATGTTCCCAACGAGAAGTAAAGGCGGACCCGCCAGGAATATAGGAAAATATTACATTCGGGATGTTAGGTTGCCCTGGGTTGGGTTATATAACGTTCTAGACGTATATAATGTCCACAACGAGAAGTACGGTCCGACACGGATGGGATTCTGTAAAGCATTATCACCGAGGTGAAAGACGGGTTAGGTTAGCTTATATTTCGTTATAGACGTATATATTGTGCCCTCCGAGACGTACGGGACGACACGAACGGGATTCTGTAAAACATTACCAGCTAGGATCTAGATTGGTTAGGTTAGGCTATATTACGATATAGACGTATATAATGTGCCCACCGAGAAGTAGGGGCCGACCCGCCAGAAATGTTGGAAAATACTACATCCGAGATGTTAGGTTGCCTTAGGATAGGATATATAACCTTATAGACGTATATAATGTCCGCGCCGTGATGTACGGGACGACACGAACGGGATTCTGGGAAACATTACCAGCGACGGTCTAGCTGGGTTAGGTTAGGTTATATTACGTTATAGAGGTTTATAATGTTCCCACCGAGATGTAGGGACCGACCCGCCAGAAATGTTGGAAAATACTACATTCGAGATGTTAGGTTGCCTTAGGATAGGAAATATAACGTTATAGACGTATATAATGTCCGCCGCAAGACGTACGGGACGACACGAACGGGATTCTGTAAAATATTACCAGCGAGGGTATAGGTGGGTTAGGTTAGGATCTATTACGTTATAGACGTATATAATGTTCCCACCGAGAAGTAGCGGCCGACCCGCCATGAATGTTGGAAACTACTACATCCGAGATGTTAGGATGCCTTAGGTTAGGATATATAACAATATAGACGCATATAATGTCCGCACAGAGACGTACGGGGCGACACGAACGAGATTCTGTAAAACATTACCAGCGAGGGTCTAGATGGGTTAGGTTAGGTTTCATTACGTTATAAAAGTATATAATGTTCCCAACGAAAAGTAGGGGCCGACCCCCCAGAAATGTTGGAAAATACTACATTCGAGAGGTTAGGTTGCCTTAGGATAGGAAAAATAACGTTATAGACGTATATAATGTCCGCACCGAGACGTAGGGCACGACACGAACGGGATTCTGTAAAACATTACCAGCGAGGGTCTAGATGGGTCAGGTTTGGCTATATTACGTTATGGTCGTATATAATGTTCCCACCGAGAAATAGGGACCGACCCGCCAGAAATGTTGGGAAATACTACAATCGAGATGTTAGGTTGCCTTAGGTAAGGATGTGTAACGTTATAGACGTATATAATGCCCGCACCGAGACGTACGGGACGACACGAACGGGATTCTGTAAAACATTTCCAGCGAGGGTCTAGATGGGTTAGGTTAGGATCTATTACGTTATAGACGTATATAATGTTCCCATCAAGAAGTAGCGGCCGACCCGCCTGGAATGTAGTAAAATACAACATTCGAGATGTTAGGTTGCCTTAGGTTAGGATATATAACGATACAGACGCATATAATGTCCGCGCAGAGACGTAGGGGGCGACACGAACGAGATTCTGTAAAACATTACCAGCGAGGGTCTAGATGGGTTAGGTTAGGTTACATTACGTTATAAAAGTATATAATGTTCCCACCGAGAAGTAGGGGCCGACCCGCCAGAAATGTTATGAAATACTACATTCGAGATGTTAAGTTGTCTTAGGTTAGGATATATAACGTAGTAGACGTACATAATGTCCCCACCGAGAAGTACGGGCCGAAACGCCCGGGATTCTGTAAAATATTACCACCGGGGGTCTAGATGGATTAGGTTAGGTTCTATTACGTTATAGACGTATCTAATGTTCCCACCGAAAAGTAGGGACCGACCCGCCAGGAATGTTGGAAAATACTACATACGAAATATTAGGATGCCTTAGGTTAGGATATATAACGTTATAGACGTATATAATGCCCGCACCGTGACGTACGGGGCGACACGACCGGGATTCAGTGAAACATTACCAGCGAGGGGCTAGATGGGTTAGGTTAAGTTATATTACGTTATAGACGTAAATAGTGTGCCCACCGAGAAGTAGGGACCGACCCGCCAGAAATGTTGGAAAATACTACATCCGAGATGTTAGGTAGCCTTAGGATAGGAAATATAACGTTATAGACGTATACAATATTCCCAACGAGAAATAGCGGCCGACGCGTCAGGAATGTTGTAAAATATTACACCTAAGATGTAATGTTCCCTTACGTTAGGATATACAACGTTATAGACGTATATAATGTTCCCACCGAGACGTAGGGACCGACGTGCCAGGAATGTTTTAAAATATTACATCCCAGATGTTATGTTGCGTTAGGGTAGGATATACAAAGTTACAGACGTATATAATGTACCCGCGGAGACGTAGGGACCGACATGCCAGGAATGTTGTAAAATATTACATCCCAGATGTTAGGTTGCGTTAGGTTAGGATATACAACGTTATAGACGTATATAAAGTCCCCATCGAGAAGCAGGCGGCGACACGCCAGGAATGTTGTAAAATATAACATCCGAGATTTTATGTTGCCATAGGTTAGGATATGTAACGTTATAGCCGTATATAATGTACCCACGGAAAAGTAGCAGCCGTAGCGCCAGGAATGTTTTAAAATATTACATCCGAGATGTAAGGTTCCCTTAGGTTAGGATATATATCGTTATAGACGTATTCAACGTTCCCACCGTGACGTAGGGACCGACATGCCAGGAATGTTGTAAAATATTACATCCGAGATGTTAGGTTGCCTTAGGTTAGGGTATATATCGTTATAGACGTATATAATGTTCCCACCGAGACGTGGGGACCGACAGGCCAGGAATCTTGTAAATTATTACATCCCAGATGTTAGGTTGCTTTAGGTTAGGAGATACAACGTTATAGACGTATATGATATCCCCATCGAGAAGCGGGCGACGACACGCCAGGAATGTTGTAAAATATTACATCCGAGATGTTATGTTGCCTTACGACAGGATATATATCGTTATAGACGTATATAACGTTCCCACCGGAAAGTAGGAGCCGACGCGCCAGGAATGTTGTAAAATATTACATCCGAGGTATTAGGTTGCCTTCGTTTAGGATATATATCGCTACAGACGTATATGATGTTCCCACCGAGAAGTACGCGCTAACACGCCAGGAATGTTGTAAAATATTACATCCGAGATGTTAGGTTGCCTTAGGTTAGGATATATATCGTTATATACGTATATAATGTTCCCACCGAGACGTAGGGACCGACATGCCAGGAATGTTTTAAAATATTACATCCCAGATGTTAGGTTGCGTTAGGGTAGGATATACAAAGTTACAGACGTATATAACGTACCCACGGAGACGTAGGGACCGACATGCCAGGAATGTTGTAAAATATTACATCCCAGATGTTAGGTTGCGTTAGGTTAGTATATACAACGTCATAGACGTATATAATGTCCCCATCGTGAAGCAGGCGACGACACGCCAGAAATGTGGTAAAATATTACATCCGAGATGTAAGGTTCCCTTAGGTTAGGATATATATCGTTATAGAGGTATATAACGTTCCCACCGAGACGTAGGGACCGACATGCCAAGACTGTTTTAAAATATTACATCCGAGATGTTATGTTGCCATACGTTAGGATATGTAACGTTATAGACGTATATAATGTTCCCACCGAAAAGTAGCAGCCGAAGCGCCAGGAATGTTGTAAAATATTACATCCGAGATGTTAGGTTGCCTTAGGTTAGGATATATATCCTTATAGACGTATGTAATGTTCCCACCGAGACGTAGGGCCCGACATGCCAGGAATGTTTTAAAATATTACATCCCAGATGTTAGGTTGCATTAGATTAGGATATGCAACGTTATAGACGTATATAAAGTCCCCATCGAGAAGCAGGCGAGGACTCGGCAGGAATGTTGTAAAATATAACATCCGAGATGTTATGTTGCCATACGTAAGGATATGTAACGTTATAGACGTATATAATGTTCCCACCGAAAAGTAGCAGCCGAAGCGCCAGGAATGTTGTAAAATATTACATCCGAGATGTTACGTTGCCTTAGGTCAGGATATATATCGTTATAGACGTATATAATGTTCCCACCGAGACGTAGGGACCGACATGCCAGGAATGTTGTAAAATATTACATCCGAGATGCTAGGTTGCTTTAGGTTATGATTTATATCGTTATAGACGTATATAAAGTTCCCACCGAGACGTGGGGACCGACATGCCAGGGATCTTGTAAAATATTACATCCCAGATGTTAGGTTGCCTTAGGTTATGATATACAACGTTATAGATGTATATAATGTCCCCATCGAGAAGTAGGCGACGACACGCCAGGAATGTTGTAAAATATTACATTCTACAAGTTGGGTTGCCTTAGGCTAGGATATATAACGTTATAGACGTATACAATGTTCCCACCGAGAAGTAGGGCCCGACATACCAGGAATGTTGCAAAATATTACATCCGAGGTGTTAGGTTGCATTAGGTTAGGAAATACAACGTTATAGATGTATATAATGTCCCCATCGAGAAGTAGGCGACGACACGCCAGGAATGTTGTAAAATATTACATTCTACAAGTTGGGTTGCCTCAGGCTAGGATATATAACGTTATAGACGTATATAATGTTCCCACCGAGAAATAGGGACTGACGCGTCAGGAATGTTCTAAAATATTACACCCGAGATGTTAGGTTCCCTTAGGTTAGGATATACAACGTTATAGACGTATAGAATGTCCCCATCGAGAAGCAGGCGACGACACGACGGGAAAGTTGTAAAATATTACATTCCTTCATGTTAGGTTGCCTTAGGCTAGGATATATATCGTTATAGACGTATACAATGTTCCCACCGAGAAGTAGGGCCCGACATACCAGGAATGTTGTAAAAAATTACATCCGAGATGTAAGGTACCCTTAGGTGAGGATATATATCGTTATAGACGTATATAACGTCCCCACCGAGACGTAGGGACCGACATGCCAGGAATGTTTTAAAATATTACATCCCAGATGTTAGGTTGCGTTAGGTTAGGATATACAACGTTATAGACGTATATAATGTACCCACGGAGACGTAGGGACCGACATGCCAGGAATATTGTAAAATATTACATCCCAGATGTTAGGTTGCGTTAGGTTAGTATATACAAGGTTATAGACGTATATAATGTCCCCATCGAGAAGCAGGCGACGACACGCCAGAATGTTGTAAAATATTACATCCGAGATGTCAGGTTGCCTTAGTTTAGGATATACAACGTTATAGATGTATATAATGTCCCCATCGAGAAGTAGGCAACGACACGCCAGGAATGTTGTAAAATATTACACCCGAGATGTTAGGTTCCGTTAGGTTAGGATATATGACGTTATAGATGTATATAATGTCCCCATCCAGAAGTAGGCGACGACACGCCAGGACTGTTGTAAAATATTACATTCTACAAGTTAGGTTGCCTTAGGCTAGGATATATAACGTTATAGACGTATATAATGTTCCCACCGAGAAATAGGGACTGACGCGTCAGAAATGTTCTAAAATATTACACCCGAGATGTTAGGTTCCCTTAGGTTAGGATATACAACGTTATAGACGTATAGAATGTCCCCAGCGAGAAGCAGGCGACGACACGACAGGAATGTTGTAAAATATTACACCCGAGATGTTAGGTTCCCTTAGGTTAGGATATATGACGTTATAGATGTATATAATGTCCCCATCCAGAAGTAGGCGACGACACGCCAGGAATGTTGTAAAATATTACATCCCAGATGTTAGGTTGCGTTAGGTTAGTATATACAAGGTTATAGACGTATATAATGTCCCCATGGAGAAGCAGGCGACGACACGCCAGAATGTTGTAAAATATTACATCCGATATGTTAGGTTGCCTTAGGTTAGGATATACAACGTTATAGATGTATATAATGTCCCCATCGAGAAGTAGGTGACGACACGCCAGGAATGTTGTAAAATATTACACCCGAGATGTTAGATTCCCTTAGGCTAGGATATATGACGTTATATATGTATATAATGTCCCCATCCAGAAGTAGGCGACGACACGCCAGGAATGTCGTAAAATATTACATCCCAGATGTTAGGTTGCGTTAGGTTAGAATATACAACGTTATAGACGTATATAATGTACCCATCGAGAAGCAGGCGACGACACGACAGGAATGTTGTAAAATATTACATTCGACATGTTAGGTTGCCTTAGGCTAGGATATATATCGTTATAGACGTACACAATGTTCCCACCGAGAAGTAGGGACCGACATGCCAGGAATGTTGTAAAATATTACATCCGAGATGTTAGGTTGCCTTAGGTTATGATATACAACGTTATAGATGTATATAATGTCCCCATCGAGAAGTAGGCGACGACACGCCAGGAATGTTGTAAAATATTACATTCTACAAGTTGGGTTGCCTTAGGCTAGGATATATAACGTTATAGACGTATACAATGTTCCCACCGAGAAGTAGGGCCCGACATACCAGGAATGTTGCAAAATATTACATCCGAGGTGTTAGGTTGCATTAGGTTAGGAAATACAACGTTATAGATGTATATAATGTCCCCATCGAGAAGTAGGCGACGACACGCCAGGAATGTTGTAAAATATTACATTCTACAAGTTGGGTTGCCTCAGGCTAGGATATATAACGTTATAGACGTATATAATGTTCCCACCGAGAAATAGGGACTGACGCGTCAGGAATGTTATAAAATATTACACCCGAGATGTTAGGTTCCCTTAGGTTAGGATATACAACGTTATAGACGTATATAAAGTCCCCATCGAGACGCAGGCGAGGAATCGGCAGGAATGTTGTAAAATATAACATCCGGGATGTTATGTTGCCATACGTTAGGATATGTAAGGTTATAGACGTATATAATGTTCCCACCGAAAAGTAGCAGCCGAAGCGCCAGGAATGTTGTAAAATATTACATCCGAGATGTTAGGTTGCCTTAGGTTAGGATATATATCGTTATAGACGTATATAATGTTCCCACCGAGACGTAGGGACCGACATGCCAGGAATGTTGTAAAATATTACATCCGAGATGTTAGGTTGCCTTAGGTTATGATATACAACGTTATAGATGTATATAATGTCCCCATCGAGAAGTAGGCGACGACACGCCAGGAATGTTGTAAAATATTACATTCTACAAGTTGGGTTGCCTTAGGCTAGGATATATAACGTTATAGACGTATACAATGTTCCCACCGAGAAGTAGGGCCCAACATACCAGGAATGTTGCAAAATATTACATCCGAGGTGTTAGGTTGCATTAGGTTAGGAAATACAACGTTTTAGATGTATATAATGTCCCCATCGAGAAGTAGGCGACGACACGCCAGGAATGTTGTAAAATATTACATTCTACAAGTTGGGTTGCCTTAGGCTAGGATATATAACGTTATAGACGTATATAATGTTCCCACCGAGAAATAGGGACTGACGCGTCAGGAATGTTATAAAATATTACACCCGAGATGTTAGGTTCCCTTAGGTTAGGATATACAACGTTATAGACGTATAGAATGTCCCCATCGAGAAGCAGGCGACGACACGACAGGAATGTTGTAATATATTACATTCCTTCATGTTAGGTTGCCTTAGGCTAGGATATATATCGTTATAGACGTACACAATATTCCCACCGAGAAGTAGGGCCCGACATACCAGGAATGTTGTAAAAAATTACATCCGAGATGTAAGGTACACTTAGGTCAGGATATATATCGTTATAGACGTATATAACGTTCCCACCGTGACGTAGGGACCGACATGCCAGGAATGTTTTAAAATATTACATCCCAGATGTTAGGTTGCGTTACGCTAGGATATACAACGTTATAGACGTATATAATGTGCCCACGGTGACGTAGGGACCGACATGCCAGGAATATTGTAAAATATTACATCCCAGATGTTAGGTTGCGTTAGGTTAGTATATACAAGGTTATAGACGTATATAATGTCCCCATCGAGAAGCAGGCGACGACACGCCAGAATGTTGTAAAATATTACATCCGAGATGTTAGGTTCCCTTAGGTTAGGATATATGACGTTATAGATGTATATAATGTCCCCATCCAGAAGTAGGCGACCACACGCCAGGACTGTTGTAAAATATTACATCCCTGATGTTAGGTTGCGATAGGTTAGAATATACAACGTTATAGACTTATATAATGTCCCCATCGAGAAGCAGACGACGACACGACTGGAATGTAGTAAAATATTACATTCGACATGTTAGGTTGCCTTAGGCTAGGATATATATCGTTATAGACGTACACAATGTTCCCACCGAGAAGTAGGGACCGACATGCCAGGAATGTTGTAAAATACTACATCCGAGATATTATGTTGCCTTAGGTTAGGATATACAACGTTATAGATGTATATATTGTCCCCATCGAGAAGTAGGCGACGACACGCCAGGAATGTTTTAAAATATTACATTCTACAAGTTAGGTTGCCTTAGGCTAGGATATATAACGCTATAGACGTATATAATGTTCCCACCGAGAAATAGGGACTGACGCGTCAGGAATGTTCTAAAATATTACACCCGAGATGTTAGGTTCCCTTAGGTTAAGATATACAACGTTATAGACGTATAGAATGTCCCCATCGAGAAGCAGGCGACGACACGACAGGAATGTTGTAAAATATTACACCCGAGATGTTAGGTTCCCTTAGGTTAGGATATATGACGTTATAGATGTATATAATGTCCCCATCCAGAAGTAGGCGACGACACGCCAGGAATGTTTTAAAATATAACATCCCAGATGTTAGGTTGCGTTAGGTTAGTATATACAAGGTTATAGACGTATATTATGTCCCCATGGAGAAGCAGGCGACGACACGCCAGAATGTTGTAAAATATTACATCCGATATGTTAGGTTGCCTTAGGTTAGGATATACAACGTTATAGATGTATATAATGTCCCCATCGAGAAGTAGGCGACGACACGCCAGGAATGTTGTAAAATATTACATTCTACAAGTTGGGTTGCCTTAGGCTAGGATATATAACGTTATAGACGTATATAATGTTCCCACCGAGAAATAGGGACTGACGCGTCAGGAATGTTCTAAAATATTACACCCGAGATGTTAGGTTCCCTTAGGTTAGGATATACAACGTTATAGACGTATAGAATGTCCCCATCGAGAAGCAGGCGTCGACACGACAGGAATGTTGTAAAATATTACATTCGACATGTTAGGTTGCCTTAGGCTAGGATATATATCGTTATAGACGTATACAATGTTCCCACCGAGAAGTAGGGCCCGAAATACCAGGAATGTTGTAAAATATTACATCCGAGGTGTTAGGTTGCATTAGGTTAGGAAATACAACGTTATAGATGTATATAATGTCCACATCGAGAAGTAGGCGACGACACGCCAGGAATGTTGTAAAATATTACATTCTACAAGTTGGGTTGCCATAGGCTAGGATATATAACGTTATAGACGTATATAATGTTCCCACCGAGAAATAGGGACTGACGCGTCAGGAATGTTATAAAATATTACACCCGAGATGTTAGGTTCCCTTAGGTTAGGATATACAACGTTATAGACGTATAGAATGTCCCCATCGAGAAGCAGGCGACGACACGACAGGAATGTTGTAAAATATTACATTCCTTCATGTTAGGTTGCCTTAGGCTAGGATATATATCGTTATAGACGTATACAATGTTCCCACCGAGAAGTAGGGCCCGACATACCAGGAATGTTGTAAAAAATTACATCCGAGATGTAAGGTACCCTCAGGTTAGGATATATATCGTTATAGACGTATATAACGTTCCCACCGAGACGTAGGGACCGACATGCCAGGAATATTGTAAAATATTACATCCCAGATGTTAGGTTGCGTTAGGTTAGTATATACAAGGTTATAGACGTATATAATGTCCCCATCGAGAAGCAGGCGACGACACGCCAGAATGTTGTAAAATATTACATCCGAGGTGTTAGGTTCCCTTAGGTTAGGATATATGACGTTATAGATGTATATAATGTCCCCATCCAGAAGTATGCGACCACACGCCAGGACTGTTGTAAAATATTACATCCCTGATGTTAGGTTGCGATAGGTTAGAATATACAACGTTATAGACGTATATAATGTCCCCATCGAGAAGCAGGCGACGACACGACAGGAATGTAGTAAAATATTACATTCGACATGTTAGGTTGCCTTAGGCTAGGATATATATCGTTATAGACGTACACAATGTTCCCACCGAGAAGTAGGGACCGACATGCCAGGAATGTTGTAAAATACTACATCCGAGATGTTATGTTGCCTTAGGTTAGGATATACAACGTTATAGATGTATATATTGTCCCCATCGAGAAGTAGGCGACGACACGCCAGGAATGTTGTAAAATACTACATTCTACAAGTTAGGTTGCCTTAGGCTAGGATATATAACGTTATAGACGTATATAATGTTCCCACCGAGAAATAGGGACTGACGCGTCAGGAATGTTCTAAAATATTACACCCGAGATGTTAGGTTCCCTTAGGTTAGGATATACAACGTTATAGACGTATAGAATGTCCCCATCGAGAAGCAGGCGACGACACGACAGGAATGTTGTAAAATATTACACCCGAGATGTTAGGTTCCCTTAGGTTAGGATATATGACGTTATAGATGTATATAATGTCCCCATCCAGAAGTAGGCGACGACACGCCAGGAATGTTGTAAAATATAACATCCCAGATGTTAGGTTGCGTTAGGTTAGTATATACAAGGTTATAGACGTATATTATGTCCCCATGGAGAAGCAGGCGACGACACGCCAGAATGTTGTAAAATATTACATCCGATATGTTAGGTTGCCTTAGGTTAGGATATACAACGTTATAGATGTATATAATGTCCCCATCGAGAAGTAGGCGACGACACGCCAGGAATGTTGTAACATATTACATTCTACAAGTTGGGTTGCCTTCGGCTAGGATATATAACGTTATAGACGTATATAATGTTCCCACCGAGAAATAGGGACTGACGCGTCAGGAATGTTCTAAAATATTACACCCGAGATGTTAGGTTCCCTTAGGTTAGGATATACAACGTTATAGACGTATAGAATGTCCCCATCGAGAAGCAGGCGACGACACGACAGGAATGTTGTAAAATATTACATTCGACATGTTAGGTTGCCTTAGGCTAGGATATATATCGTTATAGACGTATACAATGTTCCCACCGAGAAGTAGGGCCCGACATGCCAGGAATGTTGTAAAATATTACATCCGAGATGTAAGGTTCCCTTAGGTTAGGATATATATCGTTATAGACGTATATAACGTTCCCACCGAGACGTAGGGACCGACATGCCAGGAATGTTGTAAAATATTACATCCCAGATGTTAGGTTGCATTAGGTTAGGATATACAACGTTATAGACGTATATAAAGTCCCCATCGAGACGCAGGCGAGGAATCGGCAGGAATGTTGTAAAATATAACAACCGGGATGATATGTTGCCATACGTTAGGATATGTAACGTTATAGACGTATATAATGTTCCCACCGAAAAGTAGCAGCCGAAGCGCCAGGAATGTTGTAAAATATTACATCCGAGATGTTAGGTTGCCTTAGGTTAGGATATATATCGTTATAGACGTATATAATGTTCCCACCGAGACGTAGGGACCGACATGCCAGGAATGTTGTAAAATATTACATCCGAGATGTTAGGTTGCCTTAGGTTATGATATACAACGTTATAGATGTATATAATGTCCCCATCGAGAAGTAGGCGACGACACGCCAGGAATGTTGTAAAATATTACATTCTACAAGTTGGGTTGCCTTAGGCTAGGATATATAACGTTATAGACGTATATAATGTTCCCACCGAGAAATAGGGACTGACGCGTCAGGAATGTTATAAAATATTACACCCGAGATGTTAGGTTCCCTTAGGTTAGGATATACAACGTTATAGACGTATAGAATGTCCCCATCGAGAAGCAGGCGACGACACGACAGGAATGTTGTAAAATATTACATTCCTTCATGTTAGGTTGCCTTAGGCTAGGATATATATCGTTATAGACGTATACAATGTTCCCACCGAGAAGTAGGGCCCGACATACCAGGAATGTTGTAAAAAATTACATCCGAGATGTAAGGTACCCTTAGGTTAGGATATATATCGTTATAGACGTATATAACGTTCCCACCGAGACTTAGGGACCGACATGCCAGGAATGTTTTAAAATATTACATCCCAGATGTTAGGTTGCGTTACGTTAGGATATACAACGTTATAGACGTATATAATGTGCCCACGGTGACGTAGGGAACGACATGCCAGGAATATTGTAAAATATTACATCCCAGATGTTAGGTTGCGTTAGGTTAGTATATACAAAGTTATAGACGTATATAATGTCCCCATCGAGAAGCAGGCGACGACACGCCAGAATGTTGTAAAATATTGCATCCGAGGTGTTAGGTTCCCTTAGGTTAGGATATATGACGTTATAGATGTATATAATGTCCCCATCCAGAAGTAGGCGACCACACGCCAGGACTGTTGTAAAATATTACATCCCTGATGTTAGGTTGCGATAGGTTAGAATATACAACGTTATAGACGTATATAATGTCCCCGTCGAGAAGCAGGCGACGACACGACAGGAATGTAGTAAAATATTACATTCGACATGTTAGGTTGCCTTAGGCTAGGATATATATCGTTATAGACGTACACAATGTTCCCACCGAGAAGTAGGGACCGACATGCCAGGAATGTTGTAAAATACTACATCCGAGATGTTATGTTGCCTTAGGTTAGGATATACAACGTTATAGATGTATATATTGTCCCCATCGAGAAGTAGGCGACGACACGCCAGGAATGTTGTAAAATATTACATTCTACAAGTTAGGTTGCCTTAGGCTAGGATATATAACGTTATAGACGTATATAATGTTCCCACCGAGAAATAGGGACTGACGCGTCAGGAATGTTCTAAAATATTACACCCGAGATGTTAGGTTCCCTTAGGTTAGGATATACAACGTTATAGACGTATAGAATGTCCCCATCGAGAAGCAGGCGACGACACGACAGGAATGTTGTAAAATATTACACCCGAGATGTTAGGTTCCCTTAGGTTAGGATACATGACGTTATAGATGTATATAATGTCCCCATCCAGAAGTAGGCGACGACACGCCAGGAATGTTGTAAAATATAACATCCCAGATGTTAGGTTGCGTTAGGTTAGTATATACAAGGTTATAGACGTATATTATGTCCCCATGGAGAAGCAGGCGACGACACGCCAGAATGTTGTAAAATATTACATCCGATATGTTAGGTTGCCTTAGGTTAGGATATACAACGTTATAGATGTATATAATGTCCCCATCGAGAAGTAGGCGACGACACGCCAGGAATGTTGTAACATATTACATTCTACAAGTTGGGTTGCCTTAGGCTAGGATATATAACGTTATAGACGTATATAATGTTCCCACCGAGAAATAGGGACTGACGCGTCAGGAATGTTCTAAAATATTACACCCGAGATGTTAGGTTCCCTTAGGTTAGGATATACAACGTTATAGACGTATAGAATGTTCCCATCGAGAAGCAGGCGACGACACGACAGGAATGTTGTAAAATATTACATTCGACATGTTAGGTTGCCTTAGGCTAGGATATATAACGTTATAGACGTATACAATGTTCCCACCGAGAAGTAGGGCCCGACATGCCAGGAATGTTGTAAAATATTACATCCGAGATGTAAGGTTCCCTTAGGTTAGGATATATATCGTTATAGACGTATATAACGTTCCCACCGTGACGTAGGGACCGACATGCCAGGAATGTTGTAAAATATTACATCCCAGATGTTAGGTTGCATTAGGTTAGGATATACAACGTTATAGACGTATATAAAGTCCCCATCGAGACGCAGGCGAGGAATCGGCAGGAATGTTGTAAAATATAACATCCGGGATGTTATGTTGCCATACGTTAGGATATGTAACGTTATAGACGTATATAATGTTCCCACCGAAAAGTAGCAGCCGAAGCGCCAGGAATGTTGTAAAATATTACATCCGAGATGTTAGGTTGCCTTAGGTTAGGATATATATCGTTATAGACGTATATAATGTTCCCGCCGAGACGTAGGGACCGACATGCCAGGAATGTTGTAAAATATTACATCCGAGATGTTAGGTTGCCTTAGGTTATGATATACAACGTTATAGATGTATATAATGTCCCCATCGAGAAGTAGGCGACGACACGCCAGGAATGTTGTAAAATATTACATTCTACAAGTTGGGTTGCCTTAGGCTAGGATATATAACGTTATAGACGTATACAATGTTCCCACCGAGAAGTAGGGCCCGACATACCAGGAATGTTGTAAAATATTACATCCGAGGTGTTAGGTTGCATTAGGTTAGGAAATACAACGTTATAGATGTATATAATGTCCCCATCGAGAAGTAGGCGACGACACGCCAGGAATGTTGTAAAATATTACATTCTACAAGTTGGGTTGCCTTAGGCTAGGATATATAACGTTATAGACGTATATAATGTTCCCACCGAGAAATAGGGACTGACGCGTCAGGAATGTTATAAAATATTACACCCGAGATGTTAGGTTCCCTTAGGTTAGGATATACAACGTTATAGACGTATAGAATGTCCCCATCGAGAAGCAGGCGACGACACGACAGGAATGTTGTAAAATATTACATTCCTTCATGTTAGGTTGCCTTAGGCTAGGATATATATCGTTATAGACGTATACAATGTTCCCACCGAGAAGTAGGGCCCGACATACCAGGAATGTTGTAAAAAATTACATCCGAGATGTAAGGTACCCTTAGGTTAGGATATATATCGTTATAGAAGTATATAACGTTCCCACCGAGACGTAGGGACCGACATGCCAGGAATGTTTTAAAATATTACATCCCAGATGTTAGGTTGCGTTACGTTAGGATATACAACGTTATAGACGTATATAATGTGCCCACGGTGACGTAGGGACCGACATGCCAGGAATATTGTAAAATATTACATCCCAGATGTTAGGTTGCGTTAGGTTAGTATATACAAGGTTATAGACGTATATAATGTCCCCATCGAGAAGCAGGCGACGACACGCCAGAATGTTGTAAAATATTACATCCGAGGTGTTAGGTTCCCTTAGGTTAGGATATATGACGTTATAGATGCATATAATGTTCCCATCCAGAAGTAGGCGACCACACGCCAGGACTGTTGTAAAATATTACATCCCTGATGTTAGGTTGCGATAGGTTAGAATATACACCGTTATAGACGTATATAATGTCCCCATCGAGAAGCAGGCGACGACACGACAGGAATGTAGTAAAATATTACATTCGACATGTTAGGTTGCCTTAGGCTAGGATATATATCGTTATAGACGTACACAATGTTCCCACCGAGAAGTAGGGACCGACATGCCAGGAATGTTGTAAAATACTACATCCGAGATGTTATGTTGCCTTAGGTTAGGATATACAACGTTATAGATGTATATATTGTCCCCATCGAGAAGTAGGCGACGACACGCCAGGAATGTTGTAAAATATTACATTCTACAAGTTAGGTTGCCTTAGGCTAGGATATATAACGTTATAGACGTATATAATGTTCCCACCGAGAAATAGGGACTGACGCGTCAGGAATGTTCTAAAATATTACACCCGAGATGTTAGGTTCCCTTAGGTTAGGATATACAACGTTATAGACGTATAGAATGTCCCCATCGAGAAGCAGGCGACGACACGACAGGAATGTTGTAAAATATTACACCCGAGATGTTGGGTTCCCTTAGGTTAGGATATATGACGTTATAGATGTATATAATGTCCCCATCCAGAAGTAGGCGACGACACGCCAGGAATGTTGTAAAATATAACATCCCAGATGTTAGGTTGCGTTAGGTTAGTATATACAAGGTTATAGACGTATATTATGTCCCCATGGAGAAGCAGGCGACGACACGCCAGAATGTTGTAAAATATTACATCCGATATGTTAGGTTGCCTTAGGTTAGGATATACAACGTTATAGATGTATATAATGTCCCCATCGAGAAGTTGGCGACGACACGCCATGAATGTTGTAACATATTACATTCTACAAGTTGGGTTGCCTTAGGCTAGGATATATAACGTTATAGACGTATATAATGTTCCCACCGAGAAATAGGGACTGACGCGTCAGGAATGTTCTAAAATATTACACCCGAGATGTTAGGTTCCCTTAGGTTAGGATATACAACGTTATAGACGTATAGAATGTTCCCATCGAGAAGCAGGCGACGACACGACAGGAATGTTGTAAAATATTACATTCGACATGTTAGGTTGCCTTAGGCTAGGATATATGACGTTATAGACGTATACAATGTTCCCACCGAGAAGTAGGGCCCGACATGCCAGGAATGTTGTAAAATATTACATCCGAGATGTAAGGTTCCCTTAGGTTAGGATATATATCGTTATAGACGTATATAACGTTCCCACCGTGACGTAGGGACCGACATGCCAGGAATGTTGTAAAATATTACATCCCAGATGTTAGGTTGCGTTAGGTTAGAATATACAACGTTATAGACGTATATAATGTCCCCGTCGAGTAGCAGGCGACGACACGACAGGAATGTTGTAAAATATTACATTCGACATGTTAGGTTGCCTTGGGCTAGGATATATATCGTTATAGACGTATACAATGTTCCCACCGAGAAGTAGGGCCCGACATGACAGGAATGTTGTAAAATATTACATCCGAGATGTTAGGTTGCCTTAGGTTAGGATATACAACGTTATAGATGTATATAATGTCCCCATCGAGAAGTAGGCGACGACACGCCAGGAATGTTTTAAAATATTACATTCTACAAGTTAGGCTGCCTTAGGCTAGGATATATAACGTTATAGACGTATATAATGTTCCCACCGAGAAATAGGGACTGACGCGTCAGGAATGTTCTAAAATATTACACCCGAGATGTTAGGTTCCCTTAGGTTTAGGATATACAACGTTATAGACGTATAGAATGTTCCCATCGAGAAGCAGGCGACGACACGCCAGAATGTTGTAAAATATTACGTCCGAGATGTTAGGTTCCCTTAGGTTAGGATATACAACGTTATAGATGTATATAATGTCCCCATCGAGAAGTAGGCGACGACACGCCAGGAATGTTCTAAAATATTACACCCGAGATGTTAGGTTCCCTTAGGCTAGGATATATGACGTTATAGATGTATATAATGTCCCCATCCAGAAGTAGGCGACGACACGCCAGGAATGTTGTAAAATATTACATCCGAGATGTTAGGTTGCCTTAGGTTATGATATACAACGTTATAGATGTATATAATGTCCCCATCGAGAAGTAGGCGACGACACGCCAGGAATGTTGTAAAATATTACATTCTACAAGTTGGGTTGCCTTAGGCTAGGATATATAACGTTATAGACGTATACAATGTTCCCACCGAGAAGTAGGGCCCAACATACCAGGAATGTTGCAAAATATTACATCCGAGGTGTTAGGTTGCATTAGGTTAGGAAATACAACGTTTTAGATGTATATAATGTCCCCATCGAGAAGTAGGCGACGACACGCCAGGAATGTTGTAAAATATTACATTCTACAAGTTGGGTTGCCTTAGGCTAGGATATATAACGTTATAGACGTATATAATGTTCCCACCGAGAAATAGGGACTGACGCGTCAGGAATGTTATAAAATATTACACCCGAGATGTTAGGTTCCCTTAGGTTAGGATATACAACGTTATAGACGTATAGAATGTCCCCATCGAGAAGCAGGCGACGACACGACAGGAATGTTGTAATATATTACATTCCTTCATGTTAGGTTGCCTTAGGCTAGGATATATATCGTTATAGACGTACACAATATTCCCACCGAGAAGTAGGGCCCGACATACCAGGAATGTTGTAAAAAATTACATCCGAGATGTAAGGTACACTTAGGTCAGGATATATATCGTTATAGACGTATATAACGTTCCCACCGTGACGTAGGGACCGACATGCCAGGAATGTTTTAAAATATTACATCCCAGATGTTAGGTTGCGTTACGCTAGGATATACAACGTTATAGACGTATATAATGTGCCCACGGTGACGTAGGGACCGACATGCCAGGAATATTGTAAAATATTACATCCCAGATGTTAGGTTGCGTTAGGTTAGTATATACAAGGTTATAGACGTATATAATGTCCCCATCGAGAAGCAGGCGACGACACGCCAGAATGTTGTAAAATATTACATCCGAGATGTTAGGTTCCCTTAGGTTAGGATATATGACGTTATAGATGTATATAATGTCCCCATCCAGAAGTAGGCGACCACACGCCAGGACTGTTGTAAAATATTACATCCCTGATGTTAGGTTGCGATAGGTTAGAATATACAACGTTATAGACTTATATAATGTCCTCATCGAGAAGCAGACGACGACACGACCGGAATGTAGTAAAATATTACATTCGACATGTTAGGTTGCCTTAGGCTAGGATATATATCGTTATAGACGTACACAATGTTCCCACCGAGAAGTAGGGACCGACATGCCAGGAATGTTGTAAAATACTACATCCGAGATATTATGTTGCCTTAGGTTAGGATATACAACGTTATAGATGTATATATTGTCCCCATCGAGAAGTAGGCGACGACACGCCAGGAATGTTTTAAAATATTACATTCTACAAGTTAGGTTGCCTTAGGCTAGGATATATAACGTTATAGACGTATATAATGTTCCCACCGAGAAATAGGGACTGACGCGTCAGAAATGTTCTAAAATATTACACCCGAGATGTTAGGTTCCCTTAGGTTAGGATATACAACGTTATAGACGTATAGAATGTCCCCAGCGAGAAGCAGGCGACGACACGACAGGAATGTTGTAAAATATTACACCCGAGATGTTAGGTTCCCTTAGGTTAGGATATATGACGTTATAGATGTATATAATGTCCCCATCCAGAAGTAGGCGACGACACGCCAGGAATGTTTTAAAATATAACATCCCAGATGTTAGGTTGCGTTAGGTTAGTATATACAAGGTTATAGACGTATATTATGTCCCCATGGAGAAGCAGGCGACGACACGCCAGAATGTTGTAAAATATTACATCCGATATGTTAGGTTGCCTTAGGTTAGGATATACAACGTTATAGATGTATATAATGTCCCCATCGAGAAGTAGGCGACGACACGCCAGGAATGTTGTAAAATATTACATTCTACAAGTTGGGTTGCCTTAGGCTAGGATATATAACGTTATAGACGTATATAATGTTCCCACCGAGAAATAGGGACTGACGCGTCAGGAATGTTCTAAAATATTACACCCGAGATGTTAGGTTCCCTTAGGTTAGGATATACAACGTTATAGACGTATAGAATGTCCCCATCGAGAAGCAGGCGACGACACGACAGGAATGTTGTAAAATATTACATTCGACATGTTAGGTTGCCTTAGGCTAGGATATATATCGTTATAGACGTATACAATGTTCCCACCGAGAAGTAGGGCCCGACATACCAGGAATGTTGTAAAATATTACATCCGAGGTGTTAGGTTGCATTAGGTTAGGAAATACAACGTTATAGATGTATATAATGTCCACATCGAGAAGTAGGCGACGACACGCCAGGAATGTTGTAAAATATTACATTCTACAAGTTGGGTTGCCATAGGCTAGGATATATAACGTTATAGACGTATATAATGTTCCCACCGAGAAATAGGGACTGACGCGTCAGGAATGTTATAAAATATTACACCCGAGATGTTAGGTTCCCTTAGGTTAGGATATACAACGTTATAGACGTATAGAATGTCCCCATCGAGAAGCAGGCGACGACACGACAGGAATGTTGTAAAATATTACATTCCTTCATGTTAGGTTGCCTTAGGCTAGGATATATATCGTTATAGACGTATACAATGTTCCCACCGAGAAGTAGGGCCCGACATACCAGGAATGTTGTAAAAAATTACATCCGAGATGTAAGGTACCCTCAGGTTAGGATATATATCGTTATAGACGTATATAACGTTCCCACCGAGACGTAGGGACCGACATGCCAGGAATATTGTAAAATATTACATCCCAGATGTTAGGTTGCGTTAGGTTAGTATATACAAGGTTATAGACGTATATAATGTCCCCATCGAGAAGCAGGCGACGACACGCCAGAATGTTGTAAAATATTACATCCGAGGTGTTAGGTTCCCTTAGGTTAGGATATATGACGTTATAGATGTATATAATGTCCCCATCCAGAAGTATGCGACCACACGCCAGGACTGTTGTAAAATATTACATCCCTGATGTTAGGTTGCGATAGGTTAGAATATACAACGTTATAGACGTATATAATGTCCCCATCGAGAAGCAGGCGACGACACGACAGGAATGTAGTAAAATATTACATTCGACATGTTAGGTTGCCTTAGGCTAGGATATATATCGTTATAGACGTACACAATGTTCCCACCGAGAAGTAGGGACCGACATGCCAGGAATGTTGTAAAATACTACATCCGAGATGTTATGTTGCCTTAGGTTAGGATATACAACGTTATAGATGTATATATTGTCCCCATCGAGAAGTAGGCGACGACACGCCAGGAATGTTGTAAAATACTACATTCTACAAGTTAGGTTGCCTTAGGCTAGGATATATAACGTTATAGACGTATATAATGTTCCCACCGAGAAATAGGGACTGACGCGTCAGGAATGTTCTAAAATATTACACCCGAGATGTTAGGTTCCCTTAGGTTAGGATATACAACGTTATAGACGTATAGAATGTCCCCATCGAGAAGCAGGCGACGACACGACAGGAATGTTGTAAAATATTACACCCGAGATGTTAGGTTCCCTTAGGTTAGGATATATGACGTTATAGATGTATATAATGTCCCCATCCAGAAGTAGGCGACGACACGCCAGGAATGTTGTAAAATATAACATCCCAGATGTTAGGTTGCGTTAGGTTAGTATATACAAGGTTATAGACGTATATTATGTCCCCATGGAGAAGCAGGCGACGACACGCCAGAATGTTGTAAAATATTACATCCGATATGTTAGGTTGCCTTAGGTTAGGATATACAACGTTATAGATGTATATAATGTCCCCATCGAGAAGTAGGCGACGACACGCCAGGAATGTTGTAACATATTACATTCTACAAGTTGGGTTGCCTTCGGCTAGGATATATAACGTTATAGACGTATATAATGTTCCCACCGAGAAATAGGGACTGACGCGTCAGGAATGTTCTAAAATATTACACCCGAGATGTTAGGTTCCCTTAGGTTAGGATATACAACGTTATAGACGTATAGAATGTCCCCATCGAGAAGCAGGCGACGACACGACAGGAATGTTGTAAAATATTACATTCGACATGTTAGGTTGCCTTAGGCTAGGATATATATCGTTATAGACGTATACAATGTTCCCACCGAGAAGTAGGGCCCGACATGCCAGGAATGTTGTAAAATATTACATCCGAGATGTAAGGTTCCCTTAGGTTAGGATATATATCGTTATAGACGTATATAACGTTCCCACCGAGACGTAGGGACCGACATGCCAGGAATGTTGTAAAATATTACATCCCAGATGTTAGGTTGCATTAGGTTAGGATATACAACGTTATAGACGTATATAAAGTCCCCATCGAGACGCAGGCGAGGAATCGGCAGGAATGTTGTAAAATATAACAACCGGGATGATATGTTGCCATACGTTAGGATATGTAACGTTATAGACGTATATAATGTTCCCACCGAAAAGTAGCAGCCGAAGCGCCAGGAATGTTGTAAAATATTACATCCGAGATGTTAGGTTGCCTTAGGTTAGGATATATATCGTTATAGACGTATATAATGTTCCCACCGAGACGTAGGGACCGACATGCCAGGAATGTTGTAAAATATTACATCCGAGATGTTAGGTTGCCTTAGGTTATGATATACAACGTTATAGATGTATATAATGTCCCCATCGAGAAGTAGGCGACGACACGCCAGGAATGTTGTAAAATATTACATTCTACAAGTTGGGTTGCCTTAGGCTAGGGTATATAACGTTATAGACGTATACAATGTTCCCACCGAGAAGTAGGGCCCGACATACCAGGAATGTTGCAAAATATTACATCCGAGGTGTTAGGTTGCATTAGGTTAGGAAATACAACGTTATAGATGTATATAATGTCACCATCGAGAAGTAGGCGACGACACGCCAGGAATGTTGTAAAATATTACATTCTACAAGTTGGGTTGCCTTAGGCTAGGATATATAACGTTATAGACGTATATAATGTTCCCACCGAGAAATAGGGACTGACGCGTCAGGAATGTTATAAAATATTACACCCGAGATGTTAGGTTCCCTTAGGTTAGGATATACAACGTTATAGACGTATAGAATGTCCCCATCGAGAAGCAGGCGACGACACGACAGGAATGTTGTAAAATATTACATTCCTTCATGTTAGGTTGCCTTAGGCTAGGATATATATCGTTATAGACGTATACAATGTTCCCACCGAGAAGTAGGGCCCGACATACCAGGAATGTTGTAAAAAATTACATCCGAGATGTAAGGTACCCTTAGGTTAGGATATATATCGTTATAGACGTATATAACGTTCCCACCGAGACTTAGGGACCGACATGCCAGGAATGTTTTAAAATATTACATCCCAGATGTTAGGTTGCGTTACGTTAGGATATACAACGTTATAGACGTATATAATGTGCCCACGGTGACGTAGGGACCGACATGCCAGGAATATTGTAAAATATTACATCCCAGATGTTAGGTTGCGTTAGGTTAGTATATACAAAGTTATAGACGTATATAATGTCCCCATCGAGAAGCAGGCGACGACACGCCAGAATGTTGTAAAATATTGCATCCGAGGTGTTAGGTTCCCTTAGGTTAGGATATATGACGTTATAGATGTATATAATGTCCCCATCCAGAAGTAGGCGACCACACGCCAGGACTGTTGTAAAATATTACATCCCTGATGTTAGGTTGCGATAGGTTAGAATATACAACGTTATAGACGTATATAATGTCCCCGTCGAGAAGCAGGCGACGACACGACAGGAATGTAGTAAAATATTACATTCGACATGTTAGGTTGCCTTAGGCTAGGATATATATCGTTATAGACGTACACAATGTTCCCACCGAGAAGTAGGGACCGACATGCCAGGAATGTTGTAAAATACTACATCCGAGATGTTATGTTGCCTTAGGTTAGGATATACAACGTTATAGATGTATATATTGTCCCCATCGAGAAGTAGGCGACGACACGCCAGGAATGTTGTAAAATATTACATTCTACAAGTTAGGTTGCCTTAGGCTAGGATATATAACGTTATAGACGTATATAATGTTCCCACCGAGAAATAGGGACTGACGCGTCAGGAATGTTCTAAAATATTACACCCGAGATGTTAGGTTCCCTTAGGTTAGGATATACAACGTTATAGACGTATAGAATGTCCCCATCGAGAAGCAGGCGACGACACGACAGGAATGTTGTAAAATATTACACCCGAGATGTTAGGTTCCCTTAGGTTAGGATACATGACGTTATAGATGTATATAATGTCCCCATCCAGAAGTAGGCGACGACACGCCAGGAATGTTGTAAAATATAACATCCCAGATGTTAGGTTGCGTTAGGTTAGTATATACAAGGTTATAGACGTATATTATGTCCCCATGGAGAAGCAGGCGACGACACGCCAGAATGTTGTAAAATATTACATCCGATATGTTAGGTTGCCTTAGGTTAGGATATACAACGTTATAGATGTATATAATGTCCCCATCGAGAAGTAGGCGACGACACGACAGGAATGTTGTAAAATATTACATTCGACATGTTAGGTTGCCTTAGGCTAGGATATATAACGTTATAGACGTATACAATGTTCCCACCGAGAAGTAGGGCCCGACATGCCAGGAATGTTGTAAAATATTACATCCGAGATGTAAGGTTCCCTTAGGTTAGGATATATATCGTTATAGACGTATATAACGTTCCCACCGTGACGTAGGGACCGACATGCCAGGAATGTTGTAAAATATTACATCCCAGATGTTAGGTTGCATTAGGTTAGGATATACAACGTTATAGACGTATATAAAGTCCCCATCGAGACGCAGGCGAGGAATCGGCAGGAATGTTGTAAAATATAACATCCGGGATGTTATGTTGCCATACGTTAGGATATGTAACGTTATAGACGTATATAATGTTCCCACCGAAAAGTAGCAGCCGAAGCGCCAGGAATGTTGTAAAATATTACATCCGAGATGTTAGGTTGCCTTAGGTTAGGATATATATCGTTATAGACGTATATAATGTTCCCGCCGAGACGTAGGGACCGACATGCCAGGAATGTTGTAAAATATTACATCCGAGATGTTAGGTTGCCTTAGGTTATGATATACAACGTTATAGATGTATATAATGTCCCCATCGAGAAGTAGGCGACGACACGCCAGGAATGTTGTAAAATATTACATTCTACAAGTTGGGTTGCCTTAGGCTAGGATATATAACGTTATAGACGTATACAATGTTCCCACCGAGAAGTAGGGCCCGACATACCAGGAATGTTGTAAAATATTACATCCGAGGTGTTAGGTTGCATTAGGTTAGGAAATACAACGTTATAGATGTATATAATGTCCCCATCGAGAAGTAGGCGACGACACGCCAGGAATGTTGTAAAATATTACATTCTACAAGTTGGGTTGCCTTAGGCTAGGATATATAACGTTATAGACGTATATAATGTTCCCACCGAGAAATAGGGACTGACGCGTCAGGAATGTTATAAAATATTACACCCGAGATGTTAGGTTCCCTTAGGTTAGGATATACAACGTTATAGACGTATAGAATGTCCCCATCGAGAAGCAGGCGACGACACGACAGGAATGTTGTAAAATATTACATTCCTTCATGTTAGGTTGCCTTAGGCTAGGATATATATCGTTATAGACGTATACAATGTTCCCACCGAGAAGTAGGGCCCGACATACCAGGAATGTTGTAAAAAATTACATCCGAGATGTAAGGTACCCTTAGGTTAGGATATATATCGTTATAGAAGTATATAACGTTCCCACCGAGACGTAGGGACCGACATGCCAGGAATGTTTTAAAATATTACATCCCAGATGTTAGGTTGCGTTACGTTAGGATATACAACGTTATAGACGTATATAATGTGCCCACGGTGACGTAGGGACCGACATGCCAGGAATATTGTAAAATATTACATCCCAGATGTTAGGTTGCGTTAGGTTAGTATATACAAGGTTATAGACGTATATAATGTCCCCATCGAGAAGCAGGCGACGACACGCCAGAATGTTGTAAAATATTACATCCGAGGTGTTAGGTTCCCTTAGGTTAGGATATATGACGTTATAGATGCATATAATGTCCCCATCCAGAAGTAGGCGACCACACGCCAGGACTGTTGTAAAATATTACATCCCTGATGTTAGGTTGCGATAGGTTAGAATATACAACGTTATAGACGTATATAATGTCCCCATCGAGAAGCAGGCGACGACACGACAGGAATGTAGTAAAATATTACATTCGACATGTTAGGTTGCCTTAGGCTAGGATATATATCGTTATAGACGTACACAATGTTCCCACCGAGAAGTAGGGACCGACATGCCAGGAATGTTGTAAAATACTACATCCGAGATGTTATGTTGCCTTAGGTTAGGATATACAACGTTATAGATGTATATATTGTCCCCATCGAGAAGTAGGCGACGACACGCCAGGAATGTTGTAAAATATTACATTCTACAAGTTAGGTTGCCTTAGGCTAGGATATATAACGTTATAGACGTATATAATGTTCCCACCGAGAAATAGGGACTGACGCGTCAGGAATGTTCTAAAATATTACACCCGAGATGTTAGGTTCCCTTAGGTTAGGATATACAACGTTATAGACGTATAGAATGTCCCCATCGAGAAGCAGGCGACGACACGACAGGAATGTTGTAAAATATTACACCCGAGATGTTGGGTTCCCTTAGGTTAGGATATATGACGTTATAGATGTATATAATGTCCCCATCCAGAAGTAGGCGACGACACGCCAGGAATGTTGTAAAATATAACATCCCAGATGTTAGGTTGCGTTAGGTTAGTATATACAAGGTTATAGACGTATATTATGTCCCCATGGAGAAGCAGGCGACGACACGCCAGAATGTTGTAAAATATTACATCCGATATGTTAGGTTGCCTTAGGTTAGGATATACAACGTTATAGATGTATATAATGTCCCCATCGAGAAGTTGGCGACGACACGCCATGAATGTTGTAACATATTACATTCTACAAGTTGGGTTGCCTTAGGCTAGGATATATAACGTTATAGACGTATATAATGTTCCCACCGAGAAATAGGGACTGACGCGTCAGGAATGTTCTAAAATATTACACCCGAGATGTTAGGTTCCCTTAGGTTAGGATATACAACGTTATAGACGTATAGAATGTTCCCATCGAGAAGCAGGCGACGACACGACAGGAATGTTGTAAAATATTACATTCGACATGTTAGGTTGCCTTAGGCTAGGATATATAACGTTATAGACGTATACAATGTTCCCACCGAGAAGTAGGGCCCGACATGCCAGGAATGTTGTAAAATATTACATCCGAGATGTAAGGTTCCCTTAGGTTAGGATATATATCGTTATAGACGTATATAACGTTCCCACCGTGACGTAGGGACCGACATGCCAGGAATGTTGTAAAATATTACATCCGAGATGTTAGGTTGCCTTAGGTTAGGATATACAACGTTATAGATGTATATAATGTCCCCATCGAGAAGTAGGCGACGACACGCCAGGAATGTTTTAAAATATTACATTCTACAAGTTAGGCTGCCTTAGGCTAGGATATATAACGTTATAGACGTATATAATGTTCCCACCGAGAAATAGGGACTGACGCGTCAGGAATGTTCTAAAATATTACACCCGAGATGTTAGGTTCCCTTAGGTTTAGGATATACAACGTTATAGACGTATAGAATGTTCCCATCGAGAAGCAGGCGACGACACGCCAGAATGTTGTAAAATATTACGTCCGAGATGTTAGGTTCCCTTAGGTTAGGATATACAACGTTATAGATGTATATAATGTCCCCATCGAGAAGTAGGCGACGACACGCCAGGAATGTTGTAAAATATTACACCCGAGATGTTAGGTTCCCTTAGGCTAGGATATATGACGTTATAGATGTATATAATGTCCCCATCCAGAAGTAGGCGACGACACGCCAGGAATGTTGTAAAATATTACATCCCAGATGTTAGGTTGCGTTAGGTTAGAATATACAACGTTATAGACGTATAAAATGTACCCACGGAGACGTAGGGACCGACATGCCAGGAATATTGTAAAATATTACATCCCAGGTGTTAGGTTGCGTTAGGTTAGTATATACAAGGTTATAGACGTATATAATGTCCCCATCGAGGAGCAGGCGACGACACGCCAGGATGTTGTCAAATATTACATCCGAGATGTCAGATTGCCTTAGGTTAGGATATACAACGTTATAGATGTATATAATGTCCCCATCGAGAAGTAGGCAACGACACGCCAGGAATGTTGTAAAATATTACACCCGAGATGTCAGGTTCCCTTAGGTTAGGATATATGACGTTATAGATGTATATAATGTCCCCATCCAGAAGTAGGCGACGACACGCCAGGACTGTTGTAAAATATTACATTCTACAATTTAGGTTGCCTTAGGTTAGTATATACATGGTTATAGCCATATATAATGTCCCCATGCAGAAGCAGGCGACGACACGCCAGAATGTTGTAAAATATTACATCCGATATGTTAGGTTGCCTTAGGTTAGGATATACAACGTTATAGATGTATATAATGTCCACATCGAGAAGTAGGCGACTACACGCCAGAAATGTTGTAAAATATTACACCCGAGATGTTAGGTTCCCTTAGGCTAGGATATATGACGTTATAGATGTATATAATGTCCCCATCCAGAAGTAGGCGACGACACGCCAGGAATGTTGTAAAATATTACATCCCAGATGTTAGGTTGCGTTAGGTTAGAATATACGACGTTATAGACGTATATAATGTACCCATCGAGAAGCAGGCGACGACACGACAGGAATGTTGTAAAATATTACATTCGACATGTTAGGTTGCCTTAGGCTAGGATATATATCGTTATAGACGTATATAACGTTCCCACCGAGACGTAGGGACCGACATGCCAGGAATGTTGTAAAATATTACATCCCAGATGTTAGGTTGCATTAGGTTAGGATATACAACGTTATAGACGTATACAAAGTCCCCATCGAGAAGCGGGCGAGGAATCGGCAGGAATGTTGTAAAATATAACATCCGAGATGTTATGCTGCCATACGTTAGGATATGTAACGTTATAGACGTATATAATGTTCCCACCGAAAAGTAGCAGCCGAAGCGCCAGGAATGTTGTAAAATATTACATCCGAGATGTTAGGTTGCCGTAGGTTAGGATATAGATCGTTATAGACGTATATAATGTTCCCACCGAGACGTAGGGACCGACATGCCAGGAATGTTGTAAAATATTACATCCCAGATGTTAGGTTGCGTGAGGTTAGTATATACAAGGTTATAGACGTATATAATGTCCCCATCGAGAAGCAGGCGACGACACGCCAGAATGTTGTAAAATATTACATCCGAGATGTCAGGTTGCCTTAGGTTAGGATATACAACGTTATAGATGTATATAATGTCCCCATCGAGAAGTAGGCAACGACACGCCAGGAATGTTGTAAAATATTACACCCGAGATGTTAGGTTCCCTTAGGTTAGGATATATGACGTTATAGATGTATATAATGTCCCCATCCAGAAGTAGGCGACGACACGCCAGGACTGTTGTAAAATATTACATCCCAGACGTTAGGTTGCTTTAGGTTAGAATATACAACGTTATAGACGTATATAATGTCCCCATCGAGAAGCAGGCGACGACACGACAGGAATGTGGTAAAATATTACATTCGACATGTTAGGTTGCCTTAGGCTAGGATATATATCGTTATAGACGTACACAATGTTCCCACCGATAAGTAGGGACCGACATGACAGGAATGTTGTAAAATATTACATCCGAGATGTTAGGTTGCCTTAGGTTAGGATATACAACGTTATAGATGTATATAATGTCCCCATCGAGAAGTAGGCGACGACACGCCAGGAATGTTTTAAAATATTACATTCTACAAGTTAGGCTGCCTTAGGCTAGGATATATAACGTTATAGACGTATATAATGTTCCCACCGAGAAATAGGGACTGACGCGTCAGGAATGTTCTAAAATATTACACCCGAGATGTTAGGTTCCCTTAGGTTTAGGATATACAACGTTATAGACGTATAGAATGTTCCCATCGAGAAGCAGGCGACGACACGCCAGGATGTTGTAAAATATTACGTCCGAGATGTTAGGTTCCCTTAGGTTAGGATATACAACGTTATAGATGTATATAATGTCCCCATCGAGAAGTAGGCGACGACACGCCAGGAATGTTGTAAAATATTACACCCGAGATGTTAGGTTCCCTTAGGCTAGGATATATGACGTTATAGATGTATATAATGTCCCCATCCAGAAGTAGGCGACGACACGCCAGGAATGTTGTAAAATATTACATCCCAGATGTTAGGTTGCGTTAGGTTAGAATATACAACGTTATAGACGTATATAATGTACCCACGGAGACGTAGGGACCGACATGCCAGGAATATTGTAAAATATTACATCCCAGATGTTAGGTTGCGTTAGGTTAGTATATACAAGGTTATAGACGTATATAATGTCCCCATCGAGGAGCAGGCGACGACACGCCAGGATGTTGTCAAATATTACATCCGAGATGTCAGATTGCCTTAGGTTAGGATATACAACGTTATAGATGTATATAATGTCCCCATCGAGAAGTATTCAACGACACGCCAGGAATGTTGTAAAATATTACACCCGAGATGTTAGGTTCCCTTAGGCTAGGATATATGACGTTATAGATGTATATAATGTCCCCATCCAGAAGTAGGCGACGACACGCCAGGAATGTTGTAAAATATTACATCCCAGATGTTAGGTTGCGTTAGGTTAGAATATACGACGTTATAGACGTATATAATGTACCCATCGAGAAGCAGGCGACGACACGACAGGAATGTTGTAAAATATTACATTCGACATGTTAGGTTGCCTTAGGCTAGGATATATATCGTTATAGACGTATATAACGTTCCCACCGAGACGTAGGGACCGACATGCCAGGAATGTTGTAAAATATTACATCCGAGATGTTAGGTTGCATTAGGTTAGGATATACAACGTTATAGACGTATACAAAGTCCCCATCGAGAAGCAGGCGAGGAATCGGCAGGAATGTTGTAAAATATAACATCCGAGATGTTATGCTGCCATACGTTAGGATATGTAACGTTATAGACGTATATAATGCTCCCACCGAAAAGTAGCAGCCGAAGCGCCAGGAATGTTGTAAAATATTACATCCGAGATGTTAGGTTGCCGTAGGTTAGGATATAGATCGTTATAGACGTATATAATGTTCCCACCGAGACGTAGGGACCGACATGCCAGGAATGTTGTAAAATATTACATCCGAGATGCTAGGTTGCTTTAGATTATGATTTATATCGTTATAGACGTATATAATGTTCCCACCGAGACGTGGGGACCGACATGCCAGGGATCTTGCAAAATATTACATCCCAGATGTTAGGTTGCTTTAGGTTAGGATATTCAACGTTATAGACGTACATAAAGTCCCCATCGAGAAGCAGGCGACGACACGCCAGGAATGTTGTAATATATAACATCCGAGATATTATGTTGCCATACGTTAGGATATGTAACGTTATAGACGTATATAATGTTCCCACCGAAAAGTAGCAGCCGAAGCGCCAGGAATGTTGTAAAATATTACATCCGAGATGTTAGGTTGCCTTAGGTTAGGATATACAACGTTATAGACGTATAGAATGTCCCCATCGAGAAGCAGGCGACGACACGACAGGAATGTTGTAAAATATTACATTCCTTCATGTTAGGTTGCCTTAGGCTAGGATATATATCGTTATAGACGTATACAATGTTCCCACCGAGAAGTAGGGCCCGACATACCGGGAATGTTGTAAAAAATTACATCCGAGATGTAAGGTACCCTTAGGTTAGGATATATATCGTTATAGACGTATATAACGTTCCCACCGAGACGTAGGGACCGACATGCCAGGAATGGTTTAAAATATTACATCCCAGATGTTAGGTTGCGTTACGTTAGGATATACAACGTTATAGACGTATATAATGTACCCACGGTGACGTAGGGTCCGACATGCCAGGAATATTGTAAAATATTACATCCCAGATGTTAGGTTGCGTTAGGTTAGTATATACAAGGTTATAGACGTATATAATGTCCCCATCGAGAAGCAGGCGACGACACGCCAGAATGTTGTAAAATATTACATCCGAGATGTCAGGTTGCCTTAGGTTAGGATATACAACGTTATAGATGTATATAATGTCCCCATCGAGAAGTAGGCAACGACACGCCAGGAATGTTGTAAAATATTACACCCGAGATGTCAGGTTCCCTTAGGTTAGGATATATGACGTTATAGATGTATATAATGTCCCCATCCAGAAGTAGGCGACGACACGCCAGGAATGTTGTAAGATATAACATCCCAGATGTTAGGTTCCGTTAGGCTAGTATATACAAGGTTATAGACGTATATTATGTCCCCATGGAGAAGCAGGCGACGACACGCCAAAATGTTGTAAAATATTACATCCGATATGTTAGGATGCCTTAGGTTAGGATATACAACGTTATAGATGTATATAATGTCCCCATCGAGAAGTAGGCGACGACACGCCAGGAATGTTGTAAAATATTACATTCTACAAGTTGGGTTGCCTTAGGCTAGGATATATAACGTTATAGACGTATATAATGTTCCCACCGAGAAATAGGGACTGACGCGTTAGGAATGTTATAAAATATTACACCCGAGATGTTAGGTTCCCTTAGGTTAGGATATACAACGTTATAGACGTATAGAATGTCCCCATCGAGAAGCAGGCGACGACACGACAGGAATGTTGTAAAATATTACATTCCTTCATGTTAGGTTGCCTTAGGCTAGGATATATATCGTTATAGACGTATACAATGTTCCCACCGAGAAGTAGGGCCCGACATACCGGGAATGTTGTAAAAAATTACATCCGAGATGTAAGGTACCCTTAGGTTAGGATATATATCGTTATAGACGTATATAACGTTCCCACCGAGACGTAGGGACCGACATGCCAGGAATGTTTTAAAATATTACATCCCAGATGTTAGGTTGCGTTACGTTAGGATATACAACGTTATAGACGTATATAATGTACCCACGGTGACGTAGGGTCCGACATGCCAGGAATATTGTAAAATATTACATCCCAGATGTTAGGTTGCGTTAGGTTAGTATATACATGGTTATAGACGTATATAATGTCCCCATCGAGAAGCAGGCGACGACACGCCAGAATGTTGTAAAATATTACATCCGAGATGTCAGGTTGCCTTAGGTTAGGATATACAACGTTATAGATGTATATAATGTCCCCATCGAGAAGTAGGCGACGACACGCCAGGAATGTTGTAAAATATAACATCCCAGATGTTAGGTTCCGTTAGGTTAGTATATACAAGGTTATAGACGTATATTATGTCCCCATGGAGAAGCAGGCGACGACACGCCAGAATGTTGTAAAATATTACATCCGATATGTTAGGTTGCCTTAGGTTAGGATATACAACGTTATAGATGTATATAATGTCCGCATCGAGAAGTAGGCGACGACACGCCAGGAATGTTGTAAAATATTACATTCTACAAGTTGGGTTGCCTTAGGCTAGGATATATAACGTTATAGACGTATATAATGTTCCCACCGAGGAATAGGGACTGACGCGTCAGGAATGTTCTAAAATATTACACCCGAGATGTTAGGTTCCCTTAGGTTAGGATATACAACGTTATAGACGTATAGAATGTCCCCATCGAGAAGCAGGCGACGACACGACAGGAATGTTGTAAAATATTACACCCGAGATGTTAGGTTCCCTTAGGTTAGGATATATGACGCTATAGATGTATATAATGTCCCCATCCAGAAGTAGGCGACGACACGCCAGGAATGTTGTAAAATATTACATTCGATATGTTAGGTTGCCTTAGGCTAGCGTATATAACGTTATAGACGTATATAATGTTCCCACCGAGAAATAGGGGCCGACACGTCAGGAATGATGTAAAATATTAGATTCGACATGTTAGGTCGCCTTAGGCTAGGATATATATCGCTATAGACGTATATGATGTTCCCACCGAGAAGTGCGGGTTAACGCGCCAGGAATGTTGTCAAATATTACATCCGAGATGGTAGGTTGCCTTAGGTTAGGATATATATCGTTATAGACGTATATAATGTTCCCACCGAGACGTAGGGACCGACATGCCAGGAATGTTTTAAAATATTACATCCCAGACGTTAGGTTACGTTAGGTTAGGATATACAACGTTACAGACGTATATAATGTACCCACGGAGACGTAGGGACCGACATGCCAGGAATGTTGTAAAATATTACATCCCAGATGTTAGGTTGCGTTAGGTTAGTATATACAACGTTATAGACGTATATAATGTCCCCATCGAGAAGTAGGCGACGACACGCCAGGAATGTTGTAAAATATTACATCCCAGATGTTAGGTTGCGTTAGGTTCGTATATACAAGGTTATAGACGTATATAATGTCCCCATGGAGAAGCAGGCGACGACACGCCAGAATGTTGTAAAATATTATACCCGAGATGTAAGGTTCCCTTAGGTTAGGATATATATCGTTATAGACGTATATAACGTTCCCACCGAGACGTAGGGACCGAAATGCCAGGAATGTTGTAAAATATTACATCCCAGATGTTAGGTTGCATTAGGTTAGGATATACAACGTTATAGACGTATATAATGTCCCCATCGAGAAGCAGGCGGCGACACGACAGGAATGTTGTAAAATATTACATTCGACATGTTAGGTTGCCTTATGCTAGGATATATATCGTTATAGACGTATACAATGTTCCCACCGAGAAGTAGGGACCGACATGACAGGAATGTTGTAAAATATTACATCCGAGATGTTAGGTTGCCTTAGGTTAGGATATACAACGTTATAGATGTGTATAATGTTCCCTAAGAGAAGTAGGCGACGACACGCCAGGAATGTTGTAAAATATTACATTCTACAAGTGAGGTTGCCTTAGGCTAGGATATATAATGCTATAGACGTATATAATGTTCCCACCGAGAAATAGGGACTGACGCGTCAGAAATGTTCTAAAATATTACACCCGAGATGTTAGGTTCCCTTAGGTTAGGATATACAACGTTATAGACGTATAGAATGTCCCCATCGAGAAGCAGGCGACGACACGACAGGAATGTTGTAAAATATTACACCCGAGATGTTAGGTTCCCTTAGGTTACGATATATGACGTTATAGATGTATATAATGTCCCCATCCAGAAGTAGGCGACGACACGCCAGGAATGTTGTAAAATATTACATCCCAGATGTTAGGTTGCGTTAGGTTAGTATATACAAGGTTATAGACGTATATAATGTCCCCATGGAGAAGCAGGCGACGACACGCCAGAATGTTGTAAAATATTACATCCGATATGTTAGGTTGCCTTAGGTTAGGATATACAACGTTATAGATATATATAATGTCCCCATCGAGAAGTAGGCGACGACACGCCAGGAATGTTCTAAAATATTACACCCGAGATTTTAGGTTCCCTTAGGTTAGGATATACAACGTTATAGACGTATAGAATGTCCCCATCGAGGAGCAGGCGACGACACGACAGGAATGTTGTAAAATATTACATTCGACATGTTAGGTTGCCTTAGGCTAGGATATATGGCGTTATAGATGTATATAATGTCCCCATCCAGAAGTAGGCGACGACACGCCAGGAATGTTGTAAAATATTACATCCCAGATGTTAGGTTGCGTTAGGTTAGTATATACAAGGTTATAGACGTATATAATGTCCCCATGGAGAAGCAGGCGACGACACGCCAGAATGTTGTAAAATATTACATCCGAGATGTTAGGTTCCCTTAGGTTAGGATATACAACTCTATAGATGTATATAATGTCCCCATCGAGAAGTAGGCGACGACACGCCAGAATGTTGTAAAATATTACGTCCGAGATGTTAGGTTCCCTTAGGTTAGGATATACAACGTTATAGATGTATATAATGTCCCCATCGAGAAGTAGGCGACGACACGCCAGGAATGTTGTAAAATATTACACCCGAGATGTTAGGTTCCCTTAGGTTAGGATATATGACGTTATAGATGTATATAATGTCCCCATCCAGAAGTAGGCGACGACACGCCAGGAATGTTGTAAAATATTACATTCGATATGTTAGGTTGCCTTAGGCTAGCGTATATAACGTTATAGACGTATATAATGTTCCCACCGAGAAATAGGGGCCGACACGTCAGGAATGATGTAAAATATTAGATTCGACATGTTAGGTCGCCTTAGGCTAGGATATATATCGCTATAGACGTATATGATGTTCCCACCGAGAAGTGCGGGTTAACGCGCCAGGAATGTTGTCAAATATTACATCCGAGATGGTAGGTTGCCTTAGGTTAGGATATATATCGTTATAGACGTATATAATGTTCCCACCGAGACGTAGGGACCGACATGCCAGGAATGTTTTAAAATATTACATCCCAGACGTTAGGTTACGTTAGGTTAGGATATACAACGTTACAGACGTATATAATGTCCCCATCGAGAAGCAGGCGGCGACACGCCAGAATGTTGTAAAATATTACATCCGAGATGTTAGGTTGCCTTAGGTTAGGATATACAACGTTATAGATGTATATAATGTCCCCATCGAGAAGTAGGCAACGACACGCCAGGAATGTTGTAAAATATTACACCCGAGATGTTAGGTTCCCTTAGGTTAGGATATATGACGTTATAGATGTATATAATGTCCCCATCCAGAAGTAGGCGACGACACGCCAGGACTGTTGTGAAATATTACATCCCTGATGTTAGGTTGCGATAGGTTAGAATATACAACGTTATAGACGTATATAATGTCCCCATCGAGAAGCAGGCGACGACACGACAGGAATGTAGTAAAATATTACATTCGACATGTTAGGTTGCCTTAGGCTAGGATATATATCGTTATAGACGTACACAATGTTCCCACCGAGAAGTAGGGACCGACATGCCAGGAATGTTGTAAAATACTACATCCGAGATGTTAGGTTGCCTTAGGTTAGGATATACAACGTTATAGATGTATATATTGTCCCCATCGAGAAGTAGGCGACGACACGACAGGAATGTTGTAAAATATTACACCCGAGATGTTAGGTTCCCTTAGGTTAGGATATATGACGTTATAGATGTATATAATGTCCCCATCCAGAAGTAGGCAACGACATGCCAGGAATGTTGTAAAATATTACATCCCAGATGTTAGGTTGCGTTAGGTTAGTATATACAAGGTTATAGACGTATATAATGTCCCCATGGAGAAGCAGGCGACGACACGCCAGAATGTTGTAAAATATTACATCCGAGATGTTAGGTTCCCTTAGGTTAGGATATACAACGTTATAGATGTATATAATGTCCCCATCGAGAAGTAGGCGACGACACGCCAGAATGTTGTAAAATATTACGTCCGAGATGTTAGGTTCCCTTAGGTTAGGATATACAACGTTATAGATGTATATAATGTCCCCATCGAGAAGTAGGCGACGACACGCCAGGAATGTTGTAAAATATTACACCCGAGATGTTAGGTTCCCTTAGGCTAGGATATATGACGTTATAGATGTATATAATGTCCCCATCCGGAAGTAGGCGACGACACGCCAGGAATGTTGTAAAATATTACATCCCAGATGTTAGGTTGCGTTAGGTTAGAATATACAACGTTATAGACGTATATAATGTACCCATCGAGAAGCAGGCGACGACACGACAGGAATGTTGTAAAATATTACATTCTACAAGTTGGGTTGCCTTAGGCTAGGATATATGACGTTATAGATGTATATAATGTCCCCATCCAGAAGTAGGCGACGACACGCCAGGAATGTTGTAAAATATTACATCCCAGATGTTAGGTTGCGTTAGGTTCGTATATACAAGGTTATAGACGTATATAATGTCCCCATGGAGAAGCAGGCGACGACACGCCAGAATGTTGTAAAATATTACACCCGAGATGTAAGGTTCCCTTAGGTTAGGATATATATCGTTATAGACGTATATAACGTTCCCACCGAGACGTAGGGACCGAAATGCCAGGAATGTTGTAAAATATTACATCCCAGATGTTAGGTTGCATTAGGTTAGGATATACAACGTTATAGACGTATATAAAGTCCCCATCGAGAAGCAGGCGAGGACTCGGCAGGAATGTTGTAAAATATAACATCCGAGATGTTATGTTGCCATACGTTAGGATATGTAACGTTATAGACGTATATAATGTTCCCACCGAAAAGTAGCAGCCGAAGCGCCAGGAATGTTGTAAAATATTACATCCGAGATGTTACGTTGCCTTAGGTCAGGATATATATCGTTATAGACGTATATAATGTTCCCACCGAGACGTAGGGACCGACATGCCAGGAATGTTGTAAAATATTACATCCGAGATGCTAGGTTGCTTTAGGTTATGATTTATATCGTTATAGACGTATATAAAGTTCCCACCGAGACGTGGGGACCGACATGCCAGGGATCTTGTAAAATATTACATCCCAGATGTTAGGTTGCTTTAGGTTAGGACATTCAACGTTATAGACGTATTTAATGTCCCCATCTAGAAGCGGGCGACGACCCACCAGGAATGTTCTAAAATATTATGTCCGAGATGTTATGTTGCCTTACGACAGGATATATAACGTTATAGACGTACATGATGTTCCCACCGAGAAGTACGCGCTAACACGCCAGGAATGTTGTCAAATATTACATCCGAGATGTCAGGTTGCCTTAGGCTAGTATATATAACGTTGTAGGCGAGTATAATGTTACCACCGTGCACTACGGGCCGACACGTCAGGAATGTTGTAAAATATTACATTCGACATGTTAGGTTGCCTTAGGCTAGCATATATAACGTTATAGACGTATATAATGTTCCCACCGAGAAATAGGGGCCGACACGTCGGGAATGATGTAAAATATTACATTCGACATGTTAGGTCGCCTTAGGCTAGGATATATATCGCTATAGACGTATATGATGTTCCCACCGAGAAGTGCGGGTTAACACGCCAGGAATGTTGTCAAATATTACATCCGAGATGTTAGGTTGCCTTAGGTTAGGATATATATCGTTATAGACGTATATAATGTTCCCACCGAGACGTAGCGACCGACATGCCAGGAATGTTGTAAAATATTACATCCGAGATGTTAGGTTGCATTAGGTTAGGAAATACAACGTTATAGATGTATATAATGTCCCCATCGAGAAGTAGGCGACGACACGCCAGGAATGTTATAAAATATTACATTCTACAAGTTGGGTTGCCTTAGGCTAGGATATATAACGTTATAGACGTATATAATGTTCCCACCGAGAAATAGGGACTGACGCGTCAGGAATGTTATAAAATATTACACCCGAGATGTTAGGTTCCCTTAGGTTAGGATATACAACGTTATAGACGTATAGAATGTCCCCATCGAGAAGCAGGCGACGACACGACAGGAATGTTGTAAAATATTACATTCCTTCATGTTAGGTTGCCTTAGGCTAGGATATATATCGTTATAGACGTATACAATGTTCCCACCGAGAAGTAGGGCCCGACATGCCAGGAATGTTGTAAAATATTACATCCGAGATGTAAGGTTCCCTTAGGTTAGGATATATATATCGTTATAGACGTATATAACGTTCCCACCGAGACGTAGGGACCGACATGCCAGGAATGTTGTAAAATATTACATCCCAGATGTTAGGTTGCATTAGGTTAGGATATACAACGTTATAGACGTATACAAAGTCCCCATCGAGAAGCAGGCGAGGAATCGGCAGGAATGTTGTAAAATATAACATCCGAGATGTTATGTTGCCATACGTTAGGATATGTAACGTTATAGACGTATATAATGTTCCCACCGAAAAGTAGCAGCTGAAGCGCCAGGAATGTTGTAAAATATTACATCCGAGATGTTAGGTTGCCTTAGGTTAGGATATATATCGTTATAGACGTATATAATGTTCCCACCGAGACGTAGCGACCGACATGCCAGGAATGTTGTAAAATATTACATCCGAGATGTTAGGTTGCATTAGGTTAGGAAATACAACGTTATAGATGTATATAATGTCCCCATCGAGAAGTAGGCGACGACACGCCAGGAATGTTGTAAAATATTACATTCTACAAGTTGGGTTGCCTTAGGCTAGGATATATAACGTTATAGACGTATATAATGTTCCCACCGAGAAATAGGGACTGACGCGTCAGGAATGTTATAAAATATTACACCCGAGATGTTAGGTTCCCTTAGGTTAGGATATACAACATTATAGACGTATAGAATGTCCCCATCGAGAAGCAGGCGACGACACGACAGGAATGTTGTAAAATATTACATTCCTTCATGTTAGGTTGCCTTAGGCTAGGATATATATCGTTATAGACGTATACAATGTTCCCACCGAGAAGTAGGGACCGACATACCAGGAATGTTGTAAAAAATTACATCCGAGATGTAAGGTACCCTTAGGTTAGGCTATATATCGTTATAGACGTATATAACGTTCCCACCGAGACGTAGGGACCGACATGCCAGGAATGTTTTAAAATATTACATCCCAGATGTTAGGTTGCGTTAGGTTAGGATATACAACGCTATAGACGTATATAATGTACCACGGTGACGTAGGGACCGACATGCCAGGAATATTGTAAAATATTACATCCCAGATGTTAGGTTGCGTTAGGTTAGTATATACAAGGTTATAGACGTATATAATGTCCCCATCCAGAAGTAGGCGACGACACGCCAGGACTGTTGTAAAATATTACATCCCTGATGTTAGGTTGCGATAGGTTAGAATATACAACGTTATAGACGTATATAATGTCCCCATCGAGAAGCAGGCGACGACACGACAGGAATGTTGTAAAATATTACATTCTACAAGTTAGGTTGCCATAGGCTAGGATATATAACGTTATAGACGTATATAATGTTCCCACCGAGAAATAGGGACTGACGCGTCAGGAATGTTCTAAAATATTACACCCGAGATGTTAGGTTCCCTTAGGTTAGGATATGCAACGTTATAGACGTATAGAATGGCCCCATCGAGAAGCAGGCGACGACACGACAGGAATGTTGTAAAATATTACACCCGAGATGTTAGGTTCCCTTAGGTTAGGATATATGACGTTATAGATGTATATAATGTCCCCATCCAGAAGTAGGCGACGACACGCCAGGAATGTTGTAAAATATTACATCCCAGATGTTAGGTTGCGTTAGGTTAGTATATACAAGGTTATAGACGTATATAATGTCCCCATGGAGAAGCAGGCGACGACACGCCAGAATGTTGTAAAATATTACATTCGACATGTTAGGTTGCCTTAGGCTAGGATATATATCGTTATAGACGTATACATTGTTTCCACCGAGAAGTAGGGACCGACATGCCAGGAATGTTGTAAAATATTACATCCGAAATGTTAGGTTGCTTTAGGTTATGATATATATCGTTATAGACGTATATAATGTTCCCACCGAGACGTGGTGACCGACATGCCAGGGATCTTGTAAAATATTACATCCCAGATGTTAGGTTGCTTTAGGTTAGGATATTCAACGTTATAGACGTATATAATGTCCCCATCGAGAAGCGGGCGACGACCCACCAGGAATGTTGTAAAATATTACATCCGACATGTTATGTTGCCTTACGACAGGATATATAACGTTACAGACGTGTATGATGTTCCCACCGAGAAGTACGCGCTCACACGCCAGAAATGTGGTCAAATATTACATCCGAGATGTCAGGTTGCCTTAGGCTAGTATATATAACGTTGTAGGCGTATATAATGTTACCACCGTGAACTGCGGGCCGACACGTCAGGAATGATGTAAAATATTACATTCGACATGTTAGGTTGCCTTATACTAGGATATATATCGTTATAGACGTATACAATGTTCCCACCGAGAAGTAGGGACCGACATGACAGGAATGTTGTAAAATATTACATCCGAGATGTTAGGTCGCCTTAGGTTAGGATATACAACGTTATAGATGTGTATAATGTTCCCATAGAGAAGTAGGTGACGACACGCCAGGAATGTTGTAAAATATTACATTCTACATGTTGGGTTGCCTTAGGCTAGGATATATATCGTTATAGATGTATATAATGTTCCCATAGAGAAGTAGGCGACGACACGAAAGGAATGTTGTAAAATATTACATTCTACAAGTTAGGTTGCCTTAGGCTAGGATATATATCGTTATAGACGTATATAATGTTCCCACCGAGACGTGGGGACCGACATGCCAGGGATCTTGTAAAATATTACATCCCAGATGTTAGGTTGCTTTAGGTTAGGATATTCAACGTTATAGACGTATATAATGTCCCCATCGAGAATCGGGCGACGACCCACCAGGAATGTTGTAAAATATTACATCCCAGATGTTATGTTGCCTTACGACGGGATATATAACGTTACAGACGTATATGATGTTCCCACCGAGAAGTACGCGCTCACACGCCAGAAATGTTGTCAAATATTACATCCGAGATGTCAGGTTGCCTTAGGCTAGTATATATAACGTTGTAGGCGTATATAATTTTACCACCGTGAACTACGGGCCGACACGTCAGGAATGATGTAAAATATTACATTCGACATGTTAGGTCGCCTTAGGCTAGGATATATATCGCTATAGACGTATATGATATTCCCACCGAGAAGTGCGGGTTAACATGCCAGGAACCTTGTGAAATATTACATCCGAGAAGTGAGGTTGCCTTAGGCTAGGATATATAACGTTATAGACGTATACAATATTCCCACCGAGAAATAGCGGCCGACGCGTCAGGAATGTTGTAAAATATTACACCCGAGATGTTAGGTTCCCTTAGGTTAGGATATATGACGTTATAGATGTATATAATGTCCCCATCCAGAAGTAGGCGACGACACGCCAGGAATGTTGTAAAATATTACATTCGACATGTTGGGTTGCCTTAGGCTAGGATATATATCGTTATAGACGTATATAATGTTCCCACCGAGACGTAGGGACCGACATGCCAGGAATGTTGTAAAATATTACATCCCAGATGTTAGGTTGGGTTAGGTTAGTATATACAAGGTTATAGACGTATATAATGTCCCCATGGAGAAGCAGGCGACGACACGCCAGAATGTTGTAAAATATTACATCCGATATGTTAGGTTGCCTTAGGTTAGGATATACAACGTTATAGATATATATAATGTCCCCATCGAGAAGTAGGCGACGACACGCCAGGAATGTTCTAAAATATTACACCCGAGATTTTAGGTTCCCTTAGGTTAGGATATACAACGTTATAGACGTATAGAATGTCCCCATCGAGGAGCAGGCGACGACACGACAGGAATGTTGTAAAATATTACATTCGACATGTTAGGTTGCCTTAGGCTAGGATATATGGCGTTATAGATGTATATAATGTCCCCATCCAGAAGTAGGCGACGACACGCCAGGAATGTTGTAAAATATTACATCCCAGATGTTAGGTTGCGTTAGGTTAGTATATACAAGGTTATAGACGTATATAATGTCCCCATGGAGAAGCAGGCGACGACACGCCAGAATGTTGTAAAATATTACATCCGAGATGTTAGGTTCCCTTAGGTTAGGATATACAACTCTATAGATGTATATAATGTCCCCATCGAGAAGTAGGCGACGACACGCCAGAATGTTGTAAAATATTACGTCCGAGATGTTAGGTTCCCTTAGGTTAGGATATACAACGTTATAGATGTATATAATGTCCCCATCGAGAAGTAGGCGACGACACGCCAGGAATGTTGTAAAATATTACACCCGAGATGTTAGGTTCCCTTAGGTTAGGATATATGACGTTATAGATGTATATAATGTCCCCATCCAGAAGTAGGCGACGACACGCCAGGAATGTTGTAAAATATTACATTCGATATGTTAGGTTGCCTTAGGCTAGCGTATATAACGTTATAGACGTATATAATGTTCCCACCGAGAAATAGGGGCCGACACGTCAGGAATGATGTAAAATATTAGATTCGACATGTTAGGTCGCCTTAGGCTAGGATATATATCGCTATAGACGTATATGATGTTCCCACCGAGAAGTGCGGGTTAACGCGCCAGGAATGTTGTCAAATATTACATCCGAGATGGTAGGTTGCCTTAGGTTAGGATATATATCGTTATAGACGTATATAATGTTCCCACCGAGACGTAGGGACCGACATGCCAGGAATGTTTTAAAATATTACATCCCAGACGTTAGGTTACGTTAGGTTAGGATATACAACGTTACAGACGTATATAATGTCCCCATCGAGAAGCAGGCGGCGACACGCCAGAATGTTGTAAAATATTACATCCGAGATGTTAGGTTGCCTTAGGTTAGGATATACAACGTTATAGATGTATATAATGTCCCCATCGAGAAGTAGGCAACGACACGCCAGGAATGTTGTAAAATATTACACCCGAGATGTTAGGTTCCCTTAGGTTAGGATATATGACGTTATAGATGTATATAATGTCCCCATCCAGAAGTAGGCGACGACACGCCAGGACTGTTGTGAAATATTACATCCCTGATGTTAGGTTGCGATAGGTTAGAATATACAACGTTATAGACGTATATAATGTCCCCATCGAGAAGCAGGCGACGACACGACAGGAATGTAGTAAAATATTACATTCGACATGTTAGGTTGCCTTAGGCTAGGATATATATCGTTATAGACGTACACAATGTTCCCACCGAGAAGTAGGGACCGACATGCCAGGAATGTTGTAAAATACTACATCCGAGATGTTAGGTTGCCTTAGGTTAGGATATACAACGTTATAGATGTATATATTGTCCCCATCGAGAAGTAGGCGACGACACGACAGGAATGTTGTAAAATATTACACCCGAGATGTTAGGTTCCCTTAGGTTAGGATATATGACGTTATAGATGTATATAATGTCCCCATCCAGAAGTAGGCAACGACATGCCAGGAATGTTGTAAAATATTACATCCCAGATGTTAGGTTGCGTTAGGTTAGTATATACAAGGTTATAGACGTATATAATGTCCCCATGGAGAAGCAGGCGACGACACGCCAGAATGTTGTAAAATATTACATCCGAGATGTTAGGTTCCCTTAGGTTAGGATATACAACGTTATAGATGTATATAATGTCCCCATCGAGAAGTAGGCGACGACACGCCAGAATGTTGTAAAATATTACGTCCGAGATGTTAGGTTCCCTTAGGTTAGGATATACAACGTTATAGATGTATATAATGTCCCCATCGAGAAGTAGGCGACGACACGCCAGGAATGTTGTAAAATATTACACCCGAGATGTTAGGTTCCCTTAGGCTAGGATATATGACGTTATAGATGTATATAATGTCCCCATCCGGAAGTAGGCGACGACACGCCAGGAATGTTGTAAAATATTACATCCCAGATGTTAGGTTGCGTTAGGTTAGAATATACAACGTTATAGACGTATATAATGTACCCATCGAGAAGCAGGCGACGACACGACAGGAATGTTGTAAAATATTACATTCTACAAGTTGGGTTGCCTTAGGCTAGGATATATGACGTTATAGATGTATATAATGTCCCCATCCAGAAGTAGGCGACGACACGCCAGGAATGTTGTAAAATATTACATCCCAGATGTTAGGTTGCGTTAGGTTCGTATATACAAGGTTATAGACGTATATAATGTCCCCATGGAGAAGCAGGCGACGACACGCCAGAATGTTGTAAAATATTACACCCGAGATGTAAGGTTCCCTTAGGTTAGGATATATATCGTTATAGACGTATATAACGTTCCCACCGAGACGTAGGGACCGAAATGCCAGGAATGTTGTAAAATATTACATCCCAGATGTTAGGTTGCATTAGGTTAGGATATACAACGTTATAGACGTATATAAAGTCCCCATCGAGAAGCAGGCGAGGACTCGGCAGGAATGTTGTAAAATATAACATCCGAGATGTTATGTTGCCATACGTTAGGATATGTAACGTTATAGACGTATATAATGTTCCCACCGAAAAGTAGCAGCCGAAGCGCCAGGAATGTTGTAAAATATTACATCCGAGATGTTACGTTGCCTTAGGTCAGGATATATATCGTTATAGACGTATATAATGTTCCCACCGAGACGTAGGGACCGACATGCCAGGAATGTTGTAAAATATTACATCCGAGATGCTAGGTTGCTTTAGGTTATGATTTATATCGTTATAGACGTATATAAAGTTCCCACCGAGACGTGGGGACCGACATGCCAGGGATCTTGTAAAATATTACATCCCAGATGTTAGGTTGCTTTAGGTTAGGACATTCAACGTTATAGACGTATTTAATGTCCCCATCTAGAAGCGGGCGACGACCCACCAGGAATGTTCTAAAATATTATGTCCGAGATGTTATGTTGCCTTACGACAGGATATATAACGTTATAGACGTACATGATGTTCCCACCGAGAAGTACGCGCTAACACGCCAGGAATGTTGTCAAATATTACATCCGAGATGTCAGGTTGCCTTAGGCTAGTATATATAACGTTGTAGGCGTGTATAATGTTACCACCGTGCACTACGGGCCGACACGTCAGGAATGTTGTAAAATATTACATTCGACATGTTAGGTTGCCTTAGGCTAGCATATATAACGTTATAGACGTATATAATGTTCCCACCGAGAAATAGGGGCCGACACGTCGGGAATGATGTAAAATATTACATTCGACATGTTAGGTCGCCTTAGGCTAGGATATATATCGCTATAGACGTATATGATGTTCCCACCGAGAAGTGCGGGTTAACACGCCAGGAATGTTGTCAAATATTACATCCGAGATGTTAGGTTGCCTTAGGTTAGGATATATATCGTTATAGACGTATATAATGTTCCCACCGAGACGTAGCGACCGACATGCCAGGAATGTTGTAAAATATTACATCCGAGATGTTAGGTTGCATTAGGTTAGGAAATACAACGTTATAGATGTATATAATGTCCCCATCGAGAAGTAGGCGACGACACGCCAGGAATGTTATAAAATATTACATTCTACAAGTTGGGTTGCCTTAGGCTAGGATATATAACGTTATAGACGTATATAATGTTCCCACCGAGAAATAGGGACTGACGCGTCAGGAATGTTATAAAATATTACACCCGAGATGTTAGGTTCCCTTAGGTTAGGATATACAACGTTATAGACGTATAGAATGTCCCCATCGAGAAGCAGGCGACGACACGACAGGAATGTTGTAAAATATTACATTCCTTCATGTTAGGTTGCCTTAGGCTAGGATATATATCGTTATAGACGTATACAATGTTCCCACCGAGAAGTAGGGCCCGACATGCCAGGAATGTTGTAAAATATTACATCCGAGATGTAAGGTTCCCTTAGGTTAGGATATATATATCGTTATAGACGTATATAACGTTCCCACCGAGACGTAGGGACCGACATGCCAGGAATGTTGTAAAATATTACATCCCAGATGTTAGGTTGCATTAGGTTAGGATATACAACGTTATAGACGTATACAAAGTCCCCATCGAGAAGCAGGCGAGGAATCGGCAGGAATGTTGTAAAATATAACATCCGAGATGTTATGTTGCCATACGTTAGGATATGTAACGTTATAGACGTATATAATGTTCCCACCGAAAAGTAGCAGCTGAAGCGCCAGGAATGTTGTAAAATATTACATCCGAGATGTTAGGTTGCCTTAGGTTAGGATATATATCGTTATAGACGTATATAATGTTCCCACCGAGACGTAGCGACCGACATGCCAGGAATGTTGTAAAATATTACATCCGAGATGTTAGGTTGCATTAGGTTAGGAAATACAACGTTATAGATGTATATAATGTCCCCATCGAGAAGTAGGCGACGACACGCCAGGAATGTTGTAAAATATTACATTCTACAAGTTGGGTTGCCTTAGGCTAGGATATATAACGTTATAGACGTATATAATGTTCCCACCGAGAAATAGGGACTGACGCGTCAGGAATGTTATAAAATATTACACCCGAGATGTTAGGTTCCCTTAGGTTAGGATATACAACGTTATAGACGTATAGAATGTCCCCATCGAGAAGCAGGCGACGACACGACAGGAATGTTGTAAAATATTACATTCCTTCATGTTAGGTTGCCTTAGGCTAGGATATATATCGTTATAGACGTATACAATGTTCCCACCGAGAAGTAGGGACCGACATACCAGGAATGTTGTAAAAAATTACATCCGAGATGTAAGGTACCCTTAGGTTAGGCTATATATCGTTATAGACGTATATAACGTTCCCACCGAGACGTAGGGACCGACATGCCAGGAATGTTTTAAAATATTACATCCCAGATGTTAGGTTGCGTTAGGTTAGGATATACAACGCTATAGACGTATATAATGTACCACGGTGACGTAGGGACCGACATGCCAGGAATATTGTAAAATATTACATCCCAGATGTTAGGTTGCGTTAGGTTAGTATATACAAGGTTATAGACGTATATAATGTCCCCATCCAGAAGTAGGCGACGACACGCCAGGACTGTTGTAAAATATTACATCCCTGATGTTAGGTTGCGATAGGTTAGAATATACAACGTTATAGACGTATATAATGTCCCCATCGAGAAGCAGGCGACGACACGACAGGAATGTTGTAAAATATTACATTCTACAAGTTAGGTTGCCATAGGCTAGGATATATAACGTTATAGACGTATATAATGTTCCCACCGAGAAATAGGGACTGACGCGTCAGGAATGTTCTAAAATATTACACCCGAGATGTTAGGTTCCCTTAGGTTAGGATATGCAACGTTATAGACGTATAGAATGGCCCCATCGAGAAGCAGGCGACGACACGCCAGGAATGTTGTAAAATATTACATCCCAGATGTTAGGTTGCGTTAGGTTAGTATATACAAGGTTATAGACGTATATAATGTCCCCATGGAGAAGCAGGCGACGACACGCCAGAATGTTGTAAAATATTACATTCGACATGTTAGGTTGCCTTAGGCTAGGATATATATCGTTATAGACGTATACAATGTTCCCACCGAGAAGTAGGGCCCGACATGCCAGGAATGTTGTAAAATATTACATCCGAGATGTAAGGTTCCCTTAGGTTAGGATATATATCGTTATAGACGTATATAACGTTCCCACCGAGACGTAGGGACCGACATGCCAGGAATGTTGTAAAATATTACATCCGAGATGCTAGGTTGCTTTAGGTTATGATTTATATCGTTATAGACGTATATAATGTTCCCACCGAGACGTGGGGACCGACATGCCAGGGATCTTGTAAAATATTACATCCCAGATGTTAGGTTGCTTTAGGTTAGGATATCCAACGTTATAGACGTACATAAAGTCCCCATCGAGAAGCAGGCGACGACACGCCAGGAATGTTGTAATATATAACATCCGAGATGTTATGTTGCCATACGTTAGGATATGTAACGTTATAGACGTATATAATGTTCCCACCGAAAAGTAGCAGCCGAAGCGCCAGGAATGTTGTAAAATATTACATCCGAGATGTTAGGTTGCCTTAGGTTAGGATATATATCGTTATAGACGTATATAATGTTCCCACCGAGACGTAGGGACCGACATGCCAGGAATGTTGTAAAATATTACATCCCAGATGTTAGGTTGGGTTAGGTTAGTATATACAAGGTTATAGATGTATATAATATCCCCATCGAGAAGTAGGCGACGACACGCCAGGAATGTTGTAAAATATTACACCCGAGATGTTAGGTTCCCTTAGGTTAGGATATATGACGTTATAGATGTATATAATGCCCCATCCAGAAGTAGGCGACGACACGCCAGGAATGTTGTAAAATATATCATCCCAGATGTTAGGTTGCGTTAGGTTAGAATATACAACGTTATAGACGTATATAATGTCCCCATCGAGAAGCAGGCGGCGACACGACAGGAATGTTGTAAAATATTACATTCGACATGTTAGGTTGCCTTATGCTAGGATATATATCGTTATAGACGTATACAATGTTCCCACCGAGAAGTAGGGACCGACATGACAGGAATGTTCTAAAATATTACACCCGAGATGTTAGGTTCCCTTAGGTTAGGATATACAACGTTATAGACGTATAGAATGTCCCCATCGAGAAGCAGGCGATGACACGACAGGAATGTTGTAAAATATTACATCCGAGATGTTAGATTACCCTAGGTTAGGATATATATCGTTATAGACGTATATAATGTTCCCACCGAGACGTAGGGACCGACATGACAGGAATGTTGTAAAATATTACACCCGAGATGTTAGGTTCCCTTAGGTTAGGATATATGACGTTATAGATGTATATAATGTTCCCATAGAGAAGTAGGCGACGACACGCCAGGAATGTTGTAAAATATTACATTCTACAAGTTAGGTTGCCTTAGGCTAGGATATATAACGTTATAGACGTATATAATGTTCCCATCGAGAAGTAGGCGACGACACGCCAGGAATGTTGTAAAATATTACACCCGAGATGTTAGGTTCCCTTAGGTTAGGATATATGACGTTATAGATGTGTATAATGTCCCCATCCAGAAGTAGGCGACGACACGGCAGGAATGTTGTAAAATATTACATCCCAGATGTTAGGTTGCGTTAGGTTAGAATATACAACGTTATAGACGTATATAATGTCCCCATCGAGAAGCAGGCGACGACACGACAGGAATGTTGTAAAATATTACATTCGACATGTTGGGTTGCCTTAGGCTAGGATATATATCGTTATAGACGTATACATTGTTTCCACCGAGAAGTAGGGACCGACATGCCAGGAATGTTGTAAAATATTACATCCGAAATGTTAGGTTGCTTTAGGTTATGATATATATCGTTATAGACGTATATAATGTTCCCACCGAGACGTGGTGACCGACATGCCAGGGATCTTGTAAAATATTACATCCCAGATGTTAGGTTGCTTTAGGTTAGGATATTCAACGTTATAGACGTATATAATGTCCCCATCGAGAAGCGGGCGACGACCCACCAGGAATGTTGTAAAATATTACATCCGACATGTTATGTTGCCTTACGACAGGATATATAACGTTACAGACGTGTATGATGTTCCCACCGAGAAGTACGCGCTCACACGCCAGAAATGTGGTCAAATATTACATCCGAGATGTCAGGTTGCCTTAGGCTAGTATATATAACGTTGTAGGCGTATATAATGTTACCACCGTGAACTGCGGGCCGACACGTCAGGAATGATGTAAAATATTACATTCGACATGTTAGGTCGCCTTAGGCTAGGATATATATCGCTATAGACGTATATGATATTCCCACCGAGAAGTGCGGGTTAACACGCCAGGAACGTTGTGAAATATTACATCCGAGATGTTAGGTTGCCTTAGGCTAGGATATATAACGTTATAGACGTATACAATATTCCCACCGAGAAATAGCGGCCGACGCGTCAGGAATGTTGTAAAATATTACACCCGAGATGTTAGGTTCCCTTAGGTTAGGATATATGACGTTATAGATGTATATAGTGCCCCATCCAGAAGTAGGCGACGACACGCCAGGAATGTTGTAAAATATTACATCCCAGATGTTAGGTTGCGTTAGGTTAGAATATACAACGTTATAGACGTATATAATGTCCCCATCGAGAAGCAGGCGGCGACACGACAGGAATGTTGTATAATATTACATTCGACATGTTAGGTTGCCTTATACTAGGATATATATCGTTATAGACGTATACAATGTTCCCACCGAGAAGTAGGGACCGACATGACAGGAATGTTGTAAAATATTACATCCGAGATGTTAGGTCGCCTTAGGTTAGGATATACAACGTTATAGATGTGTATAATGTTCCCATAGAGAAGTAGGTGACGACACGCCAGGAATGTTGTAAAATATTACATTCTACATGTTGGGTTGCCTTAGGCTAGGATATATATCGTTATAGATGTATATAATGTTCCCATATAGAAGTAGGCGACGACACGAAAGGAATGTTGTAAAATATTACATTCTACAAGTTAGGTTGCCTTAGGCTAGGATATATATCGTTATAGACGTATATAATGTTCCCACCGAGACGTGGGGACCGACATGCCAGGGATCTTGTAAAATATTACATCCCAGATGTTAGGTTGCTTTAGGTTAGGATATTCAACGTTATAGACGTATATAATGTCCCCATCGAGAATCGGGCGACGACCCACCAGGAATGTTGTAAAATATTACATCCCAGATGTTATGTTGCCTTACGACGGGATATATAACGTTACAGACGTATATGATGTTCCCACCGAGAAGTACGCGCTCACACGCCAGAAATGTTGTCAAATATTACATCCGAGATGTCAGGTTGCCTTAGGCTAGTATATATAACGTTGTAGGCGTATATAATTTTACCACCGTGAACTACGGGCCGACACGTCAGGAATGATGTAAAATATTACATTCGACATGTTAGGTCGCCTTAGGCTAGGATATATATCGCTATAGACGTATATGATATTCCCACCGAGAAGTGCGGGTTAACATGCCAGGAACCTTGTGAAATATTACATCCGAGAAGTGAGGTTGCCTTAGGCTAGGATATATAACGTTATAGACGTATACAATATTCCCACCGAGAAATAGCGGCCGACGCGTCAGGAATGTTGTAAAATATTACACCCGAGATGTTAGGTTCCCTTAGGTTAGGATATATGACGTTATAGATGTATATAATGTCCCCATCCAGAAGTAGGCGACGACACGCCAGGAATGTTGTAAAATATTACATTCGACATGTTGGGTTGCCTTAGGCTAGGATATATATCGTTATAGACGTATACATTGTTTCCACCGAGAAGTAGGGACCGCCACGCCAGGAATGTTGTAAAATACTACATCCGAGATGTTAGGTTGCCTTAGGTTAGGATATATAACGTTATAGACTTATATAATGTCCGCACCGAGACGTACGGGACGACACGAACGGGATTCTGTAAAACATTACCGCCGAGGGGCTAGATGGGTTAGGTTAGGTTATATTACGTTATAGACGTATATAATGTTCCTACCGAGAAGTAGGGGCCAACCCGCCAGGTATTTTGGAAAATACTACATCCGAGATGTTAGGTTGCCTTAGGTGAGGATATATAATGTTATAGACGTATATAATGTCCGCACCGTGACGTACGGGGCGACACGAACCGAATTCTGTGAAACATTACCAGCGAGGGACTAGATGGGTTAGGTTAGGTTATATTACGATATAGACTTATATAATGTTCCCACCGAGAAGTAGGTTCAGCCCGCCAGGAATGTTGTAAAATACTACATTCGAGATGTTAGGTTGCCTTAGGTTAGGATATATAACGTTATAGACGTATCTAATGTCCCCAACGAGCAGTATGAGCCAACACGACCGGGATTCTGTAAAACATAATCACCGAAGTGCAAAATGGGTTTAGGTTAGGTTATATTACGATATAGACGTATAATATGTGCCCACCGAGAAGTAGGGGCCGACACGCCTGGAATGTTGTAAAATACTACATTCGAGATGTTAAGTTGCTTTAGGTTAGGATATATAACGTTATAGACTTATATAATGTGCGCACCGAGACTTACGGGACGACACGAACGGGATTCTGTAAAACATTACCGCCGAGGGGCTAGATAGGTTATTTTAGGTTATATTACGTTTTCGACTTATATAATGTTCCCACCGAGAAGTAGGGGCCAACCCGCCAGGTATTTTGGAAAATACTACATCCGAGATGTTAGGTTGCCTTAGGTGAGGATATATAATGTTATAGACGTATATAATGTCCGCACAGTGACTTACGGGGCGACACGAACTGAATTCTGTGAAACATTACCAGCGAGGGTCTAGATGGGTTAGGTTAGGTTATATTACGATATAGACTTATATAATGTTCCCACCGAGAAGTATGTTCAGCTCGCCAGGAATGTTGTAAAATACTACATCCGAGATGTTAGGTTGCCTTAGGTTAGGATATATAACATTATAGACGCATACAATTCTCCCACCGAGACGTATGGGACGACACGAACTGGATTCTGAAAAACATTACCAGCGAGGGGCTAAATGGGTTAGGTTAGGTTATACTACGTTGTAGACCTATATAATGTTCCCACCGAGAAGAAGGGGCCGACCCGCCAGGAATGTTGTAAAATACTACATCCGAGATGTTAGGTTGCCTTAGGTTAGGATATATAACGTCCTAGACGCATATAATGTCCCCACCGAGAAGTACGGGCCGACACGACCGGGATTCTGTAAAACATTATCACCGAAGGGCAAAATGGGTTAGGTCAGGTTATATTGCGATATAGACGTATATAATGTTCCCACCGAGAAGTAGGTTCCGCCCCCCCAGGAGTGTTGTAAAATACTACATCCGAGATGTTAGGTTGCCTTAGGTTAGGATATATATCGTTATAGACGCATACAATGTCCCCACCGAGACGTACGGGACGACACGAACTGGATGCTGTAAAGCATTACCAGCGAGGGGCTAGATGGGTTAGGTTAGGTTATACTACGTTGTAGACCTATATAATGTTCCCACCGAGAAGTAGGGGCCGACCCGCCAGGAATGTTGTAAAATACTACATCCGAGATGTTAGATAGCCTTAGGTTAGGATATATAACGTTATAGACGCATACAATGTCCCCACCGAGACGTACGGGACGACACGAACTGGATTCTGTAAAACATTACCAGCGAGGGGCTAGATGGGTTAGGATAGGTTATATTACGTTATAGACGTATATAATGTTCCTACCGAGAAGTAGGGGCCAACCCGCCAGGTATTTTGGAAAATACTACATCCGAGATGTTAGGTTGCCTTAGGTGAGGATATATAATGTTATAGACGTATATAATGTCCGCACCGTGACTTACGGGGCGACACGAACTGAATTCTGTGAAACATTACCAGCGAGGGTCTAGATGGGTTAGGTTAGGTTATATTACGATATAGACTTATATAATGTTCCCACCGAGAAGTAGGTTCAGCTCGCCAGGAATGTTGTAAAATACTACATCCGAGATGTTAGGTTGTCTTAGGTTAGGATATATAACGTTATAGACGCATACAATGTTCCCACCGAGACGTACGGGACGACACGAACTGGATTCTGAAAAACATTACCAGCGAGGGGCTAAATGGGTTAGGTTAGGTTATACTACGTTGTAGACCTATATAATGTTCCCGCCGAGAAGTAGGGACCGACATGCCAGGAATGTTGTAAAATACTACATCCGAGATGTTAGTTTGCCTTAGGTTAGGATATATATCGTTATAGACGTATAGAATATTCCCACCAAGACGTAGGTCCCGTCATGCCAGGAATGTTGTAAAATATTACATCCCAGATGTTAGGTTGCGTTAGGTTAGGATATACAACGTTATAGACGTATATAATGTCCCCATCGAGAAGCAGGCGACGACACGCCAGAATGTTGTAAAATATTACATCCGAGATGTTAGATTGCGTCAGGTTAGGATATACAACCTTATAGACGTATATAATGTCCCCATCGAGAAGCAGGAGACGACACGCCAGGAATGTTGTAAAATATTACATTCGACATGTTAGGTCGCCTTAGGCTAGGATATATAACGTTATAGATGTATATAATGTCCCCATCGAGAAGCAGGCGACGACACGCCAGGAATGTTGTAAAATATTACATCCGAGATGTTAGGTTGCCTTAGGCTAGGATATATATCGTTATAGACGTATACAATGTTTCCACCGAGAAGTAGGGACCGATATGCCAGGAATGTTGTAAAATATTACATCCGAGATGTTAGGTTGCCTTAGGTTTGGATATATATCGTTATAGACGTATATAATGTTTCCACCGTGAAGTAGGGACCGACATGCCAGGAATCTTGTAAAATATTACATCCCAGATGTTAGGTTGCGTTAGGTTAGGATATACAACATTGTAGACGTATATAATGTCCCCATCGAGAAGCAGGAGGCGACACGCCAGAATGTTGTAAAATATTACATCCGAGATGATAGGTTGCCTTAGGTTAGGATATACAATGTTATAGATGTATATAATGTCCCCATCGAGAAGTAGGCGACGACACGCCAGGAATGTTGTAAAATATTACATTCGACATGCTAGGTTGCCTTAGGCTAGGATATATAACGTTATAGACGTATATAATATTCCCACCGAGAAGTAGGGACCTACATGCCAGGAATGTTGTAAAATATTACATCCGAGATGTTTGGTTGCGGTAGGTTAGGATATACAACGTTATAGACGTATATAATGTCCCCATCGAGAAGCAGGCAACGACACGCCAGGAATGTTGTAAAATATTCCATCCCAGATGTTAGGTTGCCTTGGGTTAGGATATACAATGTCATAGATGTATATAATGTCCCCATCGAGAAGTAGGCGACGACACGCCAGGAATGTTCTAAAATATTACATTCGACATGTTAGGTTGCCTTAGGCTAGGATATATAACGTTATAGACGTATACAATGTTCCCACCGAGAAGTACGGGCCGACACGCCAGGATTGTTGTCAACCATTACATCCGAGGTGTTAGGTTGCCTTAGGTTAGGATATATATCGTTATAGACGTATATACTGTTCCCACCGAGACGTAGGCACCGACATGCAAGGAATGTTGTAAAATATTACATCCCAAATGTTAGGTTGCGTTAGGTTAGGATATACAACGTTATAGACGTATATATTCTCCCCATCGAGAAGCAGGCGACGACACGTCAGAATGTTGTAAAATATTACATCCGAGATGTTAGGTTGCCTTACGTTAGGATATACAATGTTATAGATGTATATAATGTCCCCATCGAGAAGTAGGCGACGACACGCCAGGGATGTTGTAAAATATTACATCCCAGATGTTAGGTTGCCTTAGGCTAGGATATATATCGTTATAGACGTATACAATGTTTCCACCGAGAAGTACGGACCCATATGCGAGGAATGTTGTAAAATATTACATCCGAGATGTTTGGTTAGGTTAGGTTAGGATATATATCGTTATAGACGTATATAATGTTCCCAGCGAGACGTAGGGACTGACATGCCAGGAATGATGTAAAATATTACATCCTAGATGTTAGGTTGCATTAGGTTAGGATATACAACGTTATAGACGTATATAATGTCCCCATCGAGAAGCAGGCGACGACACGCCAGGAATGTTGTAAAATATTATATCCGAGATGTTATGTTGCCTTACGTTAGGATATATAACGTTATAGACGTATATAATGTTCGCACCGACAAGTACGAGCCGACACGCCAGGAATGTTGTAAACTATTACGGTAGAGATTTAAGGTTGCCTTAGGTTATGATATATAACGTAATAGACGTATATAATGTTCCCACCGAGAAATAGGGGCCGACGCGTCAGGAATGTTGTAAAATATTAAACCCGAGATGTTAGGTTGCCTTAGGCTAGGATATATAACGTTATAGACGTATATAATATTCCCACCGAGAAATAGGGGTCGACATGCCAGGAATGTTGTAAAATATTACATCCCAGATGTTAGGTTGCGTTAGGTTAGGATATACAATGTTATAGACGTATATAATGACCCCATCGAAAAGCAGGCGACCACACGCCAGGAATGTTGTAAACTATTACGGTAGAGGTTTAAGGTTGCCTTAGGTTATGATATATAACGTAATAGACGTATATAATGTTTCCACCGAGAAATAGGGGCCGACGCGTCAGGAATGTTGTAAAATATTAAACCCGAGATGTTAGGTTCCCTTAGGTTAGGATATACAACGTTATAGATGTATTTAATGTCCCCATCGAGAAGTAGGCGACGACACGCCAGGAATGTTGTAAAATATTACATCCGAGATGTTTGGTTGCGTTAGGTTAGGATATATATCGTTATGGACGTATATAATGTTCCCAGCGAGACGTAGGGACTGACATGCCAGGAATGATGTAAAATATTACATCCTAGATGTTAGGTTGCATTAGGTTAGGATATACAACGTTATAGACGTATATAATGTCCCCATCGAGAAGTAGGCGACGACACGCCAGGAATGTTGTAAAATATTACATCCCAGATGTTAGGTTGCGTTAGGTTAGAATATACAACGTTATAGATGTATATAATGTCCCCATCGAGAAGTAGACGACGACACGCCAGGAATGTTGTAAAATATTACATTCGACATGTTGGGTTGCCTTAGGCTAGGATATATATCGTTATAGACGTATACATTGTTTCCACCGAGAAGTAGGGACCGCCACGCCAGGAATGTTGTAAAATACTACATCCGAGATGTTAGGTTGCCTTAGGTTAGGATATATAACGTTATAGACTTATATAATGTCCGCACCGAGACGTACGGGACGACACGAACGGGATTCTGTAAAACATTACCGCCGAGGGGCTAGATGGGTTAGGTTAGGTTATATTACGTTATAGACGTATATAATGTTCCTACCGAGAAGTAGGGGCCAACCCGCCAGGTATTTTGGAAAATACTACATCCGAGATGTTAGGTTGCCTTAGGTGAGGATATATAATGTTATAGACGTATATAATGTCCGCACCGTGACGTACGGGGCGACACGAACCGAATTCTGTGAAACATTACCAGCGAGGGACTAGATGGGTTAGGTTAGGTTATATTACGATATAGACTTATATAATGTTCCCACCGAGAAGTAGGTTCAGCCCGCCAGGAATGTTGTAAAATACTACATTCGAGATGTTAGGTTGCCTTAGGTTAGGATATATAACGTTATAGACGTATCTAATGTCCCCAACGAGCAGTATGAGCCAACACGACCGGGATTCTGTAAAACATAATCACCGAAGTGCAAAATGGGTTTAGGTTAGGTTATATTACGATATAGACGTATAATATGTGCCCACCGAGAAGTAGGGGCCGACACGCCTGGAATGTTGTAAAATACTACATTCGAGATGTTAAGTTGCTTTAGGTTAGGATATATAACGTTATAGACTTATATAATGTGCGCACCGAGACTTACGGGACGACACGAACGGGATTCTGTAAAACATTACCGCCGAGGGGCTAGATAGGTTATTTTAGGTTATATTACGTTTTCGACTTATATAATGTTCCCACCGAGAAGTAGGGGCCAACCCGCCAGGTATTTTGGAAAATACTACATCCGAGATGTTAGGTTGCCTTAGGTGAGGATATATAATGTTATAGACGTATATAATGTCCGCACAGTGACTTACGGGGCGACACGAACTGAATTCTGTGAAACATTACCAGCGAGGGTCTAGATGGGTTAGGTTAGGTTATATTACGATATAGACTTATATAATGTTCCCACCGAGAAGTATGTTCAGCTCGCCAGGAATGTTGTAAAATACTACATCCGAGATGTTAGGTTGCCTTAGGTTAGGATATATAACATTATAGACGCATACAATTTTCCCACCGAGACGTATGGGACGACACGAACTGGATTCTGAAAAACATTACCAGCGAGGGGCTAAATGGGTTAGGTTAGGTTATACTACGTTGTAGACCTATATAATGTTCCCACCGAGAAGAAGGGGCCGACCCGCCAGGAATGTTGTAAAATACTACATCCGAGATGTTAGGTTGCCTTAGGTTAGGATATATAACGTCCTAGACGCATATAATGTCCCCACCGAGAAGTACGGGCCGACACGACCGGGATTCTGTAAAACATTATCACCGAAGGGCAAAATGGGTTAGGTCAGGTTATATTGCGATATAGACGTATATAATGTTCCCACCGAGAAGTAGGTTCCGCCCCCCCAGGAGTGTTGTAAAATACTACATCCGAGATGTTAGGTTGCCTTAGGTTAGGATATATATCGTTATAGACGCATACAATGTCCCCACCGAGACGTACGGGACGACACGAACTGGATGCTGTAAAGCATTACCAGCGAGGGGCTAGATGGGTTAGGTTAGGTTATACTACGTTGTAGACCTATATAATGTTCCCACCGAGAAGTAGGGGCCGACCCGCCAGGAATGTTGTAAAATACTACATCCGAGATGTTAGGTTGCCTTAGGTTAGGATATATAACGTTCTAGACGCATATAATGTCCCCACCGAGATGTACGGGCCGACACGACCGGGATTCTGTAAAACATTACCAGCGAGGGGCTAGATGGGTTAGGTTAGGTTATATTACGTTATAGACGTATATAATGTTCCCACCGAGAAGTAGGGGCCGACCCGCCAGGTATTTTGGAAACTACTATATCCGAGATGTTAGGTTGCCTTAGGTGAGGATATATAATGTTATAGACGTATATAATGTCCGCACCGTGACTTACGGGGCGACACGAACTGAATTCTGTGAAACATTACCAGCGAGGGTATAGATGGGTTAGGTTAGGTTATATTGCGATATAGACTTATATAATGTCCCTACCGAGAAGTGGGGCCGACCCGCCAGGAATGTTGTGAAATACTACATTCGAGATGTTAGGTTGCCCTCGGGTGGGATTTACAATGTTATAGACGTATATAATGTCCCCACCGAGAAGTATGAACCAACCCGAACGGGATTCTGTAAAACATTACCGCCGAGGGGCTAGATGGGTTAGATTAGGTTATATTACGTTATGGACGTATATAATGTTCCCACCGAGAAGTAGGGGCCGACCCGCCAGGAATGTTGTAAAATACTACATCCGAGATGTTAGATAGCCTTAGGTTAGGATATATAACGTTATAGACGCATACAATGTCCCCACCGAGACGTACGGGACGACACGAACTGGATTCTGTAAAACATTACCAGCGAGGGGCTAGATGGGTTAGGATAGGTTATATTACGTTATAGACGTATATAATGTTCCTACCGAGAAGTAGGGGCCAACCCGCCAGGTATTTTGGAAAATACTACATCCGAGATGTTAGGTTGCCTTAGGTGAGGATATATAATGTTATAGACGTATATAATGTCCGCACCGTGACTTACGGGGCGACACGAACTGAATTCTGTGAAACATTACCAGCGAGGGTCTAGATGGGTTAGGTTAGGTTATATTACGATATAGACTTATATAATGTTCCCACCGAGAAGTAGGTTCAGCTCGCCAGGAATGTTGTAAAATACTACATCCGAGATGTTAGGTTGTCTTAGGTTAGGATATATAACGTTATAGACGCATACAATGTTCCCACCGAGACGTACGGGACGACACGAACTGGATTCTGAAAAACATTACCAGCGAGGGGCTAAATGGGTTAGGTTAGGTTATACTACGTTGTAGACCTATATAATGTTCCCGCCGAGAAGTAGGGACCGACATGCCAGGAATGTTGTAAAATACTACATCCGAGATGTTAGTTTGCCTTAGGTTAGGATATATATCGTTATAGACGTATAGAATATTCCCACCAAGACGTAGGTCCCGTCATGCCAGGAATGTTGTAAAATATTACATCCCAGATGTTAGGTTGCGTTAGGTTAGGATATACAACGTTATAGACGTATATAATGTCCCCATCGAGAAGCAGGCGACGACACGCCAGAATGTTGTAAAATATTACATCCGAGATGTTAGATTGCGTCAGGTTAGGATATACAACCTTATAGACGTATATAATGTCCCCATCGAGAAGCAGGAGACGACACGCCAGGAATGTTGTAAAATATTACATTCGACATGTTAGGTCGCCTTAGGCTAGGATATATAACGTTATAGATGTATATAATGTCCCCATCGAGAAGCAGGCGACGACACGCCAGGAATGTTGTAAAATATTACATCCGAGATGTTAGGTTGCCTTAGGCTAGGATATATATCGTTATAGACGTATACAATGTTTCCACCGAGAAGTAGGGACCGATATGCCAGGAATGTTGTAAAATATTACATCCGAGATGTTAGGTTGCCTTAGGTTTGGATATATATCGTTATAGACGTATATAATGTTTCCACCGTGAAGTAGGGACCGACATGCCAGGAATCTTGTAAAATATTACATCCCAGATGTTAGGTTGCGTTAGGTTAGGATATACAACATTGTAGACGTATATAATGTCCCCATCGAGAAGCAGGAGGCGACACGCCAGAATGTTGTAAAATATTACATCCGAGATGATAGGTTGCCTTAGGTTAGGATATACAATGTTATAGATGTATATAATGTCCCCATCGAGAAGTAGGCGACGACACGCCAGGAATGTTGTAAAATATTACATTCGACATGCTAGGTTGCCTTAGGCTAGGATATATAACGTTATAGACGTATATAATATTCCCACCGAGAAGTAGGGACCTACATGCCAGGAATGTTGTAAAATATTACATCCGAGATGTTTGGTTGCGGTAGGTTAGGATATACAACGTTATAGACGTATATAATGTCCCCATCGAGAAGCAGGCAACGACACGCCAGGAATGTTGTAAAATATTCCATCCCAGATGTTAGGTTGCCTTGGGTTAGGATATACAATGTCATAGATGTATATAATGTCCCCATCGAGAAGTAGGCGACGACACGCCAGGAATGTTCTAAAATATTACATTCGACATGTTAGGTTGCCTTAGGCTAGGATATATAACGTTATAGACGTATACAATGTTCCCACCGAGAAGTACGGGCCGACACGCCAGGATTGTTGTCAACCATTACATCCGAGGTGTTAGGTTGCCTTAGGTTAGGATATATATCGTTATAGACGTATATACTGTTCCCACCGAGACGTAGGCACCGACATGCAAGGAATGTTGTAAAATATTACATCCCAAATGTTAGGTTGCGTTAGGTTAGGATATACAACGTTATAGACGTATATATTCTCCCCATCGAGAAGCAGGCGACGACACGTCAGAATGTTGTAAAATATTACATCCGAGATGTTAGGTTGCCTTACGTTAGGATATACAATGTTATAGATGTATATAATGTCCCCATCGAGAAGTAGGCGACGACACGCCAGGGATGTTGTAAAATATTACATCCCAGATGTTAGGTTGCCTTAGGCTAGGATATATATCGTTATAGACGTATACAATGTTTCCACCGAGAAGTACGGACCCATATGCGAGGAATGTTGTAAAATATTACATCCGAGATGTTTGGTTAGGTTAGGTTAGGATATATATCGTTATAGACGTATATAATGTTCCCAGCGAGACGTAGGGACTGACATGCCAGGAATGATGTAAAATATTACATCCTAGATGTTAGGTTGCATTAGGTTAGGATATACAACGTTATAGACGTATATAATGTCCCCATCGAGAAGCAGGCGACGACACGCCAGGAATGTTGTAAAATATTATATCCGAGATGTTATGTTGCCTTACGTTAGGATATATAACGTTATAGACGTATATAATGTTCGCACCGACAAGTACGAGCCGACACGCCAGGAATGTTGTAAACTATTACGGTAGAGATTTAAGGTTGCCTTAGGTTATGATATATAACGTAATAGACGTATATAATGTTCCCACCGAGAAATAGGGGCCGACGCGTCAGGAATGTTGTAAAATATTAAACCCGAGATGTTAGGTTGCCTTAGGCTAGGATATATAACGTTATAGACGTATATAATATTCCCACCGAGAAATAGGGGTCGACATGCCAGGAATGTTGTAAAATATTACATCCCAGATGTTAGGTTGCGTTAGGTTAGGATATACAATGTTATAGACGTATATAATGACCCCATCGAAAAGCAGGCGACCACACGCCAGGAATGTTGTAAACTATTACGGTAGAGGTTTAAGGTTGCCTTAGGTTATGATATATAACGTAATAGACGTATATAATGTTTCCACCGAGAAATAGGGGCCGACGCGTCAGGAATGTTGTAAAATATTAAACCCGAGATGTTAGGTTCCCTTAGGTTAGGATATACAACGTTATAGATGTATTTAATGTCCCCATCGAGAAGTAGGCGACGACACGCCAGGAATGTTGTAAAATATTACATCCGAGATGTTTGGTTGCGTTAGGTTAGGATATATATCGTTATGGACGTATATAATGTTCCCAGCGAGACGTAGGGACTGACATGCCAGGAATGATGTAAAATATTACATCCTAGATGTTAGGTTGCATTAGGTTAGGATATACAACGTTATAGACGTATATAATGTCCCCATCGAGAAGCAGGCGACGACACGCCAGGAATGTTGTAAAATATTACATCCCAGATGTTAGGTTGCGTTAGGTTAGGATATACAACGTTATAGACGTATATAATGTCCCCATCGAGAAGCAGGCGACGACACGCCAGGAATGTTGTAAAATATAACATCCGAGATGTTATGTTGCCTTACGTTAGGATATGTAACGTTATAGACGTATATAATGTTCCCACCGAAAAGTAGGAGCCGAAGCGCCAGGAATGTTGTAAAATATTACATCCGAGATGTTAGTTTCCCTTAAGTTTGGATATATGTCGTTATAGACGTATATAACGTTCCCACCGAGACGTAGGGACCGACATGCCAGGAATGTTGTAAAATATTACATCCTAGATGTTAGGTTGCATTAGGTTAGGATATACAACGTTATAGACGTATATAATGTCCCCATCGAGAAGCAGGCGACGACACGCCAGGAATGTTGTAGAATATTATATCCGAGATGTTATGTTGCCTTATGTTAGGATATATAACGTTATAGACGTATATAATGTTCGCACCGACAAGTACGAGCCGACACGCCAGGAATGTTGTAAACTATTACAGTAGAGATTTTAGGTTGCCTTAGGTTATGATATATAACGTTATAGACGTATATAATGTTCCCACCGAGAAATAGGGGCTGACATGCCAGGAATGTTGTAAAATATTACATCCGAGATGTTAGGTTCCCTTAGGATTGGATATATATCGTTATAGACGTATATAATGTTCCCACCGAGACTTGGGGACCGACATGCCAGGAATCTTGTAAAATATTACATCCCAGATGTTAGGTTGCGTTAGGTTAGGATATAAAACATTGTAGACGTATATAATGTCCCCATCGAGAAGCAGGAGGCGACACGCCAGAATGTTGTAAAATATTACATCCGAGATGTTAGGTTGCCTTAGGTTAGGATATACAATGTTATAGATGTATATAATGTCCCCATCGAGAAGTAGGCGACGACACGCCAGGAATGTTCTAAAATATTACATTCGACATGTTTGGTTGCCTTAGGCTAGGATATATAACGTTATAGACGTATATAATGTTCCCACCGAAAAATAGGGGCCGACGCGTCAGGAATGTTGTAAGATTTTACATTCGACACGTTAGGTGGCCTTAGGCTAGGATATATAACGTTATAAACGTATATAATGTTCCCACCGAGAAGTACGGGCGGACACGCCAGGAATGTTGTCAACTATTACATCCGAGATGTTAGGTTGCCTTAGATTAGGATATATAACGTTATAGACGTATATAATGTCCCCATCCAGAAGTAGGCGACGACACGCCAGGAATATTACATCCCAGATGTTAGGTTGCGTTAGGTTAGAATACACAACGTTATAGACGTATATAATGTTCCCATCGAGAAGCAGGCGACGACACGCCAGGAATGATGTAAAATATTACATTCGATATGTTAGGTCGCCTTATGCTACGATATATAACGTTATAGACGTATACAATGTTCCCACCGAGAAGTACGGGCCGACACGCCAGGATTGTTGTCAACCATTACATCCGAGGTGTTAGGTTGCCTTAGGTTAGGATATATATCGTTATAGACGTATATACTGTTCCCACCGAGACGTAGGCACCGACATGCAAGGAATGTTGTAAAATATTACATCCCAAATGTTAGGTTGCGTTAGGTTAGGATATACAACGTTATAGACGTATATATTCTCCCCATCGAGAAGCAGGCGACGACACGTCAGAATGTTGTAAAATATTACATCCGAGATGTTAGGTTGCCTTACGTTAGGATATACAATGTTATAGATGTATATAATGTCCCCATCGAGAAGTAGGCGACGACACGCCAGGAATGTTGTAAAATATTACATCCCAGATGTTAGGTTGCCTTAGGCTAGGATATATATCGTTATAGACGTATACAATGTTTCCACCGAGAAGTAGGGACCCATATGCGAGGAATGTTGTAAAATATTACATCCGAGATGTTTGGTTAGGTTAGGTTAGGATATATATCGTTATAGACGTATATAATGTTCCCAGCGAGACGTAGGGACTGACATGCCAGGAATGATGTAAAATATTACATCCTAGATGTTAGGTTGCATTAGGTTAGGATATACAACGTTATAGACGTATATAATGTCCCCATCGAGAAGCAGGCGACGACACGCCAGGAATGTTGTAAAATATTATATCCGAGATGTTATGTTGCCTTACGTTAGGATATATAACGTTATAGACGTATATAATGTTCGCACCGACAAGTACGAGCCGACACGCCAGGAATGTTGTAAACTATTACGGTAGAGATTTAAGGTTGCCTTAGGTTATGATATATAACGCAATAGACGTATATAATGTTCCCACCGAGAAATAGGGGCCGACGCGTCAGGAATGTTGTAAAATATTAAACCCGAGATGTTAGGTTGCCTTAGGCTAGGATATATAACGTTATAGACGTATATAATATTCCCACCGAGAAATAGGGGTCGACATGCCAGGAATGATGTAAAATATTACATCCCAGATGTTAGGTTGCGTTAGGTTAGGATATACAATGTTATAGACGTATATAATGACCCCATCGAAAAGCAGGCGACCACACGCCAGGAATGTTGTAGACTATTACGGTAGAGGTTTAAGGTTGCCTTAGGTTATGATATATAACGTAATAGACGTATATAATGTTTCCACCGAGAAATAGGGGCCGACGCGTCAGGAATGTTGTAAAATATTAAACCCGAGATGTTAGGTTCCCTTAGGTTAGGATATACAACGTTATAGATGTATTTAATGTCCCCATCGAGAAGTAGGCGACGACACGCCAGGAATGTTGTAAAATATTACATCCGAGATGTTTGGTTGCGTTAGGTTAGGATATATATCGTTATAGACGTATATAATGTTCCCAGCGAGACGTAGGGACTGACATGCCAGGAATGATGTAAAATATTACATCCTAGATGTTAGGTTGCATTAGGTTAGGATATACAACGTTATAGACGTATATAATGTCCCCATCGAGAAGCAGGCGACGACACGCCAGGAATGTTGTAAAATATTACATCCCAGATGTTAGGTTGCGTTAGGTTAGGATATACAACGTTATAGACGTATATAATGTCCCCATCGAGAAGCAGGCGACGACACGCCAGGAATGTTGTAAAATATAACATCCGAGATGTTATGTTGCCTTACGTTAGGATATGTAACGTTATAGACGTATATAATGTTCCCACCGAAAAGTAGGAGCCGAAGCGCCAGTAATGTTGTAAAATATTACGTCCGAGATGTTAGTTTCCCTTAAGTTTGGATATATGTCGTTATAGACGTATATAACGTTCCCACCGAGACGTAGGGACCGACATGCCAGGAATGTTGTAAAATATTACATCCTAGATGTTAGGTTGCATTAGGTTAGGATATACAACGTTATAGACGTATATAATGTCCCCATCGAGAAGCAGGCGACGACACGCCAGGAATGTTGTAGAATATTATATCCGAGATGTTATGTTGCCTTATGTTAGGATATATAACGTTATAGACGTATATAATGTTCGCACCGACAAGTACGAGCCGACACGCCAGGAATGTTGTAAACTATTACAGTAGAGATTTTAGGTTGCCTTAGGTTATGATATATAACGTTATAGACGTATATAATGTTCCCACCGAGAAATAGGGGCCGACGCGTCAGGAATGTTGTAAAATATTAAACCCGAGATGTTAGGTTGCCTTAGGCTAGGATATATAACGTTATAGACGTATATAATATTCTCACCGAGAAATAGGGGCCGACATGCTAGGAATGTTGTAAAATATTACATCCGAGATGTTATGTTGCCTTACGTTAGGATATGTAACGTTATAGACGTATATAATGTTCCCACCGAAAAGTAGGAGCCGAAGCGCCGGGAATGTTGTAAAATATAACATCCGAGATGTTATGTTGCCTTACGTTAGGATATATATCGTTATAGACGTATATAATGTTCCCACCGATACGTTAGTACCGACATGCCAAAAATGTTGTAAAATATTACATTCCAGATGTTAGGTTCCCTTAGGTTAGGATATACAACGTTATAGATGTATTTAATGTCCCCATCGAGAAGTAGGCGACGACACGCCAGGAACGTTGTAAAATATTACATTCGACATGTTAGGTCGCCTTAGGCTACGATATGTAACGTTATAGACGCATATAATATTACCACCGAGAAATACGGGTCGACACGACAGGAATGATGTAAAATATTACATTCGACATGCTAGGTCGCCTTAGGCTAGGATATATAACGTTAAAGACGTATATAAAGTTCCCACCGAGAAATAGGTGCCGACGCGTCAGGAATGTCGTAAAATATTACATCCCAGATGTTAGGTTGCGTTAGGTTAGGATATACAACGTTATAGACGTATATAATGTCCCCATCGAGAAGCAGGCGACGACACGCCAGGAATGTTGTAAAATATTACACCCGAGATGTTAGTTTCCCTTAGGTTAGGATATACAACGTTATAGACGTATAGAATGTTCAAACCGAGAAGTAGGGCCCGACGTGCCAGGAATTTTGTAAAATATTACATCCCAGATGTTAGGTTCCCTTATGTTAGGATATATATCGTTATAGACGTATATAATGTTCCCACCGAGACGTAGGGACCGATATGCCAGAAATGTTGTAAAATATTACATCCCAGATGTTAGGTTGCGTTAGGTTAGGATATACAACGTTATAGACGTATATAATGTCCCCATCGAGAAGCAGGCGACGACACGCCAGGAATGCTGTAAAATATTACATCCGAGATGTTAGATTGCTTAGGCTAGGATATACAACGTTATAGACGTGTATAATGTCCCCATCGAGAAGCAGGCGACGACACGCCAGGAATGTTGTAAAATATAACATCCGAGATGTTATGTTGCCTTACGTTAGGATATATAACGTTATAGACGTATATAATGTTCGCACCGAGAAGTACGAGCCGACACGGCATGAATGTTGTAAACTATTACGGTAGAGATTTTAGGTTGCCTTAGGTTATGATATATAACGTTATAGACGTATATAATGTTCCCACCGAAAAATAGGTGCCGACACGCCAGAATGTTGTAAAATATTACATCCGAGATGCTAGGTTGCCTTAGGCTAGAATGTATATCGTTATAGACGTATACAATGTTTCGACCTAGAAGTAGGGACCGACATGCCAGGAATGTAGTAAAATATTACATACGAGATGTTAGGTTGCCTTAGGTTAGGATATACAACGTTATAGACGTATATATTGTCCCCATCAAGAAGCAGGCTACGACACGCCAAGAATGTTGTAAAACATTACATCCCAGATGTTAGGTTTCGTTAGGTTAGGATATACAACGTTATAGACATATATAATGTCCCCACCGAGAAGCAGGCGACAACACGCCAGGAATGTTGTAAAATATTACATCCGAGATGTTAGATTGCTTAGGCTAGGATATACAACGTTATAGACGTATATAATGTTCGCACCGAGAAGTGCGAGCCGACACGGCAGGAATGTTGAAAACTATTACGGTAGAGATTTTAGGTTGCCTTAGGTTATGATATATAACGTTATAGACGTATATAATGTTCGCACCGAAAAATAGGTGCCGACACGCCAGAATGTTGTAAAATATAACATCCGAGATGTTATGCTGCCTTACGTTAGGATATGTAACGTTATAGACGTATATAATGTTCCCACCGAAAAGTAGGAGCCGAAGCGCCAGGAATGTTGTAAAATATTACATCCGAGATGTTAGTTTCCCTTAAGTTTGGATATATGTCGTTATAGACGTATATAACGTTCCCACCGAGACGTAGGGACCGACATGCCAGGAATGTTGTAAAATATTACATCCCAGATGTTAGGTTGCGTTAGGTTAGGATATACAACGTTATAGACGTATATAATGTCCCCATCGAGAAGCAGGCGACGACACGCCAGGAATGTTGTAAAATATAACATCCGAGATGTTATGTTGCCTTACGTTAGGATATGTAACGTTATAGACGTATATAATGTTCCCGCCGAAAAGTAGGAGCCGAAGCGCCAGGAATGTTGTAAAATATGACATCCGAGATGTTAGTTTCCCTTAAGTTTGGATATATATCGTTATAGACGTATATAACGTTCCTACCGAGACGTAGGGACCGACATGCCAGGAATGGTGTAAAATATTACATCCCAGATGTTAGGTTGCGTTAGGTTAGGATATACAACGTTATAGACGTATATAATGTCCCCATCGAGAAGCAGGCGACGACACGCCAGGAATGTTGTAAAATATTACATCCGAGATGTTAGTTTGCTTAGGCTAGGATATACAACGTTATAGACGTATATAATGCCCCCTTCGAGAAGCAGGCGACGACACGACAGGAATGTTGTAAAATATAACATCCGAGATGTTATGTTGCCTTACGTTAGGATATGTAACGTTATAGACGTATATAATGTTCCCACCGAAAAGTAGGGGCCGAAGCGCCAGGAATGTTATAAATATTACATCCGAGATGTTCGTTTCCCTTAACTTTGGATATATATCGTTATAGACGTATATAATGTCCAGATCGAGACGTGGGGACCGACAAGCCAGAATGTTGTAAAATATTACATCCGAAATGTTAGGTTGCCTTAGGTTAGGATATACAACGTTATAGACGTATATAACGACCCCATTGAGAAGCAGGCGACGACACGCCAGGAATGTTGTAAAATATAACATCCGAGTAGTTATGTTGCCTTACGTTAGGATATGTATCGTTATAGACGTATATAATGTTCCCACCGAAAACTAGGAGCCGAAGCGCCAGGAATGTTGTAAAATATTACATCCGAGATGTTAGTTTCCCTTAAGTTTGGATATATGTCGTTATAGACGTATATAACGTGACCACCGAGACGTAGGGACCGACATGCCAGGAATGTTGTAAAATTTTACATCCCAGATGTTAGGTTGCGTTAGGTTAGGATATACAACGTTATAGACGTATATAATGTCCCCATCGAAAAGCAGGCGACGACACGCCAGGAATGTTGTAAAATATTATATCCGAGATGCTATGTTGCCTTACGTTAGGATATATAACGTTATAGACGTATATAATGTTCGCACCGAGAAATACGAGCCGACACGCCAGGAATGTTGTAAACTATTACGGTAGAGATTTTAGGTTGCCTTAGGTTATGATATATAACGTTATAGACGTATGTAATGTTCCCACCGAGAAATAGGGGCCGACGCGTCGGGAATGTTGTAAAATATTAAACCCGAGATGTTAGGTTGCCTTAGGCTAGGATATATAACGTTATAGACGTATATAATATTCCCACCGAGAAATAGGGGTCGACATGCCAGGAATGTTGTAAAATATTACATCCCAGATGTTAGGTTGCGTTATGTTAGGATATACAATGTTATAGACGTATATAATGACCCCATCGAAAAGCAGGCGACCACACGCCAGGAATGTTGTAAAATATAACATCCGAGATGTTATGTTGCCTTACGTTAGGATATGTAACGTTATAGACGTATATAATGTTCCAACCGAAAAGTAGGAGCCGAAGCGCCAGGAATGTTGTAAAATATGACATCCGAGATGTTAGTTTCCCTTAAGTTTGGATATATATCGTTATAGACGTATATAACGTTCCCACCGAGACGTAGGGACCGACATGCCAGGAATGGTGTAAAATATTACATCCCAGATGTTAGGTTGCGTTAGGTTAGGATATACAACGTTATAGACGTATATAATGTCCCCATCGAGAAGCAGGCGACGACACGCCAGGAATGTTGTAAAATATAACATCCGAGATGTTATGTTGCCTTACGTTAGGATATGTAACGTTATAGACGTATATAATGTTCCCACCGAAAAGTACTAGGCGAAGCGCCAGGAATGTTGTAAAATATTACATCCGAGATGTTATGTTGCCTTACGTTAGGATATATAACGTTATAGACGTATATAATGTTCGCACCGAGAAGTACGAGCCGACACGGCATGAATGTTGTAAACTATTACGGTAGAGATTTTAGGTTGCCTTAGGTTATGATATATAACGTTATAGACGTATATAATGTTCCCACCGAAAAATAGGTGCCGACACGCCAGAATGTTGTAAAATATTACATCCGAGATGCTAGGTTGCCTTAGGCTAGAATGTATATCGTTATAGACGTATACAATGTTTCGACCTAGAAGTAGGGACCGACATGCCAGGAATGTAGTAAAATATTACATACGAGATGTTAGGTTGCCTTAGGTTAGGATATACAACGTTATAGACGTATATATTGTCCCCATCAAGAAGCAGGCTACGACACGCCAAGAATGTTGTAAAACATTACATCCCAGATGTTAGGTTTCGTTAGGTTAGGATATACAACGTTATAGACATATATAATGTCCCCACCGAGAAGCAGGCGACAACACGCCAGGAATGTTGTAAAATATTACATCCGAGATGTTAGATTGCTTAGGCTAGGATATACAACGTTATAGACGTATATAATGTTCGCACCGAGAAGTGCGAGCCGACACGGCAGGAATGTTGAAAACTATTACGGTAGAGATTTTAGGTTGCCTTAGGTTATGATATATAACGTTATAGACGTATATAATGTTCGCACCGAAAAATAGGTGCCGACACGCCAGAATGTTGTAAAATATTACATCCGAGATGCTAGGTTGCCTTAGGCTAGAATGTATATCGTTATAGACGTATACAATGTTTCGACCTAGAAGTAGGGACCGACATGCCAGGAATGTAGTAAAATATTACATACGAGATGTTAGGTTGCCTTAGGTTAGGATATACAACGTTATAGACGTATATATTGTCCCCATCAAGAAGCAGGCTACGACACGCCAAGAATGTTGTAAAACATTACATCCCAGATGTTAGGTTTCGTTAGGTTAGGATATACAACGTTATAGACATATATAATGTCCCCACCGAGAAGCAGGCGACAACACGCCAGGAATGTTGTAAAATATTACATCCGAGATGTTAGATTGCTTAGGCTAGGATATACAACGTTATAGACGTATATAATGTTCGCACCGAGAAGTGCGAGCCGACACGGCAGGAATGTTGAAAACTATTACGGTAGAGATTTTAGGTTGCCTTAGGTTATGATATATAACGTTATAGACGTATATAATGTTCGCACCGAAAAATAGGTGCCGACACGCCAGAATGTTGTAAAATATAACATCCGAGATGTTATGCTGCCTTACGTTAGGATATGTAACGTTATAGACGTATATAATGTTCCCACCGAAAAGTAGGAGCCGAAGCGCCAGGAATGTTGTAAAATATTACATCCGAGATGTTAGTTTCCCTTAAGTTTGGATATATGTCGTTATAGACGTATATAACGTTCCCACCGAGACGTAGGGACCGACATGCCAGGAATGTTGTAAAATATTACATCCCAGATGTTAGGTTGCGTTAGGTTAGGATATACAACGTTATAGACGTATATAATGTCCCCATCGAGAAGCAGGCGACGACACGCCAGGAATGTTGTAAAATATAACATCCGAGATGTTATGTTGCCTTACGTTAGGATATGTAACGTTATAGACGTATATAATGTTCCCGCCGAAAAGTAGGAGCCGAAGCGCCAGGAATGTTGTAAAATATGACATCCGAGATGTTAGTTTCCCTTAAGTTTGGATATATATCGTTATAGACGTATATAACGTTCCTACCGAGACGTAGGGACCGACATGCCAGGAATGGTGTAAAATATTACATCCCAGATGTTAGGTTGCGTTAGGTTAGGATATACAACGTTATAGACGTATATAATGTCCCCATCGAGAAGCAGGCGACGACACGCCAGGAATGTTGTAAAATATTACATCCGAGATGTTAGTTTGCTTAGGCTAGGATATACAACGTTATAGACGTATATAATGCCCCCTTCGAGAAGCAGGCGACGACACGACAGGAATGTTGTAAAATATAACATCCGAGATGTTATGTTGCCTTACGTTAGGATATGTAACGTTATAGACGTATATAATGTTCCCACCGAAAAGTAGGGGCCGAAGCGCCAGGAATGTTATAAATATTACATCCGAGATGTTCGTTTCCCTTAACTTTGGATATATATCGTTATAGACGTATATAATGTCCAGATCGAGACGTGGGGACCGACAAGCCAGAATGTTGTAAAATATTACATCCGAAATGTTAGGTTGCCTTAGGTTAGGATATACAACGTTATAGACGTATATAACGACCCCATTGAGAAGCAGGCGACGACACGCCAGGAATGTTGTAAAATATAACATCCGAGTAGTTATGTTGCCTTACGTTAGGATATGTATCGTTATAGACGTATATAATGTTCCCACCGAAAACTAGGAGCCGAAGCGCCAGGAATGTTGTAAAATATTACATCCGAGATGTTAGTTTCCCTTAAGTTTGGATATATGTCGTTATAGACGTATATAACGTGACCACCGAGACGTAGGGACCGACATGCCAGGAATGTTGTAAAATTTTACATCCCAGATGTTAGGTTGCGTTAGGTTAGGATATACAACGTTATAGACGTATATAATGTCCCCATCGAAAAGCAGGCGACGACACGCCAGGAATGTTGTAAAATATTATATCCGAGATGCTATGTTGCCTTACGTTAGGATATATAACGTTATAGACGTATATAATGTTCGCACCGAGAAATACGAGCCGACACGCCAGGAATGTTGTAAACTATTACGGTAGAGATTTTAGGTTGCCTTAGGTTATGATATATAACGTTATAGACGTATGTAATGTTCCCACCGAGAAATAGGGGCCGACGCGTCGGGAATGTTGTAAAATATTAAACCCGAGATGTTAGGTTGCCTTAGGCTAGGATATATAACGTTATAGACGTATATAATATTCCCACCGAGAAATAGGGGTCGACATGCCAGGAATGTTGTAAAATATTACATCCCAGATGTTAGGTTGCGTTATGTTAGGATATACAATGTTATAGACGTATATAATGACCCCATCGAAAAGCAGGCGACCACACGCCAGGAATGTTGTAAAATATAACATCCGAGATGTTATGTTGCCTTACGTTAGGATATGTAACGTTATAGACGTATATAATGTTCCAACCGAAAAGTAGGAGCCGAAGCGCCAGGAATGTTGTAAAATATGACATCCGAGATGTTAGTTTCCCTTAAGTTTGGATATATATCGTTATAGACGTATATAACGTTCCCACCGAGACGTAGGGACCGACATGCCAGGAATGGTGTAAAATATTACATCCCAGATGTTAGGTTGCGTTAGGTTAGGATATACAACGTTATAGACGTATATAATGTCCCCATCGAGAAGCAGGCGACGACACGCCAGGAATGTTGTAAAATATAACATCCGAGATGTTATGTTGCCTTACGTTAGGATATGTAACGTTATAGACGTATATAATGTTCCCACCGAAAAGTACTAGGCGAAGCGCCAGGAATGTTGTAAAATATTACATCCGAGATGTTAGTTTCCCTTAAGTTTGGATATATGTCGTTATAGACGTATATAACGTTCCCACCGAGACGTAGGGACCGACATGCCAGGAATGTTGTAAAATATTACATCCCAGATGTTAGGTTGCGTTAGGTTAGGATATACAACGTTATAGACGTATATATTGTCCCCATCAAGAAGCAGGCTACGACACGCCAAGAATGTTGTAAAATATTATATCCGAGATGTTATGTTGCCTTACGTTAGGATATATAACGTTATAGACGTATATAATGTTCGCACCTACAAGTACGAGCCGACACGCCAGGAATGTTGTAAACTATTACGGTAGAGATTTTAGGTTGCCTTAGGTTATGATATATAACGTTATAGACGTATATAATGTTCCCACCGGGAAATAGGGGCCGACGTGTCAGGAATGTTGTAAAATATTAAACCCGAGATGTTAGGTTGCCTTAGGCTAGGATATATAACGTTATAGACGTATATAATATTCCCATCGAGAAATAGGTGCCGACATGCCAGGAATGTTGTAAAATATTACATCCCAGATGTTAGGTTGCGTTAGGTTAGGATATACAACGTTATAGACGTATATATTGTCCCCATCAAGAAGCAGGCTACGACACGCCAAGAATGTTGTAAAACATTACATCCCAGATGTTAGGTTTCGTTAGGTTAGGATATACAACGTTATAGACATATATAATGTCCCCACAGAGAAGCAGGCGACAACACGCCAGGAATGTTGTAAAATATTACATCCGAGATGTTAGATTGCTTAGGCTAGGATATACAACGTTATAGACGTATATAATGTTCGCACCGAGAAGTACGAGCCGACAGGGCAGGAATGTTGAGAACTATTACGGTAGAGATTTTAGGTTGCCTTAGGTTATGATATATAACGTTATAGACGTATATAATGTTCGCACCGAAAAATAGGTGCCGACACGCCAGAATGTTGTAAAATATAACATCCGAGATGTTATGCTGCCTTACGTTAGGATATGTAACGTTATAGACGTATATAATGTTCCCACCGAAAAGTAGGAGCCGAAGCGCCAGGAATGTTGTAAAATATTACATCCGAGATGTTAGTTTCCCTTAAGTTTGGATATATGTCGTTATAGACGTATATAACGTTCCCACCGAGACGTAGGGACCGACATGCCAGGAATGTTGTAAAATATTACATCCCAGATGTTAGGTTGCGTTAGGTTAGGATATACAACGTTATAGACGTATATAATGTCCCCATCGAGAAGCAGGCGACGACACGCCAGGAATGTTGTAAAATATAACATCCGAGATGTTATGTTGCCTTACGTTAGGATATGTAACGTTATAGACGTATATAATGTTCCCGCCGAAAAGTAGGAGCCGAAGCGCCAGGAATGTTGTAAAATATGACAACCGAGTTGTTAGTTTCCCTTAAGTTTGGATATATATCGTTATAGACGTATATAACGTTCCTACCGAGACGTAGGGACCGACATGCCAGGAATGGTGTAAAATATTACATCCCAGATGTTAGGTTGCGTTAGGTTAGGATATACAACGTTATAGACGTATGTAATGTCCCCATCGAGAAGCAGGCGACGACACGCCAGGAATGTTGTAAAATATTACATCCGAGATGTTAGTTTGCTTAGGCTAGGATATACAACGTTATAGACGTATATAATGCCCCCTTCGAGAAGCAGGCGACGACACGACAGGAATGTTGTAAAATATAACATCCGAGATGTTATGTTGCCTTACGTTAGGATATGTAACGTTATAGACGTATATAATGTTCCCACCGAAAAGTAGGGGCCGAAGCGCCAGGAATGTTGTAAAATATTACATCCGAGATGTTCGTTTCCCTTAACTTTGGATATATATCGTTATAGACGTATATAATGTCCAGATCGAGACGTGGGGACCGACAAGCCAGAATGTTGTAAAATATTACATCCGAAATGTTAGGTTGCCTTAGGTTAGGATATACAACGTTATAGACGTATATAACGACCCCATTGAGAAGCAGGCGACGACACGCCAGGAATGTTGTAAAATATAACATCCGAGTAGTTATGTTGCCTTACGTTAGGATATGCATCGTTATAGACGTATATAGTGTTCCCACCGAAAACTAGGAGCCGAAGCGCCAGGAATGTTGTAAAATATTACATCCGAGATGTTAGTTTCCCTTAAGTTTGGATATATGTCGTTATAGACGTATATAACGTGACCACCGAGACGTAGGGACCGACATGCCAGAAATGTTGTAAAATTTTACATCCCAGATGTTAGGTTGCCTTAGGTTAGGATATACAACGTTATAGACGTATATAATGTCCCCATCGAAAAGCAGGCGACGACACGCCAGGAATGTTGTAAAATATTATATCCGAGATGTTATGTTGCCTTACGTTAGGATATATAACGTTATAGACGTATATAATGTTCGCACCGAGAAATACGAGCCGACACGCCAGGAATGTTGTAAACTATTACGGTAGAGATTTTAGGTTGCCTTAGGTTATGATATATAACGTTATAGACGTATGTAATGTTCCCACCGAGAAATAGGGGCCGACGCGTCGGGAATGTTGTAAAATATTAAACCCGAGATGTTAGGTTGCCTTAGGCTAGGATATATAACGTTATAGACGTATATAATATTCCCACCGAGAAATAGGGGTCGACATGCCAGGAATGTTGTAAAATATTACATCCCAGATGTTAGGTTGCGTTATGTTAGGATATACAATGTTATAGACGTATATAATGACCCCATCGAAAAGCAGGCGACCACACGCCAGGAATGTTGTAAAATATAACATCCGAGATGTTATGTTGCCTTACGTTAGGATATGTAACGTTATAGACGTATATAATGTTCCAACCGAAAAGTAGGAGCCGAAGCGCCAGGAATGTTGTAAAATATGACATCCGAGATGTTAGTTTCCCTTAAGTTTGGATATATATCGTTATAGACGTATATAACGTTCCCACCGAGACGTAGGGACCGACATGCCAGGAATGGTGTAAAATATTACATCCCAGATGTTAGGTTGCGTTAGGTTAGGGTATACAATGTTATAGACGTATATAATGACCCCATCGAGAAGCAAGCGACCACACGCCAGGAATGTTGTAAAATATAACATCCGAGATGTTATGTTGCCTTACGTTAGGATATTTAACGTTGTAGACGTATATAATGTTCCCACCGAAAAGTAGGAGCCGAAGGGCCAGGAATGTTGTAAAATACGACATCCGAGGTGTTAGTTTCCCTTAAGTTCGGATATATATCGTTATAAATGTATATAATGTCCAGATAGAGACGTGGGGACTGACAAGCCAGAATGTTGTAAAATATTACATCCGAGATGTTAGGTTGCCTTAGGTTAGGATATGCAACGTTATAGACGTATATAATGTCCCCATCGAGAAGCAGGCGACGACACGCCAGGAATGTTGTAAAATATTACATCCGAGATGTTATGTTGCCTTACGTTAGGATATGTAACGTTATAGACGTATATAATGTTCCCCCCGAAAAGTAGGAGCCGAAGCGCCAGGAATGATGTAAAATATTACATCCGAGATGTAGGTTGCCCTTAAGTTTGGATATATATCGTTATAGACGTATATAATGTGCAGATCGAGACGTGGGGACCGACAAGCCAGAATGTTGTAAAATATTACTTCCGAGATGTTAGGTTGCCTTAGGTTAGGATATACAACGTTATAGACGTATATAATGTCCCCATCGAGAAGCAGGCGACGACACGCCAGGTATGTTGTAAAATATTACATCCGAGATGTTATGTTGCCTTACGTTAGGATATGTAACGTTATAGACGTATATAATGTTCGCACCGAGAAGTACGAGCCGACACGCCTGGAATGTTGTAAACTATTACGGTAGAGATTTTAGGTTGCCTTAGGTTATGATATATAACGTTATAGACGTATATAATGTTCCCACCGAGAAATAGGGGCCGACGCGTCAGGAATGTTGTAAAATATTAAACCCGAGATGTTAGGTTGCGTTAGGTTAGGATATAAAACGTTATAGAAGTATATAATGTTCCCACCGAAAAGTAGGAGCCGAAGCGCCAGGAATGTTGTAAAATATGACATCCGAGACGTTAGTTTCCCTTAAGTTTGGATATATATCGTTATAGACGTATATAACGTTCCCACCGAGACGTAGGGACCGACATGCCAGGAATGGTGTAAAATATTAAACCCGAGATGTTAGGTTGCGTTAGGTTAGGATATACAACGTTATAGAAGTATATAATGTTCCCACCGAAAAGTAGGAGCCGAAGGGCCAGGAATGTTGTAAAATATGACATCCGAGGTGTTAGTTTCCCTTAAGTTCGGATATATATCGTTATAAATGTATATAATGTCCAGATCGAGACGTGGGGACTGACAAGCCAGAATGTTGTAAAATATTACATCCGAGATGTTAGGTTGCCTTAGGTTAGGATATACAACGTTATAGACGTATATAATGTCCCCATCGAGAAGCAGGCGACGGCACGCCAGGTATGTTGTAAAATATTACATCCGAGATGTTATGTTGCCTAACGTTAGGATATATAACGTTATAGACGTATATAATGTTCGCACCGAGAAATACGAGCCGACACTCCAGGAATGTTGTAAACTATTACGGTAGAGATTTTAGGTTGCCTTATGTTATGATATATAACGTTATAGACGTATATAATGTTCCCACCGAGAAATACGGGCCGACGCGTCAGGAATGTTGTAAAATATTAAACCCGAGATGTTAGGTTGCCTTAGGCTAGGATATATAACGTTATAGACGTATATAATATTCCCACCGAGAAATAGGGGTCGACATGCCAGGAATGTTGTAAAATACTACATCCCAGATGTTAGGTTGCGTTAGGTCAGGATATACAACGTTAAGGACGTATATAATGTCCCCATCGAAAAGCAGGCGACGACACGCCAGGAATGTTGTAAAATATAACATCCGAGATGTTATGTTGCCTTACGTTAGGATATGTAACGTTATAGACGTATATAATGTTCCCGCCGAAAAGTAGGAGCCGAAGCGCCAGGAATGTTGTAAAATATTAAACCCGAGATGTTAGGTTGCCTTAGGATAGGATATATAACGTTATAGACGTATATAATATTCCCACCGAGACGTAGGGACCGACATGCCAGGAATGGTGTAAAATATTACATCCCAGATGTTAGGTTGCGTTAGGTTAGGATATACAACGTTATAGACGTATATAATGTCCCCATCGAGAAGCAGGCGACGACACGCCAGGAATGTTGTAAAATATTACATCCGAGATGATAGATTGCTTAGGCTAGGATATACAACGCTATAGACGTATATAATGTCCCCATCGAGAAGCAGGCGACGACACGCCAGGAATGTTGTAAAATATTACATCCGAGATGTTATGTTGCCTTACGTTAGGATATATAACGTTATAGACGTATATAATATTCGCACCGAGAAGTACGAGCCGACACGCCAGGAATGTTGTAAACTGTTACGGTAGAGATTTTAGGTTGCCTTAGGTTATGATATATAACGTTATAGACGTATGTAATGTTCCCACCGAGAAATAGGGGCCGACGCGTCAGGAATGTTGTAAAATATTAAACCCGAGATGTTAGGTTGCCTTAGGCTAGGATATATAACGTTATAGACGTATATAATATTCCCACCGAGAAATAGGGGCCGACATGCCAGGAATGTTGTAAAATATTACATCCCAGATGTTAGGTTGCGTTAGGTTAGGATATACAACGATATAGACGTATATAATGTCCCCATCGAGAAGCAGGCGACGACACGCCAGGAATGTTGTAAAATATTACATCCGAGATGTTATGTTGCCTTACGTTAGGATATGTAACGTTATAGACGTATATAATGTTCCCACCGAAAAGTAGGAGCCGAAGCGCCAGGAATGATGTAAAATATTACATCCGAGATGTAGGTTTCCCTTAAGTTTGGATATATATCGTTATAGACGTATATAATGTGCAGATCGAGACGTGGGGACCGACAAGCCAGAATGTTGTAAAATATTACTTCCGAGATGTTAGGTTGCCTTAGGTTAGGATATACAACGTTATAGACGTATATAGTGTCCCCATCGAGAAGCAGGCGACGACACGCCAGGAATGTTGTAAAATATAACATCCGAGATGTTATGTTGCCTTACGTTAGGATATACAACGATATAGACGTATATAATGTCCCCACCGAGAAGCAGGCGACGACACGCCAGGAATGTTGTAAAATATTACATCCCAGATGTTAGGTTGCGTTAGGTTAGGATATACAACGTTATAGACGTATATAATGTCCCCATCGAGAAGCAGGCGACGACACGCCAGGAATGTTGTAAAATATTACATCCGAGATGTTATGTTGCTTACGTTAGGATATGTAACGTTATAGACGTATATAATGTTCCCACCGAAAAGTAGGAGCCGAAGCGCCAGGAATGATGTAAAATATTACATCCGAGATGTAGGTTTCCCTTAAGTTTGGATATATATCGTTATAGACGTATATAATGTGCAGATCGAGACGTGGGGACCGACACGCCAGAATGTTGTAAAATATTACATCCGAGATGTTAGGTTGCCTTAGGTTAGGATATACAACGTTATAGACGTATATAATAACCCCATCGAGGAGCAGGCGACGACGCGCCAGGAATGTTGTAAAATATGATATCCGAGATGTTATGTTGCCTTACGTTAGGATATGTATCGTTATAGACGTATATAACGTTCTCACCGAGACGTAGGGACCGTCATGCCAGGAATGTTGTAAAATATTACATCCCAGATGTTAGGTTGCGTTAGGTTAGGATATACAACGTTGTGGACGTATATAATGTTCGCACCGAGAAGTACGAGCCGACACGCCAGGAATGTTGTAAACTATTACGGTAGAGATTATAGGTTGCCTTAGGTTATGATATATAACGTTATAGACGTATATAATGTTCCCACCGAGAAATAGGGGCCGACGCGTCAGGAATGTTGTAAAATATTAAACCCGAGATGTTAGGTTGCCTTAGGCTAGGATATATAACGTTATAGACGTATATAATATTCCCACCGAGAAATAGGGGCCGACATGCCAGGAATGTTGTAAAATATTACATCCCAGATGTTAGGTTGCGTTAGGTTAGGATATACAACGTTATAGACGTATATAATGTTCCCACCGAAAAGTAGGAGCCGAATCGCCAGGAATGTTGTAAAATATTACATCCGAGATGTTAGTTTCCCTTAAGTTTGGATATATGTCGCTATAGACGTATATAACGTTCCCACCGAGACGTAGGGACCGACATGCCAGGAATGTTGTAAAATATTACATCCCAGATATTAGGTTGCGTTAGGTTAGGATCTACAACGTTATAGACGTATATAATGTCCCCATCCAGAAGCAGGCGACGACATGCCAGGAATGCTGTAAAATATTATATCCGAGATGTTATGTTGCCTTACGTTAGGATATATAACGTTATAGACGTATATAATGTTCGCACCGAGAAGTACGAGCCGACACGCCAGGAATGATGTAAACTATTACGGTAGATATTTTAGGTTGCCTTAGGTTATGATATATAACGTTATAGACGTATATAATGTTCCCACCGAGAAATAGGGGCCGACGCGTCAGGAATGTTGTAAAATATTAAACCCGAGATGTTAGGTTGCCTTAGGCCAGGATATATAACGTTATAGACGTATATAATATTCGCACCGAGAAGTACGAGCCGACACGCCAGGAATGTTGTAAACTATTACGGTAGATATTTTAGGTTGCCTTAGGTTATGATATATAACGTTATAGACGTATATAATGTTCCCACCGAGAAATAGGGGCCGACGCGTCAGGAATGTTGTAAAATATTAAACCCGAGATGTTAGGTTGCCTTAGGCTAGGATATATAACGTTATAGACGTATATAATATTCCCACCGAGAAATAGGGGCCCACATACCAGGAATGTTGTAAAATATTACATCCCAGATGTTAGGTTGCGTTAGGTTAGGATATACAATGTTATAGACGTATATAATGACCCCATCGAGAAGCAAGCGACCACACGCCAGGAATGTTGTAAAATATTACATCCGAGATGTTAGTTTGCTTAGGCTAGGATATACAACGTTATAGACGTATATAATGTCCCCATCGAGAAGCAGGCGACGACACGCCAGGAATGTTGTAAAATATAACATCCGAGATGTTATGTTGCCTTACGTTAGGATATGTAACGTTATAGACGTATATAATGTTCCCACCGAAAAGTAGGAGCCGAAGCGCCAGGAATGTTGTAAAATATTACATCCGAGATGTTAGTTTCCCTTAAGTTTGGATATATATCGTTATAAATGTATATAATGTCCAGATCGAGACGTGGGGACTGACAAGCCAGAATGTTGTAAAATATTACATCCGAGATGTTAGGTTGCCTTAGGTTAGGATATACAATGTTATAGACGTATATAATGACCCCATCGAGAAGCAAGCGACCACACGCCAGGAATGTTGTAAAATATAACATCCGAGATGTTATGTTGCCTTACGTTAGGATATGTAACGTTATAGACGTATATAATGTTCCCACCGAAAAGTAGGAGCCGAAGCGCCAGGAATGTTGTAAAATATGACACCCGAGATGTTAGTTTCCCTTAAGTTTGGATATATATCGTTATAGACGTATATAACGTTCCCTCCGAGACGTAGGGACCGACATGCCAGGAATGTTGGAAAATATTACATCCCAGATGTTAGATTGCGTTAGGTTAGGATATACAACGTTATAGACGTATATAATGTCCCCATCGAGAAGCAGGCGACGACACGCCAGGTATGTTGTAAAATATTACATCCGAGATGTTATGTTGCCTTACGTTAGGATATGTAACGTTATAGACGTATATAATGTTCCCACCGAAAAGTAGGAGCCGAAGCGCCAGGAATGTTGTAAAATATTACATCCGAGATGTTAGTTTCCCTTAAGTTTGGATATATATCGTTATAAATGTATATAATGTCCAGATCGAGACGTGGGGACTGACAAGCCAGAATGTTGTAAAATATTACATCCGAGATGTTAGGTTGCCTTAGGTTAGGATATACAATGTTATAGACGTATATAATGACCCCATCGAGAAGCAAGCGACCACACGCCAGGAATGTTGTAAAATATAACATCCGAGATGTTATGTTGCCTTACGTTAGGATATGTAACGTTATAGACGTATATAATGTTCCCACCGAAAAGTAGGAGCCGAAGCGCCAGGAATGTTGTAAAATATGACACCCGAGATGTTAGTTTCCCTTAAGTTTGGATATATATCGTTATAGACGTATATAACGTTCCCTCCGAGACGTAGGGACCGACATGCCAGGAATGTTGGAAAATATTACATCCCAGATGTTAGATTGCGTTAGGTTAGGATATACAACGTTATAGACGTATATAATGTCTCCATCGAGAAGCAGGCGACGACACGCCAGGTATGTTGTAAAATATTACATCCGAGATGTTATGTTGCCTTACGTTAGGATATGTAACGTTATAGACGTATATAATGTTCCCACCGAAAAGTAGGAGCCGAAGCGCCAGGAATATTGTAAAATATTACATCCGAGATGTTAGTTTCCCTTAAGTTTGGATATATATCGTTATAAATGTATATAATGTCCAGATCGAGACGTGGGGACTGACAAGCCAGAATGTTGTAAAATATTACATCCGAGATGTTAGGTTGCCTTAGGTTAGGATATACAATGTTATAGACGTATATAATGACCCCATCGAGAAGCAAGCGACCACACGCCAGGAATGTTGTAAAATATAACATCCGAGATGTTATGTTGCCTTACGTTAGGATATGTAACGTTATAGACGTATATAATGTTCCCACCGAAAAGTAGGAGCCGTAGCGCCAGGAATGTTGTAAAATATGACACCCGAGATGTTAGTTTCCCTTAAGTTTGGATATATATCGTTATAGACGTATATAACGTTCCCTCCGAGACGTAGGGACCGACATGCCAGGAATGTTGGAAAATATTACATCCCAGATGTTAGATTGCGTTAGGTTAGGATATACAACGTTATAGACGTATATAATCGCACCGAGAAGTACGAGCCGACACGCCAGGAATGATGTAAAATATTACATCCGAGATGTAGGTTTCCCTTAAGTTTGGATATATATCGTTATAGACGTATATAATGTGCAGATCGAGACGTGAGGACCGACAAGCCAGAATGTTGTAAAATATTACATCCGAGATGTTAGGTTGCGTTAGGTTAGGATATACAACGTTATAGACGTATATAATGTCCCCATCGAGAAGCAGGCGACGACACGCCAGGAATGTTGTAAAATATTATATCCGAGATGTTATGTTGCCTTACGTTAGGATATATAACGTTATAGACGTATATAATTTTCGCACCGAGAAGTACGAGCCGACACGCCAGGAATGTTGTAAACTATTACGGTAGAGATTTTAGGTTGCCTTAGGTTATGATATATAACGTTATAGACGTATATAATGTTCCCACCGAGAAATAGGGGCAGACGCGTCAGGAATGTTGTAAAATATTAAACCCGAGATGTTAGGTTGCCTTAGGCTAGGATATATAACGTTATAGACGTATATAATATTCCCACCGAGAAATAGGGGCCCACATGCCAGGAATGTTGTAAAATATTACATCCCAGATGTTAGGTTGCGTTAGGTTAGGATATACAACGTTATAGACGTATATAATGTCCCCATCGAGAAGCAGGCGACGACACGCCAGGAATGTTGTAAAATATTACATCCGAGATGTTATGTTGCCTTACGTTAGGATATGTAACGTTATAGACGTATATAATGTTCCCACCGAAAAGTAGGAGCCGAAGCGCCAGGAATGATGTAAAATATTACATCCGAGATGTAGGTTTCCCTTAAGTTTGGATATATATCGTTATAGACGTATATAATGTGCAGATCGAGACGTGGGGACCGACAAGCCAGAATGTTGTAAAATATTACACCCGAGATGTTAGGTTGCCTTAGGTTAGGATATACAACGTTATAGACGTATATAATAACCCCATCGAGGAGCAGGCGACGACACGCCAGGAATGTTGTAAAATATAACATCCGAGATGTTATGTGGCCTTACGTTAGGATATGTAACGTTATAGACGTATATAATGTTCCCACCGAAAAGTAGGAGCCGAATCGCCAGGAATGTTGTAAAATATTACATCCGAGATGTTAGTTTCCCTTAAGTTTGGATATATATCGTTATAAATGTATATAATGTCCAGATCGAGACGTGGGGACTGACAAGCCAGAATTTTGAAAAATATTACATCCGAGATGTTAGGTTGCCTTAGGTTAGGATATACAATGTTATAGACGTATATAATGACCCCATCGAGAAGCAAGCGACCACACGCCAGGAATGTTGTAAAATATAACATCCGAGATGTTATGTTGCCTTACGTTAGGATATGTAACGTTATAGACGTATATAATGTTCCCACCGAAAAGTAGGAGCCGAAGCGCCAGGAATGATGTAAAATATTACATCCGAGATGTAGGTTTCCCTTAAGTTTGGATATATATCGTTATAGACGTATATAATGTGCAGATCGAGACGTGGGGACCGACACGCCAGAATGTTGTAAAATATTACATCCGAGATGTTAGGTTGCCTTAGGTTAGGATATACAACGTTATAGACGTATATAATAACCCCATCGAGGAGCAGGCGACGACGCGCCAGGAATGTTGTAAAATATGATATCCGAGATGTTATGTTGCCTTACGTTAGGATATGTATCGTTATAGACGTATATAACGTTCTCACCGAGACGTAGGGACCGTCATGCCAGGAATGTTGTAAAATATTACATCCCAGATGTTAGGTTGCGTTAGGTTAGGATATACAACGTTGTGGACGTATATAATGTTCGCACCGAGAAGTACGAGCCGACACGCCAGGAATGTTGTAAACTATTACGGTAGAGATTATAGGTTGCCTTAGGTTATGATATATAACGTTATAGACGTATATAATGTTCCCACCGAGAAATAGGGGCCGACGCGTCAGGAATGTTGTAAAATATTAAACCCGAGATGTTAGGTTGCCTTAGGCTAGGATATATAACGTTATAGACGTATATAATATTCCCACCGAGAAATAGGGGCCGACATGCCAGGAATGTTGTAAAATATTACATCCCAGATGTTAGGTTGCGTTAGGTTAGGATATACAACGTTATAGACGTATATAATGTTCCCACCGAAAAGTAGGAGCCGAATCGCCAGGAATGTTGTAAAATATTACATCCGAGATGTTAGTTTCCCTTAAGTTTGGATATATGTCGCTATAGACGTATATAACGTTCCCACGGAGACGTAGGGACCGACATGCCAGGAATGTTGTAAAATATTACATCCCAGATATTAGGTTGCGTTAGGTTAGGATCTACAACGTTATAGACGTATATAATGTCCCCATCGAGAAGCAGGCGACGACATGCCAGGAATGCTGTAAAATATTATATCCGAGATGTTATGTTGCCTTACGTTAGGATATATAACGTTATAGACGTATATAATGTTCGCACCGAGAAGTACGAGCCGACACGCCAGGAATGATGTAAACTATTACGGTAGATATTTTAGGTTGCCTTAGGTTATGATATATAACGTTATAGACGTATATAATGTTCCCACCGAGAAATAGGGGCCGACGCGTCAGGAATGTTGTAAAATATTAAACCCGAGATGTTAGGTTGCCTTAGGCCAGGATATATAACGTTATAGACGTATATAATATTCGCACCGAGAAGTACGAGCCGACACGCCAGGAATGTTGTAAACTATTACGGTAGATATTTTAGGTTGCCTTAGGTTATGATATATAACGTTATAGACGTATATAATGTTCCCACCGAGAAATAGGGGCCGACGAGTCAGGAATGTTGTAAAATATTAAACCCGAGATGTTAGGTTGCCTTAGGCTAGGATATATAACGTTATAGACGTATATAATATTCCCACCGAGAAATAGGGGCCCACATACCAGGAATGTTGTAAAATATTACATCCCAGATGTTAGGTTGCGTTAGGTTAGGATATACAATGTTATAGACGTATATAATGACCCCATCGAGAAGCAAGCGACCACACGCCAGGAATGTTGTAAAACATTACATCCGAGATGTTAGTTTGCTTAGGCTAGGATATACAACGTTATAGACGTATATAATGTCCCCATCGAGAAGCAGGCGACGACACGCCAGGAATGTTGTAAAATATAACATCCGAGATGTTATGTTGCCTTACGTTAGGATATGTAACGTTATAGACGTATATAATGTTCCCACCGAAAAGTAGGAGCCGAAGCGCCAGGAATGTTGTAAAATATTACATCCGAGATGTTAGTTTCCCTTAAGTTTGGATATATATCGTTATAAATGTATATAATGTCCAGATCGAGACGGGGGGACTGACAAGCCAGAATGTTGTAAAATATTACATCCGAGATGTTAGGTTGCTTTAGGTTAGGATATACAATGTTATAGACGTATATAATGACCCCATCGAGAAGCAAGCGACCACACGCCAGGAATGTTGTAAAATATAACATCCGAGATGTTATGTTGCCTTACGTTAGGATATGTAACGTTATAGACGTATATAATGTTCCCACCGAAAAGTAGGAGCCGAAGCGCCAGGAATGTTGTAAAATATGACACCCGAGATGTTAGTTTCCCTTAAGTTTGGATATATATCGTTATAGACGTATATAACGTTCCCTCCGAGACGTAGGGACCGACATGCCAGGAATGTTGGAAAATATTACATCCCAGATGTTAGATTGCGTTAGGTTAGGATATACAACGTTATAGACGTATATAATGTCCCCATCGAGAAGCAGGCGACGACACGCCAGGTATGTTGTAAAATATTACATCCGAGATGTTATGTTGCCTTACGTTAGGATATGTAACGTTATAGACGTATATAATGTTCCCACCGAAAAGTAGGAGCCGAAGCGCCAGGAATGTTGTAAAATATTACATCCGAGATGTTAGTTTCCCTTAAGTTTGGATATATATCGTTATAAATGTATATAATGTCCAGATCGAGACGTGGGGACTGACAAGCCAGAATGTTGTAAAATATTACATCCGAGATGTTAGGTTGCCTTAGGTTAGGATATACAATGTTATAGACGTATATAATGACCCCATCGAGAAGCAAGCGACCACACGCCACGAATGTTGTAAAATATAACATCCGAGATGTTATGTTGCCTTACGTTAGGATATGTAACGTTATAGACGTATATAATGTTCCCACCGAAAAGTAGGAGCCGAAGCGCCAGGAATGTTGTAAAATATGACACCCGAGATGTTAGTTTCCCTTAAGTTTGGATATATATCGTTATAGACGTATATAACGTTCCCTCCGAGACGTAGGGACCGACATGCCAGGAATGTTGGAAAATATTACATCCCAGATGTTAGATTGCGTTAGGTTAGGATATACAACGTTATAGACGTATATAATGTCCCCATCGAGAAGCAGGCGACGACACGCCAGGTATGTTGTAAAATATTACATCCGAGATGTTATGTTGCCTTACGTTAGGATATATAACGTTATAGACGTATATAATGTTCGCACCGAGAAGTACGAGCCGACACGCCAGGAATGATGTAAAATATTACATCCGAGATGTAGGTTTCCCTTAAGTTTGGATATATATCGTTATAGACGTATATAATGTGCAGATCGAGACGTGGGGACCGACAAGCCAGAATGTTGTAAAATATTACATCCGAGATGTTAGGTTGCGTTAGGTTAGGATATACAACGTTATAGACGTATATAATGTCCCCATCGAGAAGCAGGCGACGACACGCCAGGAATGTTGTAAAATATTATATCCGAGATGTTATGTTGCCTTATGTTAGGATATATAACGTTATAGACGTATATAATTTTCGCACCGAGAAGTACGAGCCGACACGCCAGGAATGTTGTAAACTATTACGGTAGAGATTTTAGGTTGCCTTAGGCTATGATATATAACGTTATAGACGTATATAATGTTCCCACCGAGAAATAGGGGCAGACGCGTCAGGAATGTTGTAAAATAGTAAACCCGAGATGTTAGGTTGCCTTAGGCTAGGATATATAACGTTATAGACGTATATAATATTCCCACCGAGAAATAGGGGCCCACATGCCAGGAATGTTGTAAAATATTACATCCCAGATGTTAGGTTGCGTTAGGTTAGGATATACAACGTTATAGACGTATATAATGTCCCCATCGAGAAGCAGGCGACGACACGCCAGGAATGTTGTAAAATATTACATCCGAGATGTTATGTTGCCTTACGTTAGGATATGTAACGTTATAGACGTATATAATGTTCCCACCGAAAAGTAGGAGCCGAAGCGCCAGGAATGATGTAAAATATTACATCCGAGATGTAGGTTTCCCTTAAGTTTGGATATATATCGTTATAGACGTATATAATGTGCAGATCGAGACGTGGGGACCGACAAGCCAGAATGTTGTAAAATATTACTTCCGAGATGTTAGGTTGCGTTAGGTTAGGATATACAACGTTATAGACGTATATAATGTCCCCATCGAGAAGCAGGCGACGACACGCCAGGAATGTTGTAAAATATTATATCCGAGATGTTATGTTGCCTTATGTTAGGATATATAACGTTATAGACGTATATAATTTTCGCACCGAGAAGTACGAGCCGACACGCCAGGAATGTTGTAAACTATTACGGTAGAGATTTTAGGTTGCCTTAGGTTATGATATATAACGTTATAGACGTATATAATGTTCCCACCGAGAAATAGGGGCAGACGCGTCAGGAATGTTGTAAAATATTAAACCCGAGATGTTAGGTTGCCTTAGGCTAGGATATATAACGTTATAGACGTATATAATATTCCCACCGAGAAATAGGGGCCCACATGCCAGGAATGTTGTAAAATATTACATCCCAGGTGTTAGGTTGCGTTAGGTTAGGATATACAACGTTATAGACGTATATAATGTCCCCATCGAGAAGCAGGCGACGACACGCCAGGAATGTTGTAAAATATTACATCCGAGATGTTATGTTGCCTTACGTTAGGATATGTAACGTTATAGACGTATATAATGTTCCCACCGAAAAGTAGGAGCCGAAGCGCCAGGAATGATGTAAAATATTACATCCGAGATGTAGGTTTCCCTTAAGTTTGGATATATATCGTTATAGACGTATATAATGTGCAGATCGAGACGTGGGGACCGACAAGCCAGAATGTTGTAAAATATTACATCCGAGATGTTAGGTTGCCTTAGGTTAGGATATACAACGTTATAGACGTATATAATAACCCCATCGAGGAGCAGGCGACGACACGCCAGGAATGTTGTAAAATATAACATCCGAGATGTTATGTTGCCTTACGTTAGGATATGTAACGTTATAGACGTATATAATGTTCCCACCGAAAAGTAGGAGCCGAATCGCCAGGAATGTTGTAAAATATTACATCCGAGAGGTCAGTTTCCCTTAAGTTTGGATATATGTCGTTATAGAGGTATATAACGTTCCCACCGTGACGTAGGGACCGACATGCCAGGAATGTTGTAAAATATTACACCCGAGATGTTAGTTTCCCTTAAGTTTGGATATATGTCGTTATAGAGGTATATAACTTTCCCACCGAGACGTAGGGACCGACATGCCAGGAATGTTGTAAAATATTACATCCCAGATGTTAGGTTGCGTTAGGTTAGGATATACAATGTTATAGACGTATATAATGACCCCATCGAGAAGCAAGCGACCACACGCCAGGAATGTTGTAAAATATTACATCCGAGATGTTAGTTTGCTTAGGCTAGGATATACAACGTTATAGACGTATATAATGTCCCCATCGAGAAGCAGGCGACGGCACGCCAGGTATGTTGTAAAATATTACATCCGAGATGTTATGTTGCCTTACGTTAGGATATATAACGTTATAGACGTATATAATGTTCGCACCGAGAAGTACGAGCCGACACACCAGGAATGTTGTAAACTGTTACGGTAGAGATTTTAGGTTGCCTTAGGTTATGATATATAACGTTATAGACGTATATAATGTTCCCACCGAGAAATAGGGGCCGACGCGTCAGGAATGTTGTAAAATATTAAACCCGAGATGTTAGGTTGCCTTAGGCTAGGATATATAACGTTATAGACGTATATAATATTCCCACCGAGAAATAGGGGCCGACATGCCAGGAATGTTGTAAAATATTACATCCCAGATGTTAGGTTGCGTTAGGTAAGGATATACAACGATATAGACGTATATAATGTCCCCACCGAGAAGCAGGCGACGACACGCCAGGAATGTTGTAAAATATTACATCCGAGATGTTATGTTGCCTTACGTTAGGATATGTAACGTTATAGACGTATATAATGTTCCCACCGAAAAGTAGGAGCCGAAGCGCCAGGAATGTTGTAAAATATTACATCCGAGATGTTAGTTTCCCTTAAGTATGGATATATATCGTTATAAATGTATATAATGTCCCCATCGAGAAGCAGGCGACGACACGCCAGGTATGTTGTAAAATATTACATCCGAGATGTTATGTTGCCTTACGTTAGGATATATAACGTTATAGACGTATATAATGTTCGCACCGAGAAGTACGAGCCGACACGCCAGGAATGTTGTAAACTGTTACGGTAGAGATTTTAGGTTGCCTTAGGTTATGATATATAACGTTATAGACGTATATAATGTTCCCACCGAGAAATAGGGGCCGACGCGTCAGGAATGTTGTAAAATAATAAACACGAGATGTTAGGTTGCCTTAGGCTAGGATATATAACGTTATAGACGTATATAGTATTCCCACCGAGAAATAGGGGCCGACATGCCAGGAATGTTGTAAAATATTACATCCCAGATGTTAGGTTGCGTTAGGTTAGGATATACAACGTTATAGACGTATATAATGTCCCCATCGAGAAGCAGGCGACGACACGCCAGGAATGTTGTAAAATATTACATCCGAGATGTTATGTTGCTTACGTTAGGATATGTAACGTTATAGACGTATATAATGTTCCCACCGAAAAGTAGGAGCCGAAGCGCCAGGAATGATGTAAAATATTACATCCGAGATGTAGGTTTCCCTTAAGTTTGGATATATATCGTTATAGACGTATATAATGTGCAGATCGAGACGTGGGGACCGACACGCCAGAATGTTGTAAAATATTACATCCGAGATGTTAGGTTGCCTTAGGTTAGGATATACAACGTTATAGACGTATATAATAACCCCATCGAGGAGCAGGCGACGACACGCCAGGAATGTTGTAAAATATAACATCCGAGATGTTATGTTGCCTTACGTTAGGATATGTAACGTTATAGACGTATATAATGTTCCCACCGAAAAGTAGGAGCCGAAGCGCCAGGAATGTTGTAAAATATGACACCCGAGATGTTAGTTTCCCTTAAGTTTGGATATATGTCGTTATAGACGTATATAACGTTCCCACCGTGACGTAGGGACCGACATGCCAGGAATGTTGTAAATTATTACATCCCAGATGTTAGGTTGCGTTAGGTTAGGATATACAACGTTATAGACGTATATAATGTCCCCATCGAGAAGCAGGCGACGGCATGCCAGGAATGTTGTAAAATATTATATCCGAGATGTTATGTTGCCTTACGTTAGGATATATAACGTTATAGACGTATATAATGTTCGCACCGAGAAGTACGAGCCGACACGCCAGGAATTTTGTAAACTATTACGGTAGAGATTTTAGGTTGCCTTAGGTTATGATATATAACGTTATAGACGTATATAATGTTACCACCGAGAAATAGTGGCCGAAGCGCCAGGAATGTTGTAAAATATGATATCCGAGATGTTATGTTGCCTTACGTTAGGATATGTATCGTTATAGACGTATATAACGTTCTCACCGAGACGTAGGGACCGACATGCCAGGAATGTTGTAAAATATTACATCCCAGATGTTAGGTTGCGTTAGGTTAGGATATACAACGTTGTAGACGTATATAATGTTCGCACCGAGAAGTACGAGCCGACACGCCAGGAATGTTGTAAACTATTACGGTAGAGATTATAGGTTGCCTTAGGTTATGATATATAACGTTATAGACGTATATAATGTTCCCACCGAGAAATAGGGGCCGACGCGTCAGGAATGTTGTAAAATATTAAACCCGAGATGTTAGGTTGCCTTAGGCTAGGATATATAACGTTATAGACGTATATAATATTCCCACCGAGAAATAGGGGCCGACATGCCAGGAATGCTGTAAAATATTATATCCGAGATGTTATGTTGCCTTACGTTAGGATATATAACGTTATAGACGTATATAATGTTCGCACCGAGAAGTACGAGCCGACACGCCAGGAATGATGTAAACTATTACGGTAGATATTTTAGGTTGCCTTAGGTTATGATATATAACGTTATAGACGTATATAATGTTCCCACCGAGAAATAGGGGCCGACGCGTCAGGAATGTTGTAAAATATTAAACCCGAGATGTTAGGTTGCCTTAGGCTAGGATATATAACGTTATAGACGTATATAATATTCGCACCGAGAAGTACGAGCCGACACGCCAGGAATGTTGTAAACTATTACGGTAGATATTTTAGGTTGCCTTAGGTTATGATATATAACGTTATAGACGTATATAATGTTCCCACCGAGAAATAGGGGCCGACGCGTCAGGAATGTTGTAAAATATTAAACCCGAGATGTTAGGTTGCCTTAGGCTAGGATATATAACGTTATAGACGTATATAATATTCCCACCGAGAAATAGGGGCCCACATACCAGGAATGTTGTAAAATATTACATCCCAGATGTTAGGTTGCGTTAGGTTAGGATATACAATGTTATAGACGTATATAATGACCCCATCGAGAAGCAAGCGACCACACGCCAGGAATGTTGTAAAATATTACATCCGAGATGTTAGTTTGCTTAGGCTAGGATATACAACGTTATAGACGTATATAATGTCGCCATCGAGAAGCAGGCGACGACACGCCAGGAATGTTGTAAAATATAACATCCGAGATGTTATGTTGCCTTACGTTAGGATATGTAACGTTATAGACGTATATAATGTTCCCACCGAAAAGTAGGAGCCGAAGCGCCAGGAATGTTGTAAAATATTACATCCGAGATGTTAGTTTCCCTTAAGTTTGGATATATATCGTTATAAGTGTATATAATGTCCAGATCGAGACGTGGGGACTGACAAGCCAGAATGTTGTAAAATATTACATCCGAGATGTTAGGTTGCCTTAGGTTAGGATATACAATGTTATAGACGTATATAATGACCCCATCGAGAAGCAAGCGACCACACGCCAGGAATGTTGTAAAATATAACATCCGAGATGTTATGTTGCCTTACGTTAGGATATGTAACGTTATAGACGTATATAATGTTCCCACCGAAAAGTAGGAGCCGTAGCGCCAGGAATGTTGTAAAATATGACACCCGAGATGTTAGTTTCCCTTAAGTTTGGATATATATCGTTATAGACGTATATAACGTTCCCTCCGAGACGTAGGGACCGACATGCCAGGAATGTTGGAAAATATTACATCCCAGATGTTAGATTGCGTTAGGTTAGGATATACAACGTTATAGACGTATATAATGTCCCCATCGAGAAGCAGGCGACGACACGCCAGGTATGTTGTAAAATATTACATCCGAGATGTTATGTTGCCTTACGTTAGGATATATAACGTTATAGACGTATATGATGTTCGCACCGAGAAGTACGAGCCGACACGCCAGGAATGATGTAAAATATTACATCCGAGATGTAGGTTTCCCTTAAGTTTGGATATATATCGTTATAGACGTATATAATGTGCAGATCGAGACGTGGGGACCGACAAGCCAGAATGTTGTAAAATATTACATCCGAGATGTTAGGTTGCGTTAGGTTAGGATATACAACGTTATAGACGTATATAATGTCCCCATCGAGAAGCAGGCGACGACACGCCAGGAATGTTGTAAAATATTATATCCGAGATGTTATGTTGCCTTACGTTAGGATATATAACGTTATAGACGTATATAATTTTCGCACCGAGAAGTACGAGCCGACACGCCAGGAATGTTGTAAACTATTATGGTAGAGATTTTAGGTTGCCTTAGGTTATGATATATAACGTTATAGACGTATATAATGTTCCCACCGAGAAATAGGGGCAGACGCGTCAGGAATGTTGTAAAATATTAAACCCGAGATGTTAGGTTGCCTTAGGCTAGGATATATAACGTTATAGACGTATATAATATTCCCATCGAGAAATAGGGGCCCACATGCCAGGAATGTTGTAAAATATTACATCCCAGATGTTAGGTTGCGTTAGGTTAGGATATACAACGTTATAGACGTATATAATGTCCCCATCGAGAAGCAGGCGACGACACGCCAGGAATGTTGTAAAATATTACATCCGAGATGTTATGTTGCCTTACGTTAGGATATGTAACGTTATAGACGTATATAATGTTCCCACCGAAAAGTAGGAGCCGAAGCGCCAGGAATGATGTAAAATATTACATCCGAGATGTAGGTTTCCCTTAAGTTTGGATATATATCGTTATAGACGTATATAATGTGCAGATCGAGACGTGGGGACCGACAAGCCAGAATGTTGTAAAATATTACATCCGAGATGTTAGGTTGCCTTAGGTTAGGATATACAACGTTATAGACGTATATAATAACCCCATCGAGGAGCAGGCGACGACACGCCAGGAATGTTGTAAAATATAACATCCGAGATGTTATGTTGCCTTACGTTAGGATATGTAACGTTATAGACGTATATAATGTTCCCACCGAAAAGTAGGAGCCGAATCGCCAGGAATGTTGTAAAATATTACATCCGAGATGTTAGTTTCCCTTAAGTTTGGATATATATCGTTATAAATGTATATAATGTCCAGATCGAGACGTGGGGACTGACAAGCCAGAATTTTGAAAAATATTACATCCGAGATGTTAGGTTGCCTTAGGTTAGGATATACAATGTTATAGACGTATATAATGACCCCATCGAGAAGCAAGCGACCGTACGCCAGGAATGTTGTAAAATATAACATCCGAGATGTTATGTTGCCTTACGTTAGGATATGTAACGTTATAGACGTATATAATGTTCCCACCGAAAAGTAGGAGCCGAAGCGCCAGGAATGTTGTAAAATATGACACCCGAGATGTTAGTTTCCCTTAAGTTTGGATATATGTCGTTATAGACGTATATAACGTTCCCACCGTGACGTAGGGACCGACATGCCAGGAATGTTGTAAATTATTACATCCCAGATGTTAGGTTGCGTTAGGTTAGGATATACAACGTTATAGACGTATATAATGTCCCCATCGAGAAGCAGGCGACGGCATGCCAGGAATGTTGTAAAATATTATATCCGAGATGTTATGTTGCCTTACGTTAGGATATATAACGTTATAGACGTATATAATGTTCGCACCGAGAAGTACGAGCCGACACGCCAGGAATTTTGTAAACTATTACGGTAGAGATTTTAGGTTGCCTTAGGTTATGATATATAACGTTATAGACGTATATAATGTTACCACCGAGAAATAGTGGCCGAAGCGCCAGGAATGTTGTAAAATATGATATCCGAGATGTTATGTTGCCTTACGTTAGGATATGTATCGTTATAGACGTATATAACGTTCTCACCGAGACGTAGGGACCGACATGCCAGGAATGTTGTAAAATATTACATCCCAGATGTTAGGTTGCGTTAGGTTAGGATATACAACGTTGTAGACGTATATATTGTTCGCACCGAGAAGTACGAGCCGACACGCCAGGAATGTTGTAAACTATTACGGTAGAGATTATAGGTTGCCTTAGGTTATGATATATAACGTTATAGACGTATATAATGTTCCCACCGAGAAATAGGGGCCGACGCGTCAGGAATGTTGTAAAATATTAAACCCGAGATGTTAGGTTGCCTTAGGCTAGGATATATAACGTTATAGACGTATATAATATTCCCACCGAGAAATAGGGGCCGACATGCCAGGAATGCTGTAAAATATTATATCCGAGATGTTATGTTGCCTTACGTTAGGATATATAACGTTATAGACGTATATAATGTTCGCACCGAGAAGTACGAGCCGACACGCCAGGAATGATGTAAACTATTACGGTAGATATTTTAGGTTGCCTTAGGTTATGATATATAACGTTATAGACGTATATAATGTTCCCACCGAGAAATAGGGGCCGACGCGTCAGGAATGTTGTAAAATATTAAACCCGAGATGTTAGGTTGCCTTAGGCTAGGATATATAACGTTATAGACGTATATAATATTCGCACCGAGAAGTACGAGCCGACACGCCAGGAATGTTGTAAACTATTACGGTAGATATTTTAGGTTGCCTTAGGTTATGATATATAACGTTATAGACGTATATAATGTTCCCACCGAGAAATAGGGGCCGACGCGTCAGGAATGTTGTAAAATATTAAACCCGAGATGTTAGGTTGCCTTAGGCTAGGATATATAACGTTATAGACGTATATAATATTCCCACCGAGAAATAGGGGCCCACATACCAGGAATGTTGTAAAATATTACATCCCAGATGTTAGGTTGCGTTAGGTTAGGATATACAATGTTATAGACGTATATAATGACCCCATCGAGAAGCAAGCGACCACACGCCAGGAATGTTGTAAAATATTACATCCGAGATGTTAGTTTGCTTAGGCTAGGATATACAACGTTATAGACGTATATAATGTCCCCATCGAGAAGCAGGCGACGACACGCCAGGAATGTTGTAAAATATAACATCCGAGATGTTATGTTGCCTTACGTTAGGATATGTAACGTTATAGACGTATATAATGTTCCCACCGAAAAGTAGGAGCCGAAGCGCCAGGAATGTTGTAAAATATTACATCCGAGATGTTAGTTTCCCTTAAGTTTGGATATATATCGTTATAAGTGTATATAATGTCCAGATCGAGAAGTGGGGACTGACAAGCCAGAATGTTGTAAAATATTACATCCGAGATGTTAGGTTGCCTTAGGTTAGGATATACAATGTTATAGACGTATATAATGACCCCATCGAGAAGCAAGCGACCACACGCCAGGAATGTTGTAAAATATAACATCCGAGATGTTATGTTGCCTTACGTTAGGATATGTAACGTTATAGACGTATATAATGTTCCCACCGAAAAGTAGGAGCCGAAGCGCCAGGAATGTTGTAAAATATGACACCCGAGATGTTAGTTTCCCTTAAGTTTGGATATATATCGTTATAGACGTATATAACGTTCCCTCCGAGACGTAGGGACCGACATGCCAGGAATGTTGGAAAATATTACATCCCAGATGTTAGATTGCGTTAGGTTAGGATATACAACGTTATAGACGTATATAATGTCCCCATCGAGAAGCAGGCGACGACACGTCAGGTATGTTGTAAAATATTACATCCGAGATGTTATGTTGCCTTACGTTAGGATATGTAACGTTATAGACGTATATAATGTTCCCACCGAAAAGTAGGAGCCGAAGCGCCAGGAAAATTGTAAAATATTACATCCGAGATGTTAGTTTCCCTTAAGTTTGGATATATATCGTTATAAATGTATATAATGTCCAGATCGAGACGTGGGGACTGACAAGCCAGAATGTTGTAAAATATTACATCCGAGATGTTAGGTTGCCTTAGGTTAGGATATACAATGTTATAGACGTATATAATGACCCCATCGAGAAGCAAGCGACCGTACGCCAGGAATGTTGTAAAATATAACATCCGAGATGTTATGTTGCCTTACGTTAGGATATGTAACGTTATAGACGTATATAATGTTCCCACCGAAAAGTAGGAGCCGAAGCGCCAGGAATGTTGTAAAATATGACACCCGAGATGTTAGTTTCCCTTAAGTTTGGATATATGTCGTTATAGACGTATATAACGTTCCCACCGTGACGTAGGGACCGACATGCCAGGAATGTTGTAAATTATTACATCCCAGATGTTAGGTTGCGTTAGGTTAGGATATACAACGTTATAGACGTATATAATGTCCCCATCGAGAAGCAGGCGACGGCATGCCAGGAATGTTGTAAAATATTATATCCGAGATGTTATGTTGCCTTACGTTAGGATATATAACGTTATAGACGTATATAATGTTCGCACCGAGAAGTACGAGCCGACACGCCAGGAATTTTGTAAACTATTACGGTAGAGATTTTAGGTTGCCTTAGGTTATGATATATAACGTTATAGACGTATATAATGTTACCACCGAGAAATAGTGGCCGAAGCGCCAGGAATGTTGTAAAATATGATATCCGAGATGTTATGTTGCCTTACGTTAGGATATGTATCGTTATAGACGTATATAACGTTCTCACCGAGACGTAGGGACCGACATGCCAGGAATGTTGTAAAATATTACATCCCAGATGTTAGGTTGCGTTAGGTTAGGATATACAACGTTGTAGACGTATATATTGTTCGCACCGAGAAGTACGAGCCGACACGCCAGGAATGTTGTAAACTATTACGGTAGAGATTATAGGTTGCCTTAGGTTATGATATATAACGTTATAGACGTATATAATGTTCCCACCGAGAAATAGGGGCCGACGCGTCAGGAATGTTGTAAAATATTAAACCCGAGATGTTAGGTTGCCTTAGGCTAGGATATATAACGTTATAGACGTATATAATATTCCCACCGAGAAATAGGGGCCGACATGCCAGGAATGCTGTAAAATATTATATCCGAGATGTTATGTTGCCTTACGTTAGGATATATAACGTTATAGACGTATATAATGTTCGCACCGAGAAGTACGAGCCGACACGCCAGGAATGATGTAAACTATTACGGTAGATATTTTAGGTTGCCTTAGGTTATGATATATAACGTTATAGACGTATATAATGTTCCCACCGAGAAATAGGGGCCGACGCGTCAGGAATGTTGTAAAATATTAAACCCGAGATGTTAGGTTGCCTTAGGCTAGGATATATAACGTTATAGACGTATATAATATTCGCACCGAGAAGTACGAGCCGACACGCCAGGAATGTTGTAAACTATTACGGTAGATATTTTAGGTTGCCTTAGGTTATGATATATAACGTTATAGACGTATATAATGTTCCCACCGAGAAATAGGGGCCGACGCGTCAGGAATGTTGTAAAATATTAAACCCGAGATGTTAGGTTGCCTTAGGCTAGGATATATAACGTTATAGACGTATATAATATTCCCACCGAGAAATAGGGGCCCACATACCAGGAATGTTGTAAAATATTACATCCCAGATGTTAGGTTGCGTTAGGTTAGGATATACAATGTTATAGACGTATATAATGACCCCATCGAGAAGCAAGCGACCACACGCCAGGAATGTTGTAAAATATTACATCCGAGATGTTAGTTTGCTTAGGCTAGGATATACAACGTTATAGACGTATATAATGTCCCCATCGAGAAGCAGGCGACGACACGCCAGGAATGTTGTAAAATATAACATCCGAGATGTTATGTTGCCTTACGTTAGGATATGTAACGTTATAGACGTATATAATGTTCCCACCGAAAAGTAGGAGCCGAAGCGCCAGGAATGTTGTAAAATATTACATCCGAGATGTTAGTTTCCCTTAAGTTTGGATATATATCGTTATAAGTGTATATAATGTCCAGATCGAGAAGTGGGGACTGACAAGCCAGAATGTTGTAAAATATTACATCCGAGATGTTAGGTTGCCTTAGGTTAGGATATACAATGTTATAGACGTATATAATGACCCCATCGAGAAGCAAGCGACCACACGCCAGGAATGTTGTAAAATATAACATCCGAGATGTTATGTTGCCTTACGTTAGGATATGTAACGTTATAGACGTATATAATGTTCCCACCGAAAAGTAGGAGCCGAAGCGCCAGGAATGTTGTAAAATATGACACCCGAGATGTTAGTTTCCCTTAAGTTTGGATATATATCGTTATAGACGTATATAACGTTCCCTCCGAGACGTAGGGACCGACATGCCAGGAATGTTGGAAAATATTACATCCCAGATGTTAGATTGCGTTAGGTTAGGATATACAACGTTATAGACGTATATAATGTCCCCATCGAGAAGCAGGCGACGACACGTCAGGTATGTTGTAAAATATTACATCCGAGATGTTATGTTGCCTTACGTTAGGATATGTAACGTTATAGACGTATATAATGTTCCCACCGAAAAGTAGGAGCCGAAGCGCCAGGAAAATTGTAAAATATTACATCCGAGATGTTAGTTTCCCTTAAGTTTGGATATATATCGTTATAAATGTATATAATGTCCAGATCGAGACGTGGGGACTGACAAGCCAGAATGTTGTAAAATATTACATCCGAGATGTTAGGTTGCCTTAGGTTAGGATATACAATGTTATAGACGTATATAATGACCCCATCGAGAAGCAAGCGACCACACGCCAGGAATGTTGTAAAATATAACATCCGAGATGTTATGTTGCCTTACGTTAGGATATGTAACGTTATAGACGTATATAATGTTCCCACCGAAAAGTAGGAGCCGTAGCGCCAGGAATGTTGTAAAATATGACACCCGAGATGTTAGTTTCCCTTAAGTTTGGATATATATCGTTATAGACGTATATAACGTTCCCTCCGAGACGTAGGGACCGACATGCCAGGAATGTTGGAAAATATTACATCCCAGATGTTAGATTGCGTTAGGTTAGGATATACAACGTTATAGACGTATATAATGTCCCCATCGAGAAGCAGGCGACGACACGCCAGGTATGTTGTAAAATATTACATCCGAGATGTTATGTTGCCTTACGTTAGGATATATAACGTTATAGACGTATATAATGTTCGCACCGAGAAGTACGAGCCGACACGCCAGGAATGATGTAAAATATTACATCCGAGATGTAGGTTTCCCTTAAGTTTGGATATATATCGTTATAGACGTATATAATGTGCAGATCGAGACGTGGGGACCGACAAGCCAGAATGTTGTAAAATATTACATCCGAGATGTTAGGTTGCGTTAGGTTAGGATATACAACGTTATAGACGTATATAATGTCCCCATCGAGAAGCAGGCGACGACACGCCAGGAATGTTGTAAAATATTATATCCGAGATGTTATGTTGCCTTACGTTAGGATATATAATGTTATAGACGTATATAATTTTCGCACCGAGAAGTACGAGCCGACACGCCAGGAATGTTGTAAACTATTACGGTAGAGATTTTAGGTTGCCTTAGGTTATGATATATAACGTTATAGACGTATATAATGTTCCCACCGAGAAATAGGGGCAGACGCGTCAGGAATGTTGTAAAATATTAAACCCGAGATGTTAGGTTGCCTTAGGCTAGGATATATAACGTTATAGACGTATATAATATTCCCATCGAGAAATAGGGGCCCACATGCCAGGAATGTTGTAAAATATTACATCCCAGATGTTAGGTTGCGTTAGGTTAGGATATACAACGTTATAGACGTATATAATGTCCCCATCGAGAAGCAGGCGACGACACGCCAGGAATGTTGTAAAATATTACATCCGAGATGTTATGTTGCCTTACGTTAGGATATGTAACGTTATAGACGTATATAATGTTCCCACCGAAAAGTAGGAGCCGAAGCGCCAGGAATGATGTAAAATATTACATCCGAGATGTAGGTTTCCCTTAAGTTTGGATATATATCGTTATAGACGTATATAATGTGCAGATCGAGACGTGGGGACCGACAAGCCAGAATGTTGTAAAATATTACATCCGAGATGTTAGGTTGCCTTAGGTTAGGATATACAACGTTATAGACGTATATAATAACCCCATCGAGGAGCAGGCGACGACACGCCAGGAATGTTGTAAAATATAACATCCGAGATGTTATGTTGCCTTACGTTAGGATATGTAACGTTATAGACGTATATAATGTTCCCACCGAAAAGTAGGAGCCGAATCGCCAGGAATGTTGTAAAATATTACATCCGAGATGTTAGTTTCCCTTAAGTTTGGATATATATCGTTATAAATGTATATAATGTCCAGATCGAGACGTGGGGACTGACAAGCCAGAATTTTGAAAAATATTACATCCGAGATGTTAGGTTGCCTTAGGTTAGGATATACAATGTTATAGACGTATATAATGACCCCATCGAGAAGCAAGCGACCGTACGCCAGGAATGTTGTAAAATATAACATCCGAGATGTTATGTTGCCTTACGTTAGGATATGTAACGTTATAGACGTATATAATGTTCCCACCGAAAAGTAGGAGCCGAAGCGCCAGGAATGTTGTAAAATATGACACCCGAGATGTTAGTTTCCCTTAAGTTTGGATATATATCGTTATAGACGTATATAACGTTCCCTCCGAGACGTAGGGACCGACATGCCAGGAATGTTGGAAAATATTACATCCCAGATGTTGGATTGCGTTAGGTTAGGATATACAACGTTATAGACGTATATAATGTCCCCATCGAGAAGCAGGCGACGAAACGCCAGGTATGTTGTAAAATATTACATCCGAGATGTTATGTTGCCTTACGTTAGGATATGTAACGTTATAGACGTATATAATGTTCCCACCGAAAAGTAGGAGCCGAAGCGCCAGGAATGATGTAAAATATTACATCCGAGATGTAGGTTTCCCTTAAGTTTGGATATATATCGTTATAGACGTATATAATGTGCAGATCGAGACGTGGGGACCGACAAGCCAGAATGTTGTAAAATATTACATCCGAGATGTTAGGTTGCCTTAGGTTAGGATATACAACGTTATAGACGTATATAATAACCCCATCGAGGAGCAGGCGACGACACGCCAGGAATGTTGTAAAATATAACATCCGAGATGTTATGTTGCCTTACGTTAGGATATGTAACGTTATAGATGTATATAATGTTCCCACCGAAAGGTAGGAGCCGAATCGCCAGGAATGTTGTAAAATATTACATCCGAGAGGTCAGTTTCCCTTAAGTTTGGATATATGTCGTTATAGAGGTATATAACGTTCCCACCGTGACGTAGGGACCGACATGCCAGGAATGTTGTAAAATATTACACCCGAGATGTTAGTTTCCCTTAAGTTTGGATATATGTCGTTATAGACGTATATAACTTTCCCACCGAGACGTAGGGACCGACATGCCAGGAATGTTGTAAAATATTACATCCCAGATGCTAGGTTGCGTTAGGTTAGGATATACAATGTTATAGACGTATATAATGACCCCATCGAGAAGCAAGCGACCACACGCCAGGAATGTTGTAAAATATTACATCCGAGATGTTAGTTTGCTTAGGCTAGGATATACAACGTTATAGACGTATATAATGTCCCCATCGAGAAGCAGGCGACGACACGCCAGGAATGTTGTAAAATATAACATCCGAGATGTTATGTTGCCTTACGTTAGGATATGTAACGTTATAGACGTATATAATATTCCCACCGAAAAGTAGGAGCCGAAGCGCCAGGAATGTTGTAAAATATTACATCCGAGATGTTATTTTCCCTTAAGTTTGGATATATATCGTTATAAATGTATATAATGTCCAGATCGAGACGTGGGGACTGACAAGCCAGAATGTTGAAAAATATTACATCCGAGATGTTAGGTTGCCTTAGGTTAGGATATACAACGTTATAGACGTACATAATGACCCCATCGAGCAGCAGGCGACGACACGCCAGGAATGTTGTAAAATATTATATCCGAGATGTTATTTTGCCTTACGTTAGGATATATAACGTTATAGACGTATATAGTGTTCGCACCGAGAAGTACGAGCCGACACGCCAGGAATGTTGTAAAATATTATATCCGAGATGTTATTTTGCCTTACGTTAGGATATATAACGTTATAGACGTATATAGTGTTCGCACCGAGAAGTACGAGCCGACACGCCAGGAATGTTGTAAACTATTACGGTAGAGATTTTAGGTTGCCTTAGGTTATGATATATAACGTTATAGACGTATATAATGTTACCACCGAGAAATAGGGGCCGAAGCGCCAGGAATGTTGTAAAAAATGACAACCGAGATGTTAGTTTCCCTTAAGTTTGGATATATATCGTTATAGACGTATATAACGTTCCCACCGAGACGTAGGGACCGACATGCCAGGAATGTTGTAAAATATTACATCCGAGATGTTAGATTGCTTAGGCTAGGATATACAACGTTATAGACGTATATAATGTCCCCATCGAGAAGCAGGCGACGACACGCCAGGAATGTTGTAAAATATAACATCCGAGATGTTATGTTGCCGTACGTTAGGATATGTATCGTTATAGACGTATATAATGTTCCCACCGAAAAGTAGGAGCCGAAGCGCCAGGAATGTTGTAAAATATTACATCCGAGATGTTAGTTTCCCTTAAGTTTGGATATATATCGTTATAAATGTATATAATGTCCAGATCGAGACGTGGGGACTGACAAGCCAGAATGTTGAAAAATATTACATCCGAGATGTTAGGTTGCCTTAGGTTAGGATATACAACGTTATAGACGTACATAATGACCCCATCGAGCAGCAGGCGACGACACGCCAGGAATGTTGTAAAATATTATATCCGAGATGTTATTTTGCCTTACGTTAGGATATATAACGTTATAGACGTATATAGTGTTCGCACCGAGAAGTACGAGCCGACACGCCAGGAATGTTGTAAAATATTATATCCGAGATGTTATTTTGCCTTACGTTAGGATATATAACGTTATAGACGTATATAGTGTTCGCACCGAGAAGTACGAGCCGACACGCCAGGAATGTTGTAAACTATTACGGTAGAGATTTTAGGTTGCCTTAGGTTATGATATATAACGTTATAGACGTATATAATGTTACCACCGAGAAATAGGGGCCGAAGCGCCAGGAATGTTGTAAAAAATGACAACCGAGATGTTAGTTTCCCTTAAGTTTGGATATATATCGTTATAGACGTATATAACGTTCCCACCGAGACGTAGGGACCGACATGCCAGGAATGTTGTAAAATATTACATCCGAGATGTTAGATTGCTTAGGCTAGGATATACAACGTTATAGACGTATATAATGTCCCCATCGAGAAGCAGGCGACGACACGCCAGGAATGTTGTAAAATATAACATCCGAGATGTTATGTTGCCGTACGTTAGGATATGTATCGTTATAGACGTATATAATGTTCCCACCGAAAAGTAGGAGCCGAAGCGCCAGGAATGTTGTAAAATATTACATCCGAGATGTTAGTTTCCCTTAAGTTTGGATATATATCGTTATAAATGTATATAATGTCCAGATCGAGACGTGGGGACTGACAAGCCAGAATGTTGTAAAATATTACATCCGAGATGTTAGGTTGCCTTAGGCTAGGATATACAACGTTATAGACGTATATAATGTCCCCATCGAGAAGCAGGCGACGACACGCCAGGAATGTTGTAAAATATAACATCCGAGATGTTATGTTGCCGTACGTTAGGATATGTAACGTTATAGACGTATATAATGTTCCCACCGAAAAGTAGGAGCCGAAGCGCCTGGAATGTTGTAAAATATGACACCCGAAATGTTAGTTTCCCTTATGTTTGGATATATATCGTTATAGACGTATATAACGTTCCCACCGAGACGTAGGGACCGACATGCCAGGAATGTTGTAAAATATTTCATCCCAGATGTTAGGTTGCGTTAGGTTAGGATATACAACGTTATAGACGTATATAATGTCCCCATCGAGAAGCAGGCGACGACACGCCAGGAATGTTGTAAAATATTATATCCGAGATGTTATTTTGCCTTACGTTAGGATATATAACGTTATAGACGTATATAGTGTTCGCACCGAGAAGTACGAGCCGACACGCCAGGAATGTTGTAAACTATTACGGTAGAGATTTTAGGTTGCCTTAGGTTATGATATATAACGTTATGGACGTATATAATGTTACCACCGAGAAATAGGGGCCGAAGCGCCAGGAATGTTGTAAAAAATGACATCCGAGATGTTAGTTTCCCTTAAGTTTGGATATATATCGTTATAGACGTATATAACGTTCCCACCGAGACGTAGGGACCGACATGCCAGGAATGTTGTAAAATATTACATCCGAGATGTTAGATTGCTTAGGCTAGGATATACAACGTTATAGACGTATATAATGTCCCCATCGAGAAGCAGGCGACGACACGCCAGGAATGTTGTAAAATATAACATCCGAGATGTTATGTTGCCGTACGTTAGGATATGTATCGTTATAGACGTATATAATGTTCCCACCGAAAAGTAGGAGCCGAAGCGCCAGGAATGTTGTAAAATATTACATCCGAGATGTTAGTTTCCCTTAAGTTTGGATATATATCGTTATAAATGTATATAATGTCCAGATCGAGACGTGGGGACTGACAAGCCAGAATGTTGTAAAATATTACATCCGAGATGTTAGGTTGCCTTAGGCTAGGATATACAACGTTATAGACGTATATAATGTCCCCATCGAGAAGCAGGCGACGACACGCCAGGAATGTTGTAAAATATAACATCCGAGATGTTATGTTGCCGTACGTTAGGATATGTAACGTTATAGACGTATATAATGTTCCCACCGCAAAGTAGGAGCCGAAGCGCCTGGAATGTTGTAAAATATGACACCCGAAATGTTAGTTTCCCTTATGTTTGGATATATATCGTTATAGACGTATAAACGTTCCCTCCGAGACGTAGGGACCGACATGCCAGGAATGTTGGAAAATATTACATCCCAGATGTTAGATTGCGTTAGGTTAGGATATACAACGTTATAGACGTATATAATGTCCCCATCGAGAAGCAGGCGACGACACGACAGGTATGTTGTAAAATATTACTTCCGAGATGTTATGTTGCCTTACGTTAGGATATGTAACTTTATAGACGTATATAATGTTCGCACCGAGAAGTACGATCCGACACGCAAGGAATGTTGTAAACTATTACGGTAGAGATTTTAGGTTGCCTTAGGTTATGATATATAACGTTATAGACGTATATAATGTTCCCACCGAGAAATAGGGGCCGACGCGTCAGGAATGTTGTAAAATATTAAACCCGAGATGTTGGGTTGCCTTAGGCTAGGATATATAACGTTATAGACGTATATGGTATTCCCACCGAGAAATAGGGGCCGACATGCCAGGAATGTTGTAAAATATTACATCCCAGATGTTAGGTTACGTTAGGTTAGGATATACAACGTTATAGACGTATATAATGTCCCCATCGAGAAGCAGGCGACGACACGCCAGGAATGTTGTAAAATATTACATCCGAGATGTTATGTTGCCTTACGTTAGGATATGTAACGTTATAGACGTATATAATGTTCCCACCGAAAAGTAGGAGCCGAAGCGCCAAGAATGATGTAAAATATTACATCCGAGATGTAGGTTTCCCTTAAGTTTGGATATATATCGTTATAGACGTATATAATGTGCAGATCGAGACGTGGGGACCGACACGCCAGAATGTTGTAAAATATTACATCCGAGATGTTATGTTGCCTTAGGTTAGAATATACAACGTTATAGACGTATATAATAACCCCATCGAGGAGCAGGCGACGACACGCCAGGAATGTTGTAAAATATAACATCCGAGATGTTATGTTGCCTTACGTTAGGATATGTAACGTTATAGACGTATATAATGTTCCCACCGAAAAGTAGGAGCCGAATCGCCAGGAATGTTGTAAAATATTACATCCGAGATGTTAGTTTCCCTTAAGTTTGGATATATGTCGTTATAGACGTATATAACGTTCCCACCGTTACGTAGGGACCGACATGCCAGGAATGTTGTAAAATATTACATCCCAGATGTTAGGTTGCGTTAGGTTAGGATATACAACGTTATAGACGTATATAATGTCCCCATCGAGAAGCAGGCGACGACACGCCAGGAATGTTGTAAAATATTACATCCGAGATGTTAGGTTGCGTTAGGTTAGGATATACAACGTTATAGACGTATATAATGTCCCCATCGGGAAGCAGGCGACGACACGCCAGGAATGTTGTAAAATATTACATCCGAGATGTTAGACTGCTTAGGCTAGGATATACAACGTTCTAGACGTATATAATGTCCCCATCGAGAAGCAGGCGACGACACGCCAGGAATGTTGTAAAATATTACATCCCAGATGTTATGTTGCCTTACGTTAGGATATGTAACGATATAGACGTATATAATGTTCCCACCGAAAAGTAGGAGCCGAAGCGCCAAGAATGATGTAAAATATTACATCCGAGATGTAGGTTTCCCTTAAGTTTGGATATATATCGTTATAGACGTATATAATGTGCAGATCGAGACGTGGGGACCGACACGCCAGAATGTTGTAAAATATTACATCCGAGATGTTATGTTGCCTTAGGTTAGAATATACAACGTTATAGACGTATATAATAACCCCATCGAGGAGCAGGCGACGACACGCCAGGAATGTTGTAAAATATAACATCCGAGATGTTATGTTGCCTTACGTTAGGATATGTAACGTTATAGACGTATATAATGTTCCCACCGAAAAGTAGGAGCCGAATCGCCAGGAATGTTGTAAAATATTACATCCGAGATGTTAGTTTCCCTTAAGTTTGGATATATGTCGTTATAGACGTATATAACGTTCCCACCGTTACGTAGGGACCGACATGCCAGGAATGTTGTAAAATATTACATCCCAGATGTTAGGTTGCGTTAGGTTAGGATATACAACGTTATAGACGTATATAATGTCCCCATCGAGAAGCAGGCGACGACACGCCGGGAATGTTGTAAAATATTACATCCGAGATGTTAGGTTGCGTTAGGTTAGGATATACAACGTTATAGACGTATATAATGTCCCCATCGAGAAGCAGGCGACGACACGCCAGGAATGTTGTAAAATATTACATCCGAGATGTTATGTTGCCTTACGTTAGGATATGTAACGTTATAGACGTACATAATGTTCCCACCGAAAAGTAGGAGCCGAAGCGCCAGGTATGTTATAAACTATTACGGTAGAGATTTTAGGTTGCCTTAGGTTATGATATATAACGTTATAGACGTATATAATGTTCTCACCGAGAAATAGGGGCAGCCGCGTCAGGAATGTTGTAAAATATTAAACCCGAGATGTTAGGTTGCCTTAGGCTAGGATATATAACGTTATAGAGGTATATAATATTCCCACCGAGAAATAGGGGCCGACATGCCAGGAATGTTGTAAAATATTACATCCCAGATGTTAGGTTGCGTTAGGCTAGGATATACAACGTTATAGACGTATATAATGTCCCCATCGAGAAGCAGGCGACGACACGCCAGGAATGTTGTAAAATATAACATCCGAGATGTTATGTTGCCTTACGTTAGGATATGTAACGTTATAGACGTATATAATGTTCCCACCGAAAAGTAGGAGCCGAAGCGCCAGGAATGTTGTAAAATATTACATCCGAGATGTTAGTTTCCCTTAAGTTTGGATATATATCGTTATAAGTGTATATAATGTCCAGATCGAGACGTGGGGACTGACAAGCCAGAATGTTGTAAAATATTACATCCGAGATGTTAGGTTGCCTTAGGTTAGGATATACAATGTTATAGACGTATATAATGACCCCATCGAGAAGCAAGCGACCACACGCCAGGAATGTTGTAAAATATAACATCCGAGATGTTATGTTGCCTTACGTTAGGATATGTAACGTTATAGACGTATATAATGTTCCCACCGAAAAGTAGGAGCCGAAGCGCCAGGAATGTTGTAAAATATTACATCCCAGATGTTAGGTTGCGTTAGGTTAGGATATACAATGTTATAGACGTATATAATGACCCCATCGAGAAGCAAGCGACCACACGCCAGGAATGTTGTAAAATATTACATCCGAGATGTTAGTTTGCTTAGGCTAGGATATACAACGTTATAGACGTATATAATGTCCCCATCGAGAAGCAGGCGACGACACGTCAGGTATGTTGTAAAATATAACATCCGAGATGTTATGTTGCCTTACGTTAGGATATGTAACGTTATAGACGTATATAATGTTCCCACCGAAAAGTAGGAGCCGAAGCGCCAGGAATATTGTAAAATATTACATCCGAGATGTTAGTTTCCCTTAAGTTTGGATATATATCGTTATAAATGTATATAATGTCCAGATCGAGACGTGGGGACTGACAAGCCAGAATGTTGTAAAATATTACATCCGAGATGTTAGGTTGCCTTAGGTTAGGATATACAATGTTATAGACGTATATAATGACCCCATCGAGAAGCAAGCGACCACACGCCAGGAATGTTGTAAAATATAACATCCGAGATGTTATGTTGCCTTACGTTAGGATATGTAACGTTATAGACGTATATAATGTTCCCACCGAAAAGTAGGAGCCGTAGCGCCAGGAATGTTGTAAAATATGACACCCGAGATGTTAGTTTCCCTTAAGTTTGGATATATATCGTTATAGACGTATATAACGTTCCCTCCGAGACGTAGGGACCGACATGCCAGGAATGTTGGAAAATATTACATCCCAGATGTTAGATTGCGTTAGGTTAGGATATACAACGTTATAGACGTATATAATGTCCCCATCGAGAAGCAGGCGCCGACACGCCACGAATGTTGTAAAATATTATATCCGAGATGTTATGTTGCCTTACATTAGGATATATAACGTTATAGACGTATATAATGTTCGCACCGAGAAGTACGAGCCGACACGCCAGGAATGTTGTAAACTATTACGGTAGAGAATTTAGGTTGCCTTAGGTTATGATATATAACGTTATAGACGTATATAATGTTCCCACCGAGAAATAGGGGCCGACGCGTCAGGAATGTTGTAAAATATTAAACCCGAGATGTTGGGTTGCCTTAGGCTAGGATATATAACGTTATAGACGTATATGGTATTCCCACCGAGAAATAGGGGCCGACATGCCAGGAATGTTGTAAAATATTACATCCCAGATGTTAGGTTACGTTAGGTTAGGATATACAACGTTATAGACGTATATAATGTCCCCATCGAGAAGCAGGCGACGACACGCCAGGAATGTTGTAAAATATTACATCCGAGATGTTATGTTGCCTTACGTTAGGATATGTAACGTTATAGACGTATATAATGTTCCCACCGAAAAGTAGGAGCCGAAGCGCCAAGAATGATGTAAAATATTACATCCGAGATGTAGGTTTCCCTTAAGTTTGGATATATATCGTTATAGACGTATATAATGTGCAGATCGAGACGTGGGGACCGACACGCCAGAATGTTGTAAAATATTACATCCGAGATGTTATGTTGCCTTAGGTTAGAATATACAACGTTATAGACGTATATAATAACCCCATCGAGGAGCAGGCGACGACACGCCAGGAATGTTGTAAAATATAACATCCGAGATGTTATGTTGCCTTACGTTAGGATATGTAACGTTATAGACGTATATAATGTTCCCACCGAAAAGTAGGAGCCGAATCGCCAGGAATGTTGTAAAATATTACATCCGAGATGTTAGTTTCCCTTAAGTTTGGATATATGTCGTTATAGACGTATATAACGTTCCCACCGTTACGTAGGGACCGACATGCCAGGAATGTTGTAAAATATTACATCCCAGATGTTAGGTTGCTTTAGGTTAGGATATACAACGTTATAGACGTATATAATGTCCCCATCGAGAAGCAGGCGACGACACGCCAGGAATGTTGTAAAATATTACATCCGAGATGTTAGGTTGCGTTAGGTTAGGATATACAACGTTATAGACGTATATAATGTCCCCATCGAGAAGCAGGCGACGACACGCCAGGAATGTTGTAAAATATTACATCCGAGATGTTAGACTGCTTAGGCTAGGATATACAACGTTCTAGACGTATATAATGTCCCCATCGAGAAGCAGGCGACGACACGCCAGGAATGTTGTAAAATATAACATCCGAGATGTTATGTTGCCTTACGTTAGGATATGTAACGTTATAGACGTATATAATGTTCCCACCGAAAAGTAGGAGCCGAAGCGCCAGGAATGTTGTAAAATATTACATCCGAGATGTTAGTTTCCCTTAAGTTTGGATATATATCGTTATAAATGTATATAATGTCCCCATCGAGAAGCAGGCGACGACACGACAGGTATGTTGTAAAATATTACATCCGAGATGTTATGTTGCCTTACGTTAGGATATATAACGTTATAGACGTATATAATGTTCGCACCGAGAAGTACGAGCCGACACGCCAGGAATGTTGTAAACTGTTACGGTAGAGATTTTAGGTTGCCTTAGGTTATGATATATAACGTTATAGACGTATATAATGTTCCCACCGAGAAATAAGGGCCGACGCGTCAGGAATTTTGTAAAATATTAAACCCGAGATGTTAGGTTGCCTTAGGCTAGGATATATAACGTTATAGACGTATATAATATTCCCACCGAGAAATAGGGGCCGACATGCCAGGAATGTTGTAAAATATTACATCCCAGATGTTAGGTTGCGTTAGGTTAGGGTATACAACGTTATAGACGTATATAATGTCCCCATCGAGAAGCAGGCGACGACACGCCAGGAATGTTGTAAAATATAACATCCGAGATGTTATGTTGCCTTACGTTAGGATATGTAACGTTATAGACGTACATAATGTTCCCACCGAAAAGTAGGAGCCGAAGCGCCAGGTATGTTATAAACTATTACGGTAGAGATTTTAGGTTGCCTTAGGTTATGATATATAACGTTATAGACGTATATAATGTTCTCACCGAGAAATAGGGGCAGCCGCGTCAGGAATGTTGTAAAATATTAAACCCGAGATGTTAGGTTGCCTTAGGCTAGGATATATAACGTTATAGAGGTATATAATATTCCCACCGAGAAATAGGGGCCGACATGCCAGGAATGTTGTAAAATATTACATCCCAGATGTTAGGTTGCGTTAGGTTAGGATATACAACGTTATAGACGTATATAATGTCCCCATCGAGAAGCAGGCGACGACACGCCAGGAATGTTGTAAAATATTATATCCGAGATGTTATGTTGCCTTACGTTAGGATATATAACGTTATAGACGTATATAATGTTCGCACCGAGAAGTACGAGCCGACACGCCAGGAATGTTGTAAACTATTACGGTAGAGCTTTTAGGTTGCCTTAGGTTATGATATATAACGTTATAGACGTATATAATGTTCCCACCGAGAAATAGGGGCCGACGCGTCAGGAATGTTGTAAAATATTAAACCCGAGATGTTAGGTTGCCTTAGGCTAGGATATATAACGTTATAGACGTATATAATATTCCCACCGAGAAATAGGGGCGGACATGCCAGGAATGTTGTAAAATATTACATCCCAGATGTTAGGTTGCGTTAGGTTAGGATATACAACGTTATAGACGTATATAATGTTCGCACCGAGAAGTACGAGCCGACACACCAGGAATGTTGTAAACTATTACGGTAGAGATTTTAGGTTGCCTTAGGTTATGATATATAACGTTATAGACGTATATAATGTTCCCACCGAGAAATAGGGGCCAACTCGTCAGGAATGTTGGAAAATATTAAACCCGAGATGTTAGGTTGCCTTAGGATAGGATATATAACGTTATAGACGTATATAATATTCCCACCGAGAAATAGGAGCCGACATGCCAGGAATGTTGTAAAATATTACATCCCAGATGTTAGGTTGCGTTAGGTTAGGATATACAACGTTATAGACGTATATAATGTCCCCATCGAGAAGCAGGCGACGACACGCCAGGAATGTTGTAAAATATAACATTCGAGATGTTATGTTGCCTTACGTTAGGATATGTAACGTTATAGACGTATATAATGTTCCAACCGAAAAGTAGGAGCCGAAGCGCCAGGAATGTTGTAAAATATTACATCCGAGATGTTAGTTTCCCTTAAGTTTGGATATATATCGTTATAAATGTATATAATGTCCAGATCGAGACGTGGGGACTGACAAGCCAGAATGTTGTAAAATATTACATCCGAGATGTTAGGTTGCCTTAGGTTAGGGTATACAATGTTATAGACGTATATAATGACCCCATCGAGAAGCAAGCGACCACACGCCAGGAATGTTGTAAAATATAACATCCGATATGTTATGTTGCCTTACGTTAGGATATTTAACGTTATAGACGTATATAATGTTCCCACCGAGAAATAGGGGCCGACGCGTCAGGAATGTTGTAAAATATTATATCCGAGATGTTATGTTGCCTTACGTTAGGATATATAACGTTATAGACGTATATAATGTTCGCACCGAGAAGTACGAGCCGACAGCCCAGGAATGTTGTAAACTATTACGGTAGAGATTTTAGGTTGCCTTAGGTTATGATATATAACGTTATAGACGTATATAATGTTACCACCGAGAAATAGGGGCCGAAGCGCCAGGAATGTTGTAAAATATGATATCCGAGATGTTAGTTTCCCTTAAGTTTGGATATATATCGTTATAGACGTATATAACGTTCCCACCGAGACGTAGGGACCGACATGCCAGGAATGTTGTAAAATATGTCATCCCAGATGTTAGGTTGCGTTCGGTTAGGATATACAACGTTATAGACGTATATAATGTCCCCATCGAGAAGCAGGCGACGACACGCCAGGAATGTTGTAAAATATTATATCCAAGATGTTGCCATGTTGTTTACATGTTGCCTTACGTTAGGATATATAACGTTATAGACGGATATAATGTTCGCACCGAGAAGTACGAGCCGACACGCCAGAAATGTTGTAAACTATTACGGTAGAGATTTTAGGTTGCCTTAGGTTATGATATATAACGTTATAGACGTATATAATGTTACCACCGAGAAATAGGGGCCGAAGCGCCAGGAATGTTGTAAAATATGACATCCGAGATGTTAGTTTCCCTTAAGTTTGGATATATATCGTTATAGACGTATATAACGTTCCCACCGAGACGTAGGGGCCGACATGCCAGGAATGTTGTAAAATATTACATCCCAGATGTTAGGTTGCGTTAGGTTAGGATATACAACGTTATAGACGTATATAATGTCCCCATCGAGAAGCAGGCGACGACACGCCAGGAATGTTGTAAAATATTACATCCGAGATGTTATGTTGCCTTACGTTAGGATATGTAACGTTATAGATGTATATAATGTTCCCACCGAAAAGTAGGAGCCGAAGCGCCAGGAATGATGTAAAATATTACATCCAAGATGTAGGTTTCCCTTAAGTTTGGATATATATCGTTATAGACGTATATAACGTTCCCTCCGAGACGTAGGGACCGACATGCCAGGAATGTTGGAAAATATTACATCCGAGATGTTATGTTGCCTTACGTTAGGATATGTAACGTTATAGACGTATATAATGTTCGCACCGAGAAGTACGAGCCGACACGCCAGGAATGTTGTAAACTATTACGGTAGAGATTTTAGGTTGCCTTAGGTTATGATATATAACGTGATAGACGTATATAATGTTCCCACCGAGAAATAGGGGCCGACGCGTCAGGAATGTTGTAAAATATTAAACCCGAGATGTTAGGTTGCCTTAGGCTAGGATATTTAACGTTATAGACGTATATAATATTCCCACCGAGAAATAGGGGCGGACATGCCAGCAATGTTGTAAAATATTACATCCCACATGTTAGGTTGCGTTAGGTTAGGATATACAACGTTATAGACGTATATAATGTTCGCACCGAGATGTACGAGCCGACACACCAGGAATGTTGTAAACTATTACGGTAGAGATTTTAGGTTGCCTTAGGTTATGATATATAACGTTATAGACGTATATAATGTTCCCACCGAGAAATAGGGGCCAACGCGTCAGGAATGTTGGAAAATATTAAACCCGAGATGTTAGGTTGCCTTAGGATAGGATATATAACGTTATAGACGTATATAATATTCCCACCGAGAAATAGGAGCCGACATGCCAGGAATGTTGTAAAATATTACATCCCAGATGTTAGGTTGCGTTAGGTTAGGATATACAACGTTATAGACGTATATAATGTCCCCATCGAGAAGCAGGCGACGACACGCCAGGAATGTTGAAAAATATTACATCCGATATGTTATGTTGCCTTACGTTAGGATATGTAACGTTATAGACGTATATAATGTTCCCACCGAAAAGTAGGAGCCGAAGCGCCAGGAATGTTATAAAATATTACATCCGAGATGTTAATTTCCCTTAAGTTTGGATATATATCGTTATAGACGTATATAATGTCCAGATAGACACGTGGGGACCGACAAGCCAGAATGTTGTAAAATATTACATCCGAGATGTTAGGTTGCGTTAGGTTAGGATATACAACGTTATAGACGTATATAATGTCCCCATCGAGAAGCAGGCGACGACACGCCACGAATGTTGTAAAATATTATATCCGAGATGTTATGTTGCCTTACGTTAGGATATATAACGTTATAGACGTATATAATGTTCGCACCGAGAAGTACGAGCCGACACGCCAGGAATGTTGTAAACTATTACGGTAGAGATTTTAGGTTGCCTTAGGTTATGATATATAACGTTATAAACGTATATAATGTTCCCACCGAGAAATAGGGGCCGACGCGTCAGGAATGTTGTAAAATATTAAACCCGAGGTGTTAGGTTGCCTTAGGATAGGATATATAACGTTATAGACGTATATAATATTCCCACCGAGACGTAGGGACCGACATGCCAGGAATGTTGTAAAATATTACATCCCAGATGTTAGGTTGCGTTAGGATAGGATATACAACGTTATAGACGTATATAATGTCCCCATCGAGAAGCAGGCGACGACACGCCAGGAATGTTCTAAAATATTATATCCAAGATGTTGCCATGTTGTTTACATGTTGCCTTACGTTAGGATATATAACGTTATAGACGGATATAATGTTCGCACCGAGAAGTACGAGCTGACACGCCAGGAATGTTGTAAACTATTACGGTAGAGATTTTAGGTTGCCTTAGGTTATGATATATAACGTTATAGACGTATATAATGTTACCACCGAGAAATAGGGGCCGAAGCGCCAGGAATGTTGTAAAATATGACATCCGAGATGTTAGTTTCCCTTAAGTTTGGATATATATCGTTATAGACGTATATAACGTTCCCACCGAGACGTAGGGGCCGACATGCCAGGAATGTTGTAAAATATTACATCCCAGATGTTAGGTTGCGTTAGGTTAGGATATACAACGTTATAGACGTATATAATGTCCCCATCGAGAAGCAGGCGACGACACGCCAGGAATGTTGTAAAATATAACATCCGAGATGTTATGTTGCCTTACGTTAGGATATGTAACGTTATAGACGTATATAATGTTCCCACCGAAAAGTAGGAGCCGAAGCGCCAGGAATGTTATAAAATATTACATCCGAGATGTTAGTTTCCCTTAAGTTTGGATATATATCGTTATAGACGTATATAATGTCCAGATCGACACGTGGGGACCGACAAGCCAGAATGTTGTAAAATATTACATCCGAGATGTTAGGTTGCGTTAGGTTAGGATATACAACGTTATAGACGTATATAATGTCCCCATCGAGAAGCAGGCGACGACACGCCAGGAATGTTGTAAAATATTACATCCGAAATGCTAGGTTGCCTTAGGCTAGAATGTATATCGTTATAGACGTATACAATGTGTCCACCTTGAAGTAGGGACCGACATGCCAGGAATGTAGTAAAATATTACATACGAGATGTTAGGTTGCCTTAGGTTAGGATATACTAGGTTATAGATGTATATAATGTTCCCATCGAGAAGTAGGCGACGAGACGCCAGGAATGTTGTAAAATATTACATTCGACATGTTAGGTTGCCTTAGGCCAGGATATCTAACGTTATAGATGTATATAATGTTCCCACCGAAAAATAGGGTCCGACGCGTCAGGAATGTTGTAAAATATTACATCCGAGATATTAGGTTGCTTTCGGTTGGGATATATATCGCTGTAGACGTACATCATGTTCCCACCGAGAAGTACGGGCTAACACGCCAGGAATGTTGTCAAATATTACATCCGAGGTGTTAGGTTGCCTTAGGCTAGGATATATAACGTTATAGACGTATATAATATTCCCACCGAGAAATAGGGGCCGACGCGTCAGGTATGTTGTAAAATATTACACCCGAGATGTTAGGTTCCCTTAGGTTAGGATATACAACGTTATAGACATATAGATTGTTCCCACCGAGATGTAGGGACCGACATGCTAGGAATGTTGTAAAATATTACATCCCAGATGTTAGATTGCCTTAGGTTAGGATATATAACGCTATAGACGTATGCAATGTTCCCAGCGAGTAGTAGGGGCCGACGCGCCAGGAATGTTGTAAAATTCTACATTCGACATGTTAGGTTACCTTAGGCTAGGATATATAGCGTCAAAGACGTATATAATGTTCCGACGGAGAAGTAGGTGCCGACGCGCCAGGAATGTTGTAAAATAATACGGTAGAGATGTTAGGTTGCCTTGGGTTAGGATATATAACGTTATAAACGTGTATACTGTTCCCACCGAGAAGTAGGGGCCGGCGCGCCAGGAATGTAGTAAAATATTACACCCGAGATGCTAGGTTGCCTTAGGTTAGGATATATGACTTTGTAGACGTATATAATGTTCCCACCGAGAAGTAGGGACTTGCATGCCAGGAATGTTGTAAAATAATACGGTATAGATATTGGGTTGACTTAGTTTGGGATATAAACGTTATAGACGTAAATACTGTTCCCACCGAGAAGTAGGGGCCGATGACCCAGGAATGTTGTAAAATATTACTCCCGACATGTTAGGTTGACTTAGGTTAGTATATATAACGGTATAGACGTATATAATGTTCCCACCGAGAACTACGGGCCGACACGCCAGGAATGTTGTAAAATATTACACCCGAGATGTTAGGTTCCTTTAGGTTAGGATATACAACGTTATAGACGTATATAATGTTACCACCGAGATGTGGGGGCCGACAAGACCGGGATTCTGTGTAACATTATCACCGAGGGTGTAGATGGGTTAGGTTAGGTTATATTGCGGTAATGACGTATATAATGTTCCCACCGAGAAGTAGGGGCCGACCCGCCTGGAATGTTGTAAAACACTACATTCGAGATGTTAGGTTGCCTTAGGTTAGGATATATAACGTTATGAGAGATTCGCATGGCGGACGAGTAAGCTGACGGACGTGCGTACGATAGCTCTCTGAAAGCCGTTCTAATTTTCGAGGAAGATGGCGAGTTTCGTGTCAAAACTTGTTTTTGGCACGTTACGGGTACGCGAAACTCCGCGCTGAGACGAAAATCTCACGTGAAAGTCGCGAGTAGGAGGCAAATCGAGCATAATACGTGCGCGTCTTTGTTCGATTTGCACGTGGTGACGCGTTCGCTGCCGTACGGTACGCGCTTCGGGGCACGTTTCGCGAATTTCAGGGTTTGAGCGGAGCTGAGGGTGTTCCAGGAGGTGAAGAGGATCCGCTAGGTAACTGTAGTGAAGTGAAGTTCAGTGAAAAGGTGGAAAACGGTGAAAAAGTGTAACACTTTGTTTTGCTGCGTGAAAACACGTGTTGTTATATACGGCAATAAACTTTGAAAATTGACCGTTTATGCGTGTGAATTTACGACGAGAAAGTGTAAAGTGACCGCAGACACTAGAAATAAACTTATTCGTGGTGAAAAAACGCTTAAAAAGGTGAAAATAAGCGATTTTAAGTGAAATAGGAGTGACGTGTGACGTCACTCCTTTGTGTGGGAAAACGTGCACGTGGCGAAAAATCAAGAATTTTAAATAGCCCTTTTTCGGTGCGGAAATTGCCATAATCGGGTGTGAAGTGACAATAGACACTGATTTTGTGCAATTACGAGGCGGAAAAACTGTTAAAAACAGTAAAAAACAGTAAATTTTGGCGAAGTGGAACAGAGTAGTGCTGCCACCACGGAACATAGTTGACGGAGGTGAAAATTTTGCAGCAACTCTACCAAGGTTGCACCGTGTGCCAGTGAGTGGACGTAGAAATTGTTTATTGGACACGTAGAAACAGTGCATGCGGTAATAAACAAGTCAAAAATCAATTCTTGCAAGAGTTTGACAGCTCACGGTCGGTAAAGTTTACCGACCGTCGTAGGTAACATTCCGGTCGCACGAATTGGAATTTCTCGCCGTTTTTTCCTGCCGGCCGTGCGAAATTGATCGTTGACGAAGGTGTATTGCGTTTTCAACAAATAATAACTGAAATAAACGCAGCGGGAACTGAAAAATTTCGAATTACCGACAGCAGCGGTACCACCTGCGGTCGATAACCGTGCGGTTGGTAATTTTGCAAAAACACCGATTGCCACGATATTGGTTGTTAGTTTAGGGTATTGTTGGTTAAAACAAACCAAGCAACAACCCGGAAGTCGGGTTTTGAGACGGAGGAATTACCGACGGTCGGGCGAACCCAGCATCGGTAACCGGGCAGTCGGTAACTTAACAATTGCCGGCCGCGGATTAAACTGCAGCGTTTTGCGTACTCATCGACGGCCAATAAACAGTAACTGACAGTTCCTCGGTCGAAACGAGTGAGTGCAGTACGTGGTAACTTACCGACAGCTCTGCTGTCGGTAACTGAACGGTCGGTAACCGGACAATTTCCGACCGAGGGTGATTTTTTTGTGTCCGTGGTGTCTATCGGTGGCCGATAAACTATAATTGACACCTCCTCGGTCTCTGCGAACAGACACCAGGTGGTGACTTATCGACGGTCGAAAACTACATCCACCCTCGATAACCTTCGATAGGTAACCGCAAAATTCGCGGACCGAGTGTTGGTAAAGAGTGCGCGCGTACATTTAGCGACTGTCGGACCGTGCACAGGGCAAACCAGGCCACTCGGCGGAGGAGTGTGCCGGTAACTTACCGACGGTTCAATAATACCTACGCGACAAACAAATGTGTTTTTCGTGAAACGAACATGTCTGGCAGGGGTAATCCCAAAATGGACTACGCCGACTATTTCATACAGCCACAGGCTCCAGCCTGTGGAAAAGGGGCAGGCCCCAGCTGTCTATTCTCGGCAAGATCGGAGGACCACTCGTCATCCGAGATGGAAGAGCGATCCCTCAAGAGGCGAAACAGCCGCCTCGCGGCTAAGAAGAGGCGCGCAGGAGATCCGTCCAACGTTGGAGGCGACTCCGATGAGTCGCTTGCCTCCATCATATCCATGACGACGAGGCCATGCCCTAAGTCCAGCAAAGGACAGAAGGAGGCAAGGCAGACCACGGAGGCGTATGACACGGACGCCTCTGTGACATCGATGGTGTCGACCTTGTCCGAGAGAGCCACGAAGGGCGCAAGGCGCTGGCAAAGGAAAGCTGCCACCGCTGACGTAGACAGCGCCCTGGAGGACGAAGAGATCGACTGGGCAACAGTCGTCCCCCCTCGACCGGCAAGGTCGACAAAGCCTGTGCCGACAGACGAGGAGCTGCAGGCGGAGGCTAGAAGGGCCCCCCTGCCAGATCTTGGACTGACCGCCTTGAAAGAGGCGAACAAGATCGAATGGGTTGCAGCAAAATCGCGCAACCTACAAGGCCCAATGTAGAGGGCAGTACGCGTAGGCGCAAGAACGCTGCGCGCCACTCTCTTGGAGCTCGCAGAGCGAGCGAAGGGCAACCCCGCTGCGGTGAGCTCTGAAGCCCAAGAGTGGAGGCTGCAGGCAGAAAGCCTGCGCCTCGAGAACGAGAAGCTAAAGAGGAAGCTGGCAGCCGTGGAGGAGCGGGTTTCCCCCCAACCAGCGGCGAGGAGGAGCCCGGTGCCAGAAAGGCGAGAAGAACCGCCTACAACGGAGGCAAGAGAGGATATCCTACAGGTTGGACTCAAGAATATCCTTTCAAGCCTCGAGGAAATATTCGATCGACGGATCGAGAAGATCTGGGGGAGAATTAAGGAGAGACTCCCTCCGAAGAAGAAGGATCAGACAACTGCAATGATCGTAAAAGAGCGCCCCACCGCGGCGAAACGTGCCTTCCTCGTAAAGGTAAGAAAAACGGGGGAGACGACGACGGACGTCGAAAAGGGGAAGGCCCCCTTAAAGTCCGCTAAGGGCAAACGGACGGCCCTCCCACCCGCAACAGGAACAACGGCACCTGCGAAAACCGAGTCCTCCTTGGAGGCGCGTATGAAGAGGATATGCGAGGAATCCGTGAGGAAGGAAAACGAGTGGCAGGCAGCACTCCGCCCTGCCCCTCCCCCCCCCCTGCGGAGAAGAAAACCACGCAGGTGGAGCTCCCCTGGACAAAGGTCCTGGGCAGAAGGGGAAAGAAAACGGCGGCTGGCAAGCCATCAAAGGCCGCCGCTGAGAAGGAAAGGAGGCAGGTGCGCGTCAGCGCAGCGAAACGCAACGCAAGGACGACACTGGGAAAGGTTCCCAGAACAGCAGCCGTCGTCCTCACCATCCCTCAGGATAGCAAAGCCACGTACGCTGAGGTGATGACAGCTGCCCGGCAGCGAGTAAAGCTCGCAGAGGTGGGCATAGAACAGGTCCGCCCGAAAAAGGCCAGAACGGGCGGACTGATCCTAGAAATTACCGGCAAGGAGAAGGAGGCCAAAGCGGCTGCCCTTGCCGGCAAACTCAGGGAGGCGTTGGGCGACAGAGAGGTATATGTCGCGACGCTTCACAAGAGGGCAGACCCGAGGGTCTACGGGCTCGAGGGCTCCATAATGCCACAAGAAGTGGCGGAAGCCATCGCATCCGCAGGAGGATGCAAGGCCGAGGAAATACGGACCGGGATACGACGGGACTCGTCAAACGGGCTCGGCACCATGTGGGTGCAGTGTCCCCTCGCCGCTGCCACGAAAGTGGCATATGCCGGCAGAATAAGAATCGGTTGGTCCTTGATCCGGGTGGCGGCTTTAAAGCCGAGACCGGATCGATGCTTCAAATGCTGGGAAACTGTCCACGTACAGCAAAGCTGTATCAGCAAAGTGGATCGGCGCAACCTGTGTTACAGGTGCGGTGAGTCCGGCCACAGAGCAAGTGAGTGCAGGCAAACCGCGCCCACATGCATCGTCTGCAAGGCTGCAGGCAGACGAGCACACCACAAGGCTGGTGGGGAGGTGTGCAAGGCGCCTAAAGCTACGAAAAAGAGCAGCAAGCCGGCTGTAGAAGCCATAACGGCAGCGGCATGTAGGAAGGAACCAGCGACCGCTCTGGAAGAAGGAAAGACCGTGGAGCCGGCAACAACGACTCCAGCAGGTAAGGGCCAGGAGGAAGCCATGGATACGGCATAAAATTCACGCCATGCCGTATCCTGCAGACTAACTCGAATCATGCTGCCCGTGCCCAAGACCTGGTAGTAGCAAGACTACAGGGCGGCGATTTCGAGTTGGCAGTGATAGCGGAGCCGTACTCCATCCGCGACAATCGAGCGTGGATAGGAGATAGAGACGGCTCGGTGGTGATCGTGCAGTCTGCACGGACACGTGTACGACCAATCAAGACGGTCGCACGCGAGGAAGGATTCGTCGCGATAACCTGGGCGGGACTCACCGTTATCGGACTATACGCCCCTCCCAGGTGGTCCATCAGCAAGTACGAAGACCTGTTGGACAGGACGGGACGGACAGTTGCGAGATATGCAGAGTCGCCCGTCCTAGTGCTAGGAGACTATAATGCGCACGTGACGGCGTGGGGATCATCTAGGACGGACGCAAGAGGCCACGCCACGCTAGACTGGGCGTCTGGCCTGGGCCTGACGCTACTAAACGAAGGCTCAGCCAGCACATGCGTGCGGTACCAGGGAGAAAGCATCGTGGACCTCTCCTTTGGTAACCGCAAGGCAGCACGGCAAATTAGAGAATGGAGGGTGGAAGAGAAGGAGACACTGCCCGATCATCTGTACATCTCCATGGATGTCTCCGTCCCACACACGGCCCGGCAGGCTAATCACCACCGCCAGAAGTGGTCGCTGAGGAGAATCGAGGAAGACCACCTGATGGCAGCAATCCTCGCGGTAGGCTGGCAGGAGACGCCGGTCAGCCCGATAGAAGATGTCAACACCGAGGCGGACTGGTTTGTCAACGCGATGACAGCGGTATGCGACACCGGCATGCCAAGAGCCCGCGGCAGTGCGCCGAAGCGTCCAGTATACTGGTGGAACGCAGAGATCGCGCAGCTCCGTGCAACTTGCACCGTTGGGCGCCGCCAGTACACCAGAGAGAGAAGAAAAAGGAACTCGGACGCGACGAGGACTTTGCAGCTGTACAACAGCTACAGGGACAAGAAGAAGGAGCTGCAGGCTGCCATCAGGAAGTCCAAGGCACGCGCATTGGATGGACTCCTCCAAACTCTCGAAGAGGATCCATGGGGGCGTCCCTACAAGATAGTGATGGACAAACTGCGACCATGGGCGCCCCCGTTGACGGAAACCTTAGAGGTCCCGCTGCTGGAGAGGGTATTGGACGACCTCTTTCCCGAGGGAGGGAACGAAGAGCCCCCAGCAGCGGCCCGATACGGGTGGACACCGGAGTTGGAGGTGTCCGAAGAGGAACTGGCCGGGGCCGTCAAGAGGATGGCGAAGAAGAACACAGCCCCCGGCCGGGATGGAATACCCGGCCGTGTCTGGACGATGGCGCTGAGCGTCCTTGGTTCGAGACTGAGAAGACTGTTCTCAGCCTGCATCAAGGCGGGGACGCTCCCTCGAAGATGGAAGTCCGGCAGGTTGGTGCTCCTCCGAAAGGAAGGCAAACCGGAGGATTCACGATCAGCGTTCCGGCCCATAGTGTTGCAGGACGAGGTAGGAAAGCTGTTCGAAAGAATAATACACGAACGAATCGTCCAGCACCTGTCGCGCGTCGGACCTGCACTGGCGGACTGCCAGTACGGATTCAGGGCGGGCAGGTCGACGCACGATCGACGCGGTGAGTGAAGTCAAGAGACTCACCGAGATGGTTGTGTCGAGGGTGGGAGTTACATACGCTGTCTCGTTAGACATCAAGAACGCGTTCAACTCCCTGCAATGGCCAGCTATTTACGCAGCCCTGGACAGGCATGGAATCCCACTACACATCAGGAACGTGGTGGTAGACTATCTCAGCGACAGGGCGATAGTCTACGATAGCCAGGACGGGCCACAAAGCAGACCTGTCAACCGTGGCGTACCCCAGGGATCGGTGCTAGGACCGCTCCTGTGGAACATCGGGTACAATGCCGCGTTGACAGCAGCAATGCCGGCGGGCGTGCGCCTGATATGCTACGCAGACGACACGTTTGTGTTCGCCGCCGGTAAGACAGATACGCGAGCTGCCTGCCGGGCAGAATTGGGAAAGGCAGTCGTGGCTAACCGCATCCGGAAGATGGGCCTCGAGCTGGCTCCGCAGAAGACGGAGATCGTGTGCTTCAGCAGACGGAGCCGGAGGAGACCCACAAGAGGAACACCTCGCGTGGCGGTAAGTGTGGGACCGGCAAGGATCGAGCCGGGCCGAGACATCAACTACCTCGGCCTTCGGCTCGACGAGGACTGGAGATTCTCTAGCCACATAGAGAAACTTGCCGGCAGGTTGGAGACAGCGGCACTCAAGCTAAGCCGCATAATGCCCAACCTGAAGGGCCCTAACGAGAGAGCGCGAAGACTATACGCCGGGGTGATCCGTGGCATAGCATTGTACGGAGCTCCGGTGTGGTACAGCTCCATCGCGGAGCGAGACACACCGACAAGAGGATCTCGTCCCTGCGCAGCGCGTGGAGGAGGATGGCCATTCGTGCGATACGAGGATACAGGACGGTATCACACGATGTGGCCACCGCGCTTGCTGGGCTGGTGCCTATCGAATACATGGTCAGCGAGGATGCGTTCGTCTACCATTCGCTTCGAAACGTGGACCAGGAAGATGACGATGACGCACCAGCCCTGAGTAAAAAAGAACTCAGGGACGCGGTAAGATCGGCTTCGATAGAGGAGTGGAAGAGACACCTCTCCACTCGCTCCGAACACAGGACGATCGGAGCGGTCCTAACCATCCTAGATAAGTGGGTGGACCGCCGGAGAGGGCTACTTAGCTTTAGAACCACGCAGATACTGACATGGATGCTTCGGTCAGTACCTGCAGAGGATTGGCAAGGAAGACACGGCTGCATCCCACACTGTGGCGAAGAGGACGACACGGCGCAGCACACACTGGAGAGGTGTCCAGCGTGGGAACGGCTGCATCGACTACTGATAGTCGAGGTAGGGTCGAATCTCTCACTGAAGAGCATCATGTCAAAGATGCTCGAAGGTGAGGGATACTGGCGGGCCGTGACGGCGTTTTGCGACAAAGTCATGGCCGCGGAGGAGGCCGCCGAGCGCGAAAGGGAGCGCGGTGTCCCTGCTCAACGCTGCCTACGGGGTCGGCGTCCTTGACGTTTGCCCCGTTCCCTTCCAAGATAGAGGACTCCCGTTATCGGACGGGGGTCACTTCCAAGATCCCATCGGGGAACGGAACTTCGCCGCCAACCACCTCATCTCAAAGGCTATCTTCATCCGGAAGATGGGCGAAGAAGAGCCCGAAGAGATGAAGAGGTCAAGACGACCGAAGTGGATGCCAAGACGGCGAAGAGGTCAAGAAGACCGGGATTGGACAGGACGACCAGTTGCGAAAGACTTGCAGCTGTACCGTCACAAGAGGCCAAGACGGCCAGGACCGGAAGGATGCACAGCTGCGAAAGACTCGCAGCTGCAACGGCAGCAAACAGGAGTATGGCAGCTGTGCGTCAAGGTAAGCACAGATGGTCACATGTTTGGGCTTGCGATCGTGATTGCACGTGTACATTTGACGTAGCGCCGCTCGTGAGTGGCTCACGAGCGGCGCTTGGTGCACACAGATATCTTTGCGCGTCACCATGGTAGAAGATCAGGCTACAGGCAAGAGTAGCCGAGCAGAGGGTCAACTGGAGACCCCAGCGCAGGAGGATACCGATCGTCGATCGTTAAGAGTTCCCGGCTCCCGTCCGACACGCGCAGATGATGGCCACCGTGGGGCTTTAGTCGGCAAGAGTCCGACATAACCTCGGATAGTCCCCAAAGTCCGAGGTACCCATGAGGGTTTCCCCACGATAAAAAAAAGAAAAAAAAGGATATATAACGTTATAGACATATATAATGTCCCCAGCGAGACGTACGGGACGACACGAACGGGATTCTGTAAAATATTACCGGCGATGGGCTAGATGGGTTAAGTTAGGTTATATTACGTTATAGACGTATATAATGTTCCCACCGAGAAGTAGGGGCCGACCCGCCAGGAATGTTGGAGAATACTACATCCGAGATGTTAGATTGCCTTAGGTTGGGATATATATCGTTATAGACGTATATAATGTCCGCACCGAGAAGGACGGACCGACAAGACCGGGATTCTGTAAAACATTATCACCGAGGGTCTAGATGGGTTAGGTTAGGTTATATTACGATATACACGTATATAATGTTCCCACCGAGAAGTAGCGGCCAACGCGCCAGGAATGTTGTAAAATATTACATTCGACATGTTAGGTTGCCTTAGGCTAGGATATATAACGCTATAGACGTATATAATGTTACCACCGCGAAATACGGGCCGACACGCCAGGAATGATGTAAAACATTACACCCGAGATGTTAGGTTCCATTAGGTTAGCATATACAACGTTATAGACGTATATAATGTCCCCATCGAGAAGTAGGCGCCGACCCGCAAGGAATGTTGGAAAATACTACATCCGAGGTGTTAGGTTGCCTTAGGTAACTCTATATAACGTTCTAGACGTATAAAATGTCCACACCCAGAAGTACGGGCCGACAAGACCGGGATTCTGTAAAACATTACCAGCGAGGGGCTAAAAGGGTTAGGTTAGGTTATATTACGTTATAGACGTGTATAATGTTCCCACCGAGAAGTTGGGGCCGGCCTGCTAGGAGTGTTGGAAAATACTACATCCGAGATGTTAGGTTGCCTTATGTAAGGATATATAACGTTATAGATGTATGTAATGTCCGCACCCAGAAGTACGGGACGACACGACCGGGATTCTGTAAAACATTATTACCAAGGGGCAAGATGGGTTATGTTAGGTTATATTACGATATAGAAGTATATAATGTTCCCACCGAGAAGTAGAGGCCAACTTGCCCAGGAATGTTGTAAAATACTACATTCGAGTGGTTCGGCTGCCTTAGGTTAGGATATATAACGCTATAGACGTATATAAGGTCCCAACCGAGGCGTACGGGACGACATGAACGGGATTCTGTAAAACATTATCAGCGAGGTTCTAGTTGGGTTCGGTTAGGTTATATTACGTTATAGATGTTTATAATGTTCCCACCGAGATGTAAGGGCCGATCCGCCAGGATTGTTAGAAAATACTACATCCGAGATGTTAGGTTGCCTTAGGTTGGGATATACAACGTTATAGACGTATATAATGTCCCCACCGAGAAGTTCGGGCCGACACGACTGCGATTCAGTAAAACATTACCACCTAGGGGCTAGATGGGTTAGGTTAGGCTACATAACGTTGTAGACTTATATGATGTCCGCACCCAGAAGTACGGGACGACACGACCGGGATTCTGTAAAACAATACCAGCGAAGGGTTAGATGGGTTAGGTTAGGTTATATTACGTTATAGACGTATATAATGTTCCCACCGAGAAGTAGGGCCCGACCCACCAGGAATGTTGTAAAATACTACATCCGACATGTTAGGCTGCCTTAGGTTAGGATATATAACGATACAGCCGTATATAATATCCCCACCGAGACGTACGGGCCGACGCGCCCGGGATGCTGTAAAACATTACCCGTGAGGTGCTAGATAGGTTAGGATAGGTTATATTATTCTATAGACGTATATAATGTTCCCACCGAGTACAACACGCCGACCCGCGAGGTATATTGTAAAATAATACCGTCGAGCAGTTAGGTTGCCTTAGGTGAGGATATATACCGTCATAGACGTATATGATATTCGCACCGTGATATTCTACAACATTGCTGGCGCGTCGGCCTCTACTTCACGGCGGGCTAATTATATACGTCAATATCGTTATATATCCTAACATAAGGAAATCTAACCTCTCGGCGGTAATATTTTACAACATTCCTTTCGTGTCGGCCCGTCCTTCTCGGTGGAGACATTATATACGCCTATAACGTTATATATCCTAACCTAAGCCAATGTAACAATCACGGATGTAATATTTTACAACATTCCTGGCATGTCGGCCACTACTTCTTGGTGGGAACATTATATAGGTCTATAACCTATTGTAACCTAACCTAACCCAGTTATCCCGTGGGTAATAATGTTTTACAATATCCCGGGCGTGTTGGCCCCTGCTTTCCGATGGGAACATTATATAGGTCCATAACGTTAAATAACTTAACCTAACGCAACCTAACCTCTCGACCATAATACCTTACAATATTCCTGGCGGGTCGGCCCGTACTTCTCGATGGAAACATTATATACGTCTATAACGTACTATAACCTACCCTGTCCCATCTAGCCCCTCGGTGGAAATGTTTTACAGAATTCTGGTCATCTCGGCCCGTACGTCTCGATGAGGACCGTACATATGTCTATATCGTTATACATCCTAACCTAAGGTAACCGTACATCTCGGATGTAATATTTTACAACATTCCTGGCAAGCAAGACCCTTCGTCTAGGTGGGAACATTATATACGCCTATAACGTTATATGTCATTACCTAAGGCAACCTAACCTCTCGAGGGTAATATTTAACAACATTCCTAGCAGGTTAATCCCTGCTTCACGGTGTGGACATTATATACGTTCTATGACGTTATATAACCTAACGTAACGCAACCTAACCTCTCGCTCGTAATATTTTACAACATTAGTGGCGGGTCGGCCCATACTTCTCGGTCGGAACGTTATCTACGTCTGAAACGTTATGTAACCGGACCTAACGCAAGCTGAGGTCTCGGCGGTCATGTTTCGTTTTAGATTCTTTAAAACACTACCATCGTGGGGCTAGATGGGTTAGGTTAGGTTATAGTACGTTATAGACGTATATAATGTTATTACCGAGATGTAGGTTCCGACACGCCAGGAACGTTGTAAAATGTTACCGCCGAGAGGTTAGGCTGCCGTAAGTTATAATATATAACGTTATAGACGCATATAATTTTCCCACCGCGATGTAGGGCCAGCATGCCCGGGATCCTGTGAAACACTACTACACAAGTGCTGCGTGGAATTAGGTTAATTTATTTTAGATTCTATTTATGTATAATGTTCCCTGCGAGAAGTAGTGGCCGACACGTCAGGAATGTTGTAAAATATTACTGCCGAGATGTTAGGTTGCCTTAGGTTAGGATATATAACATTGTAGACGTAAATAATGTTCCCGCCGAGAAGTTGGGGCCGACACGTCAGGTATTTTATAAAATATTAACGTCGAGAGGTTAGGTTTTGTTGGGTTAGGTTATATTTGTTTGTATTTATATATAATGGTCGAGCGGATAAAATGTATCATGTTTGGAATACCTTGGGTTGAATATGCGGGCTACGAAATCCTAGGGGGTTACGAATGACCCAGATCCAATAAGTAATTAAATGAGACCAACACTACAGGCCCTTGGAAAGCATCGCGGACCCTGGGTGTCGAATTAGGTGGCAGGGAATCTGTTGGCGCGGTTAGTAATAGCACAGCTTCAATAGGGGGTTGAATGAATCCAATTCTAGTGGCCCCTGTTACAGTATGTTCGGTCCTATGTTTCGAAGTAGTCGGCTATAGAACTCCTGGAGCGATTACTGCTGGCCAAGAGCCAATAAGTACTTAAATGAATCCAATATTAGGGGCCCCAGGCACGGCATATCCGGCCCTAGGTGTCAAATAAGTGGAGGTTGACGAACTTCTGGAGGGGTCGTTAATGGCCAACAGATAATATATACTTAAATCAAACCAATACTAGGGTCCACAGACATGATATGTCCGACCCTATGTTTCGTATAAGGAGGTAGAACTCAGGGATTGGTTATTAATGGCGCAGAGCGAATCAGTACATAAGTGAAGTCAATTCTAGGGGTTCCAGATACGGCATGTCTGGCTCTGGGAGTCGAAATATGTGGAGAGCGAACTCCTGGAGCGGTCACTAGTGGCCCATAGACAATATGTACTTGAATGAAAAAAATTCTAGAGGCCCGAGATTCGGTATGTCATCTCCTAGGTGTAGAATTTGTAGGACCGGTAGCTGATGCGTTACGATGCACGCGTGTCTCCGCTATTTATTGCGAAAATCGCGGAATCATTCGGTGTCAAGGAGTATCGAAATCTCGAGATCCGTGAAGCGGATACAAACGCGAAATGTCACTGGTCGCAATTTTTGTTCGCAGGCACATCTGCGAGCATTATGACTCTACGCTAGCCACCCCTTTGGAACGTCGCCTCTTAGGACCTCGCGCTTTTTCTTGGACTTTCTGCTTTGCCAATCAATGCGGAAAATGGAAAAATGAATTCCTCGTATCCTATATCGCGTTGTGTGTGCTTACGCGAACGTGCTGCCCTTCCTCAATTACACGGCGTTATAGGCGGTTATAAAACTGTATCAACGAACTTCTAGTTCAAATCGTTCATGGTATCATTTCCTATACGCGACGATAAGAAAATCCAAGGTACAACGAAAGCTGCTTACAGCCAGTCTACGAAATTTCTAATAAAAATCTCGCGATCCCTCCCATCGGCGGAGGGGGGAAAAACTCAGCTTAAATCTTCATGGAGTTTTAATAAAAACTTTAAGAGAAATTATAAGAGCATTAAAGTTTCGTAAGAAATAAAACCTTGCTGTGTTTATAGAAGCTTTTCCCTGGGAAAAAATCGTTCGCTGGCTCCCGATAAAAATTCCTCTTATCACATTCCAGTCATCGTTCGCCACAGATTATCAACAGTGGTACATCGTAGCGGACAAACAAAAAAAGAAGGGAGCAGTTAAGCTCGCCAACAGATCACGGACCAATCTAGCTGCGAATTTAAATGATAGCGCCGATTTAAAAGGTCGGTTGGAAAGCATCCAATATTAACAATACATTGCTTGCTTTTCAAAAGAGGTAGCACTGATCGTTCGGAGAATATTAAAGGTCCATTCTCACCGTCTATGCGGGAGATTAAAGCGGAGACCCTTGCGCCGGCCGCGAAGTCGCTCGTGAAACAAAAAGAGCACGGCCGCTGAACCAATCTAAACCCATCAAATGGAAAAATCGCTCCATTAGCGAGTGTTCTCGAAAGTAAACGAGGGATACCTATCGAGAACAAAAACAACTTCCCTCTTCTAAAGTGCAGTTCCGTATAATCGAACAAAGATATATCGTCAGAAGAATAATCAATCCACTTTACACGTCACGGGAATGGAGACTTTTGTCTCCAATTATTTGCCAGTAGACGATTTTTGCGTGCCATTAAGGATTCCCTTTGTTCCCACCTTGGTCCCCTTTTGACTTGCAGGGGATGCTGCGTCGCCGCGGAACTCCATTCTATGGGTTCTTTCTTCTCGCGGACGAAAGAACGTACGCGAACACGTTCGAAATTGTATCCGTGGAATTCGCTTGACGAAAAATATTTTGTAGCACTTGAATGCCAGGTGGAAACGCCGTCATGGAACTCGTCGAAATGATTAAAATCCTTAGAAAAATGCCACGCGGATTCCTCAATCGAACCAAGGAGTGATCACAACCATCTGTTTCGCGCACATGTACCTTATACAAGCCTGTATAATTGAACGGATCCCGAATACGATTGAGAAAGTTACGACAACATATGTTGTCATAGACAATGCAGATGTCAGCGGCTCGAACCAGACCAATTAGGGCGAGGAGCTGATACAAATGTACAATATACAGTCGTAATTACATGCACCAGTTAAACGATCCAACAATGAGGATTTGCTGATCACTTCGCGCTGAATTCCTTCTACTGGTCGCGATTAAGAGATCGATCATTAAAAGATGACAATTCAGATTCCGTTTGAATAAATTCACGACAGATTATCTCTGTCACACGCGTGTCAAATTTTAACACCACGAAAGGTATTTACGGTAACCCCTTCAGTTGCGGATTCTACAGGATGTCTAAAGTCTTTTAGAAAGTGTAATTTCTCTTTCAGGGGTTGAGAAGGAACGGAACACAATATTGGCTACTAATTTTCGCTGTTGAGGATAATGATAGACTGTCGTGATAAAATTTCACGAAAACATGCATTCTTGTATGTAATATTTGTTATCAGTTTAACTTTATACCTCGAAATACGGGGGTAGATGAAAAAAATGTTCAAACACGAACAATGGAAGAATCCCTGAATTTTTCCCTCGGCATACTGTTCTTCTTATTCTCTTCCTCTTCAATATTGGCTTCTTATTTTCTCTTGATGAAGGCATCGCTCCCAAAATCCACATCCAGATAGTAATATGTACTACCCAGTATTCACCATATTCAGTTATTGTTGCTCTCTTTTCAAACAAATTTTCAAGTTTCTTACTAATGCTGGTTCCTTTCCGTAAACCGTCAAATTCTCTAGTGAATTCGTCAAGCGATAAAACAGAAATGAACTACTTACAACGTGAATTACTGATTTCATCAACTGAAAGGTAAAAAATGAATCCTTCGGATATTCCATTCAAATTATCACCCACGGATAAGAGAAGATTAGGAAATCAAAGTTACCGTTGAAATTACCCGTGAAGATAATTGAATTAAAGACATCTGAGACCTCCAAAATGTCAATTTAAGCTGGAAAGTGTCGTGAGAATCGAAGACCAAGTTTAATACGCTCTGCAAGGAAGTATGCTTACCTCACCTAAATCGTCCAATAACCGTTTAACGGGGCTCGATCGATTCCTACCAACCTATCGCTGTCCCCGCGAAATCACCGTTTCCGTCGATACATCTGACAATAAACCTGGCATGTGCCTACTCCGAGAGACGGGGCGAAACGGGGTCCATTTCGTACGATTCAATCCTATCGAGCGCGGCAGCCCTTCGATAAAGTAACGGCCTTATTAAAGCCCTGTAACTCCATTGTTCCGACAGATATTTAGCCCACGAACGCGTCAAACCTGGACACGAGCACGGAAAGGAGATCAAGTAATATAACCTTCGTTTCCGAGGCTTTCCTTCAGGATTCGCAGCCGCGCGAAATTTATTGGACAAAGAGGAAAGACCGTGCCTCGAAACGGACTAATTAACGCGCAAGCAGTGTTAAAATAATGGATGCTCGCGTTGAATCGCGACGATCCACGGTTAGATAGGATACAACGGTTATAGCGCGAGGGGTTAATTTTCTGGAAGAGCGACTAGGGGATCGCTGCGCGGCCTGGCAACAATAAGATGTCGCTTAAAGAGATTATATTGGCTTTCGAGATAGCGTTAACCGAGTGGTAATTAATTCTGCATCAATTGTATAGATTATATCGACATTGCGATAGCTTCGTTCCTAAGCTATCATATTCTCGGATTATTAAAATTTCATTCGATTAACTGCGCGAGAGTGATCCATCAACGATACTGCTGATCGTATCGGTTTATAGAAAGGCGATCGATAAATCTGATTTATAGAAACTAGGAAAATCACTCTCGATCAAATCGCAGTTTGGCTCCGTGCCAACCAAATGAAAACGCTTGTACTAAGAGTAATCGGATCAACGTATTATGGCTACAAAAAGCATTCGCACGAGCGAGATTTCCACCGACGCTGTTCAAATAAATGGATTTCCAGGGTATTAATCTTTTACAGTCACTTGAAGGTACTATCAGAAGTGATGGAGAATTTAATATGAACGCATTGAACACAATTAATCAATACACCGATGCTAAAATATGTACTACGGTGCACCAGGACTCTGTATGCGCCTGTTGCGGCCACTGGCTCCTTCGATTTGGATACGAGAAATTTAGTGGTAATATTCCACGCTTAACTGATAGCCAATGTTTGATCGAGGTTAGTTCCTGCTTTGACTATGCACGTGTAATGCTCGGAGTTCCAACTATGCGGTATTCTTCTGTAATTTCGAAAATGTGCAACACTCGCAGAGATATTTACTGGTTCGTTATTGCATCATGATTAATAACTTAGCTCAAAATAAACTCCACGATATTAATGCACTTCACGTATCTGTAATACAAAGCTTCAACCCTTAACATCTAAGTTGATTGCATACACAATATACGTATGAATAATTAATCTTCAAACATTTCCATTCCTCTACAAATAGATTAAACCGCTCTCAAACAGAGCGAATCAAATTTAACCCTTTTGTACCATTCAAATAGTTTCAACCAAATTGCCTCGAACCATCTCGGTGCAACAAACACGTACATCTCGTAGAGAACGATATTCGATACGTTTCTCCTCGATTAGCATAAGATTACTAGATCGATAGGTCTTATTATGCGATGTGGTGGATTCACAGAGACGCTGCGTATTTTTGCAGGACCAGGACATGTTTGTCACGGGAGGCAGGTGGTGCGGCGGAACAACTGTTGGCTGGCCGTACTGGCCGTGTCAGTGGTGCTATCGATTCTGCGAAACAGTTTGGCGGGCGAACGGTATCCGCTCGATTATGGTAACAACCAGCTGTCGGTTAACCGCGCCGAAGTCGCTTACGGGGCTCGCGGCGCTAATGAACCATCCCTGAAATTCCAAAACCATTCAAATACTCCGTCATCCCGGCACCCTTAAAAGTTATCATTGCCATCAACTACCGCTCGGCAAACATTCCGTCCACTCGTCAAGAATGACATCACGGAGGAGTCGTCGAGAGCAATTTCCTGGCGAACCGCTCAGGCGGTGGGCGCGAATCAAACCGACGAAGATGACGATCGATCGATCCGGTCGAGCGATCGTCGACTCGCGGATTCCGACCCGTCGAACGACTGCCACAAGGAACGACGCGATAAACGCCGAGCCGGGCCAACTGCCAGGGGATCGACCGGATTCACCGGGAGTTCAGTGAATATTCCGGAAGAGCCCCGCTTATCCTCCCGGGTTTCCTGTGTCGCGATGAAAGACGTCGCTAGAGAGGCGGCGATGCGACCGTTGATTACGGTCACGTTGTTGTGGATTCGTGCAATGACGACTCGCTAAAGGCTTTCAGACGAGAGAACAAGGACGTGAGAAGGCAAAGGGGATTCAGTGGCGAGCTTCGACGTCTTCGGATGAAAAGATCCTATAGGGTGGACGGTCAAAGGACTATGGACTATTTTCAGGCTGACGATATCGTGGGTTCTCGGAGCTTGGGAGATGGCGAGGAAACCGCAATGGAAGCGACATTCGACTGAGATTCCTGAATACGTTGTTTCTATCGGTAAAGCATTCGAAACAGGATTGAAATCGGAGAAATTCGCGGATCCAGGGGGATTGAGTGGTAGGAAGCCGTCGGAAGGCTCGGTTGAGCAATATTTAATCGATTCCGCCGAGTCTTCCACCTCTATTAATCAACTATTAAGGATTGGACGGTTGAAATTGAAAACGCTGACGGGTCGAAAAAGATTAAAAGACGCGAAGAGACGAGCATCTACGAAAGGTAAGAAAGATACGCGAGATGTTGAGCCCAAAGGATACATCCAGAAACGATATTTCATTGAAACTCCTAAATCTTCCGCTTCTATTAGTGAACTGTTCGACGGAGAATTGATACCAAAAGGGAAATCGGGAAATAGAAGTCGACGGGCATGATAATTCCATGTATCAGTTGATGAGCAGAAGGTCCATTAAAATTCGGGAATAAAACTTGACGAAGAGCCGAGGTCGTTCGATTCTGGTTATGTAATAAATCTGGAGTGGTCGTACCTCTGCCAGAATTCGGGATCCTCGAATTGCGAGCCGCGAGGCAAAAGAGTCAAAGCAATCAAGACAGAAGGGAGGACTCCTCATTCTTCAGAGTTCGAAGGTTCCTGGTGAACGTCGACGTCTCGTAAATCAACGTTGATTCGGAGAGAGATGGAGTATACGCGCCAGTTGAATGGAATCTCCGTGAAACAGATATCAACAAATGGAAGCGATGATGAGGCAGACAGGAGAACCCGTGGAAATTTTTCGATCCGCGAGAAGAGAAATATTATTCCGTCTAGCGACGCGGTCACGTTGCATTCGTCGCAATACGATGGAACTTCATTGAATGTTACTTTCAACGAAACGACAAATGATTTTTTGGATAACGATGCGAAAATTGTTGAGACAGAATTGGAGATCGACTTCATTTCAGAGAACGTTAAGTATAACTCACTGGACGATCGAGATGCTGCAGCACACGTACAGCAGTGGAATGATTCGACGTTAAATTTGAGTACTTTAACATTGAGCAATGAATTCAGTTCAACAAGTCACGACGGAAGCACAGGATGAGTTAACAGAGTAACACTCGAAGCACCAGATGTGGTGAGTGAGAACGATTCACTGCTATCGGATAGCTCGATGTTAAATGGCAAACCGAATTCGACGTTGAAATGACAATGCACAGTTACCGGAAAACGTTTCAAGTCTAAGTAACGATGTGATCTCGATAAGACTCAATTTGAGCGCGGATTCGTCGCAAGATATGGAATTAGACGCTCCGCGGAGCGAGATTGATAAGGCTAAAGAAGAGGCGAATAAAGCGACAACGGAAGAGGCTTCTGCGCAAAGTAACGTGACAAAGGAGTCTGACGGCGTCCTCGTGAACTCCGAGCATAGCTCTGTTGCGGCGCCAAGGAGTGCCCCGTACCTAAGAAACGATATGAACTGTCTAACCGAAAGGGGCTATACGTCGGAGAACAGTGGCCTTCCTGAATTCGGCGAGGGAAATTCCGACGATACGTTCAGGAACTCACCTTCGACTGAGCAAGAGCGGAAGATTACGAAGGATATCAAAACAAACGCGAACCATAAGCAATCGCTCGTGAATAAAACGAAATATTCGAAATCGAAGCTTCCTTTAACCCCTTCTGAACGACCATCCGCGTCTAGAAAAGCCGTTATCCAAACAATTGGGACGATAAATAGGAAAATCGACGACCAGGCGGAACGGTTCGATACAGCTACGGATGGTTTGACAGAAGATGATGAAGTAACGTTTAACGATCCTCTAATGGTTTCGAAGAAACGGCAACCCGTCGGTTCAAGGGCGACAGAGTCGTTGAATCGAAATATTCAAACATGACTGCGACATTAAGCCTGATGAACCGTCCGTCGGGTTTAGCTCGAAAAATGAGAGGGCTCAAACCCGCTCGTTGGATAATGGAACGGTGAATGAAGTTAATCCGTCCGACGGGTTTAACTCCTTGAGCACGATGCCCATCCCGGTGATCGATCATCCTACGAGAGAACGAAAGTCCAGGTCGTCCACGGTGCAAACTTCGACATCGACGAGCCTGAAACTTGATTCATCTATGAAGGTCGGAGGCCCGGTGTCAGGACGAACTTCTACGCCGACGTGGGTCAAGGACGAGGTCCAACGAAGAACCGCCTCGACCATGCAAATGGAATACGTCCAAGCGAATGCCAGCAACGATGCTCCCGGGGGGCTAAGAGTCTCGTTGACACGTCCACTAGAATTCGTCTCCAGAGTGCAGGATTGATCAAAGGTTTCGCTCCCGTTTGAAAAATACGAATGGTTCTCTGGACAACTACCTTAACGAAAATCTCGCGCTTTCGTCTACAGAGAGGGAACAACTTCCAGTTACCGCCGAAACGTCGACCATCGGATTGATTAACGACGTGAACCAATTTTTGTTCACTTTTGACATGATCGCCACTTCTTCTGACCATGAACCGTTACCATGGACGAGGCGTCCTCGCAAACGACGAACAACTCGTTGCATGAGCTGGAACCGCCGAATCAGTGGCCAGTTAAGCACAGCGCGATGGTCGAGTATAATCTAGTGTTAAGTCGTCTAATGATGGTCCATGAGAGGAAGGATACCATCACCTGCGGGCCAGTGATGCCGCAACGTGACGTTCAAGCGCTCGAGGTGATGCTTTACATTCTGGACAGGCTCAACGATCGTGGAATTGTACCCGGTGTTAAGATCGGCGCCTACATTCTCGACGATTACGACAAGGATACGTACGGCTTGGGAATGGCTGTGGACTTTATCAAAGGTACGTGTTGTTTTGTCAGTTGATTAGCTGAAGGCTGATAATTCAATGGTCGTCGGTGTCCGATGTTGTAGATTGATGTTATGATTGACGAGTGCGATGCATTCGCGCGTCGGAAATGTAAATTCGTACGAGTTTCAGCAATACCCGCGAGCAACTGTCAACGTGTTTAATACGTTTTTGATTAGAGAAACAATTCGAGTTAAACGACTAAGAAAATTGAATTTCTCTTTAAAGGAAAAAGATGTTCCGTTTCACCACATTGTTACTAATTATTTGCGAAGATCAGAAAAATGGAAAGAACACCGCTTATTTGCCGACTTCATTCTTTTTGAGAGATAAAGAGAATGTTCGATTTGCTTAAGTTCGTTCATTTCCAAGATACGACAAGTGAAATTGACAATGTGAAACTTCGCGAACATCTCACGGAGGTCTACGGAACCATTGCGTACTCTGAATTTTTCAATCCAACAATACAATCACATGCATTCACATTACAGGGAGAAAAATGAAATTCCGCGAATGTAGGTCACGCTGTGGGCACGATTCCACTGAAACTGTGAAAATTTTAACTGCTTTGAAGGCTAGGGGAATCTCACAGCGATAGCTCAAAGAAGCGATAAGATGTTCAGCGTGCGCGATGCTTTATATGGAAAATTCCGCTCGTGTAACGAACTTACGCGGCGCGGTGCTAGATGAAATTGCGGCAACTTTCTTCCAACTTTTCCGTTCTCTCCTCTCTGTCACGAGTCATGTTAATCTATTATTCTCCGCGAAATGCCAGGTCCATGTTTACCAAATGAATCAACCCGACAGGAAGTTTCATCAACCTTCAAATCAAAGAACGAACGTAGTATAATAAAAGAAGCCTCGTCACGCGTACTTGAACTTCGTCGAATTTTACATCGGTTACATCGCGTTCTTTGACGTAACGAATTCGTCTGTGGAAATACCGAACCGTTGCTTTTACTTCTTGTATTTCATTTTATCACCCTTTCTCATTTCGAAGCGAGTGTGAATACATTGTATACATTGTGTCGGAGATTCGTATTGTCGTTTTTTCTCTCTAATGATTCTTCAGTAAATTCTCGACCTAGATATTTGGCCAATGCCAGATGTTAATTTATCCTTTCTACACGATTATCGATGCGCGACCAGGTTTGATAGATTCTAGGACCGTTTCTTTCGACAGTGAACATGAGCCTCTATAGCGATGCAGTGGTGATGAAAAATTGTACCCCTTGAAGAAAGAAGAGTATACTCTGTTGGGATATCGAACGGAAAGTTACACAAAACTCCGCTCGGAACGGAGAAGAAAAATTTGTATTTCTACTTCAGGTTCCAAAAATATGCAATGCCTAACGAGCTCAACGCTTCGAAAATGAGACTTCAATAGAAACATCTATGACCTAGCGACCATTACATAATTATGAATTAATTTCAGCATACGGTTTACGTGTCCCCAGAGATTCAAATCCTGGATATTTAATCTAATTTGCTTCCTTTGAATGGAATCAACACACGGATTACGTTTTTGCTAGTGGGTAATTTCGCAGGGCATTGAAGCAAACCAGTTAACGAATTGTTAGCGCAGAGCTATTTTAATTAACGTGAATGATAGCTCCAGCGAAAACGCGCGCTGGACCTACAATCAAGTTTCTGATTAACACAATTCAGAGGGCGCAAACTGCTTCGCTGTAAAGCCTATCGTGTGTCGAGCGAAGTTTCTTTAATCGAACCATTTTCACAAAGTAATTTGGTGTTTAAAATTGTTAACGTACGCAACTACTGAATTATTACTGTGTCACAAATACAATGAAGATCAACTGAATAGTTAACATCGCTAATCTAAATGTCGAAACTTCAAAATGATTCTAACATTAATACACGTTCTCCAAAGTTTTCTAGTAGTTGTCATATTTGCCTTTCAATTAGAATAAAAATTAAGATATAATATAACAAGAAGCGGCACTAGACAATTCTGAAACGATAAGCTCTATAGAATTCAATTTCCTCGAAAAGGAAATCGTAAATGCAGAGCTATCACACTGCTAGTTTACCGTGAGATAGTTTGCATTCGTGATAGACGTGCGTTATATCACGATACTGCACTCTCCTACAGAAATAGGTATTTAGGATTTCCCTTGTTCCGAAACAATCAGAATCTACACCAAAAACATGCAACACTGCTTTTAAATACCCATCGAGATGCAACAAAACAGAACAATACAGCCTCATCCTTTTACGTACAAAAAAGATGTAATAACGCGCGTATAGAAGACCGCCTCATCCGAATGAAAGCATCTTTCCTACCCTTCGCCATTGTTAGATTTCCGTGTAACGAAGAATACTTGACGTTTCGTTTGCTTCCATTATACAGGCTAGGGGAACTCCATTCCCCAGAGTAGATCATGTCTTAACTAGAGAAGACATTCAGTCGCTGGCGGCTGGACCATTACGAGGCATAAAAATTCCAATGAAAAGAACACAACTTCCCATGCACTCGGCGGTAAAGTAAAGTGCGGATATTAAAATTTGATGTCCGTAGCAATAGCCCGACATTCGGTGAAAGCGAATTCGCATTGAAAGTTGACATTATTCATGTGTTTCCGCGAGATCACGTCGCGATACTGACAATTTCACCGCAGCACGAATGCGCAAGCAGGCGAACGAAACGTGCAAACACTGCAAAGATGAGGCAGAGCGGACATAGCGTTTCTAAATGAAAAACTCTGGCAGAAGTATTGAATTACTGAATTCCTTTTATAAGTTGCTGTATGAGAATGCAATGCTAATACAAATTTCGAGATTGATGTCGCGAATGTTTCAAAACATTCGCGAGATTCTCTGTCTTTGCTTGTTGCGCGGTTCTAACGATTTCTGATCGACTAATTGAATTCTTGTACGAATATAATACACTTGCAACATATACGCTATTTGATTGAATATCGGTAAGGAGATTTTCTACTCCGTGCTGCGATTGTATCTACAACGAAATTTGCTTCTGAAGAAATCTAGAATCCCGCATAGATAACATGCAGGCATCGAGACGAGTCGATACGGAGGTGTCGTGAAGCTTTCCACGGTGCACTGCAAGCTCAAGTATCGCCTGTCGGTAAGCTCGTGATACTCTGCAAGCTCAAGTCGACAACTTCGTCTCGATTTATCCTAGTACCGACGAGCTACAAGATAGGCCACTGATCTAATGGAATTTTATGACCATTACTGTCCGAAATATTGATCGCGTACAAATTTTTACACCCTGTACAATATAGGATTCGAAATTGATAAAGTAGCAGTTCTTGCAAGATTCGTGGATATATTTTACGCAAAAGGGAGGACCGAATTAAAAATTTTCCAAAGCTCATAAAATGTGAATTATTGTAGACATAAAACCTCTTGCCAGATAAAGATTTGATTTAAATTAAAATCCAAAAAGACCAGAGAGAAAGTAGAATTCTTCGACGGTTCCAGGTTGATGCCACGAGAGTAAAATTTTACTTAACTTAATTTAAATTATGGCTTCAACTATTACCTGAAGTACAACGTAAATAGAATTTCCAAGTCCTGAAAAGGACTTAGATAATTTAAATTGTACTGCAAAATACTCGATGCTAAAAATACCAGTAATCCAGTTATTCTAATCTCGCGCAAAGTTAATGAAATAATGGAATGAATGAGTATCATAGAAAATTGTTGAAAGTAAATCTATGAAACCTTTGATCAAGTGAAAAATCTATCTATCTCTATCAAAAGCTACGACCACCATCTTTTAACTAGTTTGGTACATCTAGCATCAAGTTTACTACAATACTTATGTCTACAAGCACAGTCCTTAGCATGATATCGTCTTTCAGAGACCAGGATCTCGAAAACATTACCAAGTACCCAGGTCCACCAACGAGGAGGTGACTACGCAGGAACACATCCATATTTCCCTAATCCCATCCACCCTCCATTACATGTTGACGATCTCGGTACAGAAGGTACCGAGATCCAATTCTACTTGAATTCAATACACGCCAAATCCATGGTACATTTTCTTAGAAATTGCAACGTGGACTTTACGAATCGCGAAAGGGAAGAAGGGACTGGAAGTATATATCATGTTCTTATCCAGAGAGTAATTTACAAAGTCTCTTTATCGACACTTTAGAAACATTAAAGCGTTTCTCAAAAGGGATTACGATGCGATAAACACTAAACTCTATTATACTCTATTCTGAAAAAAAGAAATTAAAAAGGTAATTAAAGTTGGACAAACTTGTGATAAGTAATAAATCAAAGAGAAAAGTGAACATAACATTCGCGACGTGACCAAAGGTACTCTACATACTCACGTGGTACTACGTAATCACGTAGATTTGCTAACTAAATGTTTCCGGCGCTGTCCACTTTCCAAACCACGGTCTTTTCGACCCATGGAGCTACTCATGGCAGCGACTTACGTGTAACATTAAGTTAGCGTGCTCACTACTTGCTTGCCACATGCGATGCATGCCAGCGAGTACGCAGAGTAATAAAACTGTTACTGATAAACATCAGTAGTGTGCAAATGGAGACTAAGAATAATTATATTCAATTTCGATAAAACGGGGATTTTGAGGAAAAATTCTATGGTTACGCTCTTGATAAGACAATGTACATACTCCCTTACAATTTCATTACAATTATTATCACAATTACTATTATCTAATTATAATTACTATTATCTATGTCTAATAATATACGCATCCAGCGGCGATCCAACGGCGAACGTAGAAATATCTGTTGAAATTATTTATTGACATCACAGGAATTTTATTATAGAAATCATAAAAATTGGATAACAGAATGGAAATGAAAAGGATTGGTTGAAATTCGACTCAAAACCATTGAATTTTTGACAAGAACGGAGAAAATACGTCAAATTTCACGATTCCCTAATAATCATTCTCAATTATAATTTCGTACAGCCTATTTGCGTGAAACAATTGGAAAGAACCTTGGAAAACGTGGAAATGGCAATTTCTTTACGTAAAACAATACCATGCGTCAAACGCTGCATTCACCGAAAATATCATTTCCTCATTTCCAAATTTAAAGAGAATAATGAAGTCACTTTGCGACTACAGAATTAAATTTTCTGTTGTTGTAATTATTGAAATCAAGAGCCAACCTTTGATCAAGGGAAGATACCATGGAGACAGAAAGAGAGAGAAAGAGATATGGAGAGAGAGAGATGCCGGATTATTTAAACAATTCCCTGATTTTCCACCGTCGCATATATTTCTTTAATCACAGAATGATTACTTCTATTTCAACTACACCTGCTCTCAGTTTCAATACTTAAGATAACTCATCTACCGATCACTGAATAGATTACTAATACCGAATGAATTGATTAGCATGAGAATAGTCATGGGAAAGGAACAAAGATGGAACGTAATTAAATTATATTAATGGAGAATATGTAGTAAGTTATATCACGACATCCAGCCGCGTTCCAGCGGCGAAGGGAGGGGTTAAAATAAATCAGAATAAACCAAAAACTAAGCGGATTTCCGAACATCAATCACCTACCCATCGAACATTAAAGAATCAAACAACCCTCCTTCGATGAGGCACGATAAATTTAACAAGTTATATCAAGTCATCCAACGGCGGTCCAGCAGCGATCCAGCGGCGAACGCAAAAATTAACTTAAACTATATCTTATTCTCTAATTACACTAATTATATAATCTACGTGCGTAGTCCTTAGCATGATATCGTTTTCGGGAGGCCGGTCTCTCGAAAACGTTACCAAGGGCCCAGGTCCACCCCGTGGAGGTGACTACGCAGGGACCCATCCCTAAACCCTAATCCCATCCACCCTCCATTATATATTTACGATCTCGGTACAGAAGGTACCGAGATCTGACTCTACTTGAATTTAATACACGCGAAATCCATAATACATTTCCTAAAATCTATCAGATATTTAGAAACTGCAGTATGGACTTTACGAAAGGGGTGACGAGAAATACCACTGTCTTACCCGAAGAGAGATTTATTAAGTGACTCTTCCAACACTTTCGACAAACGAAAGTGTCTCGCAAAAGGTTCTACGGTACGATACTCTAAATTCTACTATTATATTAAAGAGCATTCCAATCCGATGCTTCCGCGTTAGCCATTTGGCAAACCGTACCGGACGCGAATCGCGAGCAAGTTTTATGCCACGTCTTACGTCGAAACAATCGCAACTGCGCTCTCCCCGACGGTGAGTGAGATGTCCATCTGAACCCCAGCGAGGCCCAACACTAGGATTGCTCTGCGATAGAGACGAACCTCGTGGAACCGCCCGAATCCGTCTTACAGCAGGTCAGACCCCAGCGCCTCGGGTTGGGAACCACTCAGCCCGCTCCATCGTGAGCGCGTCCACGGCTGAACCCGTGAAGATCCAGGTGGCCACGACAAACACGCATCGGTTTGATTGAGTCGCAACTGTTTCCCTGCGTGACGATTAAAATCTAAATCTCGAGCGAAGGAGAAAAAAAGGAAAGGGAAAAAAGGAAGAAGAAAAAAAGAGGAAATCTACGTGAAGCGATCTTACGAAGCATAAAGTTAGAGTGCTCGAGCAAATAAACGCGAACTAATTTACGCGAGAAAAATTAAAAGTTCTGTCTTGATAAACGAGGGGTGCAAGAAAGGGGAGCAGTTATTTCTCTCTCCGGGTAAGAAAACGTATTTCTTTACAATACGATTACAATTAAATTACAGAGATATACAATATACAAGTACTTATGACTAAAAACGCACGCATCCGTCAGCGATCCAGCGGCGATCCAACGGCGTTCCAACGGCGAACAGAGATTTAAGTAAACCAGAATAAACCAGAAAGAAAGTGATTTTCTAATCATCAAATATCAAACCATCGATCATCAAACCATCGATCATCAAACCATCAAACATCAAACCATCAAACATCAAGCCATCAAACATCAAGCCATCAAACATCAAACCATCAAACCTTCAAACGTCAAACCATCAGACGTCGAACGATCAAACAACCCTTCATCGAAGGGACACCATAGCGAGATAGAAGTCACCATATATAATTAATAATAAAAACGGGGGAAATCGGGATAAAAGGGGATGATTATCTTATTAAAATTACATTACATGAATGTACAAATTGGATGGCAATAATTAACTTAAACTAAACTATTCGCAGTCCAATTTAAAGTTTCAAAGTCCTGAGACGGACTTGGAAATTTCAATTGTACTGAAAAAGACTCGACGCTAGAAGTACCAGTGATTAAATTATTCTAATCTCTAACGAAATTAATGAAATAATAAAAAATTGTTAAAAGTGAATCTATGAAATCTTTATACAAATGAAAAATCAAACTATCTCTATTAGAAGCTACGAACCACGATCTTTTGATCAGCTTGGTATTTCTAGCGTCAAGTTTACAATTATACTTATGTCTACGCGCGTAGTCCTTAGCTTGATATCGTTTTCGAGAAGGCAATCTCTCGAAAACGTTACCAAGGGCCCAGGTCCACCCCGTGGAGGTGACTACGCAAGGACCCACCCCTAAACCCAAATCCCATCCACTCTCCATTACACATTTACGATCTCGTTACAGAAGGTACCGAGATCTGACTCTATTTCAGTTAAAAAACCGAGATCCATAATACATTTTCTAAAATCTACCAAAGAATTCTAGAAATTGCAGTATGGACTTTACGAATCGCAAAAGGAAACACTTTCTTATTCAGAGAGAAACATTATTATAGAATGATTATACGATGATTCTATTTTACAAAAGTTAAAGTATTGCACAAAAAGCAATACGAAAGGATGCTTTAAATTCTATTATTCTACTTTAAAACGACTCAAAATTAAACGGAATAAATCAAAGTGTGTGTTTCCCTCTGAATAAGAAGAATGTGTTTCCGTACAATTTTATTACAATAATCAGTACAATACATATACAAAGTTTGGTACAGTAATCATAACAATTTCATTACAATAATCATAACAATTTCATTACAATAGTCATAACAATTTCATCATAGTAATCATATAAATTTGATAACAAAGGAAGTGGAAAGGATTAGGGGTATTATTCTCGACGAAGTTGGTGAAGTTGTTGAAATTCGCCCCAAAACCAATGAATTTTTGACAAGAACGGAGAAAATACGTCCAATTTCAAGATTCTCTTAACAGTGATTCTCCTAATAGAATTTCGTATAGCCTGTTTGCGTGAAGCAATTGGAAAGAATCTTAAAGATTGTGGAAATGGAGATTTTTTGACGTAAAACAATACCATAGTGATATCTCCAACGTTGTATTCACCGAAAATACCATTTTCTTATTTCCAAATGTAAAAAGAATAATGAAACCACTTTGCGAACACAAAATAGATAAATATAAAATCATTCTCATCATCAACAATCAGACCAATCTCTTTCGAGAACAAACACCACAAAGAGATAGAAATTGCCATAGATTATGCAGGATTCTCTTAAACGAGCCCCTGAGTTTTGACCGACGTGTTTTTATGAATAGAATATGAATAGAAAATGAATGATTTTATCGCTGACAACAAAGAAATGCGAGATACCGGTTTCGAAACAACTATTCTACCACATATCGAAGAATCTGTTAGTACCCAATGAACTGGGATACCATTCTTACGAACTAATTAAAGCGAGAATAACTACGCTCGGTTGTGATAAGTGAGAGAAGTCAGGATAAGAGGGAAAGGGTTACACAATTACAAATTTACATTACACAAGTGTACAAATATAATAGTAAAAATTAACTTAAATGAGTCAGGATAAGAGGGAAAGGCTCACACAATTATAAATTTACATTATATGAGTACAAATATGATCTTATAAATTAACTTAAACTAAACTATTTGCTGTCCAATTTAAAGTTTCAACGTCCTGAAAAGGACTTGGAAAATTTAAATTGTATTGCAAAATATTCGGTGCTAAAAGTACCAGTAATTAAATTATTCTAATCTCGCGTAAAGTTAATGAAATAATAGAATGAATGAGCATCATGGAAAATTGTTAAAGGTAAATCTATGTAATCTTTGTACAAGTGGAAAATCTATCTAGCTTTATCAGAAGTTACGAAGCATGGTCTTCTAACTAGTTTGGTATTTCTAGCACCGAGTTTACAACAATACTTATGTCTACGCGCGTAGTCCTTAGCTTGATATCGTTTTCGAGAGAGCAGTCTCTCGAAAACGTTACCAAGGGCCCAGGTCCACCACGTGGAGGTGACTGCGCAGGGACCCTTACTTACATGCAGCATGCGATGCATGCAAGCGAATGCGCAGCTAAATGATTTATTAATACCAAGCAAATATGAATTGATTTGCACTAGATCAATTAGTAATTCTGTTTTCTTAAACGAGAAGTATAAGGAAAATAGGGATAGGTTGTGTTTACTTTGGGTAAGATTATTTATTTTATTTAGCATATAAATCTAAATTAATTCTAACTAAAGATGTATTCTCATCCCTCGGCGATCCCACGAGTAACGCAGAAATTTGATTTATTTTCACAGAAATCTGAAGTACGAGATAAAGGAGCGAGATCAGATACCAACGAAGAATGACAGAGTAAGAATTCGAACGAAAAGAGATGCGAAATAAAACAGAATATGGAATAATGGAATAATATCGACACTTGACAAGAACATCGCAACGAACATTGATATCCTTACGCAAATAACTTAAATCTGACTCTTGAATCTGACTCTTAAATTTAACTCTTAAATCTAAGTCTTAAATCTAATGTTACTCGATATCGTTTTAGAAAGACCGGTCTTTCAAAAACGTTATCAAGGAATTAGGTCCCTGCATACTTGCCTCCACGTTTAGAGATGAGTACGCAGGGACCTATCCCCAAACCCAAATCCCATCCACCCTTCCATTATATGCAGCCTCGGCACTGAGGTACCAAGATTTCATTCAACTTTTCTCTTAAACTTGTGTAATGACAAATGGAGTACGAATACGGTGCGCAGCACGGCTATTTGCTTACGCACGCAACTTATTAGGAATTCTTTTATCGTTACTCTAATACACTATTTTTATTTTGTTATATCGTTACTTTAATAAACTATTTTTATTATAAATCTAACATATAATAGGTGTGGACTTTCAATTCTCTGAAGCCCAAAAATATTTCAGTAACATGTCAAGAATTCGGAGACACGTCAAAAATTCGGTAGCAATTGCAAAAAGCTAAATTCTTCAAATACAAAAGTTTGGTAGCAAAAAGAAAATTAAAATTGAAAAATAAGAAAAACAAATAATAAATCATAAAACGAATAAAAGTAATAAAACTAATCGTTCAATCCCGAGATTGTTCACAGTATACACTAGTCATTCAATCGCGAAACTATTCTCAATACATAACAATCTCGCATTTTTTAAACCGATAAACTAATAAAAAGAACGATTACAATTATATAAAATAGGAGGGCTATATATGCTAGCATTCAGTCGAATGCGCTAGCTGATAGCCCTCCAGTTTGTTCAAGTATATATCAAAATTACTACTACTGCTACCTCATCTACCCCACCACCTCTAATTAAAAATTCGGTTTGTACAAACTCACCGTTCGCAGACAAGTGCCGTCATCAGCGGCTAGCATCCTCTCCATGATCCTCTACCATCGACTCAGCTAGCTGACCATTGTCCACTACTAAGCAGGCAGCACCCTCTCCGTAATCCTCCAGCATCGACTCAGCTCGCTGACCACTTTCCATTACCAAGGGGTTATCGCGATGACCAGTGTCCACTATCATGGGGCTCAGCAGCCTCTCCGTGATCCACCACCATCGACTCAGCTCGCTTGACCACTGTCACCTACCAAGGGATCATCAGGCTGACCAGTGTCCGCCACCATGGAGGGCAGCACCCTCTTCGTGGTCCCCCACCACCATCATAACACGTTGATCATGGTCCATCTTCCTGAACTAGGCCCAAGAGGAGCTCCGATCGGTACCGCGTCTATCGAGCAACTGATTAAAACAGCGGAAGTGCCCTCCTTATATACCCATGGCTCCCCACCCTTGCGCTTAAATTTTAAATTGATTTTTCGTTAAAATTGGCCGTAATTTAGCGATTTTCGCAATTTTTTTTACCAATTAATATTCTTAACGATTACTCACAACTATTGGTAATAATCATTTATAAATTTTATGTAAACTAAAGCTACATTTACGTTTTAAAGGAGAATTATTGTTATTTTTCGCGAGTTTACTTCTTAATCATTTATGTATTATTATCGCGGACAAGATGCATCTACTGGGATCACTATTGCTACTTCCGGTACCTATTTGGAGCCATATGCTGAATTGGTAACATTTCGAAAGACAGTAAAATTGTACGACTTTGGTGATCGTACTTTGATCATAGTCGTAAGGGAAGTAGTAGAGCTTTCACTGCTAACTCGTAGCTTTTACCGGTAACAACAGTCTCTCCAATATCAAAATCTGATAACTTTTAAAAATCTTCACGAAACTCGAATTGTTACAACTATTTGCGTAATTCAATTAGATTTAGAAATATTTGCCGATATATAAAACCATTTATTCTTTCTCTAATTTTCAGTGATATCAATCAATATACCAGACTGGCAATTAAGTGACCAACAATTTTCCTCAAACAAGAGCAAAATTAAAAGTAACAAAAATTGTACAATCGTACACATAATTTTCCAGAAACTTGACTATATTATAAACTAAACACGAAGCACGCTAGCCATAAATGCAGAAATTTTACGAGCTCAATAAGAAGCACGCTTTATTACTCCGCGAATGTCTATCGTCGGTGCAATGCCGTTCCTCACTACTTGTTCAATTAAATATTCAAACCTCAACGTTTAATCTCGCTACAAAGTAATGGTAGGTGTAATGCGGGTTACAGTTTTTAACGTCCAAGCTCCTCCACCCAGTTACTCTTGCTGACGCAATCTCGTTGATATTCAAAGTAGTATTCGAGTTTTTATTAATATTTTTATGGGCAGTGCTTAAAACGCGTGCACTCGGATATTCTGCAGATCGGACGTGGAGGTGTTGCTATTCCACTCTCGCCTAGCCTTTTCCACTTTTTTCTTTTTCCGACGTCCTCTTTTTTCCTGTTTTTTTCTTTTTCTTTTAAAGCTTCTCAGCGAACGTGGAACACGTATACGTATCGGGAGATTCGTACGTAGGGAACATACGTAATTCCATAGCGTAAATATTTCAACAATTTTCATAACCCACTGGTTGGCCACGATATCGTGACGCGTTCGAGGAAAACCTCGTCTAAAATTGAATAAAACAGAGAGATGAAAAAGGAATCATGGTATGAAAATTATGTACTTTATTCGCGTAAAGGAACAAACTTTTGTGCCCAGCGCACTGGCTGTATAAAATTCTTCTGTATAAAGGAACACGTCAAATACGCTGCTTTGCAAATGAACTCTTTACTGAACGTGAATTTTATTAAATTACACAGGTTGAAGTTAATAACTACACGAAAGTCCGATGGTAATGAATGTAATATAACGGCAAACTAGTTGAGTTAGCATATGATTATTGTAATACCACGTTGACCTCCTTTTGCACGTGAAGGCTTCCAGCTTTTTCGTTTTCCTCGTCCTAGCTGTTCGTGGATAATTAACTTTCCCATTGAAATTAGTCGAATCGCATTTCAATTTTAATTACGATTTGCGCAGAAAAGAAAAAATGTCGGCACCGTCGAGCGATCCCTAGAGAACGATTTTTATAATTATATAGTTAAATTGGAAACGTTTATATTCTCGTATAAACACAGTCAGGGAAATCGCGCATATAAATTAACGAGAATTTTCGTTATTTCGCAGAAATTTCCAATTGATATCGTCTAATGTAGACGCTCGATTACGCGGATACTTTTCGCGACGTTCCCACGCGAATATCGGCTCTATTATTCGCGTACAACCGGGGGATTGATATTAAATTTCCATTAATTTTCACCGCGAGGAAACATCAATTTCTGGCCAGAAGGTGCACGTAAATACGCGTAGATAACGCTACTGTGAACAGTGGACGCGATAATTTGTCACGACTTACTTCTGGACAAACAGTTTAGAACCTCCATTTTTCATGAAGCGACCAACTCAAGTTGGGGGGGGGGGGTGATAATGACAAAATCGAAGCAATGCCACGATCTAGTAAAAACTTGTTGATATGATAAAAACAATGTTTATCCGGTTGAAAATTTCAGTACGTTTGCGTGTCCATATCAGACGACGTAAATGTAATTTCGAAAAGACTGAAATCGATTAAAATGGCAAACGAGAAAAAAATTACGGATTCTCTGATACGTACATATTTTGGTAAACTGACTTTGAAATAGTTCCATATTTCTGTTAGATGCATTTATCTATTTTTTCGCCCCTGCTCGTATTCTCTCTCTCTCTCTCTCTCTGTTTCCCTACGTTACTTAAAAAGCACGCTGGCAATATTTCGCAAAGGATAAATTAAGTTGGCTGCTAGGTTTTTAAAATATTCCCTCTCGCGTAGCGTTTTAGGAATTTACTTTGTAACTCGTGGGGCGTCGTGTAAAACAATTGGGATCGAGCTATCGATTTCATTATGAAACGGAGCTTTGAAAGAATTCGTGTTTCGGGTCAACGGAAATTCCAGAACGAAGAAATTGCAATTTCCTGATGGAAAAGCTTCCTCGATTTGTTGCGACTGTAGTCGTTGCAGATCAAACCCAGTGTCGTAATTTCTACTACGTTGGTGTTTGGAAATGTTTTTAGTCGCGCTTCTGAGAAGAATTTCCAATTTCATTGCATTAACATGCAATATATTAACGTGTCTTCTTTTTTATTCATTAGACAAAAATATTTACAAATAATAGCACGGATCAGGTGTCACCGTCCACGATTTTCCTGTTCAAACGGAAAGATATTTCACGTAGTATATCAAAGAAGACGAGACGCTACGATAGTGTCAATTAATCATTAATTAAGACGGAGTGAAAAAAAAAAGTATGAAGAAGAGCGACACAGAAATTTCTCGTTCACACTCATTAACTCGTGAACGATGCTTCAGATATTCCATAAACGCGGAAGCATCTCTTCTGGTGGAAGACTCGTCCTCTGTTGGACGATTTTTCGTGTAACCGTCGACGCTTGACACGGCCAGGTAGCCAGTCATGTAAATAAAAATAAGAACCATGGTGTATTCTGTATTTATGAAACGGATGAGGTGGAAAAATAGCGAATTTATTCGATTTTCAAGGAACTGAAGAATAAAAGAAGGAGCAGTTTGTACTCATAACCGCTGGGAGCAGAACGACGAGATCTCGAGAGAACTTTAAGGTGACGCTGAAAACGAACAGCGAAGCTCGAGTGAATGTTAATAAACACCCGTTAAACAACACAAGAGAGAAAAAATTCGCTCACAAGCCGGAAGTGCGAGAGGTAGAGGTGTGCAGCTTCAACGAACGGAATCGAGTGACGCCTCGTTACAGAATAATAAAATTTAATTAAAAGGAGGCAAAAATAAGAAGCAACATTTCATTATGGAAAAATTAAAGCATCCTGGTTCAGCAACGTTCCTGTTAACTGAAAAATGTAACGTTTTGAATTAAAATGATACACCTCTTCACCTCGCAGCCAATTCGAAATGACTGCATTAAATTTTCATGCTGCAAACTATGAAGAAAATATGAAAACTCGTACCATAAAGGATGCCTAGTGCAATAGAGGAAGCCCAGTATAATAGACTTCATATGCATTTCCTATACGACTCGAGAATTGTATAACGATCGACGATGTTTCGATGCTGGTATATTTAAAGGTAGTTGTAACCAATTTATAGCGAACCACCAAACACAATCATACACCCTTTGTGCCGACGAAATCGAACAGACTCGTCGGTTTCGCCGCATACGTTTTGTTCGAGAGAAAGTGAGAAAAAAAAATGAAAGTTGTATCATTTCTGCCTCTGCGTTTATCGATTTTCAATATTTATAAGATACAAACTTGTTCATTAGCAACGTCATTTCATAACCTGTTAAAATGCAGATTTTAATTTATCCATCGTTATCTTCTTTTATCACGCGGCGATTAAAAAGTTAATTCGCCTAGCGATAACAACAGCAGTCTGAAAAAATATTCTCTACGCCCGCTCATGCGCAGCCACTCTCCACTTTCTGACCTCTCCTCTACGACATGAAAGTGTTTCTTCAAAAAGATGAAACTTCGATCGTAGCTGCAGATATTTGCTCTTTGAAATTAGACTACGCGTTTCCCGCGTTCATCGCATTTTCCTCGATGAATAATGCAACAATGCCTGTAACATTTTAAACCTGGAATTTTCAACGGTCTAGAAAGCCCTCCCATTATTCGCATCGAATCAATTATCCTGAAATATCGAATCGCCCGTATCGGATTTCGTTTTAATTGTGATAATCCGACTAGATAAGATACAAGCAACCTTGTCCACTGAAGGAAACGGTCGATTAAACGTTCAATTAACCATCAATCCACGAATTATTTAGGGTAACGTTCAATGGGATACAATTATCGCGCGAAATTTCTTCTTTTTCCAGAGAGATGTCTTAGGTGTAGATACTTATTTTCTGGTTTTTTACCACTAGACGATAAATATCAAAAAATGGGGCGGGAAAGTTAGGGGAAAAGAAGGAACGAAACCACTGAAAGGAAAGGACTGAAATTACGCAGAAGTTTGTGGCTTGTTCGTGAAGAAAATTGCCTCATAAACTTTCCTTATCGTGTAAATATAACGCCTCTCTGCTTGTTGCGAGGGATAATATTCAGTTAGGATATCGTAGGCAAAAAGCGAACGCTTTCGTTAATAAGATACTCCGCAACGAGTTCTGGGCACTCAGTTCTCGGAACTTAGTGAAGGAACGTTTAACGCTTGCACGTGTCATCCTATTTTTCACCATCGACTGGAAGGGATATGGAGATTCATCGAGTCTAGAGGAACCAATGAAATTCACGTCGCCGATGATGTTTTTCGGCATCGCATACTTCATCCGCACAGATGCTTACTACACATCATTCACTTTTATTCCAGTGTATCCATCTCGTTCCAAGTTCCATTCCAAACATCGCCGTTTTACTCGAGCCAAAAGGAAAACGAAATTAAAGTCTCGACGGAGAGGTCAAAGAAGGAGGAGCTTGAACTCGCTTTTGAAGTAATTTCCGTCCTTTTGCAACATGGGAATTTTTTTTATGTCGCTGCACACCAATACCATCGACGCGACGTAATGCCCGAGCAATACCGTTATGGCATTTCCTGCGATGTTGGTCTCGAATCCTTTCAAACCTACCGCACCCATTACAAGTTTCCAATAGAAGGAGCGATCCGGCATGATGCAATGAAAGGAATAATAATACAAGGGGAACGAGCGAAAAAAGAGAAACGTTAAAGTAAAACAAAGCCAAAAGCGGTCCGAATCGATGCGCTGGCTCCATAAAAAAGCATCCGACGTGTCGTATAACTGTCACGCACCCGTCAAAAGGGAAATTCTTTTTCGAAAAATAAATCTGTCCGCCATTTGACAAACCCGATAATCGCGCGTCTTATCCGACATAGCTACACGATCCGCCGCTATAATTGGATGGCTCGCATCAGTTTTCCCTCACTGTTCGTTCCTGTTGCGGGAACTTGTTCCGGGTATCGCTACGAACCCGATTAACTTCGATGCCTGAATTTAATGAGAACGCGATGCGCGAAACTTTCGGACAACGAAACAGAACCGCGCTGGTTGCAAACACAAAGCAACGCTGAAACGCGTAGTAAGTAATGCGCAATGTGGATTCGATATGAATCTCCCAACTCGCGACGTGACGGCTTGGAAATTTATAATTACTCGTCAAATTTTTTCTTCTATCTCGGTGACAGAACCGAAGTTATGAACCGAAGAAGGGAAAATTCTGCAGCTTCATTCTGCGAGAAGTAACCTGCTCCGCTTAACCGAATCGTAATATTCTAAAATTTGTCTTTTATTACCTCCAGCCTCCCCGTGAACCAACTTTCGCAGCAATCAAAAGACACAACCCCGGTCCCGTTATTTTCCTCGCCTTTCGCTCCCAGACCATCTACATGGGACACGTGCACACGCGCATACCGGCCATCACGGGATTAGCTCCTTACGTACGACGACAATAATTTATCAAAGTACTTCTTACAAGACTAAAAGTGCCAATGCTGACAACCGGTGGAATAAAAAAAACTTCCACTTCTTCCGTTCCTCTCTTCTTTACATTTCGTTCTGGCTTTCTTTAATTCCTACCCGCGAGAGAATTATGATCGACGATTTAAACAGTCGCACGCGGCAAAATGAAAGGAACAGAATTCGCGAGGCGTGACGTGGGACAGGGTAAGACGGTTTGGAGGAAACGAGGAAGAGAATGAACGGGAGGGAGAGGGAAGGTAGGGTAGTAGGGAACGAGGCAGGGCTTCGAGGGTGACGGAGGGTTGATGCGTTCCACAGGAGGGTAGTGTTGATACAGTCGCAGAGCCAGTCAGTAGCTGCTACGACACGGGGCCGCGCGCGTGTGCTCCAACTACTCCAACGGCTCTCTGTCCTACGATGCCGTTGGATTATTATGGCCGCAGAAATGTGTACGAAGAGTCAAACAAGTGGACGAAAAACCGACCGGCTCGTGTCCCGCGAATCCTGCCGCGGTTCTTCGGCGTTTTATTGAACGATTCCATGAAATTGCTATTGTCACAGTGGTGTTCCGTCACCGATGTGAAAATCGTAAGCATCGTTAAAATATCTCTCTGATAACAGAGTACATTGAAGACACAGGTGTAATCGATCGATCCACTGGATAAAACGGGGGGCAAAATTATTCGAGCGAGGAGCAAAAAGAAATTAACTACGGAAATTCATTCGCGGGTAAAGAATGAACACATAGTTTAACAAAAACCGTTTAAAACAAAAATGAAACAATGGCAAAAGGGAGAAACTAATCCCCATGCGATTACGCTTAGCGCATGATATAACATGAGAAACAGTTTGGAAGATTACTTCTGAAATTCTCTGGCAATACAGCTTGACGAGACGCAGGTGATTGAAAAATACCACGTTCGTTAAGTGGCAGCTGTCGCGGTTTTATAGCAATTTACGCGACCCTGTGCTTGTCGCGCACGCAAGAACGTTATCGCCGGAGTAATTGCGCCGTAAACTAGTGAATAATTGTCTCAATGAAAATGAAGGAAAAAGAAAAGAGACTGTTTGAAAACTTTTTTCGTAGGTTCGAGTAACATTTTCGAGATAGCGTTACCAGAAGCACGCGTCGGTACAATTTTCTGGTAATGAATGAAGGAAAGTAAATGCTATCCGTCGTTGACCGTAATCGGTCAGATTAGAGGCTTCGAGCGTAAGATCTGTTAATGAGAAATTTAATTACCGCGTAAACGGTGAAACCAGTCGTAGCTTCCATATCATCGTCGATGCCTTTTGTAATTAACATTTTCAGGAAGCCGTTTAAAAAAAGTAAATTTCAAAGTCGGAACACCGCGAACCGGGCCCACACTATACAAAGCGTGCAAATCAGATTAAAAAATAATCCCCAAACTTAGAGAAATGAACAGATGTGTCTCGTGGACCAGTTATTCCTGTGGTTTACATTTTTCAACGCATTCATAAATCACTCGTTCCACAATGCTCAAAGATAATTACTGGAAGTAACGATGAAAAATGTTTATGTCGGTTCAGGAAACAAATCCATTCTGTATCCAATAATCCACACACATTAGCTTGATAAATTAATTTTTATAAAAAGAAAAAGATATATAATATATTCCATCATGCGAATAACAAATGTTTACATTTTAAAAGATATTTTCTGGCGATAAAAATGTATTATTTGACAATTCTAGCGGAATAGGAAATCCAGTAAAAATTATACGAATGTTTCCCCACAACCAATTAATGCTGTTAACTGACAGAAGACTTCACTTATTTGTAATTTAATTGAGATTAATTTCGAGGGAAAAACAAACTGATACGTGCACACTGCAACGTTCTATTCTCTTTCACGTCCGTTTAACCGAATCATTTAGAAAGTCATATAAATTTTCATGTCAAAAGTTTCGTAATGCTGCACAGTATATGCGAATTTTTTTTCAACGTGATGAAGTTTTGTACGAAAAAGGAAAAACTAGGCAGACAGACAAAATGGAATGAAAGAAAAAAGCCTATGGCTATCTGGAAAGGCTCCTTTGTTTTTCAATGAGATTCCGAAATTGTAATATAATATTATATTCTATTCATCGCGGTTGAAACAGAAACTAACAGTGCTTCAGCAAACTTTCTCTCGGGAACTTTTTACATTAATTATACACCATCTCCATTTAGCCACAGAATAATAGCGAATACCAAACAGATACAATAAAATATCCGCCCGTTTATTCCAATTTGCTCGATTCCAATCGTGATTTCGCGATGAATTATGAGTTAAAATTTGAGAATTAAAAACTTTATTAATCATAATTATGCAAATTAAAAACTGTAGAGATTGGAAATTCTGATCATTGACTTCCCTGAACTAAATCAGTAATGACCAATAGAATAGATCCAAAAAAATATGTAAATACCACTGTACACCATACAGTTTCATCAGCAATAGACAGTGCCATTTGTGTCATTCGAATACAGCATGAACTCATCGCATTATTAACCACCATCCTTGGCTTGATTCTCAATTACCACAGAACGTGGGATTTAATTACTCAATGCGTCATTTACATTTATTATACACAGGTTTCGCCAACACCTACAGCTTTTGTCAAAATTGTACACGGTTCGAACCTGAAAAGTGTTTCGCGATGAATTATGAGTTAAAATTTGAGAATTAAAAACTTTATTAATCATAATTATGCAAATTAAAAACTGTAGAGATTGGAAATTCTGATCATTGTCTTCCCTGAACTAAATCAGTAATGACCAATAGAATAGATCTCGTAGAAAAGATCCTCGAACGCCCACAAAACGAACGTCCGTTCTCCGTCAGGCGTTCGACAGGGTAGCCATCCAGACGTCCGTCAGCGTCACTTGGAACCATCGAGTGGCAACGGTGCAAGGCGTCGCGTTCTCAATATCGATCGTTGTCGAGTTACTTCCTAGACAATCCGTGATCCAATTCCAGATAGAGTAGGACAAAACTACGCTAGACCAGGTAACGGTTCCTCGTCGAGGGACGCAACAGGTAACGCGACCACATCCCTCGTTACAATGCGCTGCGTAACAGTTCGTCGCGTTTGAAAAAACACGGGGAGCGGTCCAAAAATCACAGCGACGAGAACGGGAGGGAGGCATAATGAAATGGAAATGGATTTTCGTGGCCACCACCGCGGAGCAACAGGTACGCCTCGTAACAAATTATCGCGGGCGCGATAAACGGTAATTCGAACGGAGAAAGGAAGTTCCACCAGCCACCGGAGACACGAGAACCAAGAAGGGCGCGACGTGTCAAAGTTTTTAATTAGTTCGCGAAGCGATCGGGTCGCTATCGGAACGCGAGTGGCTCGTTGCAAATCAAAAGCAATTTACACTTTTGCTGTCTTGGCACCGACTGGTCCATGCCCTATAGATTCTCCGACGAAATTATCCAATCAGAGAATCCCGATAGTTCCGAGGCTGCTGGCGCGGCGTTTTCAAATAGGCTTTCGATCTCGTCGACATGTAAACGTAAGAAAATTGCCCTGCCTCAAGTTCGACTCGGAATTTTATCGAGAAGCAGTCGCGACACATAGACGATTTCGCGAATATTTGCGAAATAAAAATAAGGATCCCAAGCCTAGGAGAAACATTTGTAATCGTGACAAAAGTTTTAGAAGCAAACAGGAACCGTACCACTGACGAGAAAGGGGTAACTGCTAACGAACAGTGGCCAAAAGCAAATGTTGCTTACTTTCCTTCTCGATGAGCTCTCTTGCGAGGAGCAAAGCTAGGTAGATATTTCCCATGACATTCGAGTAAATCCAGAATATCGCGAGACTACCAAACGAATCAACAGTTCCACGTGGAACGAACGATTACACCGGTTACCCCGCAAACAAGTCACCATCCACGATCACCCATTCATCACTCTAAACTTCCGCAGCGCCGTGTCAACCTCCACTTTTCGTTTCTTTACCCGATCGCAGAACTTCAGCAATTAGTACCAGACCAGCGGAACTCTCAGCGAAAGTGAAACGGATCGAACTTTCTTGCTCCAAAACAGCCGGTTCCAGTGGCCCCATAAAGGCCCTGTCACCATCGACTACCATCGCGATGTACCATCCAACGCCGCAACGCAACGTAACTAGAAACCATGGACTTGGAGAAAGCGGACCACCGATCTCCCATTGAGGGGCGACCATAGCCGCTCTGAACTGCAAGTTCCACTCGAACCCACCACCCGACGCAAACACAGGACAACGTGTGAAGCCGTTCGCAAGCTCAACCATTCACAATTATGAAGTCATGAAGCTTCTGTTACCTGCCGTGCTGATATACATGTGCTCGGCCAACAGCGAGCCGGGCGATAGATGGTTATTGAGCTCCGAGCAGGTTCGACTCGACGACGACGGCGACGATTACTCCAATAGCGAGTCGATCGATCGTGAAAAAATTAATCAGGAACTTCGCCGAGACTTTCCACCCCGGGCTGGTCCATCGACGCGGAAAGGGATCGCGCTCGTTTGAGGGCGCGACATGAGCGTGGCTTCCGTTTCGAGAACCCGGAAACTCATCATCTGATTCGATACGGCCGCAGATAGTTCCGATCTATGGACCCGAGCGCGCAGGTTCTCGTCGCCTGACCAGTGAAGAAGAAGGCAGTCGTCGAGGGCGACCTCTTCCTCGGAGGGTTTATGCTGTTGCACGAGAGGCAGGACCCGATCACGTGCGGCCCTGTTATGCCGTAGGGCGGAGTACAAGCATTGGAGGCGAGGCTTTACACTCTGGATAACCTCAATGAGGGCGAGGGCATTCTGCCGAGTGTGAAAATCGGGGCGCACATCCTTGACGATTGTGATAAGGACACGTACGGTCTGGAGATGGCGGTGGATTTCATAAGAGGTGAGTAACTGAGAATAACGAGGTCGCTAAGCTTACGTTTTCTCCGTTTTTTCGTATGCTAACGATCTGCGCGTTGCGCAGAAGGTAAAACGGTTCACCCTCAGAAACTCGAGTATATTTCCGTCGATTTGGAGAATTAATTCGTCGTAATTTTTAAAAATCTTGAGAGACCGTCGAATTTTGAACGCGGAAATAGATTGATAATGGATGTTTGTTGTTTCGCACATTTTTTTGCAGAAAATCAAATAGAAAGGAAAAACTTTTATCTCGAGTTATATGAAGCTACGTTCAATCGCGAGATTCGTAAACATTGTAAAACAGCATTGAAATTTATGGACTGTATCCTATGCATTCCGAATGTTTGTTCAGCCGATATACGAGCAACTAAAGCTGATTTAGAATAAAAGAATCAAAGCAACCTTCGAACAATCCTGCAGTTTGCCGCTGAGCAATTAAACATCATATATTAATAAATCAGAGTGTTACTTCGCGCGCTAATGGAGAGGGACGCGCGGCAAAGTCGCAACATTAAAACAACCTAACAATTTTCCTGAATCGTTAGTCCAGATGCTTCTTGCAGTTGCGACGATAAACCCTGAAACCGGGACGGGAAGATAATCATGCTGGCAGCGCATCGCTCGCTTCGAAATTATCACGACCAAACGCCGTTTACGACCTTCCTGTTTGCGAAGTACGAAATTTCACTGATAAACAGAATCACGGGAAAGAGAAACGACAAGGGTTTGTTGGAATTTCTATTTTCTGTGTTTTTCTGGTTCCTCGCAGTCAGCGCTCACGAAATATTTAGAGAACAAAATCAGAAATTAACGGGAGAACGAACGGAAAGAAGGAGAACGTACGAAAGAAAAAATAATGCATGGGTATGCATGGGTATGCATAGGTATAATAAAAGGCAGAAAAGAACGAACAATGAGATTGTTTCAGTGTTACAGCTTAAACGCGAAACTGTAAGTACGAAGCATGAGGAAATGGACTTCTAAAGTCCATTAATTCAATATCGCGCATTTGTCACGGGGAAAAGGTGTAGTAGACACTGAAGTTATCCTGGTATTAAAATGAATATCCAGCCCGAGAAACGGCCAAGTTTCGCGAAACCACGGTGTAGTAAACCACGCCACTGGAGAACAGATGCGTAAAGGATATCGTCAACTTTTAAGCTTTTACGACGCAACAGAGGTAGCCAGAAGATTGCTATAATTAGCACAATTTTCCATTACATTTAGTTCAGAAGTGACAGCTGGAGAACCATCGAGAACTTTCGCGACATAACCCTTTTCCCCAATTAGCATATCCCTTCACTTATAGCTAATAATTAGTGTACCACCATCGAATCGAGTCAAGACTGAATTACGAAACTAGACAAATTTCAGACAACGCTCAATTACGTTTAAAAATAATAGTGAAAAGCACGCGTAAGGTATTCGTTTGCAAAAAACATTCGATTAATCTTCATAGCGTCTGCGATCAATAGCGCACCGAATAATTAACCAACCCTCCTCAATAGTTCGCCAACTTTCGAAAAAGAGATTACGTTCATTCATTATCGCAAGTCGTTATCAAAAGTCGTTCGAATTAGAGAGGATTTGACACCGCAGATTCAGGACTGCATCCCTTCTGCATCTCATTATGGGATGACCAGGAGCAATTAAAAGTCGCACTGAATAGACACCAGAGATTCGATTAAACCGCACAAAGGACTGATGTAAATAGAAACGGAAGAATTGCTTATAGTAACGTACTCACGCTTGCACGTAGATGTGACGCAACATAAATTATTTACAGACTTTCCCAGGTCTCTGACCACATCATCCTCGTTCACAGCTATTATGACGCCAACTGACGGGGATAATAATGATGTCAAACTGAGCAGCGTAAAACAATGAACAATTATTTATCCATCGATTCGTCAGGGAATGATATACATATGTATATACTTGTTCCTGACCCACAAATTCTACAAATTTTACTTCTCTTATTATTTCTTGTTGCAAACCAGGATGAGATCATCGACGAACAAAATTGAGTGTAACAACGATCGTGCTATTACTGAATGTAGAATTACTCTCTATTCTTTATTACTTCACTTAAATAGGCTAGTATTTGGCCATTTTTTACGAGATCCTTGAAACGTACGAACATACAGTAATTTTACGACGTAAGCGGTTAAGTAACCAATGTAACGTTACAATTAACTAATTATGGGATACGCCGATGTTTAATGATCAACTACGATTTCAAACTACCTAGTAACTCGACTCCAATTGCAACGGAACCCACACCCCACTGAAAGCATGCTACGCCTTTCTACCTTGCGCCTTCACAAGCATTTAGGTCTCTATCAACCAATTATTCAATTCATTTAATGAAACTGTTGTCACGTGTTAAAATTATCCAAAATTTCCCAATTTCTCTCACTCGATATCACACTCCACATTTATTTTCGATTAAAAATATATTTCTAATTTATGCGGAATCTTCATTCGTAAACTTACTTCGTTCGCTCAAATAACAGCCGCTATTTTGAAGCAGCCAGTGTCTCCCTTTGGATTTAATACACTGCGCCCACAGGCCTTTAAACTTCGTTCGTAGTCGAAGCACGCTCCGGCGTAATTTGATCAGTGCCAGTCGTATTTTCTGAGTGTAGTAGGAAACCTAAATGAGACTGGCGCAACTGAATTTTACCCGGCCAGCAACGTTTTCGGTATGCGTCTCGTAAAAACGAACACGGTTCCTCACCTAAATATCTCGCATCGCTCAGTGTTTGTCTTGGCTGAGCTGTTGAATTATTTCTTCGCTGCTGTTGGATATTTAAACAGGCTTGTGCGCGGTAGCTGCCTCCGCGGTTACATTAAAATTCCTTAAGTCCTTGAATTTTCGCGAAAATCCGTCGCGATACGCCCCCGGCTTGCCGCCAGCACTCTTTTCCATTACGAATCAGACTTTCAAGTCGCTAATGGTGCTTAACGATTTAAACAGGTCCATCGAGGGAGCATTAACTCATTTGTCAGGGAGAGCGTCCATTATACGTCCCATAATTCATAATGAATGGCGTCTCGCTCCTAAGGAATTATATTACTTTACTTTTAATTCTTCTATCGCTTTACATGTCGATATTTCTCGGACATTTTACAAGCCTCATCGAGAGAGAGAGAGAGAGAGAGAGAGAGAGAGAGAGGACAGAATGTGTAATTGCTAATAAAAGAAAATTGGTAAATGAATTAATTTGGAGAGAAAATGTTAAGAAAGCCCTCTATTCGCTGAAATGCGATTAAAATATTTCGCATCGGTGAAAAGGATTGAGAATTCCGCTTCCATTAGCCAGAATGACCCGATACGATAAAGTTTTGTCTAAACGATCAGGAATTTCGTTCGAAATTATACATAAAACGAATCCTCTTATACTTTCTGTATTGAAAACCGATAAAAATCAAGTAACAAGCATCAACTATATCTCCATGCTTCACGAATGATAAAAACATTATTGACTTTTTTGTTGCTCGTCAAAATACATCGAATATAAAGGAAGCAAATTATCTTTCTATACCTTTCCACGCTGCAATAAATTATACAAATCTAACAATAGATATTTGAAGTAAAAGTTGTATTTCTCCTCTGCCGACGAAAAATTTGTCATAAAAGGAAGAAGGAACAAGGAATTTAAAAAAGGAGACCACTATCTCGAAAGGAAAAATATATGAACATTAATTGGCGAAAAAGGAAGGAATAATTATTTGGAAAGACGCCAAGCGTCGCATCCATTGGAATCTCACGACGGCAGCAATGGACAACGATTAATTACCGCTTTATCATTCCACCGGGCCATTAAAATTCGAAACGCGGTAACGCGACACATTCTGGCGTTTTCCTTGCATATCCCTCCTACTTTATTGCCTCTGACCGGTTAAAAAAAAATTCATTCCGATTGCTACATCTAGAACGATTTTGTTACGTCGAACGTTATTCCGCGAATAGCGCTGATCAAAATTCATAGTACGAACGAGGATGTAACACCAACCCTGATCCTATGAAATTATCAACTGGTTACCCCAGTAAAAATGTTAAATAAATAAATCGTTTATCTCTGATATTTGATTAAAATTCGTATTATAGGAGGAGAATTTAAAAAATGTAATACTTTTCGAATTCGTGAAAAATAATTGAACTGGAAGTTTAATAAAAATTCTATGAGAGATTTTTTTGAAATTTTAGCTCGTTTCAAACGTGAATGGTGATTTCATTTTACTGGATTTGACAAATTTTATTGCCAATTCCGCTTGGCGCCGTTAATATCAACACAGTGTCAATAAGTGATTAAATGAATCCAATTTTATGGACTTCAGATACGGTATATCCGCCCTTAGGTGTTGAATTTGGGGGAAGAGTATAGACGCATTTCACATCGCTCCGTGCATTTTCGAGTTTTCGAGTGGAAATCTTGAGATTTCGAATACAAGCTACGGCTTAATCGAATTTGGTAAGTATCGCGTGAAATCCAGACGTAAAAATCTGGAATTCTTTCGGTATTAGGGTCGAATAATAGCGAATTTCGTGCTCGGATTCGCTATCCTTCACGGTTACGACACGTGCGCCGTCGTTCGCCATTTCCAAATCTAATTTCGGGTCGTGGAGGCTGCTGACGACGTCGTGGGAGAACTGAAGAGGAAGAGGATATCGGAAGATGCACCGGTCAACACCTCAAGAAGGTGTTGACACATTCACAAAACGGGATATTAATCGCCAAAAACAACGATAAAAAGAGTTGAAATAGTAGACCGAGCGCCAACGTACGTTCACTATCAGCAAACTTTACCTTTCGCGAGGGACAAAGGTGCAGAGGTGTAAGCGAGTAGACAATAGATCGCAAGTATCAATCTGTCACGGTGATAAAGGACCCGTAGTGCGAGAGAGACAGCATCTCAATAATGATTATAATTCGTGATACGTCACGAATTTAAAAGTAAATAAAAACTCTAATAAATTCGTAACGCACCGAAGAAAGACAACAAATAAGCGCAGTGAGTGCGAGCACACACTGTAAACAGAATGACACAGAATTGTAAGTAACAATCGCACATCAAGTGCAATAAAAGTAGTTTTGATTATAAATAAATTAAAACTACCGGATGGGAGAAAATAAACATGAAAAGTTAAAAGAAAAAAGACTTGTGCCCACGCTGACAGAAGGGGGTCGGGCAGATAAGTGTTTCACGGCAGGGGAACTCTTGACCCACCGCGGAAAGTGTTCTCAAAAGTCGACTGTCACTGACCTACCTCTCAAGTGCCAACCTGTTTACCTACAAAAAAGGGGGACAGGAAGGCAATAAATAGACAGTGTAGAGGGGTAAACACCCGTCGGCGTCGCACGCATGTCGACAAGTCAAAACAGGTTAAAAAGCTCGTTAAATACGGAAGCTTTACATCCTGTGCAGTTTGCAGTGAAGTAAATAAACACTTTCTACATGCAAATGTATGATAAGTGAAACAAACATAGTGAAGATACGACAGAATCAATTCCAAACAAAGAAAGACAGAATAAAAATATTACATGCATTACAAAAAGTTAAAGTGAATGGTATAAAAGACATTGTTCAACAAACTGCAGTAAGTGTGTAATATTAAGAAGACCAAGACGTGGGTAGAGTGTTTGTAATCCTCTCCATATCTGCAACACAAACAATTATAAGAACCATTCACTAAAAAGGCACATATTGTGATAGATATATATTGTGAAGTGAGAAACTATAACTGAAGAGAAAGAACTAAGTGTCTAGCAGACATAACAAAGATAGGTTAAAGGCTGTTTAATACATACTGAAAACGAAATCTGATTCACGCGTACTATAGAAAAACGAATAATAAGGAGCTCCTGGTGTGAATAAAGCTCATTGCACACCTAAAAGAAAGAATTTCAAGAGTTAGAAGAAGAAGAAAGTACAATCTGTTTACATGTCAAAAAACGAACACATCATACATCTGTAAATAGAGAGTCTAGAATACAGTTCCTACGTGCGGGTTGGAGATACATCACTCCACGCGTGCCTAAAACAGGCAATAAGTACTAAGATAATTAACGGTGCATAAAGCTGAGAGAAGAGAAGAGAAGATTTGTAACAAGTGCGTAGTGGGAAGGATGCAAACAATACCATACGTACCTAAACAGATAAAAATGCAAACAATCAATGCGAGAGTTTCAAATTAGAGCAAAGCTGGCAGTTTTTACACCGGTAAAACCGCCAATAAGACGGAAAACAAAGCTGGTAATAAAACGGAAACCAGTAAAAAGAGCAGCGGTGACAACAGGATCACCAAATATTTTAGAAAGGAAATAAAAGAGCTGCTTAAAGACGACGCCGTCCCGACAACTAGCAAGGGAATGAGTGGCGGCAAAAAAATAGAGCACTCCATCGTTGGAATGGCGGTGGAAAACAGGTTTGCGGCCCTAGATATCGAAGGAGATTCAAATGAAAATGAATTTAGCCTGGAGGAGGCGATCGACAAAGCTTAAAATTCACCCTGCTGTGTCAAATACTACAAGTGAATGTGCACCATGCTGCCAAAGCACAGGACTGAGTAATAATCGAAATGAAGCGCAGCATGGTGGAACTTATAGTCATCGCAGAACCGTATCGGATACCATTGAGTCAATATTGGATCGAGGATACAAGCCTATAACCAAAATAGCAAATGGAAACAGCTACATCGCGGTGAACTGGGCGGAATACGTGGTGGTGGGTGTGTACGCACCGCTGAATTAGCCGTTGAGCGATTAAGAGCGCTTACTGGACGAAATATGGAGCGCAATTAAAAACATTTGGAACCGCCCAGTATTTGTACTTGGAGATTTCAATGCGCATGCAGTCATGTGACATTCGAAAAGCACAATAGATCGCGGTCACTCGATGCTGAAGTGGGCGAATGCTGCAAACTTACAGATCCTAAATCGTGGAGAGGAAGCAAGGTGCTCGCGATTTCAAGGAGATAGCATAGTAGATATCTCCGTGGGAAATGCTCTCACAGCGAAAAGGGTGCAAAATTGAGAAGTCGACAACATGGACAATCTGTCGGACCATAAGTGTATTTGGATACAGATATCCACAGCCCAAGCAAAACGCCTCAGAAATTCTTGATAGCAGCACCACGTAAGAAAATGAGCCGTTAAGAAGCTGAACGACGATTATATGCGGGTTGCTGCTTTATCCGCAACATAGACTCGAAAAAAAGAAGGTCCAGTGAATGTGGACGAGGAAATAGCAGAATTAATGGATTCCGTGACAGCGGTGTACAACGCTTGCATGCTACGTACAAAACCCAATGTGCAAAGACGACCTGTGTATTGGTGGAACGAAACAATATCGCGAATTTGTGCAGAATATACGCTAACGCGCCACCAGTACAAAAGAGAGAAGGGTCGCCGGTCCATGAGAAACATAGAAAACATCCTGCGGTGCAACGAAAGCTATAAAAATAAGAAAAACAAGCTGCAGTCCGCAATATCTGACTCCAAGACACGGGCACGGGAGCGACTAATGTCCACCTTGCAAGAGGATCCGTGGGGGCGTCCATACAAAATGGTAATGGACAAACTAAGACCATGGGCGCCTCCTATATCAGAAACGATGCAACCAAACTTCCTGGAGCGGGTTGTTCAGAATCTATTTCCACGAGAGGAAAATGGTGCAACCAGAGATCGCCCGCGCAGTGCAAAAACTTAAGAGAAAGAGCACTGCGCCAGGCCCGAATGAAGTTCCTGGCTGAACTTGGCTAGGAATTCTAGGTTTCTTTGCCCGACGGCTGCAGAGGATCTTCACGGAATGCTTGCAGACCGGAAAATTTCTAAGAAAGTGGAAATCTGGCAGAATGTTCTTGCTGAAAAAGCCCGGAAGGCCGGAAGAAGATCCGTCTGCTTATCGTCCTATCGTTCTGCTGGACGAGATAGGAAAAATCTTCGAAAGAGTAATTCACCGGAGACTCGTTCAGCATTTTACGACGAGAGGACGAGATTTAGCGGATTGCCAGTACGGTTTCAGGGAAGGTCGATCCGTAATCGATGCGATAAGAAATGTAAAGTCGATTGCAGAAACAGCTACAAAAAACGGGGGGATTGCTTTTGCGGTATCTTTTGACATAAAGAATGCCTTCAATTCCCTCTCGTGTGCGGCCATACGTGGAGCAATGATTTTCCGGAATACCTACGTGTGGTAATAAATAACTACCTGAGCGATAGAACCATTACTTACAATGGAAAAGACAGATACTTTGAGAGGGTGGACAATCGCGGTGTTCCGCAGGGATCGGTTCTTGAACCGTTACTGTGGAACATCGGATATAACATAGCTATCTTTCAGCCACTTCCGATAGGAGTACATATTACATGTTATGCCGATGACACGCTAGTACTTGCCACTAGAAGCAACGAAAGCAGGACCATCTGTCGTGCAGAAGGGGGAGTGGTATCGGTAACGATGAAGTTCCGTGAACTTGGCTTTCAGATTGCCGTGGAAAAAACGGAAGTTTTACTCTTGATTGACCCGCGTGACAATAAAAGAAGAGCTGAATGCCGAGAGATGAAAAAAATTGCGAATACAACTGTTGAGGTAAAAAAAGATATTAAATATCTTGGACTTCACCTGGATAGCAAGTGGAATTTCGAGTCGCATTTTATAAGATTGGCGCCCAGATTGGATAGTGCGACACTACATTTTAGCCACATTTTGCCAAATCTCGGTGGTCCGAACGCAAATGTCAAACGGTTGTACGGCAGTATCGTATACAGCGAAGTATCGCTCTATAGGGTGCGCCCGTATAGAGCGAAGTTCTTGTCGCGAGTAAAAAGAACTTAAAAACGGTGCGTAGACCGTGGAGAGAGGATGCGATAAGAGTATACAGGACGATCTCGTACGAAAGCAAGCCATGAGCCGTCACACGAACCATTAGACGATAAGTTTGCTCCGTCAAAATCTCATGAGATGGACGGAAAGAAAAAGCGGCGTGCTCACGTACAGAATGACGCAGATATTCACCAGGATATTTTGCGTCATTTCTGAAGCGGATGGGCAAAGAAAACACGTCATTGTGCCCCCATTGCGAAGAGGAGGACGACAGCGGGTGTCACACGCTACAGCGCTATCCAGCACGGGAGCTGCCACGACGCGCTCTGGTAAGCGAGGTAGGGCCAGATTTAACTCTGAGCAGTATCTTTGATAAAATGATGCTAAAACAGAGTTCCTGGCAGGCAATGGCTTTGTTTTGTGATAAAGTCACGGCTTTGAAGGAAGTGGAAGGAAGGAGGAGGAAGGAGGAGGAAGGAGGAGGAAGAGCGCGAATTCCCTGCCCGGCGTGTCCTGCGTGGTCGGCGTCGTAGACGTCTGCCGCGTCCAACCGTGCGAGCGGGGGCTGTTGTTTCCTGAAACTGTACGACAGTTCAGCTTCAAAGATCCTTTCGGTAGGCTGGTCTTCTCCTGCATTGCTACCATGACGCTAGTGGCAAACTCAATGGAGACGCGATCTTCGCGGATCATGCGAAGACGAAGACGAAGCTTCGCTGAAGACAAAAACAATGATATATACACAGAAGAGTTGCATCGTTGGAAACCACAGACCGAAGAAAGAAGAAAAACCCCAAGAGGAAAGTGGTGAACAATGCGTATAGTGCGGGCGCGAACAATCTCGTGTGCGTGAGTGCGCGAGAATTTCGTGTGTGTGAATGCGCGAGGTTTTCGTGTACGGGAGTCATCATGACAAACATTTGCAAAATGACAACCGAAAGCGAGACAAGGTACTGGCAATGGATAAATAAATGAAGAAAGAAGACATTGCGTGGCAGACAGTTGCTGAATACATAATGGTCGGTAACTGGTCGACCACAAATGAAGAAGAGGAAAAATAAAAGTAGACGGAGAGTTACCGACATCTGAATGTTTAATAACCAAGGTCGGTAACTCAAGAAGATCCATGTAACCAAACGACAGAGGAAAAACAGAAGTTACCGACGACGCAAGACACTGTAACCACGGTGGGTAACTCAAAGAAAAAAAAAAAGAAATGGACTTAGATTATCATGCTCGTACAAAACACATAGACTCAAAAGATTCGGGATCAACCTTTGAGCCATTGCACGCGTATTGCGAGATGCGGAGATAAACGGGTGATCACGTCTATCTCCCACATGCCTTGGCACATCAAGAGCACAATGCAGTGCGTGCACTGCCCAGAAGAGAGTCTCCTGAAAACATTCAGAGACTCTCAGCGCGGGGGGGGGGGGGCTGATGTAAACGATGTTAAGTGCCGGGCCTCCTCCATATATTTGTGCGCTATGATAAGCACTGTTAGGTTTTAGTCAGTAAGAGTCTGGCATAACCACCTAGCAAATTAATCCAAGTCGAGTGGAATCTATGAACATTTCCCAACGAAAAAAAAGGTGTCGAATTTGGAGGCTGGAGAACTCCTGCAGCGGTTACTAATGCCCCGGAGCCAATATGCAGTTATATGAACCCAATTCTGAAGGGCCTAGGTATGGCATCTCCGGCCATCTGATTCGAATTAGGAGCCTGGATAACCGTTGGAACCGTTAATAATAACACAGCGTCAACAGGTGATTAAATGATACCAAATCTTATGGCCCCAGTTACGGTATGTCTACTCCTATGTGTCGAATTAGGCGGCTGTAGAACTCCTGGAGCGATTACTGATTCCCCAGAGCCAAGAAGAAGTTATTTGAACCCAACTCTGCAGGGAATAGGTATGGCATCTCATGACATGGGATTATGTTCCCACCGATATGAAGGAACCGACACGCCTGGAATCTTGTAAAACACTACCACCGAGAGGCTAGATGGGTTAGGTTAGGTTATATTACGTTATAGAAGTATATAATGATCCCTCCGAGAAGTGGGGCCGACCCGCCAAGTATGTTGTGAAATACTACATTCGAGATGTTAGGTTGCCTTATGTTATTATATACAACGTTATAGACGTATATATTGTCCCCACCGAGAAGTACTGGCCGACACGAACGAGATTCTATAAAACATTACCAGCGAGGGTATAGATGGGTTAGGTTAGGTTCTATTACGTTATAGACGTATATAATGTTCCCACAGAGAAGTAGCGGCCGAACCGCCATGAATGCTGGAAAATACTACATCCGAGATGTTAGGTTGCCTTAGGATAGGATATATAACGTTATAGGAGTATATAATGTCCGCGCCGAGATGCACGGGACGACGCGAACGGGATTCTGTGAAACAATACCAGCGAGTGTCTAGCTGGGTTATGTTAGAATATATTACGTTATAGACGTATATAATGTTCCCACCGAGAAGTAGGGGCCGACCCGCCAGAAATGTTGGAAAATACTACATTCGAGATGTTAGGTTGCCTTCGGTTAGGATATATATCGTTATAGACGTATACAATGTTCCCACCGAGAAGTAGGGACCGACATGCCAGGAATGTTGTAAAATATTACATCCGAGATGTTAGGTTGCCTTAGGCTAGGATATATATCGTTATAGACGTATACAATGTTCCCACCGAGAAGTTGGGACCGACATGCCAGGAATGTTGTAAAATATTTCATCCGAGATGTTAGGTTCCCTTAGGTTAGTATATATATCGTTATAGACGTATATAATGTTCCCACCGAGAAATAGGGGCCGTCATGTCAGGAATGTTGTAAAATATTTCACCTGAGATGTTAGGTTCCCTTAGGTTAGGATATACAACGCTGTAGACGTATAGAATGTTCCCACCGAGACGTAGGGACCGACATGCCACGAATGATGTTAGGTTCCCTTAGGTTAGGATATATAACGTTATAGATGTATATAATGTCCCCATCCAGAAGTTGGCGACGACACGCCAGGAATGTTCAAAAATATTACATCCGAGATGTTAGGTTGCGTTAGGTTAGGACATACAACGTTATAGACGTATATAATGTCCCCATCGAGAAGCAGGCGACGACACGCCAGGAATGTTGTAACATATTACATCCCAGATGTTAGGATGCGTTAGGTTAGGATATACAACGTTATAGACGTATGAAGTGTCCCCATCGAGAAGCAGGCTACGACACGCCAGGAATGATGTAAAATATTACATACCAGATGTTAGGTTGCGTTAGGTTAGGATATACAACGTTATAGACGTATATAATGTCCCCATCGGGAAGCGGGCGACGACATGCCAGGAATGTTGTAAAATATTACATCCGAGATGTTATGTTGCCTTACGTTAGGATATATAACGTTATAGATGTATATAATGTCCCGATCGAGAAGTAGGCGACGGCACGCCAGGAATGTTGTAAAATATTACATTCGACATGTTAGGTCGCCTTAGGCTAGGATATATAACGTTATAGACGTATACAATGTTCCCACCGAGAAGTTGGGACCGACATGCCAGGAATGTTGTAAAATATTGCATCCGAGATGTTAGGTTCCCTTAGGTTAGGATATATATCGTTATAGACGTATATAATGTTCCCACCGAGAAATAGGGGCCGACATGTCAGGAATGTTGTAAAACATTTCACTTGAGATGTTAGGTTCCCTTAGGTTAGGATATACAACGCTGTAGACGTATATAACGTTTCCACCGAGACGTAGGGACCGACATGCCAGGAATGATGTAAAATATTACATCCCAGATGTTAGGTTGCGTTAGGTTAGGACATACAACGTTATAGACGTATATAATGTCCCCATCGAGAAGCAGGCGACGACACGCCAGGAATGTTGTAAAATATTACATCCGAGATGTTAGGTTGCCTTAGGCTAGGATATATATCGTTATAGACGTATACAATGTTCTCACCGAGAAGTAGGTGCCGACATGCCAGGAATGTTGCAAAATATTACATTCGAGAAGTTAGGTTGCCTTAGGTTAGGATATACAACGTTATAGACGTATAGAATGTTCCCACCGAGAAATAGGGGCCGACGCGTCAGGAATGTTGTAAAATATTACACCCGAGTTGTTAGGTTCCCTTAGGTTAGGATATACAACGTTATAGAGGTATAGAATGTTCCCCCCGAGAAATAGGACCGACGCGTCAGGAATGTTGTAAAATATTACACCCGAGATGTTAGGTTACCTTAGGTTAGGATATACAACGTTATAGAGGTATAGAATGTTCCCACCGAGAAGTAGGGACCGACATGCCAGGAATGTTGTAAAATATTACATTCGACATGTTAGGTTGCCTTAGGCTAGGATATATATCGTTATAGACGAATAGAATGTTCCCAGCGAGAAGTAGGGACCGACATAACAGGAATGTTGTAAAATATTACATACCAGATGTTAGGTTGCTTCAGGTTAGGATATACAACATTATAGACGTATATATTGTCCCCATCGAGAAGCAGGCGACGACACGCCAGGAATGTTGTAAAATATTACATTCGACATGTTAGGTTGCCTTAGGCTAGGATATATATCGCTATAGACGAATAGAATGTTCCCACCGAGAAGTAGGGACCGACATGCCAGGAATGTTGTAAAATATTACATCCGAGATGATAAGTTCTCTTAGGTTAGGATATATATCGTTATAGACGAATATAACGTTCCCACCGAGACGTTGGGACCGACATGCCAGGAATGTTGTAAAATATTACAAACCAGATGTTAGGTGGCGTTAGTTTAGGATATACAACGTTATAGACGTATATAATGTCCCCATCGAGAAGCAGGCGACGCCACGCCAGGAATGTTGTAAAATATAACATCCGAGATGTTAGGTTCCCTTAGGTTAGGATACATATCGTTATAGACGTATATAACGTTTCCACCGAGACGTAGGGACCGACATGCCAGGAATGATGTAAAATATTACATCCCAGATGTTAGGTTGCGTTAGGTTAGGACATACAACGTTATAGACGTATATAATGTCCCCATCGAGAAGCAGGCGACGACACGCCAGGAATGTTGTAAAATATTACATCCCAGATGTTAGGTTTCGTTAGGTTAGGATATACAACGTTATAGACGTATATAATGTCCCCATCGAAAAGCAGGCGACAACACCCCAGGAATGTTGTAAAATATTACATCCGTGATGTTATGTTGCCTTACGTTAGGATATATAACGTTATAGACGTATATAATGTTCCCACCTAAAAGTTGGAGCCGACGCGTCAGGAATGTTGTAAAATATTACACCTGAGATGTTAGGTTCCCTTAGGTTAACATATTCAACGCTATAGCCGTATAGAATGTTCCCACCGAGACGTAGGGACCGACATGCCACGAATGATGTAAAATACTACATTCCAGATGTTAGGTTCCCTTAGGTTAGGATATATAACGTTATAGATGTATATAATGTCCCCATCCAGAAGTTGGCGACGACACGCCAGGAATGTTCAAAAATATTACATCCCAGATGTTAGGTTGCGTTAGGTTAGGACATACAACGTTATAGACGTATATAATGTCCCCATCGAGAAGCAGGCGACGACACGCCAGGAATGTTGTAAAATATTACATCCGAGATGTTAGGTTGCCTTAGGCTAGGATATATATCGTTATAGACGTATTCAATGTTCTCACCGAGAAGTAGGTGCCGACATGCCAGAAATGTTGTAAAATATTACATTCGACATGTTAGGTTGCCTTAGGCTAGGATATATATCGTTATAGACGAATACAATGTTCCCACCGAGAAGTAGGGACCGACATGCCAGGAATGTTGTAAAATATTACATCCGAGATGTTAAGTTCCCTTAGGTTAGGATATATATCGTTATAGACGTATATAACGTTCCCACTGAGACGTAGGGACCGACATGCCAGGAATGTTGTAAAATATTACATCCCAGATGTTAGGATGCGTTAGGTTAGGATATACAACGTTATAGACGTATGAAGTGTCCCCATCGAGAAGCAGGCTACGACACGCCAGGAATGATGTAAAATATTACATACCAGATGTTAGGTTACGTTAGGTTAGGATATACAACGTTATAGACGTATATAATGTCCCCATCGGGAAGCGGGCGACGACATGCCAGGAATGTTGTAAAATATTACATCCGAGATGTTATGTTGCCTTACGTTAGAATATATAACGTTATAGATGTATATAATGACCCGATCGAGAAGTAGGCGACGGCACGCCAGGAATGTTGTAAAATATTACATTCGACATGTTAGGTTGCCTTAGGCTAGGATATATAACGTTATAGACGTATACAATGTTCCCACCGAGAAGTTGGGACCGACATGCCAGGAATGTTGTAAAATATTGCATCCGAGATGTTAGGTTCCCTTAGGTTAGGATATACAACGCTGTAGACGTATAGAATGTTCCCACCGAGACGTAGGGACCGACATGCCAGGAATGATGTAAAATATTAAATCCCAGATGTTAGGATGCGTTAGGTTAGGATATACAACGTTATAGACGTATGAAGTGTCCCCATCGAGAAGCAGGCGACGACACGCCAGAAATGTTGTAAAATATTACATCCCAGATGTTAGGTTTCGTTAGGTTAGGATATACAACGTTATAGACGTATATAATGTCCCCATCGAGAAGCAGGCGACAACACGCCAGGAATGTTGTAAAATATTACATCCGAGATGTTATGTTGCCTTACGTTAGGATATATAACGTTATAGACGTATATAATGTTCCCACCGAAAAGTTGGAGCCGACGCGTCAGGAATGTTGTAAAATATTACACCTGAGATGTTAGGTTCCCTTAGGTTAACATATTCAACGCTATAGCCGTATAGAATGTTCCCACCGAGAAGTAGGGACCGACATAACAGGAATGTTGTAAAATATTACATACCAGATGTTAGGTTGCTTCAGGTTAGGATATACAACATTATAGACGTATATAATGTCCCCATCGAGAAGCAGGCGACGACACGCCAGGAATGTTGTAAAATAATACATTCGACATGTTAGGTTGCCTTAGGCTAGGATATATATCGCTATAGACGAATAGAATGTTCCCACCGAGAAGTAGGGACCGACATGCCAGGAATGTTGTAAAATATTACATCCGAGATGTTAAGTTCCCTTAGGTTAGGATATATATCGTTATAGACGTATATAACGTTCCCACTGAGACGTAGGGACCGACATGCCAGGAATGTTGTAAAAAATTACATCCCAGATGTTAGGATGCGTTAGGTTAGGATATACAACGTTATAGACGTATGAAGTGTCCCCATCGAGAAGCAGGCTACGACACGCCAGGAATGATGTAAAATATTACATACCAGATGTTAGGTTGCGTTAGGTTAGGATATACAACGTTATAGACGTATATAATGTCCCCATCGGGAAGCGGGCGACGACATGCCAGGAATGTTGTAAAATATTACATCCGAGATGTTATGTTGCCTTACGTTAGGATATATAACGTTATAGATGTATATAATGTCCCGATCGAGAAGTAGGCGACGGCACGCCAGGAATGTTGTAAAATATTACATTCGACATGTTAGGTCGCCTTAGGCTAGGATATATAACGTTATAGACGTATACAATGTTCCCACCGAGAAGTTGGGACCGACATGCCAGGAATGTTGTAAAATATTGCATCCGAGATGTTAGGTTCCCTTAGGTTAGGATATATATCGTTATAGACGTATATAATGTTCCCACCGAGAAATAGGGGCCGACATGCCAGGAATGTTGTAAAATATTACATTCGACATGTTAGGCTGCCTTAGGCTAGGATATATATCGTTATAGACGAATACAATGTTCCCACCGAGAAGTAGGGACCGACATGCCAGGAATGTTGTAAAATATTACATCCGAGATGTTAAGTTCTCTTAGGTTAGGATATATATCGTTATAGACGAATATAACGTTCCCACCGAGACGTTGGGACCGACATGCCAGGAATGTTGTAAAATATTACATTCCAGATGTTAGGTGGCGTTAGTTTAGGATATACAACGTTATAGACGTATATAATGTCCCCATCGAGAAGCAGGCGACGCCACGCCAGGAATGTTGTAAAATATAACATCCGAGATGTTAGGTTCCCTTAGGTTAGGATACATATCGTTATAGACGTATATAACGTTCCCACCGAGACGTAGGGACCGACATGCCAGGAATGTTGTAAAATATTACATCCCAGATGATAGGTTGCGTTAGGTTAGTATATACAACGTTATAGACGTATATAATGTACCCGCCGAGACGTAGGGACCGACATGCCAGGAATGTTGTAAAATATTACATTCGACATGTTAGGTTGCCTTAGGCTAGGATATATATCGCTATAGACGAATAGAATGTTCCCACCGAGAAGTAGGGACCGACATGCCAGGAATGTTGTAAAATATTACATCCGAGATGTTAAGTTCCCTTAGGTTAGGATATATATCGTTATAGACGTATATAACGTTCCTACTGAGACGTAGGGACCGACATGCCAGGAATGTTGTAAAATAATACATCCCAGATGTTAGGATGCGTTAGGTTAGGATATACAACGTTATAGACGTATGAAGTGTCCCCATCGAGAAGCAGGCTACGACACGCCAGGAATGATGTAAAATATTACATACCAGATGTTAGGTTGCGTTAGGTTAGGATATACAACGTTATAGACGTATATAATGTCCCCATCGGGAAGCGGGCGACGACATGCCAGGAATGTTGTAAAATATTACATCCGAGATGTTATGTTGCCTTACGTTAGGATATATAACGTTATAGATGTATATAATATCCCGATCGAGAAGTAGGCGACGGCACGCCAGGAATGTTGTAAAATATTACATTCGACATGTTAGGTCGCCTTAGGCTAGGATATATAACGTTATAGACGTATATAATGTTCCCACCGAGAAATAGGGGCCGACATGTCAGGCATGTTGTAAAATATTTCACCTGAGATGTTAGGTTCCCTTAGGTTAGGATATACAACGCTGTAGACGTATAGAATGTTCCCACCGAGACGTAGGGACCGACATGCCAGGAATGTTGTAAAATATTACATCCCAGATGTTAGGATGCGTTAGGTTAGGATATACAACGTTATAGACGTATGAAGTGTCCCCATCGAGAAGCAGGCGACGACACGCCAGGAATGTTGTAAAATATTACATCCGAGATGTTATGTTGCCTTACGTTAGGATATATAACGTTATAGATGTATATAATGTCCCGATCGAGAAGTAGGCGACTGCACGCCAGGAATGTTGTAAAATATTGCATTCCACATGTTAGGTCGCCTTAGGCTAGGATATATAACGTTATAGACGTATTTAATGTTCCCACCGAGAAATAGGGGCCGACATGCCAGGAATGTTGTAAAATATTACATCCCAGATGATAGGTTGCGTTAGGTAAGGATATACAACGTTATAGACGTATATAATGTCCCCATCGAGAAGCAGGCGACGCCACGCCAGGAATGTTGTAAAATATAACATCCGAGATGTTAGGTTCCCTTAGGTTAGGATACATATCGTTATAGACGTATATAACGTTCCCACCGAGACGTAGGGACCGACATGCCAGGAATGTTGTAAAATATTACATCCCAGATGATAGGTTGCGTTAGGTTAGTATATACAACGTTATAGACGTATATAATGTACCCGCCGAGACGTAGGGACCGACATGCCAGGAATGTTGTAAAATATTACATTCGACATGTTAGGCTGCCTTAGGCTAGGATATATATCGTTATAGACGAATAGAATGTTCCCACCGAGAAGTAGGGACCGACATAACAGGAATGTTGTAAAATATTACATACCAGATGTTAGGTTGCTTCAGGTTAGGATATACAACATTATAGACGTATATAATGTCCCCATCGAGAAGCAGGCGACGACACGCCAGGAATGTTGTAAAATAATACATTCGACATGTTAGGTTGCCTTAGGCTAGGATATATATCGCTATAGACGAATAGAATGTTCCCACCGAGAAGTAGGGACCGACATGCCAGGAATGTTGTAAAATATTACATCCGAGATGTTAAGTTCCCTTAGGTTAGGATATATATCGTTATAGACGTATATAACGTTCCCACTGAGACGTAGGGACCGACATGCCAGGAATGTTGTAAAATATTACATCCCAGATGTTAGGATGCGTTAGGTTAGGATATACAACGTTATAGACGTATGAAGTGTCCCCATCGAGAAGCAGGCTACGACACGCCAGGAATGATGTAAAATATTACATACCAGATGTTAGGTTGCGTTAGGTTAGGATATACAACGTTATAGACGTATATAATGTCCCCATCGGGAAGCGGGCGACGACATGCCAGGAATGTTGTAAAATATTACATCCGAGATGTTATGTTGCCTTACGTTAGGATATATAACGTTATAGATGTATATAATGTCCCGATCGAGAAGTAGGCGACGGCACGCCAGGAATGTTGTAAAATATTGCATTCCACATGTTAGGTCGCCTTAGGCTAGGATATATAACGTTATAGACGTATTTAATGTTCCCACCGAGAAATAGGGGCCGACATGCCAGGAATGTTGTAAAATATTACATCCCCGATGATAGGTTGCGTTAGGTAAGGATATACAACGTTATAGACGTATATAATGTCCCCATCGAGAAGCAGGCGAGGACACGCCAGGAATGTTGTAAAATATTACATCCGAGATGTTAGGTTGCCTTAGGCTAGGATATATATCGTTATAGACGTATACAATGTTCCCACCGAGAAGTTGGGACCGACATGCCAGGAATGTTGTAAAATATTACATCCGAGATGTTAAGTTCCCTTAGGTTAGGATATATATCGTTATAGACGTATATAACGTTCCCACTGAGACGTAGGGACCGACATGCCAGGAATGTTGTAAAATATTACATTCGACATGTTAGGTCGCCTTAGGCTAGGATATATAACGTTATAGACGTATATAATGTTCCCACCGAGAAATAGGGGCCGACATGTCAGGCATGTTGTAAAATATTTCACCTGAGATGTTAGGTTCCCTTAGGTTAGGATATACAACGCTGTAGACGTATAGAATGTTCCCACCGAGACGTAGGGACCGACATGCCAGGAATGTTGTAAAATATTACATCCCAGATGTTAGGATGCGTTAGGTTAGGATATACAACGTTATAGACGTATGAAGTGTCCCCATCGAGAAGCAGGCGACGACACGCCAGGAATGTTGTAAAATATTACATCCGAGATGTTATGTTGCCTTACGTTAGGATATATAACGTTATAGATGTATATAATGTCCCGATCGAGAAGTAGGCGACTGCACGCCAGGAATGTTGTAAAATATTGCATTCCACATGTTAGGTCGCCTTAGGCTAGGATATATAACGTTATAGACGTATTTAATGTTCCCACCGAGAAATAGGGGCCGACATGCCAGGAATGTTGTAAAATATTACATCCCAGATGATAGGTTGCGTTAGGTAAGGATATACAACGTTATAGACGTATATAATGTCCCCATCGAGAAGCAGGCGACGCCACGCCAGGAATGTTGTAAAATATAACATCCGAGATGTTAGGTTCCCTTAGGTTAGGATACATATCGTTATAGACGTATATAACGTTCCCACCGAGACGTAGGGACCGACATGCCAGGAATGTTGTAAAATATTACATCCCAGATGATAGGTTGCGTTAGGTTAGTATATACAACGTTATAGACGTATATAATGTACCCGCCGAGACGTAGGGACCGACATGCCAGGAATGTTGTAAAATATTACATTCGACATGTTAGGCTGCCTTAGGCTAGGATATATATCGTTATAGACGTATATAACGTTCCCACTGAGACGTAGGGACCGACATGCCAGGAATGTTGTAAAATATTACATCCCAGATGTTAGGATGCGTTAGGTTAGGATATACAACGTTATAGACGTATGAAGTGTCCCCATCGAGAAGCAGGCTACGACACGCCAGGAATGATGTAAAATATTACATACCAGATGTTAGGTTGCGTTAGGTTAGGATATACAACGTTATAGACGTATATAATGTCCCCATCGGGAAGCGGGCGACGACATGCCAGGAATGTTGTAAAATATTACATCCGAGATGTTATGTTGCCTTACGTTAGGATATATAACGTTATAGATGTATATAATGTCCCGATCGAGAAGTAGGCGACGGCACGCCAGGAATGTTGTAAAATATTGCATTCCACATGTTAGGTCGCCTTAGGCTAGGATATATAACGTTATAGACGTATTTAATGTTCCCACCGAGAAATAGGGGCCGACATGCCAGGAATGTTGTAAAATATTACATCCCCGATGATAGGTTGCGTTAGGTAAGGATATACAACGTTATAGACGTATATAATGTCCCCATCGAGAAGCAGGCGAGGACACGCCAGGAATGTTGTAAAATATTACATCCGAGATGTTAGGTTGCCTTAGGCTAGGATATATATCGTTATAGACGTATACAATGTTCCCACCGAGAAGTTGGGACCGACATGCCAGGAATGTTGTAAAATATTACATCCGAGATGTTAAGTTCCCTTAGGTTAGGATATATATCGTTATAGACGTATATAACGTTCCCACTGAGACGTAGGGACCGACATGCCAGGAATGTTGTAAAATATTACATTCGACATGTTAGGTTGCCTTAGGCTAGGATATATATCGTTATAGACGAATAGAATGTTCCCATCGAGAAGCAGGCGACGGCACGCCAGGAATGTTGTAAAATATTACATCCGAGATGTTAGGTTGCCTTAGGCTAGGATATATATCGTTATAGACGTATACAATGTTCCCTCCGAGCAGTAGGGACCGATATGCCAGGAATGTTGTAAAATATTACATTCCAGATGTTAGGTGGCGTTAGTTTAGGATATACAACGTTATAGACGTATATAATGTCCCCATCGAGAAGCAGGCGACGCCACGCCAGGAATGTTGTAAAATATAACATCCGAGATGTTAGGTTCCCTTAGGTTAGGATACATATCGTTATAGACGTATATAACGTTCCCACCGAGACGTAGGGACCGACATGCCAGGAATGTTGTAAAATATTACATCCCAGATGATAGGTTGCGTTAGGTTAGTATATACAACGTTATAGACGTATATAATGTACCCGCCGAGACGTAGGGACCGACATGCCAGGAATGTTGTAAAATATTACATTCGACATGTTAGGCTGCCTTAGGCTAGGATATATATCGTTATAGACGAATAGAATGTTCCCACCGAGAAGTAGGGACCGACATAACAGGAATGTTGTAAAATATTACATACCAGATGTTAGGTTGCTTCAGGTTAGGATATACAACATTATAGACGTATATAATGTCCCCATCGAGAAGCAGGCGACGACACGCCAGGAATGTTGTAAAATAATACATTCGACATGTTAGGTTGCCTTAGGCTAGGATATATATCGCTATAGACGAATAGAATGTTCCCACCGAGAAGTAGGGACCGACATGCCAGGAATGTTGTAAAATATTACATCCGAGATGTTAAGTTCCCTTAGGTTAGGATATATATCGTTATAGACGTATATAACGTTCCCACTGAGACGTAGGGACCGACATGTCAGGAATGTTGTAAAATATTACATCCCAGATGTTAGGATACGTTAGGTTAGGATATACAACGTTATAGACGTATGAAGTGTCCCCATCGAGAAGCAGGCTACGACACGCCAGGAATGATGTAAAATATTACATACCAGATGTTAGGTTGCGTTAGGTTAGGATATACAACGTTATAGACGTATATAATGTCCCCATCGAGAAGCAGGCGAGGACACGCCAGGAATGTTGTAAAATATTACATCCGAGATGTTAGGTTGCCTTAGGCTAGGATATATATCGTTATAGACGTATACAATGTTCCCACCGAGAAGTTGGGACCGACATGCCAGGAATGTTGTAAAATATTACATCCGAGATGTTAAGTTCCCTTAGGTTAGGATATATATCGTTATAGACGTATATAACGTTCCCACTGAGACGTTGGGACCGACATGCCAGGAATGTTGTAAAATATTACATTCGACATGTTAGGTTGCCTTAGGCTAGGATATATATCGTTATAGACGAATAGAATGTTCCCATCGAGAAGCAGGCGACGGCACGCCAGGAATGTTGTAAAATATTACATCCGAGATGTTAGGTTGCCTTAGGCTAGGATATATATCGTTATAGACGTATACAATGTTCCCTCCGAGCAGTAGGGACCGATATGCCAGGAATGTTGTAAAATATTACATTCCAGATGTTAGGTGGCGTTAGTTTAGGATATACAACGTTATAGACGTATATAATGTCCCCATCGAGAAGCAGGCGACGCCACGCCAGGAATGTTGTAAAATATAACATCCGAGATGTTAGGTTCCCTTAGGTTAGGATACATATCGTTATAGACGTATATAACGTTCCCACCGAGACGTAGGGACCGACATGCCAGGAATGTTGTAAAATATTACATCCCAGATGATAGGTTGCGTTAGGTTAGTATATACAACGTTATAGACGTATATAATGTACCCGCCGAGACGTAGGGACCGACATGCCAGGAATGTTGTAAAATATTACATTCGACATGTTAGGCTGCCTTAGGCTAGGATATATATCGTTATAGACGAATAGAATGTTCCCACCGAGAAGTAGGGACCGACATAACAGGAATGTTGTAAAATATTACATACCAGATGTTAGGTTGCTTCAGGTTAGGATATACAACATTATAGACGTATATAATGTCCCCATCGAGAAGCAGGCGACGACACGCCAGGAATGTTGTAAAATAATACATTCGACATGTTAGGTTGCCTTAGGCTAGGATATATATCGCTATAGACGAATAGAATGTTCCCACCGAGAAGTAGGGACCGACATGCCAGGAATGTTGTAAAATATTACATCCGAGATGTTAAGTTCCCTTAGGTTAGGATATATATCGTTATAGACGTATATAACGTTCCCACTGAGACGTAGGGACCGACATGCCAGGAATGTTGTAAAATATTACATCCCAGATGTTAGGATGCGTTAGGTTAGGATATACAACGTTATAGACGTATGAAGTGTCCCCATCGAGAAGCAGGCTACGACACGCCAGGAATGATGTAAAATATTACATACCAGATGTTAGGTTGCGTTAGGTTAGGATATACAACGTTATAGACGTATATAATGTCCCCATCGGGAAGCGGGCGACGACATGCCAAGAATGTTGTAAAATATTACATCCGAGATGTTATGTTGCCTTACGTTAGGATATATAACGTTATAGATGTATATAATGTCCCGATCGAGAAGTAGGCGACGGCACGCCAGGAATGTTGTAAAATATTGCATTCCACATGTTAGGTCGCCTTAGGCTAGGATATATAACGTTATAGACGTATTTAATGTTCCCACCGAGAAATAGGGGCCGACATGCCAGGAATGTTGTAAAATATTACATCCCAGATGATAGGTTGCGTTAGGTAAGGATATACAACGTTATAGACGTATATAATGTCCCCATCGAGAAGCAGGCGAGGACACGCCAGGAATGTTGTAAAATATTACATCCGAGATGTTAGGTTGCCTTAGGCTAGGATATATATCGTTATAGACGTATACAATGTTCCCACCGAGAAGTTGGGACCGACATGCCAGGAATGTTGTAAAATATTACATCCGAGATGTTAAGTTCCCTTAGGTTAGGATATATATCGTTATAGACGTATATAACGTTCCCACTGAGACGTAGGGACCGACATGCCAGGAATGTTGTAAAATATTACATTCGACATGTTAGGTTGCCTTAGGCTAGGATATATATCGTTATAGACGAATAGAATGTTCCCATCGAGAAGCAGGCGACGGCACGCCAGGAATGTTGTAAAATATTACATCCGAGATGTTAGGTTGCCTTAGGCTAGGATATATATCGTTATAGACGTATACAATGTTCCCTCCGAGCAGTAGGGACCGATATGCCAGGAATGTTGTAAAATATTACATTCCAGATGTTAGGTGGCGTTAGTTTAGGATATACAACGTTATAGACGTATATAATGTCCCCATCGAGAAGCAGGCGACGCCACGCCAGGAATGTTGTAAAATATAACATCCGAGATGTTAGGTTCCCTTAGGTTAGGATACATATCGTTATAGACGTATATAACGTTCCCACCGAGACGTAGGGACCGACATGCCAGGAATGTTGTAAAATATTACATCCCAGATGATAGGTTGCGTTAGGTTAGTATATACAACGTTATAGACGTATATAATGTACCCGCCGAGACGTAGGGACCGACATGCCAGGAATGTTGTAAAATATTACATTCGACATGTTAGGCTGCCTTAGGCTAGGATATATATCGTTATAGACGAATAGAATGTTCCCACCGAGAAGTAGGGACCGACATAACAGGAATGTTGTAAAATATTACATACCAGATGTTAGGTTGCTTCAGGTTAGGATATACAACATTATAGACGTATATAATGTCCCCATCGAGAAGCAGGCGACGACACGCCAGGAATGTTGTAAAATAATACATTCGACATGTTAGGTTGCCTTAGGCTAGGATATATATCGCTATAGACGAATAGAATGTTCCCACCGAGAAGTAGGGACCGACATGCCAGGAATGTTGTAAAATATTACATCCGAGATGTTAAGTTCCCTTAGGTTAGGATATATATCGTTATAGACGTATATAACGTTCCCACTGAGACGTAGGGACCGACATGCCAGGAATGTTGTAAAATATTACATCCCAGATGTTAGGATGCGTTAGGTTAGGATATACAACGTTATAGACGTATGAAGTGTCCCCATCGAGAAGCAGGCTACGACACGCCAGGAATGATGTAAAATATTACATACCAGATGTTAGGTTGCGTTAGGTTAGGATATACAACGTTATAGACGTATATAATGTCCCCATCGGGAAGCGGGCGACGACATGCCAGGAATGTTGTAAAATATTACATCCGAGATGTTATGTTGCCTTACGTTAGGATATATAACGTTATAGATGTATATAATGTCCCGATCGAGAAGTAGGCGACGGCACGCCAGGAATGTTGTAAAATATTGCATTCCACATGTTAGGTCGCCTTAGGCTAGGATATATAACGTTATAGACGTATTTAATGTTCCCACCGAGAAATAGGGGCCGACATGCCAGGAATGTTGTAAAATATTACATCCCAGATGATAGGTTGCGTTAGGTAAGGATATACAACGTTATAGACGTATATAATGTCCCCATCGAGAAGCAGGCGAGGACACGCCAGGAATGTTGTAAAATATTACATCCGAGATGTTAGGTTGCCTTAGGCTAGGATATATATCGTTATAGACGTATACAATGTTCCCACCGAGAAGTTGGGACCGACATGCCAGGAATGTTGTAAAATATTACATCCGAGATGTTAAGTTCCCTTAGGTTAGGATATATATCGTTATAGACGTATATAACGTTCCCACTGAGACGTAGGGACCGACATGCCAGGAATGTTGTAAAATATTACATTCGACATGTTAGGTTGCCGTAGGCTAGGATATATATCGTTATAGACGAATAGAATGTTCCCATCGAGAAGCAGGCGACGGCACGCCAGGAATGTTGTAAAATATTACATCCGAGATGTTAGGTTGCCTTAGGCTAGGATATATATCGTTATAGACGTATACAATGTTCCCTCCGAGCAGTAGGGACCGATATGCCAGGAATGTTGTAAAATATTACATTCCAGATGTTAGGTGGCGTTAGTTTAGGATATACAACGTTATAGACGTATATAATGTCCCCATCGAGAAGCAGGCGACGCCACGCCAGGAATGTTGTAAAATATAACATCCGAGATGTTAGGTTCCCTTAGGTTAGGATACATATCGTTATAGACGTATATAACGTTCCCACCGAGACGTAGGGACCGACATGCCAGGAATGTTGTAAAATATTACATCCCAGATGATAGGTTGCGTTAGGTTAGTATATACAACGTTATAGACGTATATAATGTACCCGCCGAGACGTAGGGACCGACATGCCAGGAATGTTGTAAAATATTACATTCGACATGTTAGGCTGCCTTAGGCTAGGATATATATCGTTATAGACGAATAGAATGTTCCCACCGAGAAGTAGGGACCGACATAACAGGAATGTTGTAAAATATTACATACCAGATGTTAGGTTGCTTCAGGTTAGGATATACAACATTATAGACGTATATAATGTCCCCATCGAGAAGCAGGCGACGACACGCCAGGAATGTTGTAAAATAATACATTCGACATGTTAGGTTGCCTTAGGCTAGGATATATATCGCTATAGACGAATAGAATGTTCCCACCGAGAAGTAGGGACCGACATGCCAGGAATGTTGTAAAATATTACATCCGAGATGTTAAGTTCCCTTAGGTTAGGATATATATCGTTATAGACGTATATAACGTTCCCACTGAGACGTAGGGACCGACATGCCAGGAATGTTGTAAAATATTACATTCGACATGTTAGGTTGCCTTAGGCTAGGATATATATCGTTATAGACGAATAGAATGTTCCCATCGAGAAGCAGGCGACGGCACGCCAGGAATGTTGTAAAATATTACATCCGAGATGTTAGGTTGCCTTAGGCTAGGATATATATCGTTATAGACGTATACAATGTTCCCTCCGAGCAGTAGGGACCGATATGCCAGGAATGTTGTAAAATATTACATTCCAGATGTTAGGTGGCGTTAGTTTAGGATATACAACGTTATAGACGTATAGAATGTCCCCATCGAGAAGCAGGCGACGCCACGCCAGGAATGTTGTAAAATATAACATCCGAGATGTTAGGTTCCCTTAGGTTAGGATACATATCGTTATAGACGTATATAACGTTCCCACCGAGACGTAGGGACCGACATGCCAGGAATGTTGTAAAATATTACATCCCAGATGATAGGTTGCGTTAGGTTAGTATATACAACGTTATAGACGTATATAATGTACCCGCCGAGACGTAGGGACCGACATGCCAGGAATGTTGTAAAATATTACATTCGACATGTTAGGCTGCCTTAGGCTAGGATATATATCGTTATAGACGAATAGAATGTTCCCACCGAGAAGTAGGGACCGACATAACAGGAATGTTGTAAAATATTACATACCAGATGTTAGGTTGCTTCAGGTTAGGATATACAACATTATAGACGTATATAATGTCCCCATCGAGAAGCAGGCGACGACACGCCAGGAATGTTGTAAAATAATACATTCGACATGTTAGGTTGCCTTAGGCTAGGATATATATCGCTATAGACGAATAGAATGTTCCCACCGAGAAGTAGGGACCGACATGCCAGGAATGTTGTAAAATATTACATCCGAGATGTTAAGTTCCCTTAGGTTAGGATATATATCGTTATAGACGTATATAACGTTCCCACTGAGACGTAGGGACCGACATGCCAGGAATGTTGTAAAATATTACATTCGACATGTTAGGTTGCCTTAGGCTAGGATATATATCGTTATAGACGAATAGAATGTTCCCATCGAGAAGCAGGCGACGGCACGCCAGGAATGTTGTAAAATATTACATCCGAGATGTTAGGTTGCCTTAGGCTAGGATATATATCGTTATAGACGTATACAATGTTCCCTCCGAGCAGTAGGGACCGATATGCCAGGAATGTTGTAAAATATTACATTCCAGATGTTAGGTGGCGTTAGTTTAGGATATACAACGTTATAGACGTATATAATGTCCCCATCGAGAAGCAGGCGACGCCACGCCAGGAATGTTGTAAAATATAACATCCGAGATGTTAGGTTCCCTTAGGTTAGGATACATATCGTTATAGACGTATATAACGTTCCCACCGAGACGTAGGGACCGACATGCCAGGAATGTTGTAAAATATTACATCCCAGATGATAGGTTGCGTTAGGTTAGTATATACAACGTTATAGACGTATATAATGTACCCGCCGAGACGTAGGGACCGACATGCCAGGAATGTTGTAAAATATTACATTCGACATGTTAGGCTGCCTTAGGCTAGGATATATATCGTTATAGACGAATAGAATGTTCCCACCGAGAAGTAGGGACCGACATAACAGGAATGTTGTAAAATATTACATACCAGATGTTAGGTTGCTTCAGGTTAGGATATACAACATTATAGACGTATATAATGTCCCCATCGAGAAGCAGGCGACGACACGCCAGGAATGTTGTAAAATAATACATTCGACATGTTAGGTTGCCTTAGGCTAGGATATATATCGCTATAGACGAATAGAATGTTCCCACCGAGAAGTAGGGACCGACATGCCAGGAATGTTGTAAAATATTACATCCGAGATGTTAAGTTCCCTTAGGTTAGGATATATATCGTTATAGACGTATATAACGTTCCCACTGAGACGTAGGGACCGACATGCCAGGAATGTTGTAAAATATTACATCCCAGATGTTAGGATGCGTTAGGTTAGGATATACAACGTTATAGACGTATGAAGTGTCCCCATCGAGAAGCAGGCTACGACACGCCAGGAATGATGTAAAATATTACATACCAGATGTTAGGTTGCGTTAGGTTAGGATATACAACGTTATAGACGTATATAATGTCCCCATCGGGAAGCGGGCGACGACATGCCAGGAATGTTGTAAAATATTACATCCGAGATGTTATGTTGCCTTACGTTAGGATATATAACGTTATAGATGTATATAATGTCCCGATCGAGAAGTAGGCGACGGCACGCCAGGAATGTTGTAAAATATTGCATTCCACATGTTAGGTCGCCTTAGGCTAGGATATATAACGTTATAGACGTATTTAATGTTCCCACCGAGAAATAGGGGCCGACATGCCAGGAATGTTGTAAAATATTACATCCCAGATGATAGGTTGCGTTAGGTAAGGATATACAACGTTATAGACGTATATAATGTCCCCATCGAGAAGCAGGCGAGGACACGCCAGGAATGTTGTAAAATATTACATCCGAGATGTTAGGTTGCCTTAGGCTAGGATATATATCGTTATAGACGTATACAATGTTCCCACCGAGAAGTTGGGACCGACATGCCAGGAATGTTGTAAAATATTACATCCGAGATGTTAAGTTCCCTTAGGTTAGGATATATATCGTTATAGACGTATATAACGTTCCCACTGAGACGTAGGGACCGACATGCCAGGAATGTTGTAAAATATTACATTCGACATGTTAGGTTGCCGTAGGCTAGGATATATATCGTTATAGACGAATAGAATGTTCCCATCGAGAAGCAGGCGACGGCACGCCAGGAATGTTGTAAAATATTACATCCGAGATGTTAGGTTGCCTTAGGCTAGGATATATATCGTTATAGACGTATACAATGTTCCCTCCGAGCAGTAGGGACCGATATGCCAGGAATGTTGTAAAATATTACATTCCAGATGTTAGGTGGCGTTAGTTTAGGATATACAACGTTATAGACGTATATAATGTCCCCATCGAGAAGCAGGCGACGCCACGCCAGGAATGTTGTAAAATATAACATCCGAGATGTTAGGTTCCCTTAGGTTAGGATACATATCGTTATAGACGTATATAACGTTCCCACCGAGACGTAGGGACCGACATGCCAGGAATGTTGTAAAATATTACATCCCAGATGATAGGTTGCGTTAGGTTAGTATATACAACGTTATAGACGTATATAATGTACCCGCCGAGACGTAGGGACCGACATGCCAGGAATGTTGTAAAATATTACATTCGACATGTTAGGCTGCCTTAGGCTAGGATATATATCGTTATAGACGAATAGAATGTTCCCACCGAGAAGTAGGGACCGACATAACAGGAATGTTGTAAAATATTACATACCAGATGTTAGGTTGCTTCAGGTTAGGATATACAACATTATAGACGTATATAATGTCCCCATCGAGAAGCAGGCGACGACACGCCAGGAATGTTGTAAAATAATACATTCGACATGTTAGGTTGCCTTAGGCTAGGATATATATCGCTATAGACGAATAGAATGTTCCCACCGAGAAGTAGGGACCGACATGCCAGGAATGTTGTAAAATATTACATCCGAGATGTTAAGTTCCCTTAGGTTAGGATATATATCGTTATAGACGTATATAACGTTCCCACTGAGACGTAGGGACCGACATGCCAGGAATGTTGTAAAATATTACATTCGACATGTTAGGTTGCCTTAGGCTAGGATATATATCGTTATAGACGAATAGAATGTTCCCATCGAGAAGCAGGCGACGGCACGCCAGGAATGTTGTAAAATATTACATCCGAGATGTTAGGTTGCCTTAGGCTAGGATATATATCGTTATAGACGTATACAATGTTCCCTCCGAGCAGTAGGGACCGATATGCCAGGAATGTTGTAAAATATTACATTCCAGATGTTAGGTGGCGTTAGTTTAGGATATACAACGTTATAGACGTATAGAATGTCCCCATCGAGAAGCAGGCGACGCCACGCCAGGAATGTTGTAAAATATAACATCCGAGATGTTAGGTTCCCTTAGGTTAGGATACATATCGTTATAGACGTATATAACGTTCCCACCGAGACGTAGGGACCGACATGCCAGGAATGTTGTAAAATATTACATCCCAGATGATAGGTTGCGTTAGGTTAGTATATACAACGTTATAGACGTATATAATGTACCCGCCGAGACGTAGGGACCGACATGCCAGGAATGTTGTAAAATATTACATTCGACATGTTAGGCTGCCTTAGGCTAGGATATATATCGTTATAGACGAATAGAATGTTCCCACCGAGAAGTAGGGACCGACATAACAGGAATGTTGTAAAATATTACATACCAGATGTTAGGTTGCTTCAGGTTAGGATATACAACATTATAGACGTATATAATGTCCCCATCGAGAAGCAGGCGACGACACGCCAGGAATGTTGTAAAATAATACATTCGACATGTTAGGTTGCCTTAGGCTAGGATATATATCGCTATAGACGAATAGAATGTTCCCACCGAGAAGTAGGGACCGACATGCCAGGAATGTTGTAAAATATTACATCCGAGATGTTAAGTTCCCTTAGGTTAGGATATATATCGTTATAGACGTATATAACGTTCCCACTGAGACGTAGGGACCGACATGCCAGGAATGTTGTAAAATATTACATCCCAGATGTTAGGATGCGTTAGGTTAGGATATACAACGTTATAGACGTATGAAGTGTCCCCATCGAGAAGCAGGCTACGACACGCCAGGAATGATGTAAAATATTACATACCAGATGTTAGGTTGCGTTAGGTTAGGATATACAACGTTATAGACGTATATAATGTCCCCATCGGGAAGCGGGCGACGACATGCCAGGAATGTTGTAAAATATTACATCCGAGATGTTATGTTGCCTTACGTTAGGATATATAACGTTATAGATGTATATAATGTCCCGATCGAGAAGTAGGCGACGGCACGCCAGGAATGTTGTAAAATATTGCATTCCACATGTTAGGTCGCCTTAGGCTAGGATATATAACGTTATAGACGTATTTAATGTTCCCACCGAGAAATAGGGGCCGACATGCCAGGAATGTTGTAAAATATTACATCCCAGATGATAGGTTGCGTTAGGTAAGGATATACAACGTTATAGACGTATATAATGTCCCCATCGAGAAGCAGGCGAGGACACGCCAGGAATGTTGTAAAATATTACATCCGAGATGTTAGGTTGCCTTAGGCTAGGATATATATCGTTATAGACGTATACAATGTTCCCACCGAGAAGTTGGGACCGACATGCCAGGAATGTTGTAAAATATTACATCCGAGATGTTAAGTTCCCTTAGGTTAGGATATATATCGTTATAGACGTATATAACGTTCCCACTGAGACGTAGGGACCGACATGCCAGGAATGTTGTAAAATATTACATTCGACATGTTAGGTTGCCTTAGGCTAGGATATATATCGTTATAGACGAATAGAATGTTCCCATCGAGAAGCAGGCGACGGCACGCCAGGAATGTTGTAAAATATTACATCCGAGATGTTAGGTTGCCTTAGGCTAGGATATATATCGTTATAGACGTATACAATGTTCCCTCCGAGCAGTAGGGACCGATATGCCAGGAATGTTGTAAAATATTACATTCCAGATGTTAGGTGGCGTTAGTTTAGGATATACAACGTTATAGACGTATATAATGTCCCCATCGAGAAGCAGGCGACGCCACGCCAGGAATGTTGTAAAATATAACATCCGAGATGTTAGGTTCCCTTAGGTTAGGATACATATCGTTATAGACGTATATAACGTTCCCACCGAGACGTAGGGACCGACATGCCAGGAATGTTGTAAAATATTACATCCCAGATGATAGGTTGCGTTAGGTTAGTATATACAACGTTATAGACGTATATAATGTACCCGCCGAGACGTAGGGACCGACATGCCAGGAATGTTGTAAAATATTACATTCGACATGTTAGGCTGCCTTAGGCTAGGATATATATCGTTATAGACGAATAGAATGTTCCCACCGAGAAGTAGGGACCGACATAACAGGAATGTTGTAAAATATTACATACCAGATGTTAGGTTGCTTCAGGTTAGGATATACAACATTATAGACGTATATAATGTCCCCATCGAGAAGCAGGCGACGACACGCCAGGAATGTTGTAAAATAATACATTCGACATGTTAGGTTGCCTTAGGCTAGGATATATATCGCTATAGACGAATAGAATGTTCCCACCGAGAAGTAGGGACCGACATGCCAGGAATGTTGTAAAATATTACATCCGAGATGTTAAGTTCCCTTAGGTTAGGATATATATCGTTATAGACGTATATAACGTTCCCACTGAGACGTAGGGACCGACATGCCAGGAATGTTGTAAAATATTACATCCCAGATGTTAGGATGCGTTAGGTTAGGATATACAACGTTATAGACGTATGAAGTGTCCCCATCGAGAAGCAGGCTACGACACGCCAGGAATGATGTAAAATATTACATACCAGATGTTAGGTTGCGTTAGGTTAGGATATACAACGTTATAGACGTATATAATGTCCCCATCGGGAAGCGGGCGACGACATGCCAGGAATGTTGTAAAATATTACATCCGAGATGTTATGTTGCCTTACGTTAGGATATATAACGTTATAGATGTATATAATGTCCCGATCGAGAAGTAGGCGACGGCACGCCAGGAATGTTGTAAAATATTGCATTCCACATGTTAGGTCGCCTTAGGCTAGGATATATAACGTTATAGACGTATTTAATGTTCCCACCGAGAAATAGGGGCCGACATGCCAGGAATGTTGTAAAATATTACATCCCAGATGATAGGTTGCGTTAGGTAAGGATATACAACGTTATAGACGTATATAATGTCCCCATCGAGAAGCAGGCGAGGACACGCCAGGAATGTTGTAAAATATTACATCCGAGATGTTAGGTTGCCTTAGGCTAGGATATATATCGTTATAGACGTATACAATGTTCCCACCGAGAAGTTGGGACCGACATGCCAGGAATGTTGTAAAATATTACATCCGAGATGTTAAGTTCCCTTAGGTTAGGATATATATCGTTATAGACGTATATAACGTTCCCACTGAGACGTAGGGACCGACATGCCAGGAATGTTGTAAAATATTACATTCGACATGTTAGGTTGCCTTAGGCTAGGATATATATCGTTATAGACGAATAGAATGTTCCCATCGAGAAGCAGGCGACGGCACGCCAGGAATGTTGTAAAATATTACATCCGAGATGTTAGGTTGCCTTAGGCTAGGATATATATCGTTATAGACGTATACAATGTTCCCTCCGAGCAGTAGGGACCGATATGCCAGGAATGTTGTAAAATATTACATTCCAGATGTTAGGTGGCGTTAGTTTAGGATATACAACGTTATAGACGTATATAATGTCCCCATCGAGAAGCAGGCGACGCCACGCCAGGAATGTTGTAAAATATAACATCCGAGATGTTAGGTTCCCTTAGGTTAGGATACATATCGTTATAGACGTATATAACGTTCCCACCGATACGTAGGGACCGACATGCCAGGAATGTTGTAAAATATTACATCCCAGATGATAGGTTGCGTTAGGTTAGTATATACAACGTTATAGACGTATATAATGTACCCGCCGAGACGTAGGGACCGACATGCCAGGAATGTTGTAAAATATTACATTCGACATGTTAGGCTGCCTTAGGCTAGGATATATATCGTTATAGACGAATAGAATGTTCCCACCGAGAAGTAGGGACCGACATAACAGGAATGTTGTAAAATATTACATACCAGATGTTAGGTTGCTTCAGGTTAGGATATACAACATTATAGACGTATATAATGTCCCCATCGAGAAGCAGGCGACGACACGCCAGGAATGTTGTAAAATATTACATTCGACATGTTAGGTTACCTTAGGCTAGGATATATATCGTTATAGACGAATACAATGTTCCCACCGAGAAGTAGGGACCGACATGCCGGGAATGTTGTAAAATATTACATCCGAGATGTTAAGTTCCCTTAGGTTAGGATATATATCGTTATAGACGTATATAACGTTCCCACTGAGACGTAGGGACCGACATGCCAGGAATGTTGTAAAATATTACATCCCAGATGTTAGGATGCGTTAGGTTAGGATATACAACGTTATAGACGTATGAAGTGTCCCCATCGAGAAGCAGGCTACGACACGCCAGGAATGATGTAAAACATTACATCCGAGATGTTATGTTGCCTTACGTTAGGATATATAACGTTATAGACGTATATAATGTTCCCACCGAAAAGTTGGAGCCGACGCGTCAGGAATGTTGTAAAATATTACACCTGAGATGTTAGGTTCCCTTAGGTTAACATATTCAACGCTATAGACGTATAGAATGTTCCCACCGAGACGTAGGGACCGACATGCCACGAATGATGTAAAATACTACATTCCAGATGTTAGGTTCCCTTAGGTTAGGATATATAACGTTATAGATGTATATAATGTCCCCATCCAGAAGTTGGCGACGACACGCCAGGAATGTTCAAAAATATTACATCCCAGATGTTAGGTTGCGTTAGGTTAGGACATACAACGTTATAGACGTATATAATGTCCCCATCGAGAAGCAGGCGACGACACGCCAGGAATGTTGTAAAATATTACATCCGAGATGTTAGGTTGCCTTAGGCTAGGATATATATCGTTATAGACGTATACAATGTTCTCACCGAGAAGTAGGTGCCGACATGCCAGGAATGTTGTAAAATATTACATTCGAGAAGTTAGGTTGCCTTAGGTTAGGATATACAACGTTATAGACTTATATAATGTCCCCATCGAGAAGCAGGCGTCGACACGCCGGGAATGTTGTAAAATATTTCATCCAAGATGTTAGGTTGCCTTAGGCTAGGATATATATCGTTATAGACGTATACAATTTTCCCACCGAGAAGTAGGCGACGACACGCCAGGAATGTTGTAAAATATTACATTCGACATGTTAGGTCGCCTTAGGCTAGGATATATAACGTTATAGACGTATATAATGTTCCCACCGAGAAATAGGGGCCGACATGTCAGGCATGTTGTAAAATATTTCACCTGAGATGTTAGGTTCCCTTAGGTTAGGATATACAACGCTGTAGACGTATAGAATGTTCCCACCGAGACGTAGGGACCGACATGCCAGGAATGTTGTAAAATATTACATCCCAGATGTTAGGATGCGTTAAGTTAGGATATACAACGTTATAGACGTATGAAGTGTCCCCATCGAGAAGCAGGCGACGACACGCCAGGAATGTTGTAAAATATTACATCCGAGATGTTATGTTGCCTTACGTTAGGATATATAACGTTATAGATGTATATAATGTCCCGATCGAGAAGTAGGCGACGGCACGCCAGGAATGTTGTAAAATATTGCATTCCACATGTTACGTCGCCTTAGGCTAGGATATATAACGTTATAGACGTATTTAATGTTCCCACCGAGAAATAGGGGCCGACATGCCAGGAATGTTGTAAAATATTACATCCCAGATGATAGGTTGCGTTAGGTTAGGATATACAACGTTATAGACGTATATAATGTCCCCATCGAGAAGCAGGCGAGGACACGCCAGGAATGTTGTAAAATATTACATCCGAGATGTTAGGTTGCCTTAGGCTAGGATATATATCGTTATAGACGTATACAATGTTCCCACCGAGAAGTTGGGACCGACATGCCAGGAATGTTGTAAAATATTGCATCCGAGATGTTAGGATCCATTAGGTTAGGATTTATATCGTTATAGACGTATACAATGTTCCCACCGAGAAATAGGGGACGATATGTCAGGAATGTTGTAAAACATTTCACCTGAGATGTTAGGTTCCCTCAGGTTAGGATATACAACGCTGTGTACGTATAGAATGTTCCCACCGAGACGTAGGGACCGACATGCCACGAATGATGTAAAATATTACATCCCAGATGTTAGGTTCCCTTAGGTTAGGATATATAACGTTATAAATGTATATAATGTCCCCATCCAGAAGTTGGCGACGACACGCCAGGCATGTTCAATAATATTACATCCCAGATGTTAGGTTGCGTTAGGTTAGGAAATACAACGTTATAGATGTATATAATGTCCCCATCAAGAAGCAGGCGACGACACGCCAGGAATGTTCAAAAATATTACATCCCAGATGTTAGGTTGCGTTAGGTTAGGACATACAACGTTATAGACGTATATAATGTCCCCATCGAGAAGCAGGCGACGACACGCCAGGAATGTTGTAAAATATTACATCCGAGATGTTAGGTTGCCTTAGGCTAGGATATATATCGTTATAGACGTATACAATGTTCTCACCGAGAAGTAGGTGCCGACATGCCAGGAATGTTGTAAAATATTACATTCGAGAAGTTAGGTTGCCTTAGGTTAGGATATACAACGTTATAGACTTATATAATGTCCCCATCGAGAAGCAGGCGACGACACGCCGGGAATGTTGTAAAATATTTCATCCAAGATGTTAGGTTGCCTTAGGCTAGGATATATATCGTTATAGACGTATACAATTTTCCCACCGAGAAGTAGGCGACGACACGCCAGGAATGTTGTAAAATATTACATTCGACATGTTAGGTCGCCTTAGGCTAGGATATATAACGTTATAGACGTATATAATGTTCCCACCGAGAAATAGGGGCCGACATGTCAGGCATGTTGTAAAATATTTCACCTGAGATATTAGGTTCCCTTAGGTTAGGATATACAACGCTGTAGACGTATAGAATGTTCCCACCGAGACGTAGGGACCGACATGCCAGGAATGTTGTAAAATATTACATCCCAGATGTTAGGATGCGTTAGGTTAGGATATACAACGTTATAGACGTATGAAGTGTCCCCATCGAGAAGCAGGCGACGACACGCCAGGAATGTTGTAAAATATTACATCCGAGATGTTATGTTGCCTTACGTTAGGATATATAACGTTATAGATGTATATAATGTCCCGATCGAGAAGTAGGCGACGGCACGCCAGGAATGTTGTAAAATATTGCATTCCACATGTTAGGTCGCCTTAGGCTAGGATATATAACGTTATAGACGTATTTAATGTTCCCACCGAGAAATAGGGGCCGACATGCCAGGAATGTTGTAAAATATTACATCCCAGATGATAGGTTGCGTTAGGTTAGGATATACAACGTTATAGACGTATATAATGTCCCCATCGAGAAGCAGGCGAGGACACGCCAGGAATGTTGTAAAATATTACATCCGAGATGTTAGGTTGCCTTAGGCTAGGATATATATCGTTATAGACGTATACAATGTTCCCACCGAGAAGTTGGGACCGACATGCCAGGAATGTTGTAAAATATTGCATCCGAGATGTTAGGTTCCCTTAGGTTAGGATTTATATCGTTATAGACGTATACAATGTTCCCACCGAGAAATAGGGGCCGATATGTCAGGAATGTTGTAAAACATTTCACCTGAGATGTTAGGTTCCCTCAGGTTAGGATATACAACGCTGTGGACGTATAGAATGTTCCCACCGAGACGTAGGGACCGACATGCCACGAATGATGTAAAATATTACATCCCAGATGTTAGGTTCCCTTAGGTTAGGATATATAACGTTATAAATGTATATAATGTCCCCATCCAGAAGTTGGCGACGACACGCCAGGCATGTTCAATAATATTACATCCCAGATGTTAGGTTGCGTTAGGTTAGGAAATACAACGTTATAGATGTATATAATTGTCCCCATCAAGAAGCAGGCGACGACACGCCAGGAATGTTCAAAAATATTACATCCCAGATGTTAGGTTGCGTTAGGTTAGGACATACAACGTTATAGACGTATATAATGTCCCCATCGAGAAGCAGGCGACGACACGCCAGGAATGTTATAAAATATTACATCCCAGATATTAGGTTGCGTTAGGTTAGGATATACAACGTTATATGCGTATAGAATGTTCCCACCGGGACGTTGGTTCTGACATGCCAGGAATGTTGTAAAATATTACATTCGACATGTTAAGTTGCCTTAGGCGAGGATATATAACGTTATAGACGTATGTAATGTTACCACCGAGAAGTACGGGCCGACACGCCAGGAATGTTATCAAATATTACATCCGAGATGTTATGTTGCCTTACGTTAGGATATATAACGTTATAGACGTATATAATGTTCCCACCGAAAAGTTGGAGACGACGCGTCAGGAATGTTGTAAAATATTACACCTGAGATGCTAGGTTCCCTTAGGTTAACATATACAACGCTATAGACGTATAGAATGTTCCCACCGAGACGTAGGGACCGACATGCCACGAATGATGTAAAATATTACATCCCAGATGTTAGGTTCCCTTAGGTTAGGATATATAACGTTATAAATGTATATAATGTCCCCATCCAGAAGTTGGCGACGACACGCCAGGAATGTACAAAAATATTACATCCCAGATGTTAGGTTGCGTTAGGTTAGGACATACAACGTTATAGACGTATATAATGTCCCCATCGAGAAGCAGGCGACGACACGCCAGGAATGTTGTAAAATATTACATCCGAGATGTTAGGTTGCCTTAGGCTAGGATATATATCGTTATAGACGTATATAATGTCCCCATCCAGAATTTGGCGACGACACGCCAGGAATGTTCAAAAATATTACATCCCAGATGTTAGGTTGCGTTAGGTTAGGACATACAACGTTATAGACGTATATAATGTCCCCATCGAGAAGCAGGCGACGACACGCCAGGAATGTTGTAAAATATTACATCCGAGATGTTAGGTTGCCTTAGGCTAGGATATATATCGTTATAGACGTATACAATGTTCTCACCGAGAAGTAGGGGCCGACATGCCAGGAATGTTGTAATATATTACATTCGAGAAGTTAGGTTGCCTTAGGTTAGGATATACAACGTTATAGACTTATATAATCTCCCCATCGAGAAGCAGGCGACGACACGCCGGGAATGTTGTAAAATATTACATCCAAGATGTTAGGTTGCCTTAGGCTAGGATATATATCGTTATAGACGTATACAATGTTCCCACCGAGAAGTAGGCGACGACACGCCAGGAATGTTGTAAAATATTACATTCGACATGTTAGGTCGCCTTAGGCTAGGATATATAACGTTATAGACGTATATAATGTTCCCAGCGAGAAATAGGGGCCGACATGTCAGGCATGTTGTAAAATATTTCACCTGAGATGTTAGGTTCCCTTAGGATAGGATATACAACGCTGTAGACGTATAGAATGTTCCCACCGAGACGTAGGGACCGACATGCCAGGAATGTTGTAAAATATTACATCCCAGATGTTAGGATGCGTTAGGTTAGGATATACCACGTTATAGACGTATGAAGTGTCCCCATCGAGAAGCAGGCGACGACACGCCAGGAATGTTGTAAGATATTACATACCAGATGTTTGGTTGCGTTAGGTTAGGATATACAACGTTATAGACGTATATAATGTCCCCATCGGGAAGCGGGCGACGACATGCCAGGAATGTTGTAAAATATTACATCCGAGATGTTATGTTGCCTTACGTTAGGATATATAACGTTATAGATGTATATAATGTCCCGATCGAGAAGTAGGCGACGGCACGCCAGGAATGTTGTAAAATATTACATTCGACATGTTAGGTCGCCTTAGGCTAGGATATATAACGTTATAGACGTATTTAATGTTCCCACCGAGAAATAGGGGCCGACATGCCAGGAATGTTATAAAATATTACATCCCAGATGATAGGTTGCGTTAGGTTAGGATATACAACGTTATAGACGTACATAATGTCCCCATCGAGAAGCAGGCGACGACACGCCAGGAATGTTGTAAAATATTACATCCGAGATGTTAGGTTGCCTTAGGCTAGGATATATATCGTTATAGACGTATACAATGTTCTCACCGAGAAGTAGGGGCCGACATGCCAGGAATGTTGTAATATATTACATTCGAGAAGTTAGGTTGCCTTAGGTTAGGATATACAACGTTATAGACTTATATAATGACCCCATCGAGGAGCAGGCGACGACACAACGGGAATGTTGTAAAATATTACATCCAAGATGTTAGGTTGCCTTAGGCTATGATATATATCGTTATAGACGTATACAATGTTCCCACCGAGAAGTAGGCGACGACACGCCAGGAATGTTGTAAAATATTACATTCGACATGTTAGGTCGCCTTAGGCTAGGATATATAACGTTATAGACGTATATAATGTTCCCACCGAGAAATAGGGGCCGACATGTCAGGCATGTTGTAAAATATTTCACCTGAGATGTTAGGTTCCCTTAGGTTAGGATATACAACGCTGTAGACGTATAGAATGTTCCCACCGAGACGTAGGGACCGACATGCCAGGAATGTTGTAAAATATTACATACCAGATGTTAGGATGCGCTAGGTTAGGATATACAACGTTATAGACGTATGAAGTGTCCCCATCGAGAAGCAGGCGACGACACGCCAGGAATGTTGTAAAATATTACATACCAGATGTTAGGTTGCGTTAGGTTAGGATATACAACGTTATAGACGTATATAATGTCCCCATCGGGAAGCGGGCGACGACATGCCAGGAATGTGGTAAAATATTACATCCGAGATGTTATGTTGCCTTACGTTAGGATATATAACGTTATAGATGTATATAATGTCCCGATCGAGAAGTAGGCGACGGCACGCCAGGAATGTTGTAAAATATTACATTCGACATGTTAGGTCGCCTTAGGCTAGGATATATAACGTTATAGACGTATTTAATGTTCCCACCGAGAAATAGGGGCCGACATGCCAGGAATGTTGTAAAATATTACATTCGAGATGTTAGGTTGCCTTAGGTCAGCATATACAACGTTATAGATGTATATAATGTCCCCATCCAGAAGTAGGCGACGACACGCCAGGAATGTTGTAAACTATTACATCCCAGATATTAGGTTGCGTTAGGTTAGGATATACAACGTTATATGCGTATAGAATGTTCCCACCTGGACGTAGGTTCTGACATGCCGGGAATGTTGTAAGATATTACATTCGAGATGTTAGGTTGCCTTAGGTTAGCATATACAACTTTATAGATGTATATAATGTCCCCATCCAGAAGTAGGCGACGACACGCCAGGAATGTTGTAAAATATTACATTCGACATGTTAGGTTGCCTTAGGCTAGGATATATATCGCTATAGACGAATACAATGTTCCCACCGAGAAGTAGGGAGCGACATGCCAGGAATGTTGTAAAATATTACATCCGAGATGTTAAGTTCTCTTAGGTTAGGATATATATCGTTATAGACGAATATAACGTTCCCACCGAGACGTAGGGACCGACAAGCCAGGAATGTTGTAAAATATTACATCCCAGATGTTAGGTTGCGTTAGGTTAGGATATACAACATTATAGACGCATATAATGTCCCCATCGAGAAGCAGGAGACGACACGCCATGAATGTTGTAAAATATTACATTCGACATGTTAGGTCGCCTTAGGCTAGGATATATAACGTTATAGACGTATATAATGTTCCCACCGAGAAATAGGGGCCGACATGCCAGGTACGTTGTAAAATATTACATTCGAGAAGTTAGGTTGCCTTAGGTTAGGATATACAACGTTATAGACATATATAATGTCCCCATCGAGAAGCAGGCGACGACACGCCGGGAATGTTGTAAAATATTACATTCAAGATGTTAGGTTGCCTTAGGCTAGGATATATAACGTTATAGACGTATATAATGTTCCCACCGAGAAATAGGGTCCGACATGACAGGCATGTTGTAAAATATTTCACCTGACATGTTAGGTTCCCTTAGGTTAGGATATACAACGCTGTAGACGTATAGAATGTTCCCACCGAGACGTAGGGACCGACATGCCAGGCATGATGTAAAATATTACATCCCAGATGTTAGGTTGCGTTAGGTTAGGATATAAAACGTTGTAGACGTATATAATGTCCCCATCGAGAATCAGGCGACAACACGCCAGGAATGTTGTAAAATATTACATTCGACATGTTAGGTCGCCTTAGGTTAGGATATATAACGTTATAGACGTATATAATGTTCCCACCGAGAAATAGGGGCCGACATGCCAGGTACGTTGTAAAATATTACATTCGAGAAGTTAGGTTGCCTTAGGTTAGGATATACAACGTTATAGACATATATAATGTCCCCATCGAGAAGCAGGCGACGACACGCCGGGAATGTTGTAAAATATTACATTCAAGATGTTAGGTTGCCTTAGGCTAGGATATATAACGATATAGACGTATATAATGTTCCCACCGAGAAATAGGGGCCGACATGACAGGCATGTTGTAAAATATTTCACCTGACATGTTAGGTTCCCTTAGGTTAGGATATACAACGCTGTAGACGTATAGAATGTTCCCACCGAGACGTAGGGACCGACATGCCAGGAATGATGTAAAATATTACATCCCAGATGTTAGGTTGCGTTAGGTTAGGATATAAAACGTTGTAGACGTATATAATGTCCCCATCGAGAATCAGGCGACAACACGCCAGGAATGTTGTAAAATATTACATCCGAGATGTTATGTTGCCTTACGATAGGATACATAACGTTATAGACGTATATAATGTTCCCACCGAAAAGTTGGTGCCGACGCGTCAGGAATGTTGTAAAATATTACACCTGAGATGTTAGGTTCCCTTAGGTTAACATATACAACGCTATAGACGTATAGAATGTTCCCACCGAGACGTAGGGACCGACGTGCCAGGAATGATGTAAAATATTACATCCCAGATGTTAGGTTGCGTTAGGTTAGGATATACAACGTTATAGACGTATATAATGTTCCCACCGAGAAATAGGGGCCGACGCGTCAGGAATGTTGTAAAATAATACACCCGAGATGTTAGGTTCCCTTAGGTTAGCATATACAACGTTATAGACGTATAGAATGTTCCCGCCGAGAAATAGGGGCCGACGCGTCAGGAATGTTGTAAAATATTACACCCGAGATGTTAGGTTCCCTTAGGTTAGTATATACAACGTTATAGAGGTATAGAATGTTCCCACCGAGAAGTAGGGACCGACATGCCAGGAATGTTGTAAAATATTACATTCGACATGTTAGGTTGCCTTAGGCTAGGATATATAACGTTATGGACGTATATAATGTCCCCATCGAGAAGTAGGCGACGGCACGCCAGCAATGTTGTAAAATATTACATTCGACATGTTAGGTCGCCTTAGGCTAGGATATATAACGTTATAGACGTATTTAATGTTCCCACCGGGAAATAGGGGCCGACATGCCAGGAATGTTGTAAAATATTACATCCCAGATGATAGGTTGCGTTAGGTTAGGATATACAACGTTATAGACGTATATAATGTCCCCATCGACAAGCAGGCGACGACACGCCAGGAATGTTGTAAAATATTACATCCGAGATGTTAGGTTGCCTTAGGCTAGGATATATATCGTTACAGACGTATACAATGTTCCCACCGAGAAGTAGGGACCGACATGCCAGGAATGTTGTAAAATATTACATTCCAGATGTTAGGTGGCGTTAGTTTAGGATATACAACGTTATAGACGTATATAATGTCCCCATCGAGAAGCAGGCGACGCCACGCCAGGAATGTTGTAAAATATAACATCCGAGATGTTAGGTTTCCTTAGGTTAGGATACATATCGTTATAGACGTATATAACCTTCCCACCGAGACGTAGGGACCGACATGCCAGGAATGTTGTATAATATTACATCCCAGATGATAGGTTGCGTTAGGTTAGTATATACAACGTTATAGACGTATATAATGTACCCGCCGAGACGTAGGGACCGACATGCCAGGAATGTTGTAAAATATTACATACCAGATGTTAGGTTGCGTTAGGTTAGGATATACAACGTTATAGACGTTTATAATGTCCCCTTCGAGAAGCAGGCGACGACACGCCAGAATGTTGTAAAGCATTAAATTCGACATGTTAGGTTGCCTTAGGCTAGGACATATATCGTTATAGACGTATAGAATGTTCCCACCGGGACGTAGGTTCTGACATGCCAGGAATGTTGTAAAATATTACATTCGAGATGTTAGGTTGCCTTAGGTCAGCATATACAACGTTATAGATGTATATAATGTCCCCATCGAGAAGTAGGCGACGACACGCCAGGAATGTTGTAAAATATTACATTCGACATGTTAGGTCGCCTTAGGCTAGGACATATAACGTTATAGACGTATATAATGTTCCCACCGAGAAATAGGGGCCGACATGTCAGGCATGTTGTAAAATATTTCACCTGAGATGTTAGGTTCCCTTAGGTTAGGATATACAACGCTGTAGACGTATAGAATGTTCCCACCGAGACGTAGGGACCGACATGCCAGGAATGTTGTAAAATATAACATCCGAGATGTTAGGTTCCCTTAGGTTAGGATACATATCGTTATAGACGTATATAACCTTCCCACCGAGACGTAGGGACCGACATGCCAGGAATGTTGTAAAATATTACATCCTAGATGTTAGGTTGCGTTAGGTTAGGATATACAACGTTATAGACGTTTATAATGTCCCCTTCGAGAAGCAGGCGACCACACGCCAGAATGTTGTAAAGCATTACATTCGACATGTTAGGTTGCCTTAGGCTAGGACATATATCGTTATAGACGTATACAATGTTCCCACCAAGAAGTAGAGACCGACATGCCAGGAATGTTGTAAAATATTACATTCCAGATATTAGGTTGCGTTAGGTTAGGATATACAATGTTATAGACGTGTAGAATGTTCCCACCGGGACGTAGGTTCTGACATGCCAGGAATGTTGTAAAATATTACATTCGAGATGTTAGGTTGCCTTAAGTCAGCATATACAACGTTATAGATGTATATAATGTCCCCATCCAGAAGTAGGCGACGACACGCCAGGAATGTTGTAAAATATTACATCCCAGATGTTAGGATGCGTTAGGTTAGGATATACAACGTTATAGACATATGAAGTGTCCCCATCGGGAAGCGGGCGACGACATGCCAGGAATGTTGTAAAATATTACATCCCAGATGATAGGTTGCGTTAGGTTAGGATATACAACGTTATAGACGTATATAATGTCCCCATCGACAAGCAGGCGACGACACGCCAGGAATGTTGTAAAATATTACATCCGAGATGTTAGGTTGCCTTAGGCTAGGATATATATCGTTACAGACGTATACAATGTTCCCACCGAGAAGTAGGGACCGACATGCCAGGAATGTTGTAAAATATTACATTCCAGATGTTAGGTGGCGTTAGTTTAGGATATACAACGTTATAGACGTATATAATGTCCCCATCGAGTAGCAGGCGACGCCACGCCAGGAATGTTGTAAAATATAACATCCGAGATGTTAGGTTTCCTTAAGTTAGGATACATATCGTTATAGACGTATATAACCTTCCCACCGAGAAATAGGGGCCGACATGCCAGGTACGTTGTAAAATATTACATTCGAGAAGTTAGGTTGCCTTAGGTTAGGATATACAACGTTATAGACATATATAATGTCCCCATCGAGAAGCAGGCGACGACACGCCGGGAATGTTGTAAAATATTACATTCAAGATGTTAGGTTGCCTTAGGCTAGGATATATAACGTTATAGACGTATATAATGTTCCCACCGAGAAATAGGGTCCGACATGACAGGCATGTTGTAAAATATTTCACCTGACATGTTAGGTTCCCTTAGGTTAGGATATACAACGCTGTAGACGTATAGAATGTTCCCACCGAGACGTAGGGACCGACATGCCAGGCATGATGTAAAATATTACATCCCAGATGTTAGGTTGCGTTAGGTTAGGATATAAAACGTTGTAGACGTATATAATGTCCCCATCGAGAATCAGGCGACAACACGCCAGGAATGTTGTAAAATATTACATTCGACATGTTAGGTCGCCTTAGGTTAGGATATATAACGTTATAGACGTATATAATGTTCCCACCGAGAAATAGGGGCCGACATGCCAGGTACGTTGTAAAATATTACATTCGAGAAGTTAGGTTGCCTTAGGTTAGGATATACAACGTTATAGACATATATAATGTCCCCATCGAGAAGCAGGCGACGACACGCCGGGAATGTTGTAAAATATTACATTCAAGATGTTAGGTTGCCTTAGGCTAGGATATATAACGATATAGACGTATATAATGTTCCCACCGAGAAATAGGGGCCGACATGACAGGCATGTTGTAAAATATTTCACCTGACATGTTAGGTTCCCTTAGGTTAGGATATACAACGCTGTAGACGTATAGAATGTTCCCACCGAGACGTAGGGACCGACATGCCAGGAATGATGTAAAATATTACATCCCAGATGTTAGGTTGCGTTAGGTTAGGATATAAAACGTTGTAGACGTATATAATGTCCCCATCGAGAATCAGGCGACAACACGCCAGGAATGTTGTAAAATATTACATCCGAGATGTTATGTTGCCTTACGATAGGATACATAACGTTATAGACGTATATAATGTTCCCACCGAAAAGTTGGTGCCGACGCGTCAGGAATGTTGTAAAATATTACACCTGAGATGTTAGGTTCCCTTAGGTTAACATATACAACGCTATAGACGTATAGAATGTTCCCACCGAGACGTAGGGACCGACGTGCCAGGAATGATGTAAAATATTACATCCCAGATGTTAGGTTGCGTTAGGTTAGGATATACAACGTTATAGACGTATATAATGTTCCCACCGAGAAATAGGGGCCGACGCGTCAGGAATGTTGTAAAATAATACACCCGAGATGTTAGGTTCCCTTAGGTTAGCATATACAACGTTATAGACGTATAGAATGTTCCCGCCGAGAAATAGGGGCCGACGCGTCAGGAATGTTGTAAAATATTACACCCGAGATGTTAGGTTCCCTTAGGTTAGTATATACAACGTTATAGAGGTATAGAATGTTCCCACCGAGAAGTAGGGACCGACATGCCAGGAATGTTGTAAAATATTACATTCGACATGTTAGGTTGCCTTAGGCTAGGATATATAACGTTATGGACGTATATAATGTCCCCATCGAGAAGTAGGCGACGGCACGCCAGCAATGTTGTAAAATATTACATTCGACATGTTAGGTCGCCTTAGGCTAGGATATATAACGTTATAGACGTATTTAATGTTCCCACCGGGAAATAGGGGCCGACATGCCAGGAATGTTGTAAAATATTACATCCCAGATGATAGGTTGCGTTAGGTTAGGATATACAACGTTATAGACGTATATAATGTCCCCATCGACAAGCAGGCGACGACACGCCAGGAATGTTGTAAAATATTACATCCGAGATGTTAGGTTGCCTTAGGCTAGGATATATATCGTTACAGACGTATACAATGTTCCCACCGAGAAGTAGGGACCGACATGCCAGGAATGTTGTAAAATATTACATTCCAGATGTTAGGTGGCGTTAGTTTAGGATATACAACGTTATAGACGTATATAATGTCCCCATCGAGAAGCAGGCGACGCCACGCCAGGAATGTTGTAAAATATAACATCCGAGATGTTAGGTTTCCTTAGGTTAGGATACATATCGTTATAGACGTATATAACCTTCCCACCGAGACGTAGGGACCGACATGCCAGGAATGTTGTATAATATTACATCCCAGATGATAGGTTGCGTTAGGTTAGTATATACAACGTTATAGACGTATATAATGTACCCGCCGAGACGTAGGGACCGACATGCCAGGAATGTTGTAAAATATTACATACCAGATGTTAGGTTGCGTTAGGTTAGGATATACAACGTTATAGACGTTTATAATGTCCCCTTCGAGAAGCAGGCGACGACACGCCAGAATGTTGTAAAGCATTAAATTCGACATGTTAGGTTGCCTTAGGCTAGGACATATATCGTTATAGACGTATAGAATGTTCCCACCGGGACGTAGGTTCTGACATGCCAGGAATGTTGTAAAATATTACATTCGAGATGTTAGGTTGCCTTAGGTCAGCATATACAACGTTATAGATGTATATAATGTCCCCATCGAGAAGTAGGCGACGACACGCCAGGAATGTTGTAAAATATTACATTCGACATGTTAGGTCGCCTTAGGCTAGGACATATAACGTTATAGACGTATATAATGTTCCCACCGAGAAATAGGGGCCGACATGTCAGGCATGTTGTAAAATATTTCACCTGAGATGTTAGGTTCCCTTAGGTTAGGATATACAACGCTGTAGACGTATAGAATGTTCCCACCGAGACGTAGGGACCGACATGCCAGGAATGTTGTAAAATATAACATCCGAGATGTTAGGTTCCCTTAGGTTAGGATACATATCGTTATAGACGTATATAACCTTCCCACCGAGACGTAGGGACCGACATGCCAGGAATGTTGTAAAATATTACATCCTAGATGTTAGGTTGCGTTAGGTTAGGATATACAACGTTATAGACGTTTATAATGTCCCCTTCGAGAAGCAGGCGACCACACGCCAGAATGTTGTAAAGCATTACATTCGACATGTTAGGTTGCCTTAGGCTAGGACATATATCGTTATAGACGTATACAATGTTCCCACCAAGAAGTAGAGACCGACATGCCAGGAATGTTGTAAAATATTACATTCCAGATATTAGGTTGCGTTAGGTTAGGATATACAATGTTATAGACGTGTAGAATGTTCCCACCGGGACGTAGGTTCTGACATGCCAGGAATGTTGTAAAATATTACATTCGAGATGTTAGGTTGCCTTAAGTCAGCATATACAACGTTATAGATGTATATAATGTCCCCATCCAGAAGTAGGCGACGACACGCCAGGAATGTTGTAAAATATTACATCCCAGATGTTAGGATGCGTTAGGTTAGGATATACAACGTTATAGACATATGAAGTGTCCCCATCGGGAAGCGGGCGACGACATGCCAGGAATGTTGTAAAATATTACATCCCAGATGATAGGTTGCGTTAGGTTAGGATATACAACGTTATAGACGTATATAATGTCCCCATCGACAAGCAGGCGACGACACGCCAGGAATGTTGTAAAATATTACATCCGAGATGTTAGGTTGCCTTAGGCTAGGATATATATCGTTACAGACGTATACAATGTTCCCACCGAGAAGTAGGGACCGACATGCCAGGAATGTTGTAAAATATTACATTCCAGATGTTAGGTGGCGTTAGTTTAGGATATACAACGTTATAGACGTATATAATGTCCCCATCGAGTAGCAGGCGACGCCACGCCAGGAATGTTGTAAAATATAACATCCGAGATGTTAGGTTTCCTTAAGTTAGGATACATATCGTTATAGACGTATATAACCTTCCCACCGAGACGTAGGGACCGACATGCCAGGAATGTTGTATAATATTACATCCCAGATGATAGGTTGCGTTAGGTTAGTATATACAACGTTATAGACGTATATAATGTACCCGCCGAGACGTAGGGACCGACATGCCAGGAATGTTGTAAAATATTACATACCAGATGTTAGGTTGCGTTAGGTTAGGATATACAACGTTATAGACGTTTATAATGTCCCCTTCGAGAAGCAGGCGACGACACGCCAGAATGTTGTAAAGCATTAAATTCGACATGTTAGGTTGCCTTAGGCTAGGACATATATCGTTATAGACGTATAGAATGTTCCCACCGGGACGTAGGTTCTGACATGCCAGGAATGTTGTAAAATATTACATTCGAGATGTTAGGTTGCCTTAGGTCAGCATATACAACGTTATAGATGTATATAATGTCCCCATCCAGAAGTAGGCGACGACACGCCAGGAATGTTGTAAAATATTACATCCCAGATATTAGGTTGCGTTAGGTTAGGATATACAATGTTATAGACGTATAGAATGTTCCCACCGGGACGTAGGTTCTGACATGCCAGGAATGTTGTAAAATATTACATTCGAGATGTTAGGTTGCCTTAGGTCAGCATATACAACGTTATAGATGTATATAATGTCCCCATCCAGAAGTAGGCGACGACACGCCATGAATGTTGTAAAATATTACATTCGACATGTTAGGTTGCCTTAGGCTAGGATATATATCGCTATAGACGAATACAATGTTCCCACCGAGAAGTAGGGAGCGACATGCCAGGAATGTTGTAAAATATTACATCCGAGATGTTAAGTTCTCTTAGGTTAGGATATATATCGTTATAGACGAATATAACGTTCCCACCGAGACGTAGGGACCGACAAGCCAGGAATGTTGTAAAATATTACATACCAGATGTTAGGTTGCGTTAGGCTAGGATATATAACGTTATGGACGTATATAATGTCCCCATCGAGAAGTAGGCGACGACACGCCAGGAATGTTGTAAAATATTACATTCGACATGTTAGGTCGCCTTAGGCTAGGATATATAACGTTATAGACGTATATAATGTTCCCACCGAGAAATAGGGGCCAACATGTCAGGCATGTTGTAAAATATTTCACCTGAGATGTTAGGTTCCCTTAGGTTAGGATATACAACGCTGTAGACGTATAAAATATTCCCACCGAGACGTAGGGACCGACATGCCAGGAATGTTGTAAAATATTACATCCCAGATGATAGGTTGCGTTAGGTTAGTATATACAACGTTATAGACGTATATAATGTACCCGCCGAGACGTAGGGACCGACATGCCAGGAATGTTGTAAAATATTACATCCGGGATGTTAGGTTGCCTTAGGTTAGGATATACAACGCTATAGACGTATATAATGTCCCCATCGAGAAGCAGGCGACGACACGCCAGGAATGTTGTAAAATATTACATTCGACATGTTAGGTTGCCTTAGGCTAGGATATATATCGTTATAGACGAATACAATGTTCCCACCGATACGTAGGGACCGACATGCCAGGAATGTTGTAAAATATTACATACCAGATGTTAGGTTGCGTCAGGTTAGGATATACAACGTTATAGACGTATATAATGTCCCCATCGAGAAGCAGGCGACGACACGCCAGGAATGTTGTAAAATATTACATCCCAGATGTTAGGTTCCCTTAGGTTAGGATATATAACGTTATAGATGTATATAATGTCCCCATCCAGAAGTTGGCGACGACTCGCCAGGAATGTTCAAAAATATAACATCCCAGATGTTAGGTTGCGTTAGGTTAGGACATACAACGTTATAGACGTATATAATGTCCCCATCGAGAAGCATGCGACGACACGCCAGGAATGTTGTAAATTATTACATCCGAGATGTTAGGTTGCCTTAGGCTAGGATATATATCGTTATAGACGTATACAATGTTCTCACCGAGAAGTAGGGGCCGACATGCCAGGAATGTTGTAAAATATTACATTCGACATGTTAGGTCGCCTTAGGCTAGGATATATAACGTTATAGACGTATATAATGTTCCCACCGAGAAATAGGGGCCGACATGTCAGGCATGTTGTAAAATATTTCACCTGAGATGTTAGGTTCCCTTAGGTTAGGATATACAACGCTGTAGACGTATAGAATGTTCCCACCGAGACGTAGGGACCGACATGCCAGGAATGTTGTAAAATATAACATCCGAGATGTTAGGTTCCCTTAGGTTAGGATACATATCGTTATAGACGTATATAACCTTCCCACCGAGACGTAGGGACCGACATGCCAGGAATGTTGTAAAATATTACATCCCAGATGATAGGTTGCGTTAGGTTAGTATATACAACGTTATAGACGTATATAATGTACCCGCCGAGACGTAGGGACCGACATGCCAGGAATGTTGTAAAATATTACATCCTAGATGTTAGGTTGCGTTAGGTTAGGATATACAACGTTATAGACGTTTATAATGTCCCCTTCGAGAAGCAGGCGACGACACGCCAGAATGTTGTAAAGCATTACATTCGACATGTTAGGTTGCCTTAGGCTAGGACATATATCGTTATAGACGTATACAATGTTCCCACCAAGAAGTAGAGACCGACATGCCAGGAATGTTGTAAAATATTACATCCCAGATATTAGGTTGCGTTAGGTTAGGATATACAACGTTATAGACGTGTAGAATGTTCCCACCGGGACGTAGGTTCTGACATGCCAGGAATGTTGTAAAATATTACATTCGAGATGTTAGGTTGCCTTAGGTCAGCATATACAACGTTATAGATGTATATAATGTCCCCATCCAGAAGTAGGCGACGACACGCCAGGAATGTTGTAAAATATTACATCCCAGATGTTAGGATGCGTTAGGTTAGGATATACAACGTTATAGACGTATATAATGTCCCCTTCGAGAAGCAGGCGACGACACGCCAGAATGTAGTAAAATATAACATTCGACATGTTAAGTTGCCTTAGGCTAGGATATATAACGTTATGGACGTATATAATGTCCCCATCGAGAAGTAGGCGACGACACGCCAGGAATGTTGTAAAATATTACATTCGACATGTTAGGTCGCCTTAGGCTAGGATATATAACGTTATAGACGTATATAATGTTCCCACCGAGAAATAGGGGCCGACATGTCAGGCATGTTGTAAAATATTTCACCTGAGATGTTAGGTTCCCTTAGGTTAGGATATACAACGCTGTAGACGTATAGAATGTTTCCACCGAGACGTAGGGACCGACATGCCAGGAATGTTGTAAAATATAACATCCGAGATGTTAGGATCCCTTAGGTTAGGATACATATCGTTATAGACGTATATAACCTTCCCACCGAGACGTAGGGCCCGACATGCCAGGAATGTTGTAAAATATTACATCCCCGATGATAGGTTGCGTTAGGTTAGTATATACAACGTTATAGACGTATATAATGTACCCGCCGAGACGTAGGGACCGACATGCCAGGAATGTTGTAAAATATTACATCCTAGATGTTAGGTTGCGTTAGGTTAGGATATACAACGTTATAGACGTTTATAATGTCCCCTTCGAGAAGCAGGCGACGACACGCCAGAATGTTGTAAAGCATTACATTCGACATGTTAGGTTGCCTTAGGCTAGGACATATATCGTTATAGACGTATACAATGTTCCCACCAAGAAGTAGAGACCGACATGCCAGGAATGTTGTAAAATATTACATCCCAGATATTAGGTTGCGTTAGGTTAGGATATACAATGTTATAGACGTGTAGAATGTTCCCACCGGGACGTAGGTGCTGACATGCCAGGAATGTTGTAAAATATTACAATCGAGATGTTAGGTTGCCTTAGGTCAGCATATACAACGTTATAGACATATGAAGTGTCCCCATCGGGAAGCGGGCGACGACATGCCAGGAATGTTGTAAAATATTACATCCGAGATGTTATGTTGCCTTACGTTAGGATATATAACGTTATAGATGTATATAATGTCCCGATCGAGAAGTAGGCGACGGCACGCCAGGAATGTTGTAAAATATTACATTCGACATGTTAGGTCGCCTTAGGCTAGGATATATAACGTTATAGACGTATTTAATGTTCCCACCGAGAAATAGGGGCCGACATGCCAGGAATGTTGTAAAATATTACATCCCAGATGATAGGTTGCGTGAGGTTAGGATATACAACGTTATAGACGTATATAATGTCCCCATCGAGAAGCAGGCGACGACACGCCAGGAATGTTGTAAAATATTACATCCCAGATATTAGGTTGCGTTAGGTTAGGATATACAACGTTATAGATGTATATAATGTCCCGATCGAGAAGTAGGCGACGGCACGCCAGGAATGTTGTAAAATATAACATTCGACATGTTAGGTCGCCTTAGGCTAGGATATATAACGTTATAGACGTATTTAATGTTCCCACCGAGAAATAGGGGCCGACATGCCAGGAATGTTGTAATATATTACATCCCAGATGATAGGTTGCGTGAGGTTAGGATATACAACGTTATAGACGTATATAATGTCCCCATCGAGAAGCAGGCGACGACACGCCAGGAATGTTGTAAAATATTACATCCGAGATGTTAGGTTGCCTTAGGCTAGTATATATATCGTTATAGACGTATTTAATGTTCCCACCGAGAAATAGGGGCCGACATGCCAGGAATGTTGTAATATATTACATCCCAGATGATAGGTTGCGTGAGGTTAGGATATACAACGCTGTAGACGTATAGAATGTTCCCACCGATACGTAGGGACCGACATGCCAGGAATGATGTAAAATACTACATCCCAGATGTTAGGTTGCGTTAGGTTAGGATATACAACGTTATAGACGTATATAATGTCCCCATCGAGAAGCAGGCGACGACACGCCAGGAATGTTGTAAAATATTACATCACAGATGTTAGGTTGCCTTAGGCTAGGATATATATCGTTATAGACGTATACAATGTTCCCACCGAGAAGTTGGGACCGACATGCCAGGAATGTTGTAAAATATTGCATCCGAGATGTTAGGTTCCCTTAGGTAAGGATATATATCGTTATAGACGTATATAATGTTCCCACCGAGAAATAGGGGCCGACATGTCAGGAATGTTGTAAAACATTTCACCTGAGATGTTAGGTTCCCTTAGGTGAGGATATACAACGCTGTAGACATATAGAATGTTCCCACCGAGACGTAGGGACCGACATGCCAGGAATGATGTAAAATATTTCATCCCAGATGTTAGGTTGCGTTATGTTAGGATATGCAACGTTATAGACGTATATAATGTCCCCATCGAGAAGCAGGCGACGACACGCCAGGAATGTTGTGAAATATTACATCCCAGATGTTAGGTTTCGTTAGGTTAGGATATACAACGTTATAGACGTATATAATGTTTCCACCGAGAAGTTGGGACCGACATGCCAGGAATGTTGTAAAATATTGCATCCGAGATGTTAGGTTCCCTTAGGTTAGGATATATACCGTTATAGACGTATATAATGTTCCCACCGAGAAATAGGGGCCGACATGTCAGGCATGTTGTAAAATATTTCACCTGAGATGTTAGGTTCCCTTAGGCTAGGATATACAACGCTGTAGACGTATAGAATTTTCCCACCGAGACGTAGGGATCGACATGCCAGGAATGTTGTAAAATATTACATCCCAGATGTTAGGTTGCGTTATGTTAGGATATGCAACGTTATAGACGTATATAATGTCCCCATCGAGAAGCAGGCGACGACACGCCAGGAATGTTGTAAAATATTACATCCCAGATGTTAGGTTTCGTTAGGTTAGGATATACAACGTTATAGACGTATATAATGTCCCCATCGAGAGGCAGGCGACAACACGCCAGGAATGTTGTAAAATATTACATCCGAGATGTTATGTTGCCTTACGTCAGGATATATAACGTTATAGACGTATATAATGTTCCCACCGAAAAGTTGGAGCCGACGCGTCAGGAATGTTGTAAAATATGACATTCGAAATGTTAGGTTGCCTTAGGTTAGGATATACAACGTTATAGACTTATATAATGTCCCCATCGAGAAGTAGGCGACGACACGCCAGGAATGTTGTAAAATATTACATCCGAGATGTTATGTTGCCTTACGTTAGGATACATAACGTTATAGATGTATATAATGTCCCGATCGAGAAGTAGGCGACGGCACGCCAGGAATGTTGTAAAATATAACATTCGACATGTTAGGTCGCCTTAGGCTAGGATATATAACGTTATAGACGTATTTAATGTTCCCACCGAGAAATAGGGGCCGACATGCCAGGAATGTTGTAAAATATTACATCCCAGATGATAGGTTGCGTGAGGTTAGGATATACAACGTTATAGACGTATATAATGTCCCCATCGAGAAGCAGGCGACGACACGCCAGGAATGTTGTAAAATATTACATCCGAGATGTTAGGTTGCCTTAGGCTAGTATATATATCGTTATAGACGTATACAATGTTCCCACCGAGAAGTTGGGACCAACATGCCAGGAATGTTGTAAAATATTGCATCCGAGATGTTAGGTTCCCTTAGGTTAGGATATATAACGTTATAGACGTATATAATGTTCCCACCGAGAAATAGGGGCCGACATGTCAGGAATGTTGTAAAACATTTCAGCTGAGATGTTAGGTTCCCTTAGGTTAGGATATACAACGCTGTAGACGTATAGAATGTTCCCACCGAGACGTAGGGACCGACATGCCAGGAATGATGTAAAATATTTCATCCCAGATGTTAGGTTGCGTTATGTTAGGATATGCAACGTTATAGACGTATATAATGTCCCCATCGAGAAGCAGGCGACGCCACGCCAGGAATGTTGTAAAATATAACATCCGAGATGTTAGGTTCCCTTAGGTTAGGATACATATCGTTATAGACGTATATAACGTTCCCACCGAGACGTAGGGACCGACATGCCAGGAATGTTGTAAAATATTACATCCCAGATGATAGGTTGCGTTAGGTTAGGATATACAACGTTATAGACGTATATAATGTCCCCATCGAGAAGCAGGCGACGACACGCCAGGAATGTTGTAAAATATTACATCCGAGATGTTAGGTTGCCTTAGGCTAGTATATATATCGTTATAGACGTATACAATGTTCCCACCGAGAAGTTGGGACCAACATGCCAGGAATGTTGTAAAATATTGCATCCGAGATGTTAGGTTCCCTTAGGTTAGGATATATATCGTTATAGACGTATATAATGTTCCCACCGAGAAATAGGGGCCGACATGTCAGGAATGTTGTAAAACATTTCACCTGAGATGTTAGGTTCCCTTAGGATAGGATATACAACGCTGTAGACGTATAGAATGTTCCCACCGATACGTAGGGACCGACATGCCAGGAATGATGTAAAATATTACATCCCAGATGTTAGGTTGCGTTAGGTCAGGATATACAACGTTATAGACGTATATAATGTCCCCATCGAGAAGCAGGCGACGACACGCCAGGAATGTTGTAAAATATTACATCCCAGATGTTAGGTTGCCTTAGGCTAGGATATATATCGTTATAGACGTATACAATGTTCCCACCGAGAAGTTGGGACCGACATGCCAGGAATGTTGTAAAATATTGCATCCGAGATGTTAGGTTCCCTTAGGTAAGGATATATATCGTTATAGACGTATATAATGTTCCCACCGAGAAATAGGGGCCGACATGTCAGGAATGTTGTAAAACATTTCACCTGAGATATTAGGTTCCCTTAGGTTAGGATATACAACGCTGTAGACGTATAGAATGTTCCCACCGAGACGTAGGGACCGACATGGTAGGAATGATGTAATATATTACATCCCAGATGTTAGGTTGCGTTAGGTTAGGATATACAACGTTATAGACGTATATAATGTCCCCATCGAGAAGCAGGCGACGACACGCCAGGAATGTTGTGAAATATTACATCCCAGATGTTAGGTTTCGTTAGGTTAGGATATACAACGTTATAGACGTATATAATGTTTCCACCGAGAAGTTGGGACCGACATGCCAGGAATGTTGTAAAATATTGCATCCGAGATGTTAGGTTCCCTTAGGTTAGGATATATACCGTTATAGACGTATATAATGTTCCCACCGAGAAATAGGGGCCGACATGTCAGGCATGTTGTAAAATATTTCACCTGAGATGTTAGGTTCCCTTAGGCTAGGATATACAACGCTGTAGACGTATAGAATTTTCCCACCGAGACGTAGGGATCGACATGCCAGGAATGTTGTAAAATATTACATCCCAGATGTTAGGTTGCGTTATGTTAGGATATGCAACGTTATAGAGGTATATAATGTCCCCATCGAGAAGCAGGCGACGCCACGCCAGGAATGTTGTAAAATATAACATCCGAGATGTTAGGTTCCCTTAGGTTAGGATACATATCGTTATAGACGTATATAACGTTCCCACCGAGACGTAGGGACCGACATGCCAGGAATGTTGTAAAATATTACATCCCAGATGATAGGTTGCGTTAGGTTAGTATATACAACGTTATAGACGTATATAATGTACCCGCCGAGACGTAGGGACCGACATGCCAGGAATGTTGTAAAATATTACATCCCAGATGTTAGGTTTCGTTAGGTTAGGATATACAACGTTATAGACGTATATAATGTCCCCATCGAGAGGCAGGCGACAACACGCCAGGAATGTTGTAAAATATTACATCCGAGATGTTATGTTGCCTTACGTCAGGATATATAACGTTATAGACGTATATAATGTTCCCACCGAAAAGTTGGAGCCGACGCGTCAGGAATGTTGTAAAATATGACATTCGAAATGTTAGGTTGCCTTAGGTTAGGATATACAACGTTATAGACTTATATAATGTCCCCATCGAGAAGTAGGCGACGACACGCCAGGAATGTTGTAAAATATTACATCCGAGATGTTATGTTGCCTTACGTTAGGATACATAACGTTATAGATGTATATAATGTCCCGATCGAGAAGTAGGCGACGGCACGCCAGGAATGTTGTAAAATATAACATTCGACATGTTAGGTCGCCTTAGGCTAGGATATATAACGTTATAGACGTATTTAATGTTCCCACCGAGAAATAGGGGCCGACATGCCAGGAATGTTGTAAAATATTACATCCCAGATGATAGGTTGCGTGAGGTTAGGATATACAACGTTATAGACGTATATAATGTCCCCATCGAGAAGCAGGCGACGACACGCCAGGAATGTTGTAAAATATTACATCCGAGATGTTAGGTTGCCTTAGGCTAGTATATATATCGTTATAGACGTATACAATGTTCCCACCGAGAAGTTGGGACCAACATGCCAGGAATGTTGTAAAATATTGCATCCGAGATGTTAGGTTCCCTTAGGTTAGGATATATAACGTTATAGACGTATATAATGTTCCCACCGAGAAATAGGGGCCGACATGTCAGGAATGTTGTAAAACATTTCAGCTGAGATGTTAGGTTCCCTTAGGTTAGGATATACAACGCTGTAGACGTATAGAATGTTCCCACCGAGACGTAGGGACCGACATGCCAGGAATGATGTAAAATATTTCATCCCAGATGTTAGGTTGCGTTATGTTAGGATATGCAACGTTATAGACGTATATAATGTCCCCATCGAGAAGCAGGCGACGCCACGCCAGGAATGTTGTAAAATATAACATCCGAGATGTTAGGTTCCCTTAGGTTAGGATACATATCGTTATAGACGTATATAACGTTCCCACCGAGACGTAGGGACCGACATGCCAGGAATGTTGTAAAATATTACATCCCAGATGATAGGTTGCGTTAGGTTAGGATATACAACGTTATAGACGTATATAATGTCCCCATCGAGAAGCAGGCGACGACACGCCAGGAATGTTGTAAAATATTACATCCGAGATGTTAGGTTGCCTTAGGCTAGTATATATATCGTTATAGACGTATACAATGTTCCCACCGAGAAGTTGGGACCAACATGCCAGGAATGTTGTAAAATATTGCATCCGAGATGTTAGGTTCCCTTAGGTTAGGATATATATCGTTATAGACGTATATAATGTTCCCACCGAGAAATAGGGGCCGACATGTCAGGAATGTTGTAAAACATTTCACCTGAGATGTTAGGTTCCCTTAGGTTAGGATATACAACGCTGTAGACGTATAGAATGTTCCCACCGATACGTAGGGACCGACATGCCAGGAATGATGTAAAATATTACATCCCAGATGTTAGGTTGCGTTAGGTCAGGATATACAACGTTATAGACGTATATAATGTCCCCATCGAGAAGCAGGCGACGACACGCCAGGAATGTTGTAAAATATTACATCCCAGATGTTAGGTTGCCTTAGGCTAGGATATATATCGTTATAGACGTATACAATGTTCCCACCGAGAAGTTGGGACCGACATGCCAGGAATGTTGTAAAATATTGCATCCGAGATGTTAGGTTCCCTTAGGTAAGGATATATATCGTTATAGACGTATATAATGTTCCCACCGAGAAATAGGGGCCGACATGTCAGGAATGTTGTAAAACATTTCACCTGAGATATTAGGTTCCCTTAGGTTAGGATATACAACGCTGTAGACGTATAGAATGTTCCCACCGAGACGTAGGGACCGACATGGTAGGAATGATGTAATATATTACATCCCAGATGTTAGGTTGCGTTAGGTTAGGATATACAACGTTATAGACGTATATAATGTCCCCATCGAGAAGCAGGCGACGACACGCCAGGAATGTTGTGAAATATTACATCCCAGATGTTAGGTTTCGTTAGGTTAGGATATACAACGTTATAGACGTATATAATGTTTCCACCGAGAAGTTGGGACCGACATGCCAGGAATGTTGTAAAATATTGCATCCGAGATGTTAGGTTCCCTTAGGTTAGGATATATACCGTTATAGACGTATATAATGTTCCCACCGAGAAATAGGGGCCGACATGTCAGGCATGTTGTAAAATATTTCACCTGAGATGTTAGGTTCCCTTAGGCTAGGATATACAACGCTGTAGACGTATAGAATTTTCCCACCGAGACGTAGGGATCGACATGCCAGGAATGTTGTAAAATATTACATCCCAGATGTTAGGTTGCGTTATGTTAGGATATGCAACGTTATAGAGGTATATAATGTCCCCATCGAGAAGCAGGCGACGCCACGCCAGGAATGTTGTAAAATATAACATCCGAGATGTTAGGTTCCCTTAGGTTAGGATACATATCGTTATAGACGTATATAACGTTCCCACCGAGACGTAGGGACCGACATGCCAGGAATGTTGTAAAATATTACATCCCAGATGATAGGTTGCGTTAGGTTAGTATATACAACGTTATAGACGTATATAATGTACCCGCCGAGACGTAGGGACCGACATGCCAGGAATGTTGTAAAATATTACATCCCAGATGTTAGGTTTCGTTAGGTTAGGATATACAACGTTATAGACGTATATAATGTCCCCATCGAGAGGCAGGCGACAACACGCCAGGAATGTTGTAAAATATTACATCCGAGATGTTATGTTGCCTTACGTCAGGATATATAACGTTATAGACGTATATAATGTTCCCACCGAAAAGTTGGAGCCGACGCGTCAGGAATGTTGTAAAATATGACATTCGAAATGTTAGGTTGCCTTAGGTTAGGATATACAACGTTATAGACTTATATAATGTCCCCATCGAGAAGTAGGCGACGACACGCCAGGAATGTTGTAAAATATTACATCCGAGATGTTATGTTGCCTTACGTTAGGATACATAACGTTATAGATGTATATAATGTCCCGATCGAGAAGTAGGCGACGGCACGCCAGGAATGTTGTAAAATATAACATTCGACATGTTAGGTCGCCTTAGGCTAGGATATATAACGTTATAGACGTATTTAATGTTCCCACCGAGAAATAGGGGCCGACATGCCAGGAATGTTGTAAAATATTACATCCCAGATGATAGGTTGCGTGAGGTTAGGATATACAACGTTATAGACGTATATAATGTCCCCATCGAGAAGCAGGCGACGACACGCCAGGAATGTTGTAAAATATTACATCCGAGATGTTAGGTTGCCTTAGGCTAGTATATATATCGTTATAGACGTATACAATGTTCCCACCGAGAAGTTGGGACCAACATGCCAGGAATGTTGTAAAATATTGCATCCGAGATGTTAGGTTCCCTTAGGTTAGGATATATAACGTTATAGACGTATATAATGTTCCCACCGAGAAATAGGGGCCGACATGTCAGGAATGTTGTAAAACATTTCAGCTGAGATGTTAGGTTCCCTTAGGTTAGGATATACAACGCTGTAGACGTATAGAATGTTCCCACCGAGACGTAGGGACCGACATGCCAGGAATGATGTAAAATATTTCATCCCAGATGTTAGGTTGCGTTATGTTAGGATATGCAACGTTATAGACGTATATAATGTCCCCATCGAGAAGCAGGCGACGCCACGCCAGGAATGTTGTAAAATATAACATCCGAGATGTTAGGTTCCCTTAGGTTAGGATACATATCGTTATAGACGTATATAACGTTCCCACCGAGACGTAGGGACCGACATGCCAGGAATGTTGTAAAATATTACATCCCAGATGATAGGTTGCGTTAGGTTAGGATATACAACGTTATAGACGTATATAATGTCCCCATCGAGAAGCAGGCGACGACACGCCAGGAATGTTGTAAAATATTACATCCGAGATGTTAGGTTGCCTTAGGCTAGTATATATATCGTTATAGACGTATACAATGTTCCCACCGAGAAGTTGGGACCAACATGCCAGGAATGTTGTAAAATATTGCATCCGAGATGTTAGGTTCCCTTAGGTTAGGATATATATCGTTATAGACGTATATAATGTTCCCACCGAGAAATAGGGGCCGACATGTCAGGAATGTTGTAAAACATTTCACCTGAGATGTTAGGTTCCCTTAGGTTAGGATATACAACGCTGTAGACGTATAGAATGTTCCCACCGATACGTAGGGACCGACATGCCAGGAATGATGTAAAATATTACATCCCAGATGTTAGGTTGCGTTAGGTCAGGATATACAACGTTATAGACGTATATAATGTCCCCATCGAGAAGCAGGCGACGACACGCCAGGAATGTTGTAAAATATTACATCCCAGATGTTAGGTTGCCTTAGGCTAGGATATATATCGTTATAGACGTATACAATGTTCCCACCGAGAAGTTGGGACCGACATGCCAGGAATGTTGTAAAATATTGCATCCGAGATGTTAGGTTCCCTTAGGTAAGGATATATATCGTTATAGACGTATATAATGTTCCCACCGAGAAATAGGGGCCGACATGTCAGGAATGTTGTAAAACATTTCACCTGAGATATTAGGTTCCCTTAGGTTAGGATATACAACGCTGTAGACGTATAGAATGTTCCCACCGAGACGTAGGGACCGACATGGTAGGAATGATGTAATATATTACATCCCAGATGTTAGGTTGCGTTAGGTTAGGATATACAACGTTATAGACGTATATAATGTCCCCATCGAGAAGCAGGCGACGACACGCCAGGAATGTTGTGAAATATTACATCCCAGATGTTAGGTTTCGTTAGGTTAGGATATACAACGTTATAGACGTATATAATGTTTCCACCGAGAAGTTGGGACCGACATGCCAGGAATGTTGTAAAATATTGCATCCGAGATGTTAGGTTCCCTTAGGTTAGGATATATACCGTTATAGACGTATATAATGTTCCCACCGAGAAATAGGGGCCGACATGTCAGGCATGTTGTAAAATATTTCACCTGAGATGTTAGGTTCCCTTAGGCTAGGATATACAACGCTGTAGACGTATAGAATTTTCCCACCGAGACGTAGGGATCGACATGCCAGGAATGTTGTAAAATATTACATCCCAGATGTTAGGTTGCGTTATGTTAGGATATGCAACGTTATAGAGGTATATAATGTCCCCATCGAGAAGCAGGCGACGCCACGCCAGGAATGTTGTAAAATATAACATCCGAGATGTTAGGTTCCCTTAGGTTAGGATACATATCGTTATAGACGTATATAACGTTCCCACCGAGACGTAGGGACCGACATGCCAGGAATGTTGTAAAATATTACATCCCAGATGATAGGTTGCGTTAGGTTAGTATATACAACGTTATAGACGTATATAATGTACCCGCCGAGACGTAGGGACCGACATGCCAGGAATGTTGTAAAATATTACATCCCAGATGTTAGGTTGCGTTAGGTTAGGATATACAACGTTATAGACGTTTATAATGTCCCCTTCGAGAAGCAGGCTACGACACGCCAGAATGTTGTAAAGCATTACATTCGACATGTTTGGTTGCCTTAGGCTAGGACATATATCGTTATAGACGTATACAATGTTCCCACCAAGAAGTAGAGACCGACATGCCAGGAATGTTGTAAAATATTACATCCGAGATGTTATGTTGCCTTACGTCAGGATATACAACGTTATAGATGTATATAATGTCCCCATCCAGAAGTAGGCGACGACACGCCAGGAATGTTGTAAAATATTACATCCCAGATATTAGGTTGCGTTAGGTTAGGATATACAACGCTGTAGACGTATAGAATGTTCCCACCGATACGTAGGGACCGACATGCCAGGAATGATGTAAAATATTACATCCCAGATGTTAGGTTGCGTTAGGTTAGGATATACAACGTTATAGACGTATATAATGTCCCCATCGAGAAGCAGGCGACGACACGCCAGGAATGTTGTGAAATATTACATCCCAGATGTTAGGTTTCGTTAGGTTAGGATATACAACGTTATAGACGTATATAATGTTTCCACCGAGAAGTTGGGACCGACATGCCAGGAATGTTGTAAAATATTGCATCCGAGATGTTAGGTTCCCTTAGGTTAGGATATATACCGTTATAGACGTATATAATGTTCCCACCGAGAAATAGGGGCCGACATGTCAGGCATGTTGTAAAATATTTCACCTGAGATGTTAGGTTCCCTTAGGCTAGGATATACAACGCTGTAGACGTATAGAATTTTCCCACCGAGACGTAGGGATCGACATGCCAGGAATGTTGTAAAATATTACATCCCAGATGTTAGGTTGCGTTACGTTAGGATATGCAACGTTATAGACGTATATAATGTCCCCATCGAGAAGCAGGCGACGCCACGCCAGGAATGTTGTGAAATATTACATCCCAGATGTTAGGTTTCGTTAGGTTAGGATATACAACGTTATAGACGTATATAATGTTTCCACCGAGAAGTTGGGACCGACATGCCAGGAATGTTGTAAAATATTGCATCCGAGATGTTAGGTTCCCTTAGGTTAGGATATATACCGTTATAGACGTATATAATGTTCCCACCGAGAAATAGGGGCCGACATGTCAGGCATGTTGTAAAATATTTCACCTGAGATGTTAGGTTCCCTTAGGCTAGGATATACAACGCTGTAGACGTATAGAATTTTCCCACCGAGACGTAGGGATCGACATGCCAGGAATGTTGTAAAATATTACATCCCAGATGTTAGGTTGCGTTATGTTAGGATATGCAACGTTATAGACGTATATAATGTCCCCATCGAGAAGCAGGCAACGACACGCCAGGAATGTTGTAAAATATTACATCCCAGATGTTAGGTTTCGTTAGGTTAGGATATACAACGTTATAGACGTATATAATGTCCCCATCGAGAGGCAGGCGACAACACGCCAGGAATGTTGTAAAATATTACATCCGAGATGTTATGTTGCCTTACGTCAGGATATATAACGTTATAGACGTATATAATGTTCCCACCGAAAAGTTGGAGCCGACGCGTCAGGAATGTTGTAAAATATGACATTCGAAATGTTAGGTTGCCTTAGGTTAGGATATACAACGTTATAGACTTATATAATGTCCCCATCGAGAAGTAGGCGACGACACGCCAGGAATGTTGTAAAATATTACATCCGAGATGTTATGTTGCCTTACGTTAGGATATATAACGTTATAGATGTATATAATGTCCCGATCGAGAAGTAGGCGACGGCACGCCAGGAATGTTGTAAAATATAACATTCGACATGTTAGGTCGCCTTAGGCTAGGATATATAACGTTATAGACGTATTTAATGTTCCCACCGAGAAATAGGGGCCGACATGCCAGGAATGTTGTAAAATATTACATCCCAGATGATAGGTTGCGTGAGGTTAGGATATACAACGTTATAGACGTATATAATGTCCCCATCGAGAAGCAGGCGACGACACGCCAGGAATGTTGTAAAATATTACATCCGAGATGTTAGGTTGCCTTAGGCTAGTATATATATCGTTATAGACGTATACAATGTTCCCACCGAGAAGTTGGGACCAACATGCCAGGAATGTTGTAAAATATTGCATCCGAGATGTTAGGTTCCCTTAGCTTAGGATATATATCGTTATAGACGTATATAATGTTCCCACCGAGAAATAGGGGCCGACATGTCAGGAATGTTGTAAAACATTTCAGCTGAGATGTTAGGTTCCCTTAGGTTAGGATATACAACGCTGTAGACGTATAGAATGTTCCCACCGAGACGTAGGGACCGACATGCCAGGAATGATGTAAAATATTTCATCCCAGATGTTAGGTTGCGTTATGTTAGGATATGCAACGTTATAGACGTATATAATGTCCCCATCGAGAAGCAGGCGACGCCACGCCAGGAATGTTGTAAAATATAACATCCGAGATGTTAGGTTCCCTTAGGTTAGGATACATATCGTTATAGACGTATATAACGTTCCCACCGAGACGTAGGGACCGACATGCCAGGAATGTTGTAAAATATTACATCCCAGATGATAGGTTGCGTTAGGTTAGGATATACAACGTTATAGACGTATATAATGTCCCCATCGAGAAGCAGGCGACGACACGCCAGGAATGTTGTAAAATATTACATCCGAGATGTTAGGTTGCCTTAGGCTAGTATATATATCGTTATAGACGTATACAATGTTCCCACCGAGAAGTTGGGACCAACATGCCAGGAATGTTGTAAAATATTGCATCCGAGATGTTAGGTTCCCTTAGGTTAGGATATATATCGTTATAGACGTATATAATGTTCCCACCGAGAAATAGGGGCCGACATGTCAGGAATGTTGTAAAACATTTCACCTGAGATGTTAGGTTCCCTTAGGTTAGGATATACAACGCTGTAGACGTATAGAATGTTCCCACCGATACGTAGGGACCGACATGCCAGGAATGATGTAAAATATTACATCCCAGATGTTAGGTTGCGTTAGGTCAGGATATACAACGTTATAGACGTATATAATGTCCCCATCGAGAAGCAGGCGACGACACGCCAGGAATGTTGTAAAATATTACATCCCAGATGTTAGGTTGCCTTAGGCTAGGATATATATCGTTATAGACGTATACAATGTTCCCACCGAGAAGTTGGGACCGACATGCCAGGAATGTTGTAAAATATTGCATCCGAGATGTTAGGTTCCCTTAGGTAAGGATATATATCGTTATAGACGTATATAATGTTCCCACCGAGAAATAGGGGCCGACATGTCAGGAATGTTGTAAAACATTTCACCTGAGATATTAGGTTCCCTTAGGTTAGGATATACAACGCTGTAGACGTATAGAATGTTCCCACCGAGACGTAGGGACCGACATGGTAGGAATGATGTAATATATTACATCCCAGATGTTAGGTTGCGTTAGGTTAGGATATACAACGTTATAGACGTATATAATGTCCCCATCGAGAAGCAGGCGACGACACGCCAGGAATGTTGTGAAATATTACATCCCAGATGTTAGGTTTCGTTAGGTTAGGATATACAACGTTATAGACGTATATAATGTTTCCACCGAGAAGTTGGGACCGACATGCCAGGAATGTTGTAAAATATTGCATCCGAGATGTTAGGTTCCCTTAGGTTAGGATATATACCGTTATAGACGTATATAATGTTCCCACCGAGAAATAGGGGCCGACATGTCAGGCATGTTGTAAAATATTTCACCTGAGATGTTAGGTTCCCTTAGGCTAGGATATACAACGCTGTAGACGTATAGAATTTTCCCACCGAGACGTAGGGATCGACATGCCAGGAATGTTGTAAAATATTACATCCCAGATGTTAGGTTGCGTTATGTTAGGATATGCAACGTTATAGAGGTATATAATGTCCCCATCGAGAAGCAGGCGACGCCACGCCAGGAATGTTGTAAAATATAACATCCGAGATGTTAGGTTCCCTTAGGTTAGGATACATATCGTTATAGACGTATATAACGTTCCCACCGAGACGTAGGGACCGACATGCCAGGAATGTTGTAAAATATTACATCCCAGATGATAGGTTGCGTTAGGTTAGTATATACAACGTTATAGACGTATATAATGTACCCGCCGAGACGTAGGGACCGACATGCCAGGAATGTTGTAAAATATTACATCCCAGATGTTAGGTTGCGTTAGGTTAGGATATACAACGTTATAGACGTTTATAATATCCCCTTCGAGAAGCAGGCTACGACACGCCAGAATGTTGTAAAGCATTACATTCGACATGTTTGGTTGCCTTAGGCTAGGACATATATCGTTATAGACGTATACAATGTTCCCACCAAGAAGTAGAGACCGACATGCCAGGAATGTTGTAAAATATTACATCCGAGATGTTATGTTGCCTTACGTCAGGATATACAACGTTATAGATGTATATAATGTCCCCATCCAGAAGTAGGCGACGACACGCCAGGAATGTTGTAAAATATTACATCCCAGATATTAGGTTGCGTTAGGTTAGGATATACAACGCTGTAGACGTATAGAATGTTCCCACCGATACGTAGGGACCGACATGCCAGGAATGATGTAAAATATTACATCCCAGATGTTAGGTTGCGTTAGGTTAGGATATACAACGTTATAGACGTATATAATGTCCCCATCGAGAAGCAGGCGACGACACGCCAGGAATGTTGTGAAATATTACATCCCAGATGTTAGGTTTCGTTAGGTTAGGATATACAACGTTATAGACGTATATAATGTTTCCACCGAGAAGTTGGGACCGACATGCCAGGAATGTTGTAAAATATTGCATCCGAGATGTTAGGTTCCCTTAGGTTAGGATATATACCGTTATAGACGTATATAATGTTCCCACCGAGAAATAGGGGCCGACATGTCAGGCATGTTGTAAAATATTTCACCTGAGATGTTAGGTTCCCTTAGGCTAGGATATACAACGCTGTAGACGTATAGAATTTTCCCACCGAGACGTAGGGATCGACATGCCAGGAATGTTGTAAAATATTACATCCCAGATGTTAGGTTGCGTTACGTTAGGATATGCAACGTTATAGACGTATATAATGTCCCCATCGAGAAGCAGGCGACGCCACGCCAGGAATGTTGTAAAATATAACATCCGAGATGTTAGGTTCCCTTAGGTTAGGATATATAACGTTATAGACGTATATAATGTTCCCACCGAGAAATAGGGGCCGACATGTCAGGCATGTTGTAAAATATTTCACCTGAGATGTTAGGTTCCCTTAGGTTAGGATATACAACGCTGTAGACGTATAGAATGTTCCCACCGAGACGTAGGGACCGACATGCCAGGAATGTTGTAAAATATAACATCCGAGATGTTAGGATCCCTTAGGTTAGGATACATATCGTTATAGACGTATATAACCTTCCCACCGAGACGTAGGGACCGACATGCCAGGAATGTTGTAAAATATTACATCCCAGATGATAGGTTGCGTTAGGTTAGTATATACAACGTTATAGACGTATATAATGTACCCGCCGAGACGTAGGGACCGACATGCCAGGAATGTTGTAAAATATTACATCCTAGATGTTAGGTTGCGTTAGGTTAGGATATACAACGTTATAGACGTTTATAATGTCCCCTTCGAGAAGCAGGCGACGACACGCCAGAATGTTGTAAAGCATTACATTCGACATGTTAGGTTGCCTTAGGCTAGGACATATATCGTTATAGACGTATACAATGTTCCCACCAAGAAGTAGAGACCGACATGCCAGGAATGTTGTAAAATATTACATCCCAGATATTAGGTTGCGTTAGGTTAGGATATACAATGTTATAGACGTGTAGAATGTTCCCACCGGGACGTAGGTTCTGACATGCCAGGAATGTTGTAAAATATTACATTCGAGATGTTAGGTTGCCTTAGGTCAGCATATACAACGTTATAGATGTATATAATGTCCCCATCCAGAAGTAGGCGACGACACGCCAGGAATGTTGTAAAATATTACATCCCAGATGTTAGGATGCGTTAGGTTAGGATATACAACGTTATAGACATATGAAGTGTCCCCATCGGGAAGCGGGCGACGACATGCCAGGAATGTTGTAAAATATTACATCCGAGATGTTATGTTGCCTTACGTTAGGATATATAACGTTATAGATGTATATAATGTCCCGATCGAGAAGTAGGCGACGGCACGCCAGGAATGTTGTAAAATATTACATTCGACATGTTAGGTCGCCTTAGGCTAGGATATATAACGTTATAGACGTATTTAATGTTCCCACCGAGAAATAGGGGCCGACATGCCAGGAATGTTGTAAAATATTACATCCCAGATGATAGGTTGCGTGAGGTTAGGATATACAACGTTATAGACGTATATAATGTCCCCATCGAGAAGCAGGCGACGACACGCCAGGAATGTTGTAAAATATTACATCCGAGATGTTAGGTTGCCTTAGGCTAGTATATATATCGTTATAGACGTATACAATGTTCCCACCGAGAAGTTGGGACCGACATGCCAGGAATGTTGTAAAATATTGCATCCGAGATGTTAGGTTCCCTTAGGTAAGGATATATATCGTTATAGACGTATATAATGTTCCCACCGAGAAATAGGGGCCGACATGTCAGGAATGTTGTAAAACATTTCACCTGAGATATTAGGTTCCCTTAGGTTAGGATATACAACGCTGTAGACGTATAGAATGTTCCCACCGAGACGTAGGGACCGACATGCCAGGAATGATGTAAAATATTACATCCCAGATATTAGGTTGCGTTAGGTTAGGATATACAACGTTATAGATGTATATAATGTCCCGATCGAGAAGTAGGCGACGGCACGCCAGGAATGTTGTAAAATATAACATTCGACATGTTAGGTCGCCTTAGGCTAGGATATATAACGTTATAGACGTATTTAATGTTCCCACCGAGAAATAGGGGCCGACATGCCAGGAATGTTGTAATATATTACATCCCAGATGATAGGTTGCGTGAGGTTAGGATATACAACGTTATAGACGTATATAATGTCCCCATCGAGAAGCAGGCGACGACACGCCAGGAATGTTGTAAAATATTACATCCGAGATGTTAGGTTGCCTTAGGCTAGTATATATATCGTTATAGACGTATACAATGTTCCCACCGAGAAGTTGGGACCAACATGCCATGAATGTTGTAAAATATTGCATCCGAGATGTTAGGTTCCCTTAGGTTAGGATATATATCGTTATAGACGTATATAATGTTCCCACCGAGAAATAGGGGCCGACATGTCAGGAATGTTGTAAAACATTTCACCTGAGATGTTAGGTTCCCTTAGGTTAGGATATACAACGCTGTAGACGTATAGAATGTTCCCACCGATACGTAGGGACCGACATGCCAGGAATGATGTAAAATACTACATCCCAGATGTTAGGTTGCGTTAGGTTAGGATATACAACGTTATAGACGTATATAATGTCCCCATCGAGAAGCAGGCGACGACACGCCAGGAATGTTGTAAAATATTACATCACAGATGTTAGGTTGCCTTAGGCTAGGATATATATCGTTATAGACGTATACAATGTTCCCACCGAGAAGTTGGGACCGACATGCCAGGAATGTTGTAAAATATTGCATCCGAGATGTTAGGTTCCCTTAGGTAAGGATATATATCGTTATAGACGTATATAATGTTCCCACCGAGAAATAGGGGCCGACATGTCAGGAACGTTGTAAAACATTTCACCTGAGATGTTAGGTTCCCTTAGGTGAGGATATACAACGCTGTAGACATATAGAATGTTCCCACCGAGACGTAGGGACCGACATGCCAGGAATGATGTAAAATATTTCATCCCAGATGTTAGGTTGCGTTATGTTAGGATATGCAACGTTATAGACGTATATAATGTCCCCATCGAGAAGCAGGCGACGACACGCCAGGAATGTTGTGAAATATTACATCCCAGATGTTAGGTTTCGTTAGGTTAGGATATACAACGTTATAGACGTATATAATGTTTCCACCGAGAAGTTGGGACCGACATGCCAGGAATGTTGTAAAATATTGCATCCGAGATGTTAGGTTCCCTTAGGTTAGGATATATACCGTTATAGACGTATATAATGTTCCCACCGAGAAATAGGGGCCGACATGTCAGGCATGTTGTAAAATATTTCACCTGAGATGTTAGGTTCCCTTAGGCTAGGATATACAACGCTGTAGACGTATAGAATTTTCCCACCGAGACGTAGGGATCGACATGCCAGGAATGTTGTAAAATATTACATCCCAGATGTTAGGTTGCGTTATGTTAGGATATGCAACGTTATAGACGTATATAATGTCCCCATCGAGAAGCAGGCGACGACACGCCAGGAATGTTGTAAAATATTACATCCCAGATGTTAGGTTTCGTTAGGTTAGGATATACAACGTTATAGACGTATATAATGTCCCCATCGAGAGGCAGGCGACAACACGCCAGGAATGTTGTAAAATATTACATCCGAGATGTTATGTTGCCTTACGTCAGGATATATAACGTTATAGACGTATATAATGTTCCCACCGAAAAGTTGGAGCCGACGCGTCAGGAATGTTGTAAAATATGACATTCGAAATGTTAGGTTGCCTTAGGTTAGGATATACAACGTTATAGACTTATATAATGTCCCCATCGAGAAGTAGGCGACGACACGCCAGGAATGTTGTAAAATATTACATCCGAGATGTTATGTTGCCTTACGTTAGGATATATAACGTTATAGATGTATATAATGTCCCGATCGAGAAGTAGGCGACGGCACGCCAGGAATGTTGTAAAATATAACATTCGACATGTTAGGTCGCCTTAGGCTAGGATATATAACGTTATAGACGTATTTAATGTTCCCACCGAGAAATAGGGGCCGACATGCCAGGAATGTTGTAAAATATTACATCCCAGATGATAGGTTGCGTGAGGTTAGGATATACAACGTTATAGACGTATATAATGTCCCCATCGAGAAGCAGGCGACGACACGCCAGGAATGTTGTAAAATATTACATCCGAGATGTTAGGTTGCCTTAGGCTAGTATATATATCGTTATAGACGTATACAATGTTCCCACCGAGAAGTTGGGACCAACATGCCAGGAATGTTGTAAAATATTGCATCCGAGATGTTAGGTTCCCTTAGGTTAGGATATATATCGTTATAGACGTATATAATGTTCCCACCGAGAAATAGGGGCCGACATGTCAGGAATGTTGTAAAACATTTCAGCTGAGATGTTAGGTTCCCTTAGGTTAGGATATACAACGCTGTAGACGTATAGAATGTTCCCACCGAGACGTAGGGACCGACATGCCAGGAATGATGTAAAATATTTCATCCCAGATGTTAGGTTGCGTTATGTTAGGATATGCAACGTTATAGACGTATATAATGTCCCCATCGAGAAGCAGGCGACGCCACGCCAGGAATGTTGTAAAATATAACATCCGAGATGTTAGGTTCCCTTAGGTTAGGATACATATCGTTATAGACGTATATAACGTTCCCACCGAGACGTAGGGACCGACATGCCAGGAATGTTGTAAAATATTACATCCCAGATGATAGGTTGCGTTAGGTTAGGATATACAACGTTATAGACGTATATAATGTCCCCATCGAGAAGCAGGCGACGACACGCCAGGAATGTTGTAAAATATTACATCCGAGATGTTAGGTTGCCTTAGGCTAGTATATATATCGTTATAGACGTATACAATGTTCCCACCGAGAAGTTGGGACCAACATGCCAGGAATGTTGTAAAATATTGCATCCGGGATGTTAGGTTCCCTTAGGTTAGGATATATATCGTTATAGACGTATATAATGTTCCCACCGAGAAATAGGGGCCGACATGTCAGGAATGTTGTAAAACATTTCACCTGAGATGTTAGGTTCCCTTAGGTTAGGATATACAACGCTGTAGACGTATAGAATGTTCCCACCGATACGTAGGGACCGACATGCCAGGAATGATGTAAAATATTACATCCCAGATGTTAGGTTGCGTTAGGTCAGGATATACAACGTTATAGACGTATATAATGTCCCCATCGAGAAGCAGGCGACGACACGCCAGGAATGTTGTAAAATATTACATCCCAGATGTTAGGTTGCCTTAGGCTAGGATATATATCGTTATAGACGTATACAATGTTCCCACCGAGAAGTTGGACCGACATGCCAGGAATGTTGTAAAATATTGCATCCGAGATGTTAGGTTCCCTTAGGTAAGGATATATATCGTTATAGACGTATATAATGTTCCCACCGAGAAATAGGGGCCGACATGTCAGGAATGTTGTAAAACATTTCACCTGAGATATTAGGTTCCCTTAGGTTAGGATATACAACGCTGTAGACGTATAGAATGTTCCCACCGAGACGTAGGGACCGACATGGTAGGAATGATGTAATATATTACATCCCAGATGTTAGGTTGCGTTAGGTTAGGATATACAACGTTATAGACGTATATAATGTCCCCATCGAGAAGCAGGCGACGACACGCCAGGAATGTTGTGAAATATTACATCCCAGATGTTAGGTTTCGTTAGGTTAGGATATACAACGTTATAGACGTATATAATGTTTCCACCGAGAAGTTGGGACCGACATGCCAGGAATGTTGTAAAATATTGCATCCGAGATGTTAGGTTCCCTTAGGTTAGGATATATACCGTTATAGACGTATATAATGTTCCCACCGAGAAATAGGGGCCGACATGTCAGGCATGTTGTAAAATATTTCACCTGAGATGTTAGGTTCCCTTAGGCTAGGATATACAACGCTGTAGACGTATAGAATTTTCCCACCGAGACGTAGGGATCGACATGCCAGGAATGTTGTAAAATATTACATCCCAGATGTTAGGTTGCGTTATGTTAGGATATGCAACGTTATAGAGGTATATAATGTCCCCATCGAGAAGCAGGCGACGCCACGCCAGGAATGTTGTAAAATATAACATCCGAGATGTTAGGTTCCCTTAGGTTAGGATACATATCGTTATAGACGTATATAACGTTCCCACCGAGACGTAGGGACCGACATGCCAGGAATGTTGTAAAATATTACATCCCAGATGATAGGTTGCGTTAGGTTAGTATATACAACGTTATAGACGTATATAATGTACCCGCCGAGACGTAGGGACCGACATGCCAGGAATGTTGTAAAATATTACATCCCAGATGTTAGGTTGCGTTAGGTTAGGATATACAACGTTATAGACGTTTATAATGTCCCCTTCGAGAAGCAGGCTACGACACGCCAGAATGTTGTAAAGCATTACATTCGACATGTTTGGTTGCCTTAGGCTAGGACATATATCGTTATAGACGTATACAATGTTCCCACCAAGAAGTAGAGACCGACATGCCAGGAATGTTGTAAAATATTACATCCGAGATGTTATGTTGCCTTACGTCAGGATATACAACGTTATAGATGTATATAATGTCCCCATCCAGAAGTAGGCGACGACACGCCAGGAATGTTGTAAAATATTACATCCCAGATATTAGGTTGCGTTAGGTTAGGATATACAACGCTGTAGACGTATAGAATGTTCCCACCGATACGTAGGGACCGACATGCCAGGAATGATGTAAAATATTACATCCCAGATGTTAGGTTGCGTTAGGTTAGGATATACAACGTTATAGACGTATATAATGTCCCCGTCGAGAAGCAGGCGACGACACGCCAGGAATGTTGTGAAATATTACATCCCAGATGTTAGGTTTCGTTAGGTTAGGATATACAACGTTATAGACGTATATAATGTTTCCACCGAGAAGTTGGGACCGACATGCCAGGAATGTTGTAAAATATTGCATCCGAGATGTTAGGTTCCCTTAGGTTAGGATATATACCGTTATAGACGTATATAATGTTCCCACCGAGAAATAGGGGCCGACATGTCAGGCATGTTGTAAAATATTTCACCTGAGATGTTAGGTTCCCTTAGGCTAGGATATACAACGCTGTAGACGTATAGAATTTTCCCACCGAGACGTAGGGATCGACATGCCAGGAATGTTGTAAAATATTACATCCCAGATGTTAGGTTGCGTTACGTTAGGATATGCAACGTTATAGACGTATATAATGTCCCCATCGAGAAGCAGGCGACGCCACGCCAGGAATGTTGTAAAATATAACATCCGAGATGTTAGGTTCCCTTAGGTTAGGATACATATCGTTATAGACGTATATAACGTTCCCACCGAGACGTAGGGACCGACATGCCAGGAATGTTGTAAAATATTACATCCGAGATGTTATGTTGCCTTACGTCAGGATATATAACGTTATAGATGTATATAATGTCCCCATCCAGAAGTAGGCGACGACACGCCAGGAATGTTGTAAAATATTACATCCCAGATATTAGGTTGCGTTAGGTTAGGATATACAACGTTATAGACGTATAGAATGTTCCCACCGGGACGTAGGTTCTGACATGCCAGGAATGTTGTAAAATATTACATTCGAGATGTTAGGTTGCCTTAGGTCAGCATATACAACGTTATAGATGTATATAATGTCCCCATCCAGAAGTAGGCGACGACACGCCAGGAATGTTGTAAAATATTACATCCCAGATATTAGGTTGCGTTAGGTTAGGATATACAACGTTATATGCGTATAGAATGTTCCCACAGGGATGTAGGTTCTGACATGCCAGGAATGTTGTAAGGTATTACATTCGAGATGTAAGGTTGCCTTAGGTTAGCATATACAACGTTATAGACGTATATAATGTCCCCATCGAGAAGCAGGCGACGACACGCCAGGAATGTTGTAAAATATTACACCCGAGATGTTAGGTTGCCTTAGGTTAGGATATACAACGTTATAGACGTATATAATGTCCCCATCGAGAAGCAGACGACGACACGCCAGGAATGTTGTAAAATATTACATCCCAGATGTTAGGTTGCCTTAGGCTAGGATATATATCGTTATAGACGTATGTAATGTTCCCACCGAGAAATAGGGGCCGACGCGTCAGGAATGTTGTAAAATATTACACCTGAGATATTAGGTTCCCTTAGGTTAGGATATACAACGCTGTAGACGTATAGAATGTTCCCACCGAGACGTAGGGACCGACATGCCAGGAATGTTGTAAAATATTACATCCGAGATGTTAGGTTGCCTTCGGTTAGGATATATATCGTTATAGACGTATACAATGTTCTCACCGAGAAGTAGGGGCCGACATGCCACGAATGATGTAAAATATTACATCCCAGATGTTAGGTTCCCTTAGGTTAGGATATATACCGTTATAGATGTATATAATGTCCCCGTCCAGAATTTGGCGACGACACGCCAGGAATGTCGTAAAATATTACATCCGAGATGTTAGGTTGCCTTAGGCTAGGATATATATCGTTGTAGACGTATACAATGTTCCCACCGAGAAGTTGGGACCGACATGCCAGGAATGTTGTAAAATATAGCATCCGAGATGTTAGGTTCCCTTAGGTTAGGATATATATCGTTATAGACGTATATAATGTTCCCACCGAGAAATGGGGGCCGACATGTCAGGAATGTTGTAAAACATTTCACCTGAGATGTTAGGTTCCCTTAGGTTAGGATATACAACGCTGTAGACGTATATAATGTTCCCACCGAGACGTAGGGACCGACATGCCAGGAATGTTGTAAAATATTACATCCCAGATGATAGGTTGCGTTAGGTTAGTATATGCAACGTTATAGACGTATATAATGTACCCGCCGAGACGTAGGGACCGACATGCCAGGAATGTTGTAAAATATTACATTCGACATGTTAGGTTGCCTTAGGCTAGGATATATATCGTTATAGACGAATACAATGTTCCCACCGAGAAGTAGGGACCGACATGCCAGGAATGTTGTAAAATATTACATCCGAGATGTTAAGTTCCCTTAGGTTAGGATATATATCGTTATAGACGTATATAACGTTCCCACTGAGACGTAGGGATCGACATGCCAGGAATGTTGTAAAATATTACATCCCAGATGTTAGGATGCGTTAGGTTAGGATACACAACGTTATAGACGTATGAAGTGTCCCCATCGAGAAGCAGGCGACGACACGCCAGGAATGATGTAAAATATTACAAACCAGATGTTAGGTTGCGTTAGGTTAGGATATACAACGTTATAGACGTATATAATGTCCCCATCGGGAAGCGGGAGACGACATGCCAGGAATGTTGTAGAATATTGCATCCGAGATGTTAGGTTGCCTTCGGTTAGGATATATATCGTTATAGACGTATACAATGTTCTCACCGAGAAGTAGGGGCCGACATGCCACGAATGATGTAAAATATTACATCCCAGATGTTAGGTTCCCTTAGGTTAGGATATATACCGTTATAGATGTATATAATGTCCCCGTCCAGAATTTGGCGACGACACGCCAGGAATGTTCAAAAATATTACATCCCAGATGTTAGGTTGCGTTAGGTTAGGACATACAACGTTATAGACTTATATAATGTCCCCATCGAGAAGCAGGCGACGACACGCCAGGAATGTCGTAAAATATTACATCCGAGATGTTAGGTTGCCTTAGGCTAGGATATATATCGTTATAGACGTATACAATGTTCCCACCGAGAAGTTGGGACCGACATGCCAGGAATGTTGTAAAATATAGCATCCGAGATGTTAGGTTCCCTTAGGTTAGGATATATATCGTTATAGACGTATATAATGTTCCCACCGAGAAATGGGGGCCGACATGTCAGGAATGTTGTAAAACATTTCACCTGAGATGTTAGGTTCCCTTAGGTTAGGATATACAACGCTGTAGACGTATATAATGTTCCCACCGAGACGTAGGGACCGACATGCCAGGAATGTTGTAAAATATTACATCCCAGATGATAGGTTGCGTTAGGTTAGTACATGCAACGTTATAGACGTATATAATGTACCCGCCGAGACGTAGGGACCGACATGCCAGGAATGTTGTAAAATATTACATTCGACATGTTAGGTTGCCTTAGGCTAGGATATATATCGTTATAGACGAATACAATGTTCCCACCGAGAAGTAGGGACCGACATGCCAGGAATGTTGTAAAATATTACATCCGAGATGTTAAGTTCCCTTAGGTTAGGATATATATCGTTATAGACGTATATAACGTTCCCACTGAGACGTAGGGATCGACATGCCAGGAATGTTGTAAAATATTACATCCCAGATGTTAGGATGCGTTAGGTTAGGATACACAACGTTATAGACGTATGAAGTGTCCCCATCGAGAAGCAGGCGACGACACGCCAGGAATGATGTAAAATATTACAAACCAGATGTTAGGTTGCGTTAGGTTAGGATATACAACGTTATAGACGTATATAATGTCCCCATCGGGAAGCGGGAGACGACATGCCAGGAATGTTGTAGAATATTGCATCCGAGATGTTATGTTGCCTTACGTTAGGATACATAACGTTATAGACGTATATAATGTTCCCACCGAAAAGTTGGAGCCGACGCGTCGGGAATGTTGTAAATAAATTACACCTGAGATGTTAGGTTCCCTTAGGTTAACATATACAACGCTATAGACGTATAGAATGTTCCCACCGAGACGTAGGGACCGACATGCCAGGAATGATGTAAAATATTACATCCCAGATGTTAGGTTGCGTTAGGTTAGGATATACAACGTTATAGACGTATATAATGTCCCCTTCGAGAAGCAGCCGACGACACGCCAGGAATGATGTAAAATATTACATACCAGATGTTAGGTTGCGTTAGGTTAGGACATACAACGTTATAGACGTATATAATGTCCCCATCGAGAAGTTGGGACCAACATGCCAGGAATGTTGTAAAATATTACATCCCAGATGTTAGGTTGCCTTAGGCTAGGATATATATCGTTATAGACGTATACAATGTTCCCACCGAGAAGTAGGGACCGACATGCCAGGAATGTTGTAAAATATTACATCCGAGATGTTAAGTTCCCTTAGGTTAGGATATATATCGTTATAGACGTATATAACGTTCCCACTGAGACGTAGGGATCGACATGCCAGGAATGTTGTAAAATATTACATCCCAGATGTTAGGATGCGTTAGGTTAGGATATACAACGTTATAGACGTATGAAGTGTCCCCATCGAGAAGCAGGCGACGACACGCCAGGAATGATGTAAAATATTACAAACCAGATGTTAGGTTGCGTTAGGTTAGGATATACAACGTTATAGACGTATATAATGTCCCCATCGGGAAGCGGGAGACGACATGCCAGGAATGTTGTAGAATATTGCATCCGAGATGTTATGTTGCCTTACGTTAGGATACATAACGTTATAGACGTATATAATGTTCCCACCGAAAAGTTGGAGCCGACGCGTCGGGAATGTTGTAAATAAATTACACCTGAGATGTTAGGTTCCCTTAGGTTAACATATACAACGCTATAGACGTATAGAATGTTCCCACCGAGACGTAGGGACCGACATGCCAGGAATGATGTAAAATATTACATCCCAGATGTTAGGTTGCGTTAGGTTAGGATATACAACGTTATAGACGTATATAATGTCCCCTTCGAGAAGCAGCCGACGACACGCCAGGAATGATGTAAAATATTACATACCAGATGTTAGGTTGCGTTAGGTTAGGACATACAACGTTATAGACGTATATAATGTCCCCATCGAGAAGTTGGGACCAACATGCCAGGAATGTTGTAAAATATTACATCCCAGATGTTAGGTTGCCTTAGGCTAGGATATATATCGTTATAGACGTATACAATGTTCCCACCGAGAAGTTGGGACCGACATGCCAGGAATGTTGTAAAATATTGCATCCGAGATGTTAGGTTCCCTTAGGTAAGGATATATATCGTTATAGACGTATATAATGTTCCCACCGAGAAATAGGGGCCGACATGTCAGGAATGTTGTAAAACATTTCATTTGAGATATTAGGTTCCCTTAGGTTAGGATATACAACGCTGTAGACGTATAGAATGTTCCCACCGAGACGTAGGGACCGACATGCCAGGAATGATGTAAAATATTACATCCCAGATGTTAGGTTGCGTTAGGTTAGGATATACAACGTTATAGACGTATATAATGTCCCCTTCGAGAAGCAGGCGACGACACGCTAGGAATGTTGTAAAATATTACATTCGACATGTTAGGTCGCCTTAGGCTAGGATATATAACGTTATAGACGTATTTAATGTTCCCACCGAGAAATAGGGGCCGACATGCCAGGAATGTTGTAAAATATTACATCCCAGATGATAGGATGCGTGAGGTTAGGATATACAACGTTATAGACGTATATAATGTCCCCATCGAGAAGCAGGCGACGACACGCCAGGAATGTTGTAAAATGTTACATCCGAGATGTTAGGTTGCCTCAGGCTAGGATATATATCGTTATAGACGTATGCAATGTTCCCACCAAGAAGTTGGGACCGACATGCCAGGAATGTTGTAAAATATTGCATCCGAGATGTTAGGTTCCCTTAGGTTTGGATATATATCGTTATAGACGTATATAATGTTCCCACCGAGAAATAGGGGCCGACATGTCAGGAATGTTGTAAAACATTTCACCTGAGATGTTAGGTTCCCTTAGGTGAGGATATACAACGCTGTAGACATATAGAATGTTCCCACCGAGACGTAGGGACCGACATGCCAGGAATGATGTAAAATATTACATCCCAGATGTTAGGTTGCGTTATGTTAGGATATGCAACGTTATAGACGTATATAATGTCCCCATCGAGAAGCAGGCGACGCCACGCCAGGAATGTTGTAAAATATAACATCCGAGATGTTAGGTTCCCTTAGGTTAGGATACATATCGTTATAGACGTATATAACGTTCCCACCGATACGTAGGGACCGACATGCCAGGAATGATGTAAAATATTACATCCCAGATGTTAGGTTGCGTTAGGTTAGGATATACAACGTTATAGACGTATATAATGTCCCCATCGAGAAGCAGGCGACGACACGCCAGGAATGTTGTGAAATATTACATCCCAGATGTTAGGTTTCGTTAGGTTAGGATATACAACGTTATAGACGTATATAATGTTCCCACCGAGAAGTTGGGACCGACATGCCAGGAATGTTGTAAAATATTGCATCCGAGATGTTAGGTTCCCTTAGGTTAGGATATATATCGTTATAGACGTATATAATGTTCCCACCGAGAAATAGGGGCCGACATGTCAGGCATGTTGTAAAATATTTCACCTGAGATGTTAGGTTCCCTTAGGCTAGGATATACAACGCTGTAGACGTATAGAATGTTCCCACCGAGACGTAGGGATCGACATGCCAGGAATGTTGTAAAATATTACATCCCAGATGTTAGGTTGCGTTATGTTAGGATATGCAACGTTATAGACGTATATAATGTCCCCATCGAGAAGCAGGCGACGCCACGCCAGGAATGTTGTAAAATATAACATCCGAGATGTTAGGTTCCCTTAGGTTAGGATACATATCGTTATAGACGTATATAACGTTCCCACCGAGACGTAGGGACCGACATGCCAGGAATGTTGTAAAATATTACATCCCAGATGTTAGGTTGCGTTAGGTTAGGATATACAACGTTATAGACGTTTATAATGTCCCCTTCGAGAAGCAGGCTGCGACACGCCAGAATGTTGTAAAGCATTACATTCGACATGTTTGGTTGCCTTAGGCTAGGACATATATCGTTATAGACGTATACAATGTTCCCACCAAGAAGTAGAGACCGACATGCCAGGAATGTTGTAAAATATTACATCCGAGATGTTATGTTGCCTTACGTCAGGATATACAACGTTATAGATGTATATAATGTCCCCATCCAGAAGTAGGCGACGACACGCCAGGAATGTTGTAAAATATTACATCCCAGATATTAGGTTGCGTTAGGTTAGGATATACAACGCTGTAGACGTATAGAATGTTCCCACCGATACGTAGGGACCGACATGCCAGGAATGATGTAAAATATTACATCCCAGATGTTAGGTTGCGTTAGGTTAGAATATACAACGTTATAGACGTATATAATGTCCCCATCGAGAAGCAGGCGACGACACGCCAGGAATGTTGTAAAATATTACATCCCAGATGTTAGGTTGCCTTAGGCTAGGATATATATCGTTATAGACGTATACAATGTTCCCACCGAGAAGTTGGGACCGACATGCCAGGAATGTTGTAAAATATTGCATCCGAGATGTTAGGTTCCCGTAGGTAAGGATATATATCGTTATAGACGTATATAATGTTCCCACCGAGAAATAGGGGCCGACATGTCAGGAATGTTGTAAAACATTTCACCTGAGATATTAGGTTCCCTTAGGTTAGGATATACAACGCTGTAGACGTATAGAATGTTCCCACCGAGACGTAGGGACCGACATGCCAGGAATGATGTAAAATATTACATCCCAGATGTTAGGTTGCGTTAGGTTAGGATATACAACGTTATAGACGTATATAATGTCCCCATCGAGAAGCAGGCGACGACACGCCAGGAATGTTGTGAAATATTACATCCCAGATGTTAGGTTTCGTTAGGTTAGGATATACAACGTTATAGACGTATATAATGTTCCCACCGAGAAGTTGGGACCGACATGCCAGGAATGTTGTAAAATATTGCATCCGAGATGTTAGGTTCCCTTAGGTTAGGATATATATCGTTATAGACGTATATAATGTTCCCACCGAGAAATAGGGGCCGACATGTCAGGCATGTTGTAAAATATTTCACCTGAGATGTTAGGTTCCCTTAGGCTAGGATATACAACGCTGTAGACGTATAGAATGTTCCCACCGAGACGTAGGGATCGACATGCCAGGAATGTTGTAAAATATTACATCCCAGATGTTAGGTTGCGTTATGTTAGGATATGCAACGTTATAGACGTATATAATGTCCCCATCGAGAAGCAGGCGACGCCACGCCAGGAATGTTGTAAAATATAACATCCGAGATGTTAGGTTCCCTTAGGTTAGGATACATATCGTTATATACGTATATAACGTTCCCACCGAGACGTAGGGACCGACATGCCAGGAATGTTGTAAAATATTACATCCGAGATGTTATGTTGCCTTACGTCAGGATATATAACGTTATAGATGTATATAATGTCCCCATCCAGAAGTAGGCGACGACACGCCAGGAATGTTGTAAAATATTACATCCCAGATATTAGGTTGCGTTAGGTTAGGATATACAACGTTATAGACGTATAGAATGTTCCCACCGGGACGTAGGTTCTGACATGCCAGGAATGTTGTAAAATATTACATTCGAGATGTTAGGTTGCCTTAGGTCAGCATATACAACGTTATAGATGTATATAATGTCCCCATCCAGAAGTAGGCGACGACACGCCAGGAATGTTGTAAAATATTACATCCCAGATATTAGGTTGCGTTAGGTTAGGATATACAACGTTATATGCGTATAGAATGTTCCCACAGGGATGTAGGTTCTGACATGCCAGGAATGTTGTAAGGTATTACATTCGAGATGTAAGGTTGCCTTAGGTTAGCATATACAACGTTATAGACGTATATAATGTCCCCATCGAGAAGCAGGCGACGACACGCCAGGAATGTTGTAAAATATTACACCCAAGATGTTAGGTTGCCTTAGGTTAGGATATACAACGTTATAGACGTATATAATGTCCCCATCGAGAAGCAGACGACGACACGCCAGGAATGTTGTAAAATATTACATCCCAGATGTTAGGTTGCCTTAGGCTAGGATATATATCGTTATAGACGTATGTAATGTTCCCACCGAGAAATAGGGGCCGACGCGTCAGGAATGTTGTAAAATATTACACCTGAGATATTAGGTTCCCTTAGGTTAGGATATACAACGCTGTAGACGTATAGAATGTTCCCACCGAGACGTAGGGACCGACATGCCAGGAATGTTGTAAAATATTACATCCGAGATGTTAGGTTGCCTTCGGTTAGGATATATATCGTTATAGACGTATACAATGTTCTCACCGAGAAGTAGGGGCCGACATGCCACGAATGATGTAAAATATTACATCCCAGATGTTAGGTTCCCTTAGGTTAGGATATATACCGTTATAGATGTATATAATGTCCCCGTCCAGAATTTGGCGACGACACGCCAGGAATGTTCAAAAATATTACATCCCAGATGTTAGGTTGCGTTAGGTTAGGACATACAACGTTATAGACTTATATAATGTCCCCATCGAGAAGCAGGCGACGACACGCCAGGAATGTCGTAAAATATTACATCCGAGATGTTAGGTTGCCTTAGGCTAGGATATATATCGTTATAGACGTATACAATGTTCCCACCGAGAAGTTGGGACCGACATGCCAGGAATGTTGTAAAATATAGCATCCGAGATGTTAGGTTCCCTTAGGTTAGGATATATATCGTTATAGACGTATATAATGTTCCCACCGAGAAATGGGGGCCGACATGTCAGGAATGTTGTAAAACATTTCACCTGAGATGTTAGGTTCCCTTAGGTTAGGATATACAACGCTGTAGACGTATATAATGTTCCCACCGAGACGTAGGGACCGACATGCCAGGAATGTTGTAAAATATTACATCCCAGATGATAGGTTGCGTTAGGTTAGTATATGCAACGTTATAGACCTATATAATGTACCCGCCGAGACGTAGGGACCGACATGCCAGGAATGTTGTAAAATATTACATTCGACATGTTAGGTTGCCTTAGGCTAGGATATATATCGTTATAGACGAATACAATGTTCCCACCGAGAAGTAGGGACCGACATGCCAGGAATGTTGTAAAATATTACATCCGAGATGTTAAGTTCCCTTAGGTTAGGATATATATCGTTATAGACGTATATAACGTTCCCACTGAGACGTAGGGATCGACATGCCAGGAATGTTGTAAAATATTACATCCCAGATGTTAGGATGCGTTAGGTTAGGATACACAACGTTATAGACGTATGAAGTGTCCCCATCGAGAAGCAGGCGACGACACGCCAGGAATGATGTAAAATATTACAAACCAGATGTTAGGTTGCGTTAGGTTAGGATATACAACGTTATAGACGTATATAATGTCCCCATCGGGAAGCGGGAGACGACATGCCAGGAATGTTGTAGAATATTGCATCCGAGATGTTATGTTGCCTTACGTTAGGATACATAACGTTATAGACGTATATAATGTTCCCACCGAAAAGTTGGAGCCGACGCGTCGGGAATGTTGTAAATAAATTACACCTGAGATGTTAGGTTCCCTTAGGTTAACATATACAACGCTATAGACGTATAGAATGTTCCCACCGAGACGTAGGGACCGACATGCCAGGAATGATGTAAAATATTACATCCCAGATGTTAGGTTGCGTTAGGTTAGGATATACAACGTTATAGACGTATATAATGTCCCCTTCGAGAAGCAGCCGACGACACGCCAGGAATGATGTAAAATATTACATACCAGATGTTAGGTTGCGTTAGGTTAGGACATACAACGTTATAGACCTATATAATGTCCCCATCGAGAAGTTGGGACCAACATGCCAGGAATGTTGTAAAATATTACATCCCAGATGTTAGGTTGCCTTAGGCTAGGATATATATCGTTATAGACGTATACAATGTTCCCACCGAGAAGTTGGGACCGACATGCCAGGAATGTTGTAAAATATTGCATCCGAGATGTTAGGTTCCCTTAGGTAAGGATATATATCGTTATAGACGTATATAATGTTCCCACCGAGAAATAGGGGCCGACATGTCAGGAATGTTGTAAAACATTTCACCTGAGATATTAGGTTCCCTTAGGTTAGGATATACAACGCTGTAGACGTATAGAATGTTCCCACCGAGACGTAGGGACCGACATGCCAGGAATGATGTAAAATATTACATCCCAGATGTTAGGTTGCGTTAGGTTAGGATATACAACGTTATAGACGTATATAATGTCCCCATCGAGAAGCAGGCGACGACACGCCAGGAATGTTGTGAAATATTACATCCCAGATGTTAGGTTTCGTTAGGTTAGGATATACAACGTTATAGACGTATATAATGTTCCCACCGAGAAGTTGGGACCGACATGCCAGGAATGTTGTAAAATATTGCATCCGAGATGTTAGGTTCCCTTAGGTTAGGATATATATCGTTATAGACGTATATAATGTTCCCACCGAGAAATAGGGGCCGACATGTCAGGCATGTTGTAAAATATTTCACCTGAGATGTTAGGTTCCCTTAGGCTAGGATATACAACGCTGTAGACGTATAGAATGTTCCCACCGAGACGTAGGGATCGACATGCCAGGAATGTTGTAAAATATTACATCCCAGATGTTAGGTTGCGTTATGTTAGGATATGCAACGTTATAGACGTATATAATGTCCCCATCGAGAAGCAGGCGACGCCACGCCAGGAATGTTGTAAAATATAACATCCGAGATGTTAGGTTCCCTTAGGTTAGGATACATATCGTTATAGACGTATATAACGTTCCCACCGAGACGTAGGGACCGACATGCCAGGAATGTTGTAAAATATTACATCCCAGATGATAGGTTGCGTTAGGTTAGGATATACAACGTTATAGACGTATATAATGTCCCCATCGAGAAGCAGGCGACGACACGCCAGGAATGTTGTAAAATATTACATCCGAGATGTTAGGTTGCCTTAGGCTAGTATATATATCGTTATAGACGTATACAATGTTCCCACCGAGAAGTTGGGACCAACATGCCAGGAATGTTGTAAAATATTGCATCCGAAATGTTAGGTTCCCTTAGGTTAGGATATATATCGTTATAGACGTATATAATGTTCCCACCGAGAAATAGGGGCCGACATGTCAGGAATGTTGTAAAACATTTCACCTGAGATGTTAGGTTCCCTTAGGTTAGGATATACAACGCTGTAGACGTATAGAATGTTCCCACCGATACGTAGGGACCGACATGCCAGGAATGATGTAAAATATTACATCCCAGATGTTAGGTTGCGTTAGGTTAGGATATACAACGTTATAGACGTATATAATGTCCCCATCGAGAAGCAGGCGACGACACGCCAGGAATGTTGTGAAATATTACATCCCAGATGTTAGGTTTCGTTAGGTTAGGATATACAACGTTATAGACGTATATAATGTTCCCACCGAGAAGTTGGGACCGACATGCCAGGAATGTTGTAAAATATTGCATCCGAGATGTTAGGTTCCCTTAGGTTAGGATATATATCGTTATAGACGTATATAATGTTCCCACCGAGAAATAGGGGCCGACATGTCAGGCATGTTGTAAAATATTTCACCTGAGATGTTAGGTTCCCTTAGGCTAGGATATATATCGTTATAGACGAATACAATGTTCCCACCGAGAAGTAGGGACCGACATGCCAGGAATGTTGTAAAATATTACATCCGAGATGTTAAGTTCCCTTAGGTTAGGATATATACCGTTATAGACGTATATAACGTTCCCACTGAGACGTACGGATCGACATGCCAGGAATGTTGTAAAATATTACATCCCAGATGTTAGGATGCGTTAGGTTAGGATACACAACGTTATAGACGTATGAAGTGTCCCCATCGAGAAGCAGGCGACGACACGCCAGGAATGATGTAAAATATTACAAACCAGATGTTAGGTTGCGTTAGGTTAGGATATACAACGTTATAGACGTATATAATGTCCCCATCGGGAAGCGGGAGACGACATGCCAGGAATGTTGTAGAATATTGCATCCGAGATGTTATGTTGCCTTACGTTAGGATACATAACGTTATAGACGTATATAATGTTCCCACCGAAAAGTTGGAGCCGACGCGTCGGGAATGTTGTAAATAAATTACACCTGAGATGTTAGGTTCCCTTAGGTTAACATATACAACGCTATAGACGTATAGAATGTTCCCACCGAGACGTAGGGACCGACATGCCAGGAATGATGTAAAATATTACATCCCAGATGTTAGGTTGCGTTAGGTTAGGATATACAACGTTATAGATGTATATAATGTCCCCTTCGAGAAGCAGCCGACGACACGCCAGGAATGATGTAAAATATTACATACCAGATGTTAGGTTGCGTTAGGTTAGGACATACAACGTTATAGACGTATATAATGTCCCCATCGAGAAGTTGGGACCAACATGCCAGGAATGTTGTAAAATGTTACATCCGAGATGTTAGGTTGCCTCAGGCTAGGATATATATCGTTATAGACGTATGCAATGTTCCCACCAAGAAGTTGGGACCGACATGCCAGGAATGTTGTAAAATATTGCATCCGAGATGTTAGGTTCCCTTAGGTTTGGATATATATCGTTATAGACGTATATAATGTTCCCACCGAGAAATAGGGGCCGACATGTCAGGAATGTTGTAAAACATTTCACCTGAGATGTTAGGTTCCCTTAGGTGAGGATATACAACGCTGTAGACATATAGAATGTTCCCACCGAGACGTAGGGACCGACATGCCAGGAATGATGTAAAATATTACATCCCAGATGTTAGGTTGCGTTATGTTAGGATATGCAACGTTATAGACGTATATAATGTCCCCATCGAGAAGCAGGCGACGCCACGCCAGGAATGTTGTAAAATATAACATCCGAGATGTTAGGTTCCCTTAGGTTAGGATACATATCGTTATAGACGTATATAACGTTCCCACCGAGACGTAGGGACCGACATGTCAGGAATGTTGTAAAACATTTCACCTGAGATGTTAGGTTCCCTTAGGTTAGGATATACAACGCTGTAGACGTATAGAATGTTCCCACCGATACGTAGGGACCGACATGCCAGGAATGATGTAAAATATTACATCCCAGATGTTAGGTTGCGTTAGGTTAGGATATACAACGTTATAGACGTATATAATGTCCCCATCGAGAAGCAGGCGACGACACGCCAGGAATGTTGTGAAATATTACATCCCAGATGTTAGGTTTCGTTAGGTTAGGATATACAACGTTATAGACGTATATAATGTCCCCACCGAGAAGCAGGCGACGACACGCCAGGAATGTTGTAAAATATTACATATGAGATGTTATGTTGCCTTGCGTTAGGATATATTACGTTATAGACGTATATAATGTTCCCACCGAGACGTAGGGACCGACATGCCAGGAATGTTGTAAAATATTACATCCCAGATGATAGGTTGCGTTAGGTTAGTATATGCAACGTTATAGACGTATATAATGTACCCGCCGAGACGTAGGGACCGACATGCCAGGAATGTTGTAAAATATTACATTCGACATGTTAGGTTGCCTTAGGCTAGGATATATATCGTTATAGACGAATACAATGTTCCCACCGAGAAGTAGGGACCGACATGCCAGGAATGTTGTAAAATATTACATCCGAGATGTTAAGTTCCCTTAGGTTAGGATATATACCGTTATAGACGTATATAACGTTCCCACTGAGACGTACGGATCGACATGCCAGGAATGTTGTAAAATATTACATCCCAGATGTTAGGATGCGTTAGGTTAGGATACACAACGTTATAGACGTATGAAGTGTCCCCATCGAGAAGCAGGCGACGACACGCCAGGAATGATGTAAAATATTACAAACCAGATGTTAGGTTGCGTTAGGTTAGGATATACAACGTTATAGACGTATATAATGTCCCCATCGGGAAGCGGGAGACGACATGCCAGGAATGTTGTAGAATATTGCATCCGAGATGTTATGTTGCCTTACGTTAGGATACATAACGTTATAGACGTATATAATGTTCCCACCGAAAAGTTGGAGCCGACGCGTCGGGAATGTTGTAAATAAATTACACCTGAGATGTTAGGTTCCCTTAGGTTAACATATACAACGCTATAGACGTATAGAATGTTCCCACCGAGACGTAGGGACCGACATGCCAGGAATGATGTAAAATATTACATCCCAGATGTTAGGTTGCGTTAGGTTAGGATATACAACGTTATAGATGTATATAATGTCCCCTTCGAGAAGCAGCCGACGACACGCCAGGAATGATGTAAAATATTACATACCAGATGTTAGGTTGCGTTAGGTTAGGACATACAACGTTATAGACGTATATAATGTCCCCATCGAGAAGTTGGGACCAACATGCCAGGAATGTTGTAAAATGTTACATCCGAGATGTTAGGTTGCCTCAGGCTAGGATATATATCGTTATAGACGTATGCAATGTTCCCACCAAGAAGTTGGGACCGACATGCCAGGAATGTTGTAAAATATTGCATCCGAGATGTTAGGTTCCCTTAGGTTTGGATATATATCGTTATAGACGTATATAATGTTCCCACCGAGAAATAGGGGCCGACATGTCAGGAATGTTGTAAAACATTTCACCTGAGATGTTAGGTTCCCTTAGGTGAGGATATACAACGCTGTAGACATATAGAATGTTCCCACCGAGACGTAGGGACCGACATGCCAGGAATGATGTAAAATATTACATCCCAGATGTTAGGTTGCGTTATGTTAGGATATGCAACGTTATAGACGTATATAATGTCCCCATCGAGAAGCAGGCGACGCCACGCCAGGAATGTTGTAAAATATAACATCCGAGATGTTAGGTTCCCTTAGGTTAGGATACATATCGTTATAGACGTATATAACGTTCCCACCGAGACGTAGGGACCGACATGTCAGGAATGTTGTAAAACATTTCACCTGAGATGTTAGGTTCCCTTAGGTTAGGATATACAACGCTGTAGACGTATAGAATGTTCCCACCGATACGTAGGGACCGACATGCCAGGAATGATGTAAAATATTACATCCCAGATGTTAGGTTGCGTTAGGTTAGGATATACAACGTTATAGACGTATATAATGACCCCATCGAGAAGCAGGCGACGACACGCCAGGAATGTTGTGAAATATTACATCCCAGATGTTAGGTTTCGTTAGGTTAGGATATACAACGTTATAGACGTATATAATGTTCCCACCGAGAAGTTGGGACCGACATGCCAGGAATGTTGTAAAATATTGCATCCGAGATGTTAGGTTCCCTTAGGTTAGGATATATATCGTTATAGACGTATATAACGTTCCCACCGAGACGTAGGGACCGACATGTCAGGAATGTTGTAAAACATTTCACCTGAGATGTTAGGTTCCCTTAGGTTAGGATATACAACGCTGTAGACGTATAGAATGTTCCCACCGATACGTAGGGACCGACATGCCAGGAATGATGTAAAATATTACATCCCAGATGTTAGGTTGCGTTAGGTTAGGATATACAACGTTATAGACGTATATAATGTCCCCATCGAGAAGCAGGCGACGACACGCCAGGAATGTTGTGAAATATTACATCCCAGATGTTAGGTTTCGTTAGGTTAGGATATACAACGTTATAGACGTATATAATGTTCCCACCGAGAAGTTGGGACCGACATGCCAGGAATGTTGTAAAATATTGCATCCGAGATGTTAGGTTCCCTTAGGTTAGGATATATATCGTTATAGACGTATATAATGTTCCCACCGAGAAATAGGGGCCGACATGTCAGGCATGTTGTAAAATATTTCACCTGAGATGTTGGGTTCCCTTAGGCTAGGATATACAACGCTGTAGACGTATAGAATGTTCCCACTGAGACGTAGGGATCGACATGCCAGGAATGTTGTAAAATATTACATCCCAGATGTTAGGTTGCGTTATGTTAGGATATGCAACGTTATAGACGTATATAATGTCCCCATCGAGAAGCAGGCGACGCCACGCCAGGAATGTTGTAAAATATAACATCCGAGATGTTAGGTTCCCTTAGGTTAGGATACATATCGTTATAGACGTATATAACGTTCCCACCGAGACGTAGGGACCGACATGCCAGGAATGTTGTAAAATATTACATCCCAGATGATAGGTTGCGTTAGGTTAGTATATACAACGTTATAGACGTATATAATGTACCCGCCGAGACGTAGGGACCGACATGCCAGGAATGTTGTAAAATATTACATCCCAGATGTTAGGTTGCGTTAGGTTAGGATATACAACGTTATAGACGTTTATAATGTCCCCTTCGAGAAGCAGGCTACGACACGCCAGAATGTTGTAAAGCATTACATTCGACATGTTTGGTTGCCTTAGGCTAGGACATATATCGTTATAGACGTATACAATGTTCCCACCAAGAAGTAGAGACCGACATGCCAGGAATGTTGTAAAATATTACATTCGAGATGTTAGGTTGCCTTAGGTCAGCATATACAACGTTATAGATGTATATAATGTCCCCATCCAGAGGTAGGCGACGACACGCCAGGAATGTTGTAGAATATTACATCCCAGATATTAGGTTGCGTTAGGTTAGGATATACAACGTTATATGCGTATAGAATGTTCCCACAGGGATGTAGGTTCTGACATGCCAGGAATGTTGTGAGGTATTACATTCGAGATGTAAGGTTGCCTTAGGTTAGCATATACAACGTTATAGACGTATATAATGTCCCCATCGAGAAGCAGGCGACGACACGCCAGGAATGTTGTAAAATATTACATCCGAGATGTTAGGTTGCCTTAGGTTAGGATATACAACGTTATAGACGTATATAATGTCCCCATCGAGAAGCAGGCGACGACACGCCAGGAATGTTGTAAAATATTACATATGAGATGTTATGTTGCCTTGCGTTAGGATATATTACGTTATAGACGTATATAATGTTCCCACCGAGACGTAGGGACCGACATGCCAGGAATGTTGTAAAATATTACATCCCAGATGATAGGTTGCGTTAGGTTAGTATATGCAACGTTATAGACGTATATAATGTACCCGCCGAGACGTAGGGACCGACATGCCAGGAATGTTGTAAAATATTACATTCGACATGTTAGGTTGCCTTAGGCTAGGATATATATCGTTATAGACGAATACAATGTTCCCACCGAGAAGTAGGGACCGACATGCCAGGAATGATGTAAAATATTACATCCCAGATGGTAGGTTGCGTTAGGTTAGGATATACAACGTTATAGACGTATATAATGTCCCCATCGAGAAGCAGGCGACGACACGCCAGGAATGTTGTAAAATATTACATCCCAGATGTTAGGTTGCCTTAGGCTAGGATATATATCGTTATAGACGTATACAATGTTCCCACCGAGAAGTTGGGACCGACATGCCAGGAATGTTGTAAAATATTGCATCCGAGATGTTAGGTTCCCTTAGGTTAGGATATATATCGTTATAGACGTATATAATGTTCCCACCGAGAAATAGGGGCCGACATGTCAGGAATGTTGTAAAACATTTCACCTGAGATATTAGGTTCCCTTAGGTTAGGATATACAACGCTGTAGACGTATAGAATGTTCCCACCGAGACGTAGGGACCGACATGCCAGGAATGATGTAAAATATTACATCCCAGATGTTAGGTTGCGTTAGGTTAGGATATACAACGTTATAGACGTATATAATGTCCCCATCAGGAAGCAGGCGACGACACGCCAGGAATGTTGTAAAATATTACATCCCAGATGTTAGGTTTCGTTAGGTTAGGATATACAACGTTATAGACGTATATAATGTCCCCATCGAGAGGCAGGCGACAACACGCCAGGAATGTTGTAAAATATTACATCCGAGATGTTATGTTGCCTTACGTCAGGATATATAACGTTATAGACGTATATAATGTCCCGATCGAGAAGTAGGCGACGGCACGCCAGGAATGTTGTAAAATATTACATTCGACATGTTAGGTCGCCTTAGGCTAGGATATATAACGTTATAGACGTATATAATGCTCCCACCGAGAAATAGCGGCCGACATGTCAGGCATGTTGTACAATATTTCACCTGAGATGTTAGGTTGCCTTAGCTTAGGATATACAACGTTATAGACTTATATAATGTCCCCATCGAGAAGCAGGCGACGAAACGCCAGGAATGTTGTAAAATATTACATCCGAGATGTTATGATTCCTTACGTTAGGATATAAAACGTTATAGATGTATATAATGTCCCGATCTAGAAGTAGGCGACGGTACGCCAGGAATGATGTAAAATATTACATCCCAGATGTTAGGTTGCGTTAGGTTAGGATATACAACGTTATAGACGTATATAATGTCCCCTTCGAGAAGCAGCCGACGACACGCCAGGAATGATGTAAAATATTACATACCAGATGTTAGGTTGCGTTAGGTTAGGACATACAACGTTATAGACGTATATAATGTCCCCATCGAGAAGCAGGCGACGACACGCCAGGAATGTTGTAAAATATTACATTCGACATGTTAGGTCGCCTTAGGATAGGATATATAACGTTATAGACGTATATAATGTTCCCACCGAGAAATATTGGCCGACATGTCAGGAATGTTGTAAAACATTTCACCTGAGATGTTAGGTTCCCTTAGGTTAGGATATACAACGCTGTAGACGTATAGAATGTTCCCACCGATACGTAGGGACCGACATGCCAGGAATGATGTAAAATATCACATCCCAGATGTTAGGTTGCGTTAGGTTAGGATATACAACGTTATAGACGTATATAATGTCCCCTTCGAGAAGCAGGCGACGACACGCCAGAATGTAGTAAAATATTACATTCGACATGTTAGGTTGCCTTAGGCTAGGATATATAACGTTATAGACGTATATAATGTCCCCATCGAGAAGCAGGCGACGACACGCCAGGAATGTTGTAAAATATTACATCCGAGATGTTAGGTTGCCTTAGGCTAGGATATATATCGGTATAGACGTATACATTGTTCCCACCGAGAAGTAGGCGACGACACGCTAGGAATGTTGTAAAATATTACATTCGACATGTTAGGTCGCCTTAGGCTAGGATATATAACGTTATAGACGTATTTAATGTTCCCACCGAGAAATAGGGGCCGACATGCCAGGAATGTTGTAAAATATTACATCCCAGATGATAGGTTGCGTGAGGTTAGGATATACAACGTTATAGACGTATATAATGTCCCCATCGAGAAGCAGACGACGACACGCCAGGAATGTTGTAAAATGTTACATCCGAGATGTTAGGTTGCCTCAGGCTAGGATATATATCGTTATAGACGTATGCAATGTTCCCACCAAGAAATTGGGACCGACATGCCAGGAATGTTGTAAAATATTACATCCCAGATGATAGGTTGCGTTAGGTTAGTATATACAACGTTATAGACGTATATAATGTACCCGCCGAGACGTAGGGACCGACATGCCAGGAATGTTGTAAAATATTACATCCCAGATGTTAGGTTGCGTTATGTTAGGATATGCAACGTTATAGACGTATATAATGTCCCCATCGAGAAGCAGGCGACGCCACGCCAGGAATGTTGTAAAATATAACATCCGAGATGTTAGGTTCCCTTAGGTTAGGATACATATCGTTATAGACGTATATAACGTTCCCACCGAGATGTAGGGACCGACATGCCAGGAATGTTGTAAAATATTACATCCCAGATGATAGGTTGCGTTAGGTTAGTATATACAACGTTATAGACGTATATAATGTACCCGCCGAGACGTAGGGACCGACATGCCAGGAATGTTGTAAAATATTACATCCCAGATGTTAGGTTGCGTTAGGTTAGGATATACAACGTTATAGACGTTTATAATGTCCCCTTCGAGAAGCAGGCTACGACACGCCAGAATGTTGTAAAGCATTGCATTCGACATGTTTGGTTGCCTTAGGCTAGGACATATATCGTTATAGACGTATACAATGTTCCCACCAAGAAGTAGAGACCGACATGCCAGGAATGTTGTAAAATATTACATCCGAGATGTTATGTTGCCTTACGTCAGGACATATAACGTTATAGACGTATATAATGTTCCCACCGAAAAGTTGGAGCCGACGCGTCAGGAATGTTGTAAAATATGACATTCGAAATGTTAGGTTGCCTTAGGTTAGGATATACAACGTTATAGACTTATATAATGTCCCCATCGAGAAGTAGGCGACGACACGCCAGGAATGTTGTAAAATATAACATCCGAGATGTTAGGTTCCCTTAGGTTAGGATACATATCGTTATAGACGTATATAACCTTCCCACCGAGACGTAGGGACCGACATGCCAGGAATGTTGTAAAATAATACATCCCAGATGATAGGTTGCGTTAGGTTAGTATATACAACGTTATAGACGTATATAATGTACCCGCCGAGATGTAGGGACCGACATGCCAGGAATCTTGTAAAATATTACATCCCAGATATTAGGTTGCGTTAGGTTAGGATATACAACGTTATAGACGTTTATAATGTCCCCTTGGAGAAGCAGGCGACGACACGCCAGAATGTTGTAAAGCATTAAATTGGACATGTTAGGTTGCCTTAGGCTAGGACATATATCGTTATAGACGTATACAATGTTCCCATCAAGAAGTAGAGACCGACATGCCAGGAATGTTGTAAAATATTACATCCGAGATGTTAGGTTGCCTTAGGTTAGGATATACAACGTTATAGATGTATATAATGTCCCCATCCAGAAGTAGGCGACGACACGCCAGGAATGTTGTAAAATATTACATCCCAGATATTAGGTTGCGTTAGGTTAGGATATACAATGTTATAGACGTATAGAATGTTCCCACCGGGACGTAGGTTCTGACATGCCAGGAATGTTGTAAAATATTACATTCGAGATGTTAGGTTGCCTTAGGTCAGCATATACAACGTTATAGATGTATATAATGTCCCCATCCAGAAGTAGGCGACGACACGCCAGGAATGTTGTAAAATATTACATCCCAGATATTAGGTTGCGTTAGGTTAGGATATACAACGTTATATGCGTATAGAATGTTCCCACAGGGATGTAGGTTCTGACATGCCAGGAATGTTGTAAGGTATTACATTCGAGATGTAAGGTTGCCTTAGGTTAGCATATACAACGTTATAGACGTATATAATGTTCCCACCGAGAAGTAGGAGCCGGCGCGCCAGGAATGTTGTAAAATATTACATCCGAGATGTTAGGTTGCCTTCGGTTAGGATATATATCGTTATAGACGTATACAATGTTCTCACCGAGAAGTAGGGGCCGACATGTCAGGCATGTTGTAAAATATTTCACCTGAGATGTTAGGTTCCCTTAGGCTAGGATATATATCGTTATAGACGTATACAATGTTCTCACCGAGAAGTAGGGGCCGACATGCCAGGAATGTTGTAAAATATTACATTCGAGAAGTTAGGTTGCCTTAGGTTAGGATATACAACGTTATAGACTTATCTAATGTCCCCATCGAGAAGCAGGCGACGACACGCCGGGAATGTTGTAAAACATTACATCCAAGAAGTTAGGTTGCCTTAGGCTAGGATATATATCGTTATGGACGTATATAATGTCCCCATCGAGAAGCAGGCGACAACACGCCAGGAATGTTGTAAAATATTACATCCGAGATGTTATGTTGCCTTACGTTAGGATACATAACGTTATAGACGTATATAATGTTCCCACCGAATAGTTGGAGCCGACGCGTCAGGAATGTTGTAAAATATTACACCTGAGATGTTAGGTTCCCTTAGGTTAACATATACAACGCTATAGACGTATAGAATGTTCCCACCGAGACGTAGGGACCGACATGCCACGAATGATGTAAAATATTACATCCCAGATGTTAGGTTCCCTTAGGTTAGGATATATACCGTTATAGATGTATATAATGTCCCCATCCAGAAGTTGGCGACGACACGCCAGGAATGTTCAAAAATATTACATCCCAGATGTTAGGTTGCGTTAGGTTAGGACATACAACGTTATAGACTTATATAATGTCCCCATCGAGAAGCAGGCGACGACACGCCAGGAATGTCGTAAAATATTACATCCGAGATGTTAGGTTGCCTTAGGCTAGGATATATATCGTTATAGACGTATACAATGTTCCCACCGAGAAGTTGGGGCCGACATGTCAGGAATGTTGTAAAACATTTCACCTGAGATATTAGGTTCCCTTAGGTTAGGATATACAACGCTGTAGACGTATAGAATGTTCCCACCGAGACGTAGGGACCGACATGCCAGGAATGATGTAAAATATTACATCCCAGATGTTAGGTTTCGTTAGGTTAGGATATACAACGTTATAGACGTATATAATGTCCCCATCGAGAAGCAGGCGACGACACGCCAGGAATGTTGTAAAATATTACATCCCAGATGTTAGGTTTCGTTAGGTTAGGATATACAACGTTATAGACGTATATAATGTCCCCATCGAGAGGCAGGCGACAACACGCCAGGAATGTTGTAAAATATTACATCCGAGATGTTATGTTGCCTTACGTCAGGATATATAACGTTATAGATGTATATAATGTCCCGATCGAGAAGTAGACGACGGCACGCCAGGAATGTTGTAAAATATTACATTCGACATGTTAGGTCGCCTTAGGCTAGGATATATAACGTTATAGACGTTTATAATGTTCCCACCGAGAAATAGGCGCCGACATGTCAGGAATGTTGTAAAACATTTCACCTGAGATGTTAGGTTCCCTTAGGTTAGGATATACAACGCTGTAGACGTATAGAATGTTCCCACCGAGACGTACGGACCGACATGCCAGGAATGATGTAAAATATTACATTCCAGATGTTAGGTTGCGTTAGGTTAGGATATACAACGTTATAGACGTATATAATGTCCCCATCGAGAAGCAGGCGACGACACGCCAGGAATGTTGTAAAATATTACATCCCAGATGTTAGGTTTCGATAGGTTAGGATATACAACGTTATAGACGTATATAATGTCCCCATCGAAAAGCAGGCGACAACACGCCAGGAATGTTGTAAAATATTACATCCGAGATGTTATGTTGCCTTACGTTAGGATATATAACGTTATAGACGTATATAATGTTCCCACCGAAAAGTTGGAGCCGACGCGTCAGGAATGTTGTAAAACATTACACCTGAGATGTTAGGTTCCCTTAGGTTAACATATACAACACTATAGACGTATAGAATGTTCCCACCGAGACGTAGGGACCGACATGCCACGAATTATGTAAATTATTACATCCCAGATGTTAGGTTCCCTTAGGTTAGGATATATAACGTTATAGATATATATAATGTTCCCATCCAGAAGTTGGCGACGACACGCCAGGAATGTTCAAAAATATTACATCCCAGATGTTAGGTTGCGTTAGGTTAGGACATACAACGTTATAGACGTATATAATGTCCCCATCTAGAAGCAGGCGACGACACGCCAGGAATGTTGTAAAATATTACATCCGAGATGTTAGGTTGCCTTAGGCTAGGATATATATCGTTATAGACGTATACAATGTTCCCACCGAGAAGTAGGCGACGACACGCTAGGAATGTTGTAAAATATTACATTCGACATGTTAGGTCGCCTTAGGCTAGGATATATAACGTTATAGACGTATATAATGTTCCCACCGAGAAATAGGCGACGACACGCCAGGAATGTTGTAAAATATAACATCCGAGATGTTAGGTTCCCTTAGGTTAGGATACATATCGTTATAGACGTATATAACCTTCCCACCGAGACGTAGGGACCGACATGCCAGGAATGTTGTAAAATAATACATCCCAGATGATAGGTTGCGTTAGGTTAGTATATACAACGTTATAGACGTATATAATGTACCCGCCGAGATGTAGGGACCGACATGCCAGGAATCTTGTAAAATATTACATCCCAGATATTAGGTTGCGTTAGGTTAGGATATACAACGTTATAGACGTTTATAATGTCCCCTTCGAGAAGCAGGCGACGACACGCCAGAATGTTGTAAAGCATTAAATTGGACATGTTAGGTTGCCTTAGGCTAGGACATATATCGTTATAGACGTATACAATGTTCCCATCAAGAAGTAGAGACCGACATGCCAGGAATGTTGTAAAATATTACATCCGAGATGTTATGTTGCCTTACGTTCGGATATATAACGTTATAGATGTATATAATGTCCCGATCGAGAAGTAGGCGACGGCACGCCAAGAATGTTGTAAAATATTACATCCCAGATATTAGGTTGCGTTAGGTTAGGATATACAATGTTATAGACGTATAGAATGTTCCCACCGAGAAGTTGGGACCGACATGCCAGGAATGTTGTAAAATATAGCATCCGAGATGTTAGGTTGCCTTAGGTTAGGATATATATCGTTATAGACGTATATAATGTTCCCACCGAGAAATGGGGGCCGACATGTCAGGAATGTTGTAAAACATTTCACCTGAGATGTTAGGTTCCCTTAGGTTAGGATATACAACGCTGTAGACGTATAGAATGTTCCCACCGAGACGTAGGGACCGACATGCCAGGAATGATGTAAAATATTACACCCCAAATGTTAGGATGCGTTAGGTTAGGGTATACAACGTTATAGACGTATGAAGTGTCCCCATCGAGAAGCAGGCGACGACACGCCAGGAATGATGTAAAATATTACATACCAGATGTTAGGTTGCGTTAGGTTAGGATATACAACGTTATAGACGTTTATAATGTCCCCATCGGGAAGCGGGCGACGACATGCCAGGAATGTTGTAAAATATTACATCCGAGATGTTATGTTGCCTTACGTTAGGATATATAACGTTATAGATGTATATAATGTCCCGATCGAGAAGTAGGCGACGGCACGCCAGAAATGTTGTAAAATATTACATTCGACATGTTAGGTCGCCTTAGGCTAGGATATATAACGTTATAGACGTTTATAATGTTCCCACCGAGAAATAGGCGCCGACATGTCAGGAATGTTGTAAAACATTTCACCTGAGATGTTAGGTTCCCTTAGGTTAGGATATATAACGTTATAGATATATATAATGTTCCCATCCAGAAGTTGGCGACGACACGCCAGGAATGTTCAAAAATATTACATCCCAGATGTTAGGTTGCGTTAGGTTAGGACATACAACGTTATAGACGTATATAATGTCCCCATCGAGAAGCAGGCGACGACACGCCAGGAATGTTGTAAAATATTACATCCGAGATGTTAGGTTGCCTTAGGCTAGGATATATATCGTTATAGACGTATACAATGTTCCCACCGAGAAGTAGGCGACGACACGCTAGGAATGTTGTAAAATATTACATTCGACATGTTAGGTCGCCTTAGGCTAGGATATATAACGTTATAGACGTATATAATGTTCCCACCGAGAAATAGGGGCCGACATGTCAGGCATGTTGTAAAATATTTCACCTGAGATGTTAGGTTCCCTTTCGTTAGGATATACAACGCTGTAGACGTATAGAATGTTCCCACCGAGACGTAGGGACCGACATGCCAGGAATGTTGTAAAATATTACATCCCAGATGTTAGGATGCGTTAGGTTAGGATATACAACGTTATAGACGTATGAAGCGTCCCCATCGAGAAGCAGGCGACGACACGCCAGGAATGATGTAAAATAATACATACCAGATGTTAGGTTGCGTTAGGTTAGGATATACAACGTTATAGGCGTTTATAATGTCCCCATCGGGAAGCAGGCGACGACACGCCAGGAATGTTGTAAAATATTACATATGAGATGTTATGTTGCCTTGCGTTAGGATATATTACGTTATAGACGTATATAATGTTCCCACCGAGACGTAGGGACCGACATGCCAGGAATGTTGTAAAATATTACATCCCAGATGATAGGTTGCGTTAGGTTAGTATATGCAACGTTATAGACGTATATAATGTACCCGCCGAGACGTAGGGACCGACATGCCAGGAATGTTGTAAAATATTACATTCGACATGTTAGGTCGCCTTAGGCTAGGATATATAACGTTATAGACGTATATAATGTTCCCACCGAGAAATAGTCGCCGACATGTCAGGAATGTTGTAAAACATTTCACCTGAGATGTTAGGTTCCCTTAAGTTAGGATATACAACGCTGTAGACGTATAGAATTATCCCACCGAGACGTAGGGACCGACATGCCAGGAATGTTGTAAAATATTACATCCCAGATGATAGGTTGCGTTAGGTTAGGATATACAACGTTATAGACGTATGTAATGTCCCCATCGAGAAGCAGGTGACGTCACGCCAGGAATGTTGTAAAATATTACATCCGAGTTGTTAGGTTGCCTTAGGCTAGGATATATATCGTTATAGACGTATATAATGTTCCCACCGAGAAATGGGGGCCGACATGTCAGGAATGTTGTAAAACATTTCACCTGAGATGTTAGGTTCCCTTAGGTTAGGATATACAACGCTGTAGACGTATAGAATGTTCCCACCGAGACGTAGGGACCGACGTGCCAGGAATGATGTAAAATATTACATCCCAGATGTTAGGTTCCCTTAGGTTAGGATATATAACGTTATAGATGTATATAATGTCCCCATCCAGAAGTTGGCGACGACACGCCAGGAATGTTCACAAATATTACATCCCAGATGTTAGGTTGCGTTAGGTTAGGACATACAACGTTATAGACGTATATAATGTCCCCATCGAGAAGCAGGCGACGACACGCCAGGAATGTTGTAAAATATTACATCCGAGATGTTAGGTTGCCTTAGGCTAGGATATATATCGTTATAGACGTATACAATGTTCTCACCGAGAAGTAGGGGCCGACATGCCAGGAATGTTGTAAAATATGACATTCGAAATGTTAGGTTGCCTTAGGTTAGGATATACAACGTTATAGACTTATATAATGTCCCCATCGAGAAGCAGGCGACGGCACGCCAGGAATGTTGTAAAATATTACATCCGAGATGTTATGTTTCCTTACGTTAGGATATAAAACGTTATAGATGTATATAATGTCCCGATCGAGAAGTAGGCGACGGAACGCCAGGAATGTTGTAAAATATTACATTCGACATGTTAGGTTGCCTTAGGCTAGGATATATAACGTTATAGACGTATGTAATGTTCCCACCGAGAAATAGGGGCCGACGCGTCAGGAATGTTGTAAAATATTACACCCGAGATGTTAGGTTCCCTTAGGTTAGGATATATAACGTTATGGACGTATATAATGTTCCCACCGAAAAGTAGGAGCCGACGCGCCAGGAATGTTGTAAAATATTACATCCGCGATGTTAGGTTGCCTTCGGTTAGGATATATATCGCTATAGACGCATATGATGTTCCCACCAAGAAGTACGGGCGGACACGCCAGGAATGTTGTCAACTATTACATCCGAGATGTTAGGTTGCCTTAGGTTAGGATATATAACGTTATAGATGTATATAATGTCCCCATCCAGAAGTTGGCGACGACACGCCAGGAATGTTCAAAAATATTACATCCCAGATGTTAGGTTGCGTTAGGTTAGGACATACAACGTTATAGACGTATATAATGTCCCCATCTAGAAGCAGGCGACGACACGCCAGGAATGTCGTAAAATATTACATCCGAGATGTTAGGTTACCTTAGGCTAGGATATATATCGTTATAGACGTATACAATGTTCCCACCGAGAAGTTGGGACCGACATGCCAGGAATGTTGTAAAATATAGCATCCGAGATGTTAGGTTCCCTTAGGTTAGGATATATATCGTTATAGACGTATCTAATGTTCCCACCGAGAAATGGGGGCCGACATGTCAGGAATTTTGTAAAACATTTCACCTGAGATGTTAGGTTCCCTTAGGTTAGGATATACAACGCTGTAGACGTATAGAATGTTCCGACCGAGACGTAGGGACCGACATGCCAGGAATGATGTAAAATATTACATCCCAGATGTTAGGTAGCGTTAGGTTAGGATATACAACGTTATAGACGTATATAATGTCCCCATCGAGAAGCAGGCGACGACACGCCAGGAATGTTGTAAAATATTATATCCGAGATGTTAGGTTTCGTTAGGTTAGGATATACAACGTTATAGACATATATAATGTCCCCATCGAAAAGCAGGCGACAACACGCCAGGAATGTTGTAAAATATTACATCCGAGATATTATGTTGCCTTACGTTAGGATATATAACGTTATAGACGTATACAATGTTCCCACCGAGAAGTTGGGACCGACATGCCAGGAATGTTGTAAAATATTGCATCCGAGATGTTAGGTTCCCTTAGGTTAGGATATATATCGTTATAGACGTATATAATGTTCCCACCGAGAAGTAGGGGCCGACATGCCAGGAATGTTGTAAAATATGACATTCGAAATGTTAGGTTGCCTTAGGTTAGGATATACAACGTTATAGACTTATATAATGTCCCCATCGAGAAGCAGGCGACGGCACGCCAGGAATGTTGTAAAATATTACATCCGAGATGTTATGTTTCCTTACGTTAGGATATAAAACGTTATAGATGTATATAATGTCCCGATCGAGAAGTAGGCGACGGAACGCCAGGAATGTTGTAAAATATTACATTCGACATGTTAGGTTGCCTTAGGCTAGGATATATAACGTTATAGACGTATGTAATGTTCCCACCGAGAAATAGGGGCCGACGCGTCAGGAATGTTGTAAAATATTACACCCGAGATGTTAGGTTCCCTTAGGTTAGGATATATAACGTTATGGACGTATATAATGTTCCCACCGAAAAGTAGGAGCCGACGCGCCAGGAATGTTGTAAAATATTACATCCGCGATGTTAGGTTGCCTTCGGTTAGGATATATATCGCTATAGACGCATATGATGTTCCCACCAAGAAGTACGGGCGGACACGCCAGGAATGTTGTCAACTATTACATCCGAGATGTTAGGTTGCCTTAGGTTAGGATATATAACGTTATAGATGTATATAATGTCCCCATCCAGAAGTTGGCGACGACACGCCAGGAATGTTCAAAAATATTACATCCCAGATGTTAGGTTGCGTTAGGTTAGGACATACAACGTTATAGACGTATATAATGTCCCCATCTAGAAGCAGGCGACGACACGCCAGGAATGTCGTAAAATATTACATCCGAGATGTTAGGTTACCTTAGGCTAGGATATATATCGTTATAGACGTATACAATGTTCCCACCGAGAAGTTGGGACCGACATGCCAGGAATGTTGTAAAATATAGCATCCGAGATGTTAGGTTCCCTTAGGTTAGGATATATATCGTTATAGACGTATCTAATGTTCCCACCGAGAAATGGGGGCCGACATGTCAGGAATTTTGTAAAACATTTCACCTGAGATGTTAGGTTCCCTTAGGTTAGGATATACAACGCTGTAGACGTATAGAATGTTCCGACCGAGACGTAGGGACCGACATGCCAGGAATGATGTAAAATATTACATCCCAGATGTTAGGTAGCGTTAGGTTAGGATATACAACGTTATAGACGTATATAATGTCCCCATCGAGAAGCAGGCGACGACACGCCAGGAATGTTGTAAAATATTATATCCGAGATGTTAGGTTTCGTTAGGTTAGGATATACAACGTTATAGACATATATAATGTCCCCATCGAAAAGCAGGCGACAACACGCCAGGAATGTTGTAAAATATTACATCCGAGATATTATGTTGCCTTACGTTAGGATATATAACGTTATAGACGTATACAATGTTCCCACCGAGAAGTTGGGACCGACATGCCAGGAATGTTGTAAAATATTGCATCCGAGATGTTAGGTTCCCTTAGGTTAGGATATATATCGTTATAGACGTATATAATGTTCCCACCGAGAAATAGGGGCCGACATGTCAGGAATGTTGTAAAACATTTCACCTGAGATGTTAGGTTCCCTTAGGTTAGGATATACAACGCTGTAGACGTATAGAATGTTCCCACCGAGACGTAGGGACCGACATGACAGGAATGATGTAAAATATTACATCCCAGATGTTAGGTTGCGTTAGATTAGGATATACAACGTTATAGACGTATATAATGTCCCCATTGAAAAGCAGGCGACAACACGCCAGGAATGTTGTAAAATATTACATCCGAGATATTATGCTGCCTTACGTTAGGATATATAACACTATAGACGTATATAATGTTCCCACCGAAAAGTTGGAGCCGACGCGTCAGGAATGTTGTAAAATATTACACCTGAGATGTTAGGTTCCCTTAGGTTAGGATATACAACGCTGTAGACGTATAGAATGTTCCCACCGAGACGTAGGGACCGACATGCCAGGAATTTTGTAAAATATTACATCCCAAATGTTAGGATGCGTTAGGTTAGGATATACAACGTTATAGACGTATGAAGTGTCCCCATCGAGAAGCAGGCGACGACACGCCAGGAATGATGTAAAATATTACATACCAGATGTTAGGTTGCGTTAGGTTAGGATATACAACGTTATAGACGTTTATAATGTCCCCATTGGGAAGCGGGCGACGACATGCCAGGAATGTTGTAAAATATTACATCCGAGATGTTATGTTGCCTTACGTTAGGATATACAACGTTATAGACGTATATAATGTCCCCATTGAAAAGCAGGTGATAACACGCCAGGAATGTTGTAAAATATTACATCCGAGATATTATGTTGCCTTACGTTATGATATATAACGTTATAGACGTATATAATGTTCCCACCGAAAAGTTGGAGCCGACGCGTCAGGAATGTTGTAAAATATTACACCTGAGATGTTAGGTTCCCTTAGGTTAACATATACAACACTATAGACGTATAGAATGTTCCCACCGAGAAGTAGGTGCCGACGCGCCAGGAATGTTGTAAAATATTACATCCGAGATGTTAGGTTCCCTTAGGTTAGGATATATAACGTTATAGACGTATATAATGTTCCCACCGAGAAGGAGGTGCCGACGCGCCAGGAATGTAGTAAAATATTACGCTCGACATTTTTGGTTGCCTTAATTTAAGATATATGGCGTTATAGACGTATATAATGTTCCCACCGAGAAGTAGGGCCCAGCGCGCCAGGAATGTGGTAAAATATTACATCCGGTATGTTAGGTTGCCTTAGGCTAGGATATATAACTTTATAGACGTATATAATGTTCCCACCGAGAAGTAGGGGCGGACGAACTAGGAATGTTGTAAAATATTACGCTCGACATGTTTGGTTGCCTTAGGCTAGGATATATAGCGTTAAAGACGTATATAATGTTCCCACCGAGAAATAGGGGCCGACACGCCAGGAATGTTGTAAAATATTACATCCGAGATGTTAGGTTGCCTTAGGTTAGGATATATAACGTTATTGACTTATATAATTTTCCCACCGAGAAATAGGGGCCGACACCCCAGGAATGTTGTAAAATATTACGCTCGACAAGTTAGGTTGCCTTAGGCTAGAATATCTAGCGTTAAAGACGTATATAATGTTCCCACCGAGAAATAGGGGCTGACACGCCAGGAATGTTGTAAAATATTACATCCGAGATGTTAGGTTCCCTTAGGTTAGGATATATAACGTTATAGACGTATATAATGTTCCCACCGAGAAGTAGGGGCCGAAGTGACGGGAATGTTGTAAAATATTACATCCGAGATGTTAGGTTGCCTTAGGTTAGGATATATAACGTTATTGACTTATATAATGTTCCCACCGAGAAATAGGGGCCGACGCCCCAGGAATGTTGTAAAATATTACGCTCGACAAGTTAGGTTGCCTTAGGCTAGGATATCTAGCGTTAAAGACGTATATAATGTTCCCACCGAGAAAAAGGGGCCGACACGCCAGGAATGTTGTAAAACATTACATCCGAGGTGTTAGGTTCCCTTAGGTTAGGATATATGACGTTATAGACATATATAATGTTACCCACCGAGAAGTAGGGGCCGACGAGCCAAGAATGTTGCAAAATATTACGCTCGACATGTTAGGTTGCCTTACGTTATGATATATAGCGATACAGACGTATATAATGTTCCCACCGAGAAGTAGGGGCCGGCGCGCCAGGAATGTTGTAAAATATTACATCCGATATGTTAGGATTGCCTTAGGCTAGGATATATAACGTTATAGACGTATATAATGTTCCCACCGAGAAGTAGGGGCCGAAGTGACGGGAATGTTGTAAAATATTACATCCGAGATGTTAGGTTCCCTTAGGTTAGGATATATAACGTTATAGACGTATATAATGTTCCCACCGAGAAGTAGGGGCCAACGAGCCAGGAATGCTGTAAAATATTGCATTCGACATGTTAGGATTGCCTTAGGCTAGGAAATATAACGTTATAGACGTATATGATATTCCCACCGAGAACTACGGGCCTACACGCCAGGAATGTTATCAAATATTACTTCCGAGATGTTAGGTTGCCTTAGGTTAGGATGTATAACGTTATAGACGTATATAATTTCCGCACCGAGACGTATGGGACGACGCGAACGAGAATCTGTAAAACATTACCAGCGAAGGTCTAGATGGGTTAGGTTAGGTTATATTACGATATAGAAGTATATAATGATCCCACTCAGAAGTAGGGGCCGTCCCGCCTGGAATGTTGTAAAATACTACATTCGAGAGGTTAGGGTGCCTTAGGTTAGGATGTATAACGTTACAGACGTATATAGTGTCCCCTCCGAGAAGTACGGAACGACACGACCGGGATTCTGTAAAACATTATCACCGAGAGGCAAAATGGGTTAGGTTAGGTTATATTACGATGTAGACGTATATAATGTTCCCACTCAGAAGTAGGGGCCGACCCGCCTGAAATGTTGTAAAATTCTACATTCGAGATGTTAGGTTGCCCTAGGTTAGGATGTATAACGTTACGGACGTGTATAATGTCCTCACCGAGAAGTACGGGCCGACGCGACCGGGATTCTGTAAAACATTACCAGCGAGGGGCTAGATGGGTTAGGTTAGGTTATATTACGTTATATACGTATATAATGTTCCGACCGAGAAGTAGAGTCCGACCCGCCAGGAAAATACTATATCCGAGAAGTTAGTTTGCCTTAGGTTGTGATATATAACGTTATAGACGTATATAGTGTCCCCACCGAGTAGTACGGGCCGATACGACCGGGAATCTGTAAAGCATTAACAGCGAGGGGCTACATGGGTTAGGTTAGGTTATAATACATTATAGACGTATATAATGTTCCCACCGAGAAGTACGGGACGACACGACCGGGATTCTGTAAAATATTACCAGCGAGGGGCTAGATGGGTTAGGTTAGGTTATATGGCGATATAGACGTATATAATGTTCCCACCGAGAAGTTGGGGCCGACCCGCCAGGAATGGTGTAAAATACTACATTCGAGATATTAGGTTGCCTTAGGTTAGGATGTATAACGTTATAGACGTATATAATGTTCCCACAGAGAAGTAGGGGCCCACCCGCCTGGAATCTTGTAAAATACTACATTCGAGATGTTAGGTTGCCTTAGGTTAGGATATATAACGTTATAGACTTATATAATGTTCGCACCGAGAAGTACGGGCCGACACGACCGGGATTCTGTAAAACATTACCAGCGAGGGGCTAGATGGGTTAGGTTAGGTTATATTACGTTATATACGTATATAATGTTCCGACCGAGCAGTAGAGTCCGACCCGCCAGGAAAATACAACATCCGAGATGTTAGGTTGCCTTACGTTGTGATATATAACGTTATAGGCGTATATAGTGTCCCCACAGAGTAGTACGGGCCGATACGACCGGGAATCTGTAAAGCATTACCAGCGAGGGGCTACATGGGTTAGGTTAGGTTATAATACATTATAGACGTATATAATGTTCCCACCGAGAAGTAGAGGCCGACCCGCCAGGAATGTTGTAAAATACTACATCCGAGATGTAAGGTTGCCTTAGGTTGGGATATATAGCATTATAGACGTATATAATGTCCGCACCGTGACGGACGGGGCGACACGAACGGAATTCTGTGAAACATTACCAGCGAGGGTCTAGATGGGTTAGGTCAGGTTATATTACGATATAGACTTATATAATGTTCCCACCGAGAAGTTGGTTCAGCCCGCCAGGAATGTTGTAAAATACTACATCCGAGATGTTAGGTTGCCTTAGGTTAGGATATATAACGTTATAGACTTATATAATGTCCGCACCGAGACGTACGGGACGACACGAACGGGATTCTGTAAGACATTACCGCCGAGGGGCTAGATGGTTGAGGTTAGGTTATACTACGTTATAGACGTATATAATGTTCCCACCGAGAAGTAGGGGCCAACCCGCCAGGTATTTTGGAAAATACTACATCCGAGATGTTAGGTTGCCTTAGGTGAGGATATATAATGTTATAGACGTATATAATGTCCGCACCGTGACGGACGGGGCGACACGAACGGAATTCTGTGAAACATTACCAGCGAGGGTCTAGATGGGTTAGGTTAGGTTATATTACGATATAGACTTATATTATGTTCCCACCGAGAAGTTGGTTCAGCCCGCCAGGAATGTTGTAAAATACTACATCCGAGATGTTAGGTTGCCTTAGGTTAGGATATATAACGTTATAGACTTATATAATGTCCGCACCGAGACGTACGGGACGACACGAACGGGATTCTGTAAAACATTACCGCCGAGGGGCTAGATGGGTTAGGTTACGTTATATTACGTTATGGACGTATATAATGTTCCCACCGAGAAGTAGGGGCCGATCCGCCAGGTATTTTGGAAAATACTACATCCGAGATGTTAGGTTGCCTTAGGTTAGGATATATAACATTATTGACGCATACATTGTCCCCACAGAGACGTACGTGACGACACGAACTGGATTCTGTAAAACATTACCCGCGAGGAGGTAAATGGGTTAGGTTTAGTTTATATTACGATATAGACGTATATAATGTGCCCACCTAGATATAGGGTGCGACGCGTCAGGAATGTTGTAAAATATTACAACCGAGATGTTAGGTTCCCTTAGGTTAGGATATATAACGCTATAGACGTATATAATGCTCCCACCGAGAGGCACGGGCCGCCGCGACCGGGATTCTGTAAAACATTACCAGCGAGGGGCTAGATGGTTTATGTTAGGTTATATTACGTTATAGACGTATATAATGTTCCCACCGAGGAGTAGGCGCCGTCCCGCCAGGAATGTTGGAAAATACTACATCCGAGATGTTAGGGTGTCTTAGGTTGTGATATATAACGTTATAGACGTATATAATGTCCCCACCGAGTAGTACGGGCCGATACGACCGGGAATCTGTAAAATGTTACCAGCGAGGGGCTAGATGGGTTAGGTTAGGTTATATTACATTACAGACATATATAATGTTCCCACCGAGAAGTATGGGCCGACCCGCCAGGAATTTTGTAAAATACTACATCCGAGGAGTTAGGTTGCCTTAGGTTAGGATATATTACGTTATAGACCTATATAATGTCCCACGGAGAGGTACGGGCCGACACGACTGGGATTCTGTAAAACATTACCAGCGAGGGGCTACATGGGTTAGGTTAGGTTATAATACTGTACACAATGTTGTAAAATACTACATTCGAGGTGTTAGGTTGCCTTAGGTTAGGATGTATAACGTTATAGACGTATATAATTTCCGCAGCGACACGTACGGGACGACACGAACGAGAATCTGTAAAACATTACCAGTGAAGGAACTAGATGGGTTAGGTTAGGTTATATTACGTTATATACGAATATAATGATCCCACCGAGAAATAAGGGCGGAACCGCCTGGAATGTGGTAAAGTACTACATTCGAGGTGTTAGGTTGCCTTTGGTTGGGATATATAACATTATAGACGTATATAATGTCCCCACCGAGAAGTACGGGACGACACGACCGGGATTCTGTAAAATATTACCACCGAGGGGCTAGATGGGTTAGGTTAGGTTATATTACGTTATATACGTATATAATGTTCCGACCGAGAAGTAGGGGCCGACCCGCCTGGAATGTTGTAAAACACTACGTTAGAGATGTTAGGTTGCGTTAGGTTAGGATATATAACGTTATAGACTTATATAATGTCCGCACCGAGACGTACGGGACGACACGAACGGGATTCTGTGAGACATTACCGCCGAGGGGCTCGATGGTTGAGGTTAGGTTATATTACGTTATAGACGTATATAATGTTCCCACCGACAAGTAGGGGCCAACCCGCCAGGTATTTTGGAAAATACTACATCCGGGATGTTGGGTTGCCTTAGGTTAGGATATATAACGTTATTGACTTATATAATGTTCCCACCGAGAAATAGGGGCCGACGCCCCAGGAATGTTGTAAAATATTACGCTCGACAAGTTAGGTTGCCTTAGGATAGGATATATAGCGTTAAAGACGTATATAATGTTCCCACCGAGAAATAGGGGCCGACACGCCAGGAATGTTGTATAATATTACATCCGAGATGTTAGGTTCCCTTAGGTTAGGATATATAACGTTATAGACGTATATAATGTTCCCACCGAGAAGTAGGGGCCAACGAGCCAGGAATGTGGTAAAATAATACATTCGACATGTTAGGCTGTCTTAGGTTAGGATATATAACGTTATAGACGTATATAATGTTCCCACCGAGAAGTAGGGGCCAACGAGCCAGGAATGTGGTAAAATAATACATTCGACATGTTAGGTTGTCTTAGGTTAAGATATATAACGTTATCGACGTATATACAGTTCCCACCGAGAAGTAGTTGCCGACGCGCCAGGAATATTGGAAAATACTACATCCGAGATGTTAGGTTGCCTTAGGTTAGGATATATAACATTATGGACGCATACAATGTCCCCACAGAGACGTACGTGACGACACGAACTGGATTCTGTAAAACATTACCCGCGAGGAGCTAAATGGGTTAGGTTTAGTTTATATTACGATATAGACGTATATAATGTGCCCACCTAGAAATAGGGTGCGACGCGTCAGGAATGTTGTAAAATATTACAACCGAGATGTTAGGTTCCCTTAGGTTAGGATATATAACGCTATAGACGTATATAATGCTCCCACCGAGAGGCACGGGCCGCCGCGACCGGGATTCTGTAAAACATTACCAGCGAGGGGCTAGATGGTTTATGTTAGGTTATATTACGTTATAGACGTATATAATGTTCCCACCGAGAAATAGGGGCCGACACGCCAGGAATGTTGTAAAACATTACATCCGAGGTGTTAGGTTCCCTTAGGTTAGGACATATAACGTTACAGAAGTACATAATGTTCCCACCGAGAAGGAGGTGCCGACGCGCCAGGAATGTTGTAAAATATTACAACCGACATGTTAAGTTGCCTTAGGTTAGGATATATAACGTTATAGACGTATATACTGTTCCCACCGAGAAGTAGTTGCCGACGCGCCAGGAATATTGTAAAATATTACATTCGACATGTTAGTTTGTCTCAGGCTAGGACATATAGCGTGAAGGACGTATATAATATTCCCACCGAGAAATAGGGGCCGACACGCCAGGAATGTAGTAAAATATTACGCTCGACATTTTTGGTTGCCTTAAGTTAAGATATATGGCGTTATAGACGTATATAATGTTCCCACCGAGAAGTAGGGCCCAGCGCGCCAGGAATGTAGTAAAATATTACATCCGAGATGTTAGGTTGCCTTAGGCAAGGATATGTAGCATTATAGACGTATATAATGTTCCCACCGAGATGTAGGGGCTGGCGCGCCAGGAATGTTGTAAAATATTACATCCGAGATGTTAGGATTGCCTTAGGTTAGGATATATAACGTTATATACGTATATACTGTTCCCACCGAGAAGTAGTTGCCGACGCGCCAGGAATATTTTTAAATATTACATTCGACATGTTAGGTTGTCTCAGGCTAGGACATATAGCGTTAAAGACGTATATAATATTCCCACCGAGAAATAGGGGCCGACACGCCAGGAATGTAGTAAAATATTACGCTCGACATTTATGGTTGCCTTAAGTTAGGATATATGGCGTTATAGACGTATGTAATGTTCCCACCGAGAAGTAGGGGCCGACGTGCCAGGAATGTCGTAAGATATTATATCCGAGATGTCAGGTTGCCTTAGGTTAGGATATATAAGGTTATAGACGTATATGATATTCCCACCGAGAACTACGGGCCTACACGCCAGGAATGTTATCAAATATTACTTCCGAGATGTTAGGTTGCCTTAGGTTAGGATGTATAACGTTATAGACGTATATAATTTCCGCACCGAGACGTATGGGACGACGCGAACGAGAATCTGTAAAACAGTACCAGCGAAAGTCTAGATGGGTTAGGTTAGGTTATATTACGTTATAGACGAATATAATGATCCCACCCAGAATTAGGGGCGGAACCGCCTGGAATGTTGTAAAATACTACATTCGAGAGGTTAGGGTGCCTTAGGTTAGGATGTATAACGTTACAGACGTATATAGTGTCCCCTCCGAGAAGTACGGAACGACACGACAGGGATTCTGTAAAACATTACCAGCGAGGGGCTAGATGGGTTAGGTTAGGTTATGTTACATTAAAGACGTATATAATGTTCCCACCGAGAAGTAGGGGCCGAGCCGCCTGCAATGTCGTAAAATACTACATTCGAGATGTTAGGTTGCCTTAAGTTGGGATATATAATGTTATAGACGTATATAATGCATGCCACAGAGAAGTAGGTGCCCACCCGCCTGGAATGTTGTAAAATACTACAATCGAGATGTTAGGTTGCATTAAGTTAGGATATATAACGTTATAGACTTATATAATGTCCGCACCGAGAAGTACGGACCGACACGACCGGGATTCTGTAAAACATTATCACCGAGAGGCAAAATGGGTTAGGTTAGGTTATATTACGATGTAGACGTATATAATGTTCCCACTCAGAAGTAGGGGCCGACCCGCCTGAAATGTTGTAAAATTCTACATTCGAGATGTTAGGTTGCCCTAGGTTAGGATGTATAACGTTACGGACGTATATAATGTCCCCACCGAGAAGTACGGGCCGACACGACCGGGATTCTGTAAAACATTACCAGCGAGGGGCTAGATGGGTTAGGTTAGGTTATATTACGTTATATACGTATATAATGTTCCGACCGAGAAGTAGAGTCCGACCCGCCAGGAAAATACAACATCCGAGATGTTAGGTTGCCTTAGGTTGTGATATATAACGTTATAGGCGTATATAGTGTCCCCACCGAGTAGTACGGGCCGATACGACCGGGAATCTGTTAAGCATTACCAGCGAGGGGCTACATGGGTTAGGTTAGGTTATAATACATTATAGACGTATATAATGTTCCCACCGAGAAGTAGAGGCCGACCCGCCAGGAATGTTGGAAAATACTACATCCGAGATGTAAGGTTGCCTTAGGTTGGGATATATAGGATTATATACGTTTATAATGTCCCCACCGAGAAGTACGGGCCGACACGACCGGGATTCTGCAAAACATTAACACCGAGGTGCTAGGTGGGTTAGGTTAGGTTATATTGCGATATAGACGTATATAATGTGTCCACCGAGAAGTAGGGTCCGACATGCCAGGAATGTTGCAAAATATTACATCCCAGATGTTAGGTTGCGTTAGGTTAGTATATACAACGTTATAGAATTATATAATGTCCCCATCGAGAAGCAGGCGACGACACGCCAGAATGTTGTAGAATATTACATCCGAGATGTTAGCTTGCCTTAGGTTAGGATATACAACGTTATAGATGTATATAATGTCCCCATCGAGAAGTAGGCGACGACACGCCAGAATGTTGTAAAATATTATATCCGAGATGTTAGGTTGCCTTAGGCTAGGATATATATCGTTATAGACGTATATAATGTTCCCACCGAGACGTAGGGACCGACATGCCAGGAATGTTTTAAAATATTACATCCCAGATGTTAGGTTGCGTTAGATTAGGATGTACAACGTTATAGACGTATAGAATGTTCCCACCGATAAATAGTGGCCGACGCGTCAGGAATTTTGTAAAATATTACACCCGAGATGTTACGTTCCCTTAGGTTAGGATATATAACGTTAGAGATGTATATAATGTCCCCATCCAGAAGCAGGCGACGACACGCCAGGAATGTTGTAAAATATTACATTCGACAAGTTAGGTTGCCTTAGGCTAGGATATACAACGTTATAGACGTATATAATGTCCCCATCGAGACGTAGGGACCGACATGCCAGGAATGTTTTAAAATATTACATCCCAGATGTTAGGTTGCGTTAGATTAGGATGTACAACGTCATAGACGTATAGAATGTTCCCACCGATAAATAGTGGCCGACGCGTCAGGAATTTTGTAAAATATTACACCCGAGATGTTACGTTCCCTTAGGTTAGGATATATAACGTTAGAGATGTATATAATGTCCCCATCCAGAAGCAGGCGACGACACGCCAGGAATGTTGTAAAATATTACATTCGACAAGTTAGGTTGCCTTAGGCTAGGATATACAACGTTATAGACGTATATAATGTCCCCATCGAGACGCAGGCGACGACACGCCAGAATGTTGTAAAATATTACATCCGAGATGTTAGGTTGCCTTAGAGTAATATATATATCGTTATAGACGTATACAATGTTTCCACCGAGAAGTAAGGACCGACATGCCAGGAATGTTGTCAAATATTACATCCGAGATGTTAGGTTGCCTTAGGCTAGGATATATAACGTTATAGGCGTATATATAGTCCCCACCGAGAAGCAGGCGACGACACGCCAGGAATGTTGTAAAATATAACATCCGAGATGTTATGTTGCCTTACGTTAGGATATGTAACGTTATAGACGTGTATAATGTTCCCACCGAAAAGTAGCAGCCGAAGCGCCAGGAATTTTGTAAAATATTATATCCGAGATGTTAGGTTGCCTTAGGTTAGGATATATATCGTTATAGACGTATATAATGTTCCCACCGAGACGCAGGGACCGACATGCCCGGAATGTTTTAACATATTACATCCGAGATGTTATGTTGCCTTACGACAGGATATATAACGTTATAGACGTATATGATGTTCCCACCGAGAAGTACGCGCTAACACGCAGGAATGTTGTCAAATATTACATCCGAGATGTCAGGTTGCCTTAGGCTAGGATATATAACGTTGTAGGCGTATATAATGTTACCACCGTGAACTACGGGCCGACACGGCAGGAATGTTGTAAAATATTACATTCGACATGTTAGGTTGCTTTAGGCTAGGATATATAATGTTATAGACGTATATAATGTTCCCACCGAGAAATAGGAACCGACGCGTCAGGAATGTTCTAAAATATTACACCCGAGATGTTAGGTACTCTTAGGTTAGGATATACAATGTTATAGACGTATAGAATGTTCCCACCGAGAAATAGGGGCCGACGCGTCAGGAATGTTGTAAAATATTACACCCGAGATGTTAGGTTCCCTTAGGTTAAGATATACAACGTTACAGACGTATAGAATGTTCCCACCGAGAAGTAGGGTCCGACATGCCAGGAATGTTGTAAAATTCTACATCCGAGGTGTTAGGTTGCCTTAGGTTAGGATATACAACGTTATAGATGTATATAATGTCCCCATCGAGAAGTAGGCGACGACACGCCAGGAATGTTGTAAAATATTACATCCGAGATGTTAGGTTGCCTCAGGCTAGGATATATATCGTTATAGACGTATATAATGTTCCCACCGAGACGTGGGGTACCGACATGCCAGGAATCTTATAAAATATTACATCCCAGATGTTAGCTTGCTTTAGGTTAGGATATACAACGTTTTAGACGTATACAATGTTCCCACAGAGAAGTAGGGACCGACATGCCAGGAATGTTGTAAAATATTACATTCGAGATGTTAGGTTGACTTAGGCTAGGATATATAACGCTATAGACGTATATAATGCTCCCACCGAGAGGCACGGGCCGCCGCGACCGGGATTCTGTAAAACATTACCAGCGAGGGGCTAGATGGTTTATGTTAGGTTATATTACGTTATAGACGTATATAATGTTCCCACCGAGAAATAGGGGCCGACACGCCAGGAATGTTGTAAAACATTACATCCGAGGTGTTAGGTTCCCTTAGGTTAGGACATATAACGTTACAGAAGTACATAATGTTCCCACCGAGAAGGAGGTGCCGACGCGCCAGGAATGTTGTAAAATATTACAACCGACATGTTAAGTTGCCTTAGGTTAGGATATATAACGTTATAGACGTATATACTGTTCCCACCGAGAAGTAGTTGCCGACGCGCCAGGAATATTGTAAAATATTACATTCGACATGTTAGTTTGTCTCAGGCTAGGACATATAGCGTGAAGGACGTATATAATATTCCCACCGAGAAATAGGGGCCGACACGCCAGGAATGTAGTAAAATATTACGCTCGACATTTTTGGTTGCCTTAAGTTAAGATATATGGCGTTATAGACGTATATAATGTTCCCACCGAGAAGTAGGGCCCAGCGCGCCAGGAATGTAGTAAAATATTACATCCGAGATGTTAGGTTGCCTCAGGCTAGGATATATAACGTTATAGACGTATATAATGTTCCCACCGAGAAGTTGGGGCCGAGGCGTCAGGAATGTTGGAAAATATTACATTCGACATGTTAGGATTGCCTTAGGCTTGCATATATAACGTTATAGACGTATATAATGTACCCACCGAGAAGTAGGGGCCGACGAGCCAGGAATGTTGTAGAATATTACGCTCGACATGTTAGGTTACCCTAAGCTAGGATATATAGCGTTATAGACGTATACAATGTTCCGACAAAGAAGTAGGGGCCGACGCGCGGGGAATGTTGTAACATATTACATCCGAGATGTTAGGTTTCCTTAGGCTAGGATATATAACGTTATAGCCGTATATAATGTTACCACAGAGAAGTAGGGACTTGCATGCCAGGAATGTTGTAAAATATTACGGTAGAGATGTTAGGTTGCCTTAAGTTAGTATATATAACGTTATAGACGTATATAGTGTTGCCACCGAGAAGGAGGGGCCGATGGGCCAGGAATGTTGTAGAACATTACGCTCGACATGTTAGGTTACCTTAGGCTAGGATATATAGCGTTATAGACGTATATAATGTTCCCACCGAGAAGTAGGGGCCGACGTGCCAGGAATGTAGTAAAATATTACATCCGACATGTTAGGTATCTTTAGGTTAGTATATATAACGTTATAGACGTATATAGTGTTGCCACCGAGAAGTAGGGGCTGATGAGCCAGGAATGTTGTAAAACGTACCATCCGAGGTGTTAGGTTGCCATAGGTTAGGATGTATAACGTTATAGACGTGTATATTGTTCCCACCGAGAATTAGGGGCCCCTGAGCCAGGAATGTTGTAAAATATTACGTTCGACATGTTAGGTTGCCTTAGGTTAGGATATATAACGTTATAGACGTATATAATGTTCCCACCGAGAAGTAGGGGCCGACGAGCCAGGAATGTTGTAAAATATTACGTTCGACATGTTAGGTTACCCTAAGCTAGGATATATAGCGTTATAGACGTATACAATGTTCCGACAAAGAAGTAGGGGCCGACGCGCGGGGAATGTTGTAACATATTACATCCGAGATGTTAGGTTTCCTTAGGCTAGGATATATAACGTTATAGCCGTATATAATGTTCCCACCGAGAAGTAGGGACCGACATGCCAGGAATGTTGTATAATATTATATCCGAGATGTTAGATTCCCTTAGGTTAGGATATACAACGTTATAGACGTATAGAATGTTCCCACCGAGAAGTAGGGACCGACATGCCAGAATGTTGTAAAATATTATATCCGAGATGTTAGATTCCCTTAGGTTAGGATATACAACGTTATAGACGTATAGAATGTTCCCACCGAGAAGTAGGGACCGACATGCCAGGAATGTTGTAAAATATTACATCCGAGATGTTATGTTGCCTTACGACAGGATATATAACGTTATAGACGTATATGATGTTCCCACCGAGAAGTGCGGTCTAACACGCCAGGAATGTTGTCAAATATTACATCCGAGATGTTATATTGCCTTAGGCTAGGATATATAACGTTATAGACGTATACAATATTCCCACCAAAAATAGCGGCCGACGCGTCAGGAATGTTGGAAAATATTACATTCGACATGTTAGGATTGCCTTAGGCTTGCATAAATAGCGTTATAGACGTATATAATGTACCCACCGAGAAGTAGGGGCCGACGAGCCAGGAATGTTGTAAAATATTACGCTCGACATGTTAGGTTACCCTAAGCTAGGATATATAGCGTTATAGACGTATACAATGTTCCGACAAAGAAGTTGGGGCCGACGCGCGGGGAATGTTGTAACATATTACATCCGAGATGTTAGGTTTCCTTAGGCTAGGATATATAACGTTATAGCCGTATATAATGTTACCACAGAGAAGTAGGGACTTCCATGCCAGGAATGTCGTAATATATTACGGTAGAGATGTTAGGTTGCCTTAAGTTAGTATATATAACGTTATAGACGTATATAGTGTTGCCACCGAGAAGTTTGGGCCGACTAGCCAGGAATGTTGTAAAATATTACGCTCCACATGTTAGGTTGCCTTAGGCTATGATATATAGCGTTGTAGACGTATATAATGTTCCCACCGAGATGTAGTGGCCGACGTGCCAGGAATGTAGTTAAATATTACATCCGAGATGTTAGGTTGCCTTAGGTTAGGATATACAACGTTATAGACGTATATAGTGTTGCCACCGAGAAGTGGGGGCCGATAAGCCAGGAATGTTGTAGAACATTACATCCGAGGTGTTAGGTTGCCTTAGGTCAGGATATATAACGTTATAGACGTATATATTGTTCCCACCGAGAAGTAGGGGCCGATGCGCCAGGAATGTTGTAAAATATTACGTTCGACAAGTTAGGTTGCCTCAGGTTAGGGTATATAACGTTATACACGTATATAATGTTCCCACCGAGAAGTAGGGGCCGACGAGACAGGAATGTTGTAAAATATTACACCGAGATGTTAGGTTTCCTTAAGGTAGGATATATAGCGTTATAGACGTATATAATGTTCCCACCGAGAAGTAGGGGTCGACGCGCCAGGAATGTTGGAAAATATTACATTCGACATGTTAGGATTGCCTTAGGCTTGCATAAATAGCGTTATAGACGTATATAATGTTCCCACCGAGAGGTAGGGGCCGACGTGCCAGGAATGTAGTAAAATATTACATCCGACATGTTAGGTTGCCTTAGGCTAGGATATATAACATTACAGACGTATATATTGTTCCCACCGAGAAGTAGGGGCCGATGAGCCAGGAATGTTGTAAAATATTACATCCGAGATGTTAGGTTGCCTCAGGCTAGGATATATAACGTTATAGACGTATATAATGTTCCCACCGAGAAGTTGGGGCCGAGGCGTCAGGAATGTTGGAAAATATTACATTCGACATGTTAGGATTGCCTTAGGCTTGCATATATAACGTTATAGACGTATATAATGTACCCACCGAGAAGTAGGGGCCGACGAGCCAGGAATGTTGTAGAATATTACGCTCGACATGTTAGGTTACCCTAAGCTAGGATATATAGCGTTATAGACGTATACAATGTTCCGACAAAGAAGTAGGGGCCGACGCGCGGGGAATGTTGTAACATATTACATCCGAGATGTTAGGTTTCCTTAGGCTAGGATATATAACGTTATAGCCGTATATAATGTTACCACAGAGAAGTAGGGACTTGCATGCCAGGAATGTTGTAAAATATTACGGTAGAGATGTTAGGTTGCCTTAAGTTAGTATATATAACGTTATAGACGTATATAGTGTTGCCACCGAGAAGGAGGGGCCGATGGGCCAGGAATGTTGTAGAACATTACGCTCGACATGTTAGGTTACCTTAGGCTAGGATATATAGCGTTATAGACGTATATAATGTTCCCACCGAGAAGTAGGGGCCGACGTGCCAGGAATGTAGTAAAATATTACATCCGACATGTTAGGTATCTTTAGGTTAGTATATATAACGTTATAGACGTATATAGTGTTGCCACCGAGAAGTAGGGGCTGATGAGCCAGGAATGTTGTAAAACGTACCATCCGAGGTGTTAGGTTGCCATAGGTTAGGATGTATAACGTTATAGACGTGTATATTGTTCCCACCGAGAATTAGGGGCCCCTGAGCCAGGAATGTTGTAAAATATTACGTTCGACATGTTAGGTTGCCTTAGGTTAGGATATATAACGTTATAGACGTATATAATGTTCCCACCGAGAAGTAGGGGCCGACGAGCCAGGAATGTTGTAAAATATTACGTTCGACATGTTAGGTTACCCTAAGCTAGGATATATAGCGTTATAGACGTATACAATGTTCCGACAAAGAAGTAGGGGCCGACGCGCGGGGAATGTTGTAACATATTACATCCGAGATGTTAGGTTTCCTTAGGCTAGGATATATAACGTTATAGCCGTATATAATGTTACCACAGAGAAGTAGGGACTTCCATGCCAGGAATGTTGTAATATATTACGGTAGAGATGTTAGGTTGCCTTAAGTTAGTATATATAACGTTATAGACGTATATAGTGTTGCGACCGAGAAGGAGGGGCCGATGAGCCAGGAATGTTGTAGAACATTACGCTCGACATGTTAGGTTACCTTGGGCTAGGATATATAGCGTTATAGACGTATATAATGTCCCCACCGAGAAGTAGGGCCCGACGTGCCAGGAATGTAGTAAAATATTACATCCGAGATGTTGGGTTGCCTTAGGTTAGGATATATAACGTTATAGACGTATATAGTGTTGCCACCGAGAAGTAGGGGCCGATGAGCCAGGAATGTTGTTAAACATTACATACGAGGTGTTAGGTTGCCTTAGGTTAGGATATATAACGTTATAGACGTATATATTGTTCCCACCGAGAAGTAGGGGCCGATGAGCCAGGAATGTTGTAAAATATGACGTTCGACAAGTTAGGTTGCCTCAGGTTAGGATATATAACGTTATACACGTATATAATGTTCCGACCGAGAAGTAGGGGCCGACGAGACAGGAATGTTGTAAAATATTACACCGAGATGTTAGGTTTCCTTAGGGTAGGATATATAGCGTTATAGACGTATATAATGTTCCCACCGACAAGTAGGGGCCGAAGCGCCGGGAATGTTGTAAAATATAACATTCTACATGTTAGGTTGCCTTAGGCTAGGATATATAGCGTTATAGACGTATATAATGTTCCCACCGAGAAGTAGCGGCCGTCGCGCCAGGAATGTTGTAAAATATTACATTCGACACGTTAGGTTGCCTTAGGCTAGGATATATAACGTTATAGACGTATATAATGTTTCCACCGAGAAGTAGCGGCCGTCGCGCCAGGAATGTTGTGAAATATTACATTCGACACGTTAGGTTGCCTTAGGCTAGGATATATAACGTTATAGACGTATATAATGCTTCCACCGAGATGTTTGGGCCAATGAGCCAGGAATGTTGTTAAATATTACGCTCCACATGTTAGGTTGCCTTAGGGTATGATATATAGCGTTGTAGACGTATATAATGTTCCCACCGAGATGTAGTGGTCGACGTACCAGGAATGTAGTAAAATATTACATCCGAGAAGTTAGGTTGCCTTAGGCTAGGATATATAACGATATAGACGTATATACTGTTCCCACCGAGAAGTAGGTGCCGACGCGCCAAGAATGTTGTAAAATATTACATTCGACATGTTAGGTTGCCTTAAGCTAGGATATATAGCGTTATGGACGTATATAATATTGCCACCGAGAAGTAACGGCCGACGTGCCAGGAATGTAGTAAAATATTACATCCGAGATGTTAGGTTGCCTTAGGTTAGGATATATAACGTTATAGACGTATATAGTGTTGCCACCGAGAAGTAGGGGCCGATGAGCCAGGAATGTTGTTAAACATTACATCCGAGATGTTAGGTTGCCTTAGGTTAGGATATATAACGTTATAGACGTATATAGTGTTGCCACCGAGAAGTAGGGGCCGATGAGCCAGGAATGTTGTTAAACATTACATCCGAGGTGTTAGGTTGCCTTAGGTTAGGATATATAACGTTATAGACGTATATAGTTTTGCCACCGAGAAGTAGGGGCCGATGAGCCAGGAATGTTTTTAAACATTACATCCGAGGTGTTAGGTTGCCTTAGGTTAGGATATATGACGTTATAGACGTATATATTGTTCCCACCGAGAAGTAGGGGCCGATGAGCCAGGAATGTTGTAAAATATTACATCCGAGATGTTAGGTTGCCTCAGGCTAGGATATATAACGTTATAGACGTATATAATGTTCCCACCGAGAAGTTGGGGCCGAGGCGTCAGGAATGTTGGAAAATATTACATTCGACATGTTAGGATTGCCTTAGGCTTGCATATATAACGTTATAGACGTATATAATGTACCCACCGAGAAGTAGGGGCCGACGAGCCAGGAATGTTGTAGAATATTACGCTCGACATGTTAGGTTACCCTAAGCTAGGATATATAGCGTTATAGACGTATACAATGTTCCGACAAAGAAGTAGGGGCCGACGCGCGGGGAATGTTGTAACATATTACATCCGAGATGTTAGGTTTCCTTAGGCTAGGATATATAACGTTATAGCCGTATATAATGTTACCACAGAGAAGTAGGGACTTGCATGCCAGGAATGTTGTAAAATATTACGGTAGAGATGTTAGGTTGCCTTAAGTTAGTATATATAACGTTATAGACGTATATAGTGTTGCCACCGAGAAGGAGGGGCCGATGGGCCAGGAATGTTGTAGAACATTACGCTCGACATGTTAGGTTACCTTAGGCTAGGATATATAGCGTTATAGACGTATATAATGTTCCCACCGAGAAGTAGGGGCCGACGTGCCAGGAATGTAGTAAAATATTACATCCGACATGTTAGGTATCTTTAGGTTAGTATATATAACGTTATAGACGTATATAGTGTTGCCACCGAGAAGTAGGGGCTGATGAGCCAGGAATGTTGTAAAACGTACCATCCGAGGTGTTAGGTTGCCATAGGTTAGGATGTATAACGTTATAGACGTGTATATTGTTCCCACCGAGAATTAGGGGCCCCTGAGCCAGGAATGTTGTAAAATATTACGTTCGACATGTTAGGTTGCCTTAGGTTAGGATATATAACGTTATAGACGTATATAATGTTCCCACCGAGAAGTAGGGGCCGACGAGCCAGGAATGTTGTAAAATATTACGTTCGACATGTTAGGTTACCCTAAGCTAGGATATATAGCGTTATAGACGTATACAATGTTCCGACAAAGAAGTAGGGGCCGACGCGCGGGGAATGTTGTAACATATTACATCCGAGATGTTAGGTTTCCTTAGGCTAGGATATATAACGTTATAGCCGTATATAATGTTACCACAGAGAAGTAGGGACTTCCATGCCAGGAATGTTGTAATATATTACGGTAGAGATGTTAGGTTGCCTTAAGTTAGTATATATAACGTTATAGACGTATATAGTGTTGCCACCGAGAAGGAGGGGCCGATGAGCCAGGAATGTTGTAGAACATTACGCTCGACATGTTAGGTTACCTTGGGCTAGGATATATAGCGTTATAGACGTATATAATGTCCCCACCGAGAAGTAGGGCCCGACGTGCCAGGAATGTAGTTAAATATTACATCCGAGATGTTAGGTTGCCTTAGGTTAGGATATACAACGTTATAGACGTATATAGTGTTGCCACCGAGAAGTGGGGGCCGATAAGCCAGGAATGTTGTAGAACATTACATCCGAGGTGTTAGGTTGCCTTAGGTCAGGATATATAACGTTATAGACGTATATATTGTTCCCACCGAGAAGTAGGGGCCGATGCGCCAGGAATGTTGTAAAATATTACGTTCGACAAGTTAGGTTGCCTCAGGTTAGGGTATATAACGTTATACACGTATATAATGTTCCCACCGAGAAGTAGGGGCCGACGAGACAGGAATGTTGTAAAATATTACACCGAGATGTTAGGTTTCCTTAAGGTAGGATATATAGCGTTATAGACGTATATAATGTTCCCACCGAGAAGTAGGGGTCGACGCGCCAGGAATGTTGGAAAATATTACATTCGACATGTTAGGATTGCCTTAGGCTTGCATAAATAGCGTTATAGACGTATATAATGTTCCCACCGAGAGGTAGGGGCCGACGTGCCAGGAATGTAGTAAAATATTACATCCGACATGTTAGGTTGCCTTAGGCTAGGATATATAACATTACAGACGTATATATTGTTCCCACCGAGAAGTAGGGGCCGATGAGCCAGGAATGTTGTAAAATATTACATCCGAGATGTTAGGTTGCCTCAGGCTAGGATATATAACGTTATAGACGTATATAATGTTCCCACCGAGAAGTTGGGGCCGAGGCGTCAGGAATGTTGGAAAATATTACATTCGACATGTTAGGATTGCCTTAGGCTTGCATATATAACGTTATAGACGTATATAATGTACCCACCGAGAAGTAGGGGCCGACGAGCCAGGAATGTTGTAGAATATTACGCTCGACATGTTAGGTTACCCTAAGCTAGGATATATAGCGTTATAGACGTATACAATGTTCCGACAAAGAAGTAGGGGCCGACGCGCGGGGAATGTTGTAACATATTACATCCGAGATGTTAGGTTTCCTTAGGCTAGGATATATAACGTTATAGCCGTATATAATGTTACCACAGAGAAGTAGGGACTTGCATGCCAGGAATGTTGTAAAATATTACGGTAGAGATGTTAGGTTGCCTTAAGTTAGTATATATAACGTTATAGACGTATATAGTGTTGCCACCGAGAAGGAGGGGCCGATGGGCCAGGAATGTTGTAGAACATTACGCTCGACATGTTAGGTTACCTTAGGCTAGGATATATAGCGTTATAGACGTATATAATGTTCCCACCGAGAAGTAGGGGCCGACGTGCCAGGAATGTAGTAAAATATTACATCCGACATGTTAGGTATCTTTAGGTTAGTATATATAACGTTATAGACGTATATAGTGTTGCCACCGAGAAGTAGGGGCTGATGAGCCAGGAATGTTGTAAAACGTACCATCCGAGGTGTTAGGTTGCCATAGGTTAGGATGTATAACGTTATAGACGTGTATATTGTTCCCACCGAGAATTAGGGGCCCCTGAGCCAGGAATGTTGTAAAATATTACGTTCGACATGTTAGGTTGCCTTAGGTTAGGATATATAACGTTATAGACGTATATAATGTTCCCACCGAGAAGTAGGGGCCGACGAGCCAGGAATGTTGTAAAATATTACGTTCGACATGTTAGGTTACCCTAAGCTAGGATATATAGCGTTATAGACGTATACAATGTTCCGACAAAGAAGTAGGGGCCGACGCGCGGGGAATGTTGTAACATATTACATCCGAGATGTTAGGTTTCCTTAGGCTAGGATATATAACGCTATAGCCGTATATAATGTTACCACAGAGAAGTAGGGACTTCCATGCCAGGAATGTTGTAATATATTACGGTAGAGATGTTAGGTTGCCTTAAGTTAGTATATATAACGTTATAGACGTATATAGTGTTGCGACCGGGAAGGAGGGGCCGATGAGCCAGGAATGTTGTAGAACATTACGCTCGACATGTTAGGTTACCTTGGGCTAGGATATATAGCGTTATAGACGTATATAATGTCCCCACCGAGAAGTAGGGCCCGACGTGCCAGGAATGTAGTAAAATATTACATCCGAGATGTTGGGTTGCCTTAGGTTAGGATATATAACGTTATAGACGTATATAGTGTTGCCACCGAGAAGTAGGGGCCGATGAGCCAGGAATGTTGTTAAACATTACATACGAGGTGTTAGGTTGCCTTAGGTTAGGATATATAACGTTATAGACGTATATAGTGTTGCCACCGAGAAGTAGGGGCCGATGAGCCAGGAATGTTGTTAAACATTACATCCGAGGTGTTAGGTTGCCTTATGTTAGGATGTATGACGTTATAGACGTATATATTGTTCCCACCGAGAAGTAGGGGCCGATGAGCCAGGAATGTTGTAAAATATTACATCCGAGATGTTAGGTTGCCTCAGGCTAGGATATATAACGTTACAGACGTATATAATGTTCCCACCGAGAAGTAGGGGCCGAGGCGCCAGGAATGTTGGAAAATATTACATTCGACATGTTAGGATTGCCTTAGGCTTGCATATATAGCGTTATAGACGTATATAATGTTCCCACCGAGGAGTAGGGACTTGCATGCCAGGAATGTTGTAAAATATTACGGTAGAGATGTTAGGTTGCCTTAGGCTAGGATATATAGCGTTATAGACGTATATAATGTTCCCACTGAGAAGCAGGTGCCGACGCGCCAGGAATGTTATAAAATGTTACATTCGACACGTTAGGTTGCCTTAAGCAAGGATATATAGCGTTATAGACATATATAATGTTCCCACCGAGAAGTAGGAGCCGAAGTGACGAGAATGTTGTAAAATATTACACTCGACATGTTAGGTCGCCTTAAGCTAGGATATATAGCGTTATAGACGTATATAATATTCCCACCGAGAAGTAACGGCCGACGTGCCAGGAATGTAGTAAAATATTACATCCGAGACGTTAGGTTGCCTTAGGATTGGATATAAAACGTTATAGACGTATACAGTGTTGCCACCGAGAAGTAGGGGCCGATGAGCCAGGAATGTTGTAAAACATTACATCCGAGGTGTTAGGTTGCCTTAGGTTAGGATATATAACGCTATAGACGTATATATTGTTCCCACCGAGATGTAGGGGCCGATGAGCCAGGAATGTTGTAAAATATTACATTCGACATGTTAGCCTGCCTTAGGCTAGGATATATAGCGTTATAGACGTATATAATGTTCCCACCGAGAAGTAGCGGCCGACGCGCCAGGAATGTTGGAAAATATTACATTCGACATGTTAGGTTGCCGTAAGCTAGGATATATAGCGTTATAGACGTATATAATATTCCCACCGAGAAGTAGCGGCCGACGTGCCAGGAATATAGTAAAATATCACATCCGAGATGTTAGGTTGCCTTAGATTAGGATATATAACGTTATAGACGTATATAGTGTTGCCACCGAGAAGTAGGGGCCGATGAGCCAGGAATGTTGTAAAATATTACGTTCCGCAAGTTAGGTTGCCTCAGGTTAGGATATATAACGTTATAGAAGTATATAATTTTCCCACCCGGAGGTAGGGTCCGACGAGACAGGAATGTAGTAAAATATTACATCCGAGATATTAGATTGCCTTAGGCTAGGATATATAACGTTATAGACGTATATAATGTTACCACAGAGAAGTAGGTACCGATGCGCCGTTGTAAAATATTACATTCAACATGTTAGGTTGCTCTTAGGTTAGGATATATAACGTTATAGACGTATATGATATTCCCACCGAGAAGTACTGGCCGACACGCCAGGAATGTTGTAAAATATTACGCTCGACATGTTAGGTTGCCTTAGGTTAGGATAGAAATACGTTATAGACGTATATAATGTTTCCACCGAGAAGTAGCAGCCGTCGAGCCAGGAATGTTGTAAAATATTACGGTAGAGACGTTAGGTTGCCTTAAGCTAGGATATATAGCGTTATAGACGTATATAATGTTCCCACCGAGAAGTAGGGGCCGAAGCGCCGGGAATGTTGTAAAATATTACATTCGACATGTTATGTTGCCTTAGGCTAGGATATATAGCGTTATAGACGTATATAATGTTCCCACCGAGAAGTAGCGGCCGACTTGCCAGGAATATAGTAAAATATTACATCCGAGATGTTAGGTTGCCTCAGGCCAGGATATATAACGTTATAGACGTATATAATGTTGCCACAGAGAAGTAGGGACTGGCATGCCAGGAATGTTGTAAAATATTACGTTCGACATGTTAGGTTGCCTCAGGTTAGGATATATAACGTTATATACGTATATAATTTTCCCACCCGGAAGTAGGGGCCGACGAGCCAGGAATGTAGTAAAATATTACATTCGACATGTTAGCCTGCCTTAGGCTAGGATATATAGCGTTATAGACGTACATAATGTTCCCACCGAGAAGGAGGGGCCGACGCACAAGGAATGTTGGAAAATATTACATTCGACATGTTAGGTTGCCTTACGCTAGTATATATAGCGTTATTGACGTATATAATGTTACCACCGAGAAGTGGCGGCCGACGTGCCAGGAATGTAGTAATATATTACATCCGAGATGTTAGGTTGCCTCAGGCTAGGATATATAACGTTATAGACGTATATAATGCTACCACAGAGAAGTAGGGACTTGCATGCCAGGAATGTTGTAAAATATTACGTTCGACATGTTAGGTTGCCTCAGGTTATGATATATAACGTTATAGACGTATATAATTTTCCCACCCGGAAGTAGGGGCCGACGAGCCAGGAATGTAGTAAAATATTACATCCGAGATGTTAGATTGCCTTAGGCTAGGATATATAACGTTATAGACGTATATAATGTTACCACAGAGAAGTAGGTACCGATGCGCCTGGAATGTTGTAAAATATTACGGTAGAGACGTTAGGTTGCCTTAGGCTAGGAGATATATCGTTATAGACGTATATAATGTTCCCACCGAGAAATAAGGGCCCAAGCGCCAGGAATGTTGTAGAACATTACATCAGAAGTGCTGGTTGCCTTAGGTTAGGATATATAACGTTATAGACGTTGCCTTAGGTTAGGATATATAACGTTATTGACTTATATAATGTTGCCGCCAATTGGTACGGGCCGACGTGCCAGAAATGTAGTAAAATATTACATCCGATACGTTAGGTTGCCTTAGGTTAGGATATATAACGTAATAGATGTATATATTGTTCCCAACGAGAAGTAGGTGCCGACGCGCCAGGTATGTTGTATAATATTACATTCGACATGTTAGGTTGCCTTAGGATAGGATATATGACGTTATAGGCTTATATACTGTTCCCACCGAGAAGGAGGTGCCGACGCGCCAGGAATGTTGTAAAATATTACATTCGACATGCTGGGTTGCCTTAAGCTAGGATATATAGCCTTATAGACGTATATAATATTCCCACCGAGAAGTAGCGGCCGACGTGCCAGGAATGTAGTAAAATATTACATCCGAGATGTTAGGTTGCCTCAGGCCAGGATATATAACGTTATAGACGTATATAATCTTACCACAGAGAAGTAGGGACCGAAGCGGCGGGAATGTTGTAAAATATTACGGTAGAGATGTTAGGATGCCTTAGGGTAGGATATATAGCGTTATAGACGTATATACTGTTCCCACCGAGAAGTAGGTGCCGACGTGCCAGGAATGTTGTAAAATATTACATTCGAAATGTTAGGTTGCCTTAGGTTAGGATATATATCGTTATAGACATGTATACTGCTCCCACCGAGATGTTGGTGCCGACGTGCCAGGAATGTTGTAAAATATTACATTCGACATGATAGAATGCCTCAGGCTAGGACATACAGCGTTATAGACGTATATAATGTTCCCACCGAGAAGTAGAGGCCGACCGGCCAGGAATGTTGCAAAATACTACATACGAGATGATAGGTTGCCTTAGGTTAGGATATATAACGTTATAGACGTATATAATGTTACCACCGAGAACTAGGCGACGACACGCCAGGAATGTTGTAAAATATTACATTCGACATGTTAGGTTGCCTTAGGCAAGGATATTTAGCGTTATAGACGTATATAATGTTACCACCGAGAAGTAGGTTCCGACCCGCCAGGAATGTAGTAAAATACTACATTCGAGATGTTGGGTTGCCTTAGGATAGGATATATAACGTTGTAGACGCATACAATGTTCCCACCGAGACGTACGGGACGACATGAGCTGGAATCTGTAATACATTACCAGCGAGGGGCTAAATGGGTTAGGTTAGGTTATGTTACATTATAGACGTATATAATGTTCCCACCGAGAAGTAGGAGCCGACTCTCCTTGAATGTGGTAAAATACCACATTCGAGATGTTAGGTTGCCTTAGGTTAGGATATATAACGTTATAGACTTATATAATGTCCGCACCGGGACGTACGGGACGACACGAACGGAATTCTGTAAAACATTATCACCGAGAGGCAAAATGGGATAGGTTAGGTTATATTACGATATAGACGTATATAATGCTCCCACTCAGAAGTAGGGGCCGACCCGCCTGGAATGTTGTAAAATACTACATTCGAGATGTTAGGTTGCCTTAGGTTAGGATGTATAACGTTACAGACGTATATAATTTCCGCACCGAGACGTACGGGACGACACGAGCGAGATTCTGTAAAACATTACCAGCGAGGGGTTAAATGGGTCAGGTTAGGTTATATTGCGTTATAGACGTACATAATGTTCCCACCGAGAAGTTGGGGCCGACGCGTCAGGAATGTTGTGAAATATTACATTCGACATGTTAGGTTGCCCTAGGCTAGGATATATAGCGTTATAGACGTATATAATATTCCCACCGAGAAGTAGCGGCCGACGTGCCAGGAATATAGTAAAATATCACATCCGAGATGTTAGGTTGCCTTAGGTTAGGATATATAACGTTATAGACGTATATAATGTTCCCAACGAGACGTGGGGACCGACATGCCAGGAATGTTGAAAAATATTACATTCGACATGTTAGGTCTCCTTAGGCTAGGATATATAACGATATAGACGTATATAATGTTTCCACCGAGAAATAGGGGCTGACGCGTCACGAATGTTGTAAAATATTACATCCGAGATGTAAGGTTGCCTTAGGTTAGGATATACAACGTTATAGACGTATATAATGTCCCCATCGAGAAGCATGCGACGACACGCCAGGAATGTTGGAAAATATTACATTCGACATGTTAGGTTGCCGTAAGCTAGGATATATAGCGTTATAGACGTATATAATATTCCCACCGAGAAGTAGCGGCCGACGTGCCAGGAATATAGTAAAATATCACATCCGAGATGTTAGGTTGCCTTAGGTTAGGATATATAACGTTATAGACGTATATAGTGTTGCCACCGAGAAGTAGGGGCCGATGAGCCAGGAATGTTGTAAAATATTACGTTCGGCAAGTTAGGTTGCCTCAGGTTAGGATATATAACGTTATAGACGTATATAATTTTCCCACCCCGAGGTAGGGTCCGACGAGACAGGAATGTAGTAAAATATTACATCCGAGATATTAGATTGCCTTAGGCTAGGATATATAACGTTATAGACGTATATAATGTTACCACAGAGAAGTAGGTACCGATGCGCCGTTGTAAAATATTGCATTCGACATGTTAGGTTGCTCTTAGGTTAGGATATATAACGTTATAGACGTATATGATATTCCCACCGAGAAGTACTGGCCGACACGCCAGGAATGTTGTAAAATATTACGCTCGACATGTTAGGTTGCCTTAGGTTAGGATAGAAATACGTTATAGACGTATATAATGTTTCCACCGAGAAGTAGCAGCCGTCGAGCCAGGAATGTTGTAAAATATTACGGTAGAGACGTTAGGTTGCCTTAAGCTAGGATATATAGCGTTATAGACGTATATAATGTTACCACCGAGAAGTAGGGACCGAAGCGGCGGGAATGTTGCAAAATACTACATTCGAGATGTTAGGTTGCCTTAGGTTAGGATATATAACGTTATAGACTTATATAATGTCCGCACCGAGACGTACGGGACGACACGGACGTGATTCTGCAAAACATTACCACCGAGGCACTAGATGGGATACGTTAGGTTATATTACGTTACAGACGTATATAATGTTCTCACCGAGAAGTAGGTTCCGACCCGCCAGGAATGTAGTAAAATACTACATCCGAGATGTTGGGTTGCCTTAGGATAGGATATATAACGTTGTAGACGCATACAATGTTCCCACCGAGACGTACGGGACGACATGAGCTGGAATCTGTAATACATTACCAGCGAGGGGATAAATGGGTTAGGTTAGGTTATGTTACATTATAGACGTATATAATGTTCCCACCGAGAAGTAGGAGCCGACTCTCCTTGAATGTGGTAAAATACCACATTCGAGATGTTAGGTTGCCTTAGGTTAGGATATATAACGTTATAGACTTATATAATGTCCGCACCGGGACGTACGGGACGACACGAACGGAATTCTGTAAAACATTATCACCGAGAGGCAAAATGGGATAGGTTAGGCTATATTACGATATAGACGTATATAATGCTCCCACTCAGAAGTAGGGGCCGACCCGCCTGGAATGTTGTAAAATACTACATTCGAGATGTTAGGTTGCCTTAGGTTAGGATGTATAACGTTACAGACGTATATAATTTCCGCACAGTATTGTGTAAAGTATTAGATTCGACATGTTAGGTTGCGTTAGGTTAGGATATACAAAGCTATAGACGTATACAACGTCCCCATCGAGAAGCAGGCGACGAAATGCCAGGAATGTTGTGAAATATTACATCCGAGATGTTATGCTGCCTTGCGTTACGATATAGTAGGCCACCGCACCGAGACGTATGGGACGACACGAACGACAATCTGTAAAACATTACCAGCGAAGGTCTAGATGGGTTAGGTTAGGTTATATTACGTTATAGACGAATATAATGATCCCACCGAGAATTAGGGGCGGAACCGCCTGCAATGTTGTAAAATACTACATTCGAGGTGTTAGGTTGCCTTAGGTTAGGATGTATAAAGTTATAGACGTATATAATGTCCCCATCGAGAAGTACGCGGCGACACGCCAGGAATGGTGTACAATATTACATCCGAGATGTTATGTTGCCTTACGTTAGGATATACAACGTTATAAAGGTATAGAGTGTTCCCACCGAGATGTAGGGACCGACATGCCAGGAATGTTGTAAAATATTACATACGAGATGTTATCTTGCCTTACGTTAGGATATATAACGTTATAGACGTATATAATGTCCCCATCAAGAAGTAGGCGACGACACGCCAGGAATGTTGTAAAATAATACATCCGAGATGTTAGGTTGCCTTAGGTTAGGATATATATCGTTATAGACGTATATAATGTTCCCGTCGGCACGTCGGAACCGATATGCCAGGATTGTTTTAAAATATTACATACGAGATGTTTGGTTGGCTTAGGTTAGGATATATATGGTTATAGACGTATATAATGTTCCCACCGAGAAATAGGGGCCGACACGCCAGGAATATTGTCAAATATTACATCCGAGATGTTAGGTTGCCTTAGGTTAGGATATACAACGTTATAGACGTATATAATGTTCCCGCCGGGACGTAGGGACCGACATGCCAGGAATGTTGTATAATATTACATACGAGATGTCTGGTTGCCTTGGGTTAGTATATATATCGTTATAGACGTATATAATGTTCCCCCCTGGACGTAGGGACCGACATGTCAGGAATGTTGTAAAATATTACATCCGAGATGTTAGGTTGCCTTAGGTTGGGATATATAACGTTATAGACCTATATAATGTCCGCACCGAGACGTGCGGGAAGACAAGAACGGGATTCTGTAAAACATTACCGCTGAGGGGCTAGATGGGTTAGGTTAGGTTATATTACGTTATGGACGTATATAATGTTCCCACCGAGAAGTAGAGTCCGACCCGCCAGGAATGTTGTCAAATACTGCATCCGAGATTTTAGGTTGCCTTAGGTTGAGATATATAACGTTATAGACCTATATAATGTCAGCACCGTGACGTACGGGACGACACGAACGAGATTCTGTAAAACATTACCAGCGAAGTTCTAGATGGGTTAGGTTAGGTTATATTACGTTATAGACGTATATAATGATCCCATCGAGAATTAGGGGCCGACACGCCAGGAATGTTGTAAAATATTACACCCGAGATGTTAGGTTCCCTTAGGTCAGGATATACAACGTTATAGACGTATAGAATGTTCCCACCGAGAAGTAGGGACCGAGGTGCCTGGAATGTTGTAAAATATTACATCCGAGAAGTTAGGTTGCCTTAGGATAGGATATACAACGTTATAGATGTATATAATGTCCCCATCGAGAACTAGGCGACGACACGCCAGGAATGTTGTAAAATATTACATTCGAAATGTTAGGTTGCCTTAGGTTAGGATATAAATACGTTATAGACGTATATAATGTTTCCACCGAGAAGTAGCAGCCGTCGAGCCAGGAATGTTGTAAAATATTACGGTAGAGACGTTAGGTTGCCTTAGGCTAGGATATATATCGTTATAGACGTATATAATGTTCCCACCGAGAAATAGGGGCCGACGCGCCAGGAATGTTGTAGAACATTACATCAGAAGTGCTGGTTGCCTTAGGTTAGGATATATAACGTTATAGACGTTGCCTTAGGTTAGGATATATAACGTTCTTGACTTATATAATGTTCCCGCCAATTGGTACGGGCCGACGTGCCAGAAATGTAGTAAAGTATTACATCCGATATGTTAGGTTGCCTTAGGTTAGGATATATAATGTTAAAGATGTATATATTGTTCCCACCGAGAAGTAGGTGCCGACGCGCCAGGTATGTTGTAAAATATTACATTCGACATGTTAGGTTGCCTTAGGAAAGGATATTTAGCGTTATAGACGTATATCATGTTACCACCGAGAACTACGAGCCGACACGTCAGGAATGTTGTAAAATATTACATTCGACATGTTAGGTCGCCTTAGGCTAGGATATATAGCGTTATAGACGTATATAATGTTCCCACCGAGAAATAGGGGCCGACGCGCCAGGAATGTAGTAAAATGTTACATCCGAGATGTTAGGTTGCCTTAGGTTAGGATATATAACGTTATAGACGTATATAGTGTTGCCACCGAGAAGTAGGGGCCGATGAGCCAGGAATGTTGTAAAATATTACGTTCGAAACGTTAGGTTGCCTCAGGTTAGGATATATAACGTTCTTGACTTATATAATGTTCCCGCCAATTGGTACGGGCCGACGTGCCAGAAATGTAGTAAAGTATTACATCCGATATGTTAGGTTGCCTTAGGTTAGGATATATAATGTTAAAGATGTATATATTGTTCCCACCGAGAAGTAGGTGCCGACGCGCCAGGTATGTTGTAAAATATTACATTCGACATGTTAGGTTGCCTTAGGCAAGGATATTTAGCGTTATAGACGTATATAATGTTACCACCGAGAACTACGAGCCGACACGTCAGGAATGTTGTAAAATATTACATTCGACATGTTAGGTCGCCTTAGGCTAGGATATATAGCGTTATAGACGTATATAATGTTCCCACCGAGAAATAGGGGCCGACGCGCCAGGAATGTAGTAAAATATTACATCCGAGATGTTAGGTTGCCTTAGGTTAGGATATATAACGTTATAGACGTATATAGTGTTGCCACCGAGAAGTAGGGGCCGATGAGCCAGGAATGTTGTAAAATATTACGTTCGAAAAGTTAGGTTGCCTCAGGTTAGGATATATAACGTTATAGACGTACATAATGTTCCCTCCGAGAAGTATTCCTGGCCAACGAGCCAGGAATGTAGTAAAATATTACATCCGAGATGTTAGGTTGCCTTAGGCGAGGATATACAGCGTTATAGACGTATATAATGTTCCCACCGAGAAATAGGGGCCGAGGTGACGGGAATGTTGTAAAATATTACACTCGAGATGTTAGAATGCCTTAGGCTAGGATATATAACGTTATAGACGTATATAATGTTACCACCGAGAAGTATGGACCGAAGCGGCGGGAATGTTGCAAAATACTACATACGAGATGTTAGGTTGCCTTAGGTTAGGATATATAATGTTATAGACTTATATAATGTCCGCACCGAGACGTACGGGACGACACGGACGTGATTCTGCAAAACATTACCACCGAGGCGCTAGATGGGATACGTTAGGTTATATTACGTTACAGACGTATATAATGTTCTCACCGAGAAGTAGGTTCCGACCCGCCAGGAATGTAGTAAAATACTACATCCGAGATGTTGGGTTGCCTTATGATAGGATATATAACGTTGTAGACGCATACAATGTTCCCACCGAGACGTACGGGACGACATGAGCTGGAATCTGTAATACATTACCAGCGAGGGGCTAAATGGGTTAGGTTAGGTTATGTTACATTATAGACGTATATAATGTTCCCACCGAGAAGTAGGAGCCGACTCTCCTTGAATGTGGTAAAATACCACATTCGAGATGTTAGGTTGCCTTAGGTTAGGATATATAACGTTATAGATGCATATAATGTCCCCATCGAGATATGCGGGACGACACGCCAGGAATGCTGTAAAATATTACGGTAGAGAGGTTAGGTTGCCTTAGGTTATGATATATAACCTTGCAGACGTATATAATGTTCTCACCGAGATATAGGGACCGACATGCCAGGAATGTTGTAAGATATTACATCCGAGATGTTAGGTTGCTTTAGGTTAGGATATATATCGTTATAGACGTATATAATGTTCCCACCGAGACGTGGGGACCGACATGCCAGGAAACGTGTAAAATATTACATCCCAGATGTTAGGTTGCCTTACATTAGGATATACAACGTTATAGATGTATATAATGTCCCCATCGAGAAGTAGGCGACGACACGCTAGGAATCTTGTAAAATATTACTTTCGTCATGTTAGGTTGCCTTAGGCTAGGATATATAACGTTATAGACGTATATAATTTTCCCACCGAGAAATAGGGGTCGACGCGTCAGGAATGTTGTAAAATATTACATCCTAGATGTTAGGTTGCCTTAGGTTAGGATATATATCGTTATAGACGCATACAATGTCCCCACCGTGAAGTACGGGCCGACACGAACGGGATTCTGTGAAACATTACCAGCGAGGGTCTAGATGGGTTAGGATAGGTTATATTACGATATAGACTTATATAATGTTCCCACCGAGAAGGAGGTTCAGCCCGCCAGGAATGTTGTAAAATACTACGTTCGATATGTTAAGTTGCCTTACGTTAGGATATATAACGTTATAGACTTATATAATGTTCGCACCGAGACGTACGGGACGACACGAACGGGATTCTGTAAAACATAACCGCCGAGGGGCCGGATGGGTTAGGTTATGTTATATTACGATATAGACGTATATAGTGTGCTCACCGAGAAGTAGGTCCCGACCCGCCTGGAATGTTGTAAAATACTACATCCGAGATGTTAGGTTGCGTTAGGTTAGGATATATAACGTTATAGACGTATATAATGTCCCCACCTAGAAGTATGAGCCAACACGACCGGGATTCTGTAAAACATTATCACCGAGGGGCAAAATGTGTTAGGTTAGGTTATATTACGATATAAACGTATATAATGTTCCCACCGAGAAGTAGGGGCCGACGCGACAGGAATGTTGTAGAACATTACATCCGAGATGTTATGTTGATTTACGTTAGGATATATAACGTTATAGACGTATACAATGTTCCCACCAAGAAGTTCGGGCCTACACGCCAGGAATGTTGTCAACTATTACATCCGATATGTTAGGTTGCCTTAGGTTAGGATATATATCGTTATAGACGTATATAATGTTCCCACCGAGACGTAGGCACCGACATGCAAGGAATGTTGTAAAATATTACATCCCAAATGTTAGGTTGCGTTAGGTTAGGATATACAACGTTATAGACGTATATTATCTCCCAATCGAGAAGCAGTCGACGACACGCCAGAAAGTTGTAAAATATTACATCCGAGATGTTAGGTTGCCTTAGGTTAGGATATACAATGTTATAGATGTATATAATGTCCCCATCGAGAAGTAGGCGACGACACGCCAGGAATGTTGTAAAATTTTATATTCGACATGTTTGGTTGCCTTAGGCTAGAATATATAACGTTATAGACGTATATAATGTTCCCACCGAAAAATAGGGGCCGACGCGTCAGGAATGTTGTAAAATATTACACCCGAGATGTTAGGTTCCCTTAGGTTAGGATATACAACGTTATAGACGTATAGTATGTTCCCACCGAGATGTAGGGACCGACATGCCAGGAATGTTGTAAAATATTACATCCGAGATGTTAGGCTGCCTTAGGTTAGGATATACAAGGTTATAGATGTATATAATGTCCCCATCGAGGAGTAGGCGACGACACGCCAGGAATGTTTTAAAGTATTACATTCGACATGTTATGTGGCCTTAGGCTAGGATATATAACGTTATAGACGTATATAATGTTCCCACCGAGAAGTACGGGCGGACACGCCAGGAATGTTGTCAACTATTACATCCGAGATGTTAGGTTGCCTTAGGTTGGGATATATAACGTTATAGACGTATATAATCTCCCCATCCAGAAGTAGGCGACGACACGCCAGGAATATTACATCCCAGATGTTAGGTTGCGTTAGGTTAGGATACACAACGTTATAGACGTATATAATGTTCCCATCGAGAAGTGGGCGACGACACGCCAGGAATGTTGTAAAATATTACATCCCAGATGTTAGGTTGCGTTAGGTTAGGATATACAACGTTATAGACGTATATTATGTCCCAATCGAGAAGCAGGCGACGACACGCCAGGAATGTTGTAAAATATTACATCCGAGATGTTAGGTTCTCTTCGGTTTGGATATATATCGTTATAGACGTATATAATGTTCCTACCGAGACTTGGGGACCGACATGCCAGGAATCTTGTATAATATTACATCCCAGATGTTAGGTTGCGTTAGGTTAGGATACACAACGTTATAGACGTATATAATGTTCCCATCGAGAAGTAGGCGACGACACGCCAGGAATGTTGTTAAATATTACATTCGACATGTTAGGTCGCCTTAGGCTAGGATATATAACGTTATAGACGTATACAATGTTCCCACCGAGAAGTACGGGCCTACACGCCAGGAATGTTGTCAACTATTACATCCGAGATGTTAGGTTGCCTTAGGTTAGGATATATATCGTTATAGACGTATATAATATCCCCATCCAGAAGTAGGCGACGACACGCCGGGAATATTACATCCCAGATGTTAGGTTGCGTTAGGTTAGGATACACAAAGTTATAGACGTATATAATGTTCCCATCGAGAAGCAGGCGACGACACGCCAGGAATGATGTAATATATTAAATTCGATATGTTAGGTCGCCTTAGGCTAGGATATATAACGTTATAGACGTATACAATGTTCCCACCAAGAAGTTCGGGCCTACACGCCAGGAATGTTGTCAACTATTACATCCGAGATGTTAGGTTGCGTTAGGTTAGGATACACAACGTTATAGACGTATATAATGTTCCCATCGAGAAGCAGGCGACGACACGCCAGGAATGTTGTAAAATATTACATCCGAGATGTTAGGTTCTCTTCGGTTTGGATATATATCGTTATAGACGTATATAATGTTCCTACCGAGACTTGGGGACCGACATGCCAGGAATCTTGTATAATATTACATCACGGATGTTAGGTTGCTTTAGGTTAGGATATACAACGATATAGACGTATATAATGTCCCCATCGAGAAGCAGCCGACGACACGCCAGGAATGTAGTAAAATATTACATTCGACATGTTAGGTCGCCTTAGGCTAGGATATATAACGTTATAGACGTATATAACGTTCCCACCGAAAAATAGGGGCCGACGCGTCAGGAATGTTGTAAAATATTACACCCGAGATGTTAGGTTCCCTTAGGTTAGGATATACAACGTTATAGACGTATAGTATGTTCCTACCGAGATGTAGGGACCGCCATGCCAGGAATGTTATAAAATATTACATCCGAGATGATAGGTTGCCTTAGGTTAGGATATACAATGTTATAGAAGTATATAATGACCCTATCCAGAAGTAGGAGACGACACTCCAGGAATGTTGTAAAATATTACATCCCAGATGTTAGGTTGCGTTAGGTAAGGATATACAACGTTATAGACGTATATTATGTCCCCATCGAGAAGCAGGCGACGACACGCCAGGAATGTTGTAAAATATTACATCCCAGATGTTAGGTTGCGTTAGGTTAGGATACACAACGTTATAGACGTATATAATGTTCCCATCGAGAAGTAGGCGGCGACACGCCAGGAATGTTGTTAAATATTACATTCGACATGTTAGGTCGCCTTAGGCTAGGATATATAACGTTATAGACGTATACAATGTTCCCACCGAGAAGTACGGGCCTACACGCCAGGAATGTTGTCAACTATTACATCCGAGATGTTAGGTTGCCTTAGGTTAGGATATATATCGTTATAGACGTATATAATATCCCCATCCAGAAGTAGGCGACGACACGCCGGGAATATTACATCCCAGATGTTAGGTTGCGTTAGGTTAGGATACACAAAGTTATAGACGTATATAATGTTCCCATCGAGAAGCAGGCGACGACACGCCAGGAATGATGTAATATATTAAATTCGATATGTTAGGTCGCCTTAGGCTAGGATATATAACGTTATAGACGTATACAATGTTCCCACCAAGAAGTTCGGGCCTACACGCCAGGAATGTTGTCAACTATTACATCCGATATGTTAGGTTGCCTTAGGTTAGGATATATATCGTTATAGACGTATATAATGTTCCCACCGAGACGTAGGCACCGACATGCAAGGAATGCTGTAAAATGTTACATCCCAAATGTTAGGTTGCGTTAGGTTAGGATATACAACGTTATAGACGTATATTACCTCCCAATCGAGAAGCAGTCGACGACACGCCAGAATGTTGTAAAATATTACATCCGAGATGTTAGGTTGCCTTAGGTTAGGATATACAATGTTATAGATGTATATAATGTCCCCATCGAGAAGTAGGCGACGACACGCCAGGAATGTTGTAAAATTTTATATTCGACATGTTTGGTTGCCTTAGGCTAGAATATATAACGTTATAGACGTATATAATGTTCCCACCGAAAAATAGGGGCCGACGCGTCAGGAATGTTGTAAAATATTACACCCGAGATGTTAGGTTCCCTTAGGTTAGGATATACAACGTTATAGACGTATAGTATGTTCCCACCGAGATGTAGGGACCGACATGCCAGGAATGTTGTAAAATATTACATCCGAGATGTTAGGCTGCCTTAGGTTAGGATGTACAAGGTTATAGATGTATATAATGTCCCCATCGAAGAGTAGGCGACGACACGCCAGGAATGTTGTAAAGTATTACATTCGACATGCTATGTGGCCTTAGGCTAGGGTATATAACGTTATAGACGTATATAATGTTCCCACCGAGAAGTACGGGCGGACACGCCAGGAATGTTGTCAACTATTACATCCGAGATGTTAGGTTGCCTTAGGTTGGGATATATAACGTTATAGACGTATATAATCTCCCCATCCAGAAGTAGGCGACGACACGCCAGGAATATTACATCCCAGATGTTAGGTTGCGTTAGGTTAGGATACACAACGTTATAGACGTATATAATGTTCCCATCGAGAAGTGGGCGACGACACGCCAGGAATGTTGTAAAATATTACATCCCAGATGTTAGGTTGCGTTAGGTTAGGATATACAACGTTATAGACGTATATTATGTCCCAATCGAGAAGCAGGCGACGACACGCCAGGAATGTTGTAAAATATTACATCCGAGATGTTAGGTTCTCTTCGGTTTGGATATATATCGTTATAGACGTATATAATGTTCCTACCGAGACTTGGGGACCGACATGCCAGGAATCTTGTATAATATTACATCCCAGATGTTAGGTTGCGTTAGGTTAGGATACACAACGTTATAGACGTATATAATGTTCCCATCGAGAAGCAGGCGACGACACGCCAGGAATGATGTAATATATTAAATTCGATATGTTAGGTCGCCTTAGGCTAGGATATATAACGTTATAGACGTATACAATGTTCCCACCAAGAAGTTCGGGCCTACACGCCAGGAATGTTGTCAACTATTACATCCGAGATGTTAGGTTGCCTTAGGTTAGGATATATACCGTTATAGACGTATACAATGTTTCCACCGAGAAGTAGGGACCGACATGCCAGGTATGTTATAAAATATTACATCCGAGATGATAGGTTGCCTTAGGTTAGGATATACAATGTTATAGATGTATATAATGTCCCCATCGAGAAGTAGGCGACGACACGCCAGGAATATTACATCCCAGATGTTAGGTTGCGTTAGGTTAGGATATACAACGTTATAGGCGTATATAATCTCCCCATCGAGAAGCAGGCGACGACACGCCAGAATGTTGTAAAATATTACATCCGAGATGTTAGGTTGCCTTCGGTTAGAATATACAAGGTTATAGATGTATATAATGACCCTATCCAGAAGTAGGCGACGACACTCCAGGAATGTTGTAAAATATTACATCCCAGATGTTAGGTTGCGTTAGGTAAGGATATACAACGTTATAGACGTATATTATGTCCCCGTCGAGAAGCAGGCGACGACACGCCAGGAATGTTGTAAAATATTACATCCCAGATGTTAGGTTGCGTTAGGTTAGGATATACAACGTTATAGACGTATATTATGTCCCCATCGAGAAGCAGGCGACGACACGCCGGGAATTTTGTAAAATATTACATCCGAGATGTTAGGTTCCCTTCGGTTTGGATATATATCGTTATAGACGTATATAATGTTCCTACCGAGACTTGGGGACCGACATGCCAGGAATCTTGTAAAATATTACATCCCAGATGTTAGGTCGCCTTAGGCTAGGATATATAACGTTATAGACGTATACAATGTTCCCACCGAGAGTTCGGGCCTACACGCCAGGAATGTTGTCAACTATTACATCCGATATGTTAGGTTGCCTTAGGTTAGGATATATATCGTTATAGACGTATATAATGTTCCCACCGAGACGTAGGCACCGACATGCAAGGAATGTTGTAAAATATTACATCCCAAATGTTAGGTTGCGTTAGGTTAGGATATACAACGTTATAGACGTATATAATCTCCCCATCGAGAAGCAGTCGACGACACGCCACAATGTTGTAAAATATTACATCCGAGATGTTAGGTTGCCTTAGGCTAGGATATATAACGTTATAGACGTATACAATGTTCCCACCGAGAAGTTCGGGCCTACACGCCAGGAATGTTGTCAACTATTACATCCGATATGTTAGGTTGCCTTATGTTAGGATATATATCGTTATAGACGTATATAATGTTCCCACCGAGACGTAGGCACCGACATGCAAGGAATGTTGTAAAATTTTACATCCCAAATGTTAGGTTGCGTTAGGTAACGATATACAACGTTATAGACGTATATTATGTCCCCATCGAGAAGCAGGCGACGACACGCCAGGAATGTTGTAAAATATTACATCCCAGATGTTAGGTTACGTTATGTTAGGATATACAACCTTATAGACGTATATTATGTCCCCATCGAGAAGCAGGCGACGACACGCCCGGAATGTTGTAAAATATTACATTCGACATGTTAGGTGGCCTTAGGCTAGGATATATAACGTTATAGACGTATATAATGTTCCCACCGAGAAGTTCGGGCCTACACGCCAGGAATGTTGTCAACTATTGCATCCGATATGTTAGGTTGCCTTAGGTTTGGATATATATCGTTATAGACGTATATAATGTTCCCACCGAGACGTAGGCACCGACATGCAAGGAATGTTGTAAAATATTACATCCCAAATGTTAGGTTGCGTTAGGTTAGGATATACAACGTTATAGACGTATATTATCTCCCAATCGAGAAGCAGTCGACGACACGCCAGAATGTTGTAAAATATTACATCCGAGATGTTAGGTTGCCTTAGGTTAGGATATACAATGTTATAGATGTATATAATGTCCCCATCGAGAAGTAGGCGACGACACGCCAGGAATGTTGTAAAATTTTATATTCGACATGTTTGGTTGCCTTAGGCTAGAATATATAACGTTATAGACGTATATAATGTTCCCACCGAAAAATAGGGGCCGACGCGTCAGGAATGTTGTAAAATATTACACCCGAGATGTTAGGTTCCCTTAGGTTAGGATATACAACGTTATAGACGTATAGTATGTTCCCACCGAGATGTAGGGACCGACATGCCAGGAATGTTGTAAAATATTACATCCGAGATGTTAGGCTGCCTTAGGTTAGGATGTACAAGGTTATAGATGTATATAATGTCCCCATCGAAGAGTAGGCGACGACACGCCAGGAATGGTGTAAAGTATTACATTCGACATGTTATGTGGCCTTAGGCTAGGGTATATAACGTTATAGACGTATATAATGTTCCCACCGAGAAGTACGGGCGGACACGCCAGGAATGTTGTCAACTATTACATCCGAGATGTTAGGTTGCCTTAGGTTGGGATATATAACGTTATAGACGTATATAATCTCCCCATCCAGAAGTAGGCGACGACACGCCAGGAATATTACATCCCAGATGTTAGGTTGCGTTAGGTTAGGATACACAACGTTATAGACGTATATAATGTTCCCATCGAGAAGTGGGCGACGACACGCCAGGAATGTTGTAAAATATTACATCCCAGATGTTAGGTTGCGTTAGGTTAGGATATACAACGTTATAGACGTATATTATGTCCCAATCGAGAAGCAGGCGACGACACGCCAGGAATGTTGTAAAATATTACATCCGAGATGTTAGGTTCTCTTCGGTTTGGATATATATCGTTATAGACGTATATAATGTTCCTACCGAGACTTGGGGACCGACATGCCAGGAATCTTGTATAATATTACATCCCAGATGTTAGGTTGCGTTAGGTTAGGATACACAACGTTATAGACGTATATAATGTTCCCATCGAGAAGTAGGCGACGACACGCCAGGAATGTTGTTAAATATTACATTCGACATTTTAGATCGCCTTAGGCTAGGATATATAACGTTATAGACGTATACAATGTTCCCACCGAGAAGTACGGGCCTACACGCCAGGAATGTTGTCAACTATTACATCCGAGATGTTAGGTTGCCTTAGGTTAGGATATATATCGTTATAGACGTATACAATATCCCCATCCAGAAGTAGGCGACGACACGCCGGGAATATTACATCCCAGATGTTAGGTTGCGTTAGGTTAGGATACACAAAGTTATAGACGTATATAATGTTCCCATCGAGAAGCAGGCGACGACACGCCAGGAATGATGTAATATATTAAATTCGATATGTTAGGTCGCCTTAGGCTAGGATATATAACGTTATAGACGTATACAATGTTCCCACCAAGAAGTTCGGGCCTACACGCCAGGAATGTTGTCAACTATTACATCCGATATGTTATGTTGCCTTAGGTTAGGATATATAACGTTATAGACGTATATAATGTTCCCACCGAGAAGTACGGGCGGACACGCCAGGAATATTGTCAACTATTACATCCGAGATGTTAGGTTGCCTTAGGTTGGGATATATAACGTTATAGACGTATATAATATCCCCATCCAGAAGTAGGCGACGACACGCCAGGAATATTACATCCCAGATGTTAGGTTGCGTTAGGTTAGGATATACAACGTTATAGACGTATATTATGTCCCAATCGAGAAGCAGGCGACGACACGCCAGGAATGTTGTAAAATATTACATCCGAGATGTTAGGTTCTCTTCGGTTTGGATATATATCGTTATAGACGTATATAATATTCCTACCGAGACTTGGGGACCGACATGCCAGGAATCTTGTATAATATTACATCCCAGATGTTAGGTTGCGTTAGGTTAGGATACATAACGTTATAGACGTATATAATGTTCCCATCGAGAAGTAGGCGACGACACGCCAGGAATGTTGTTAAATATTACATTCGACATGTTAGGTCGCCTTAGGCTAGGATATATAACGTTATAGACGTATACAATGTTCCCACCGAGAGGTACGGGCCTACACGCCAGGAATGTTGTCAACTATTACATCCGAGATGTTAGGTTGCCTTAGGTTAGGATATATACCGTTATAGACGTATACAATGTTTCCACCGAGAAGTAGGGACCGACATGCCAGGAATGTTATAAAACATTACATCCGAGATGATAGGTTGCCTTAGGTTAGGATATACAATGTTATAGATGTATATAATGTCCCCATCGAGAAGTAGGCGACGACACGCCAGGAATATTACATCCCAGATGTTAGGTTGCGTTAGGTTAGGATACACAACGTTATAGACGTATATAATGTTCCCATCGAGAAGCAGGCGACGACACGCCAGGAATGTTGTAAAATATTACATCCGAGATGTTAGGTTCTCTTCGGTTTGGATATATATCGTTATAGACGTATATAATGTTCCTACCGAGACTTGGGGACCGACATGCCAGGAATCTTGTATAATATTACATCACGGATGTTAGGTTGCTTTAGGTTAGGATATACAACGATATAGACGTATATAATGTCCCCATCGAGAAGCAGCCGACGACACGCCAGGAATGTAGTAAAATATTACATTCGACATGTTAGGTCGCCTTAGGCTAGGATATATAACGTTATAGACGTATATAACGTTCCCACCGAAAAATAGGGGCCGACGCGTCAGGAATGTTGTCAACTATTACATCCCAGATGTTAAGTTCCCTTAGGTTAGGATATACAACGTTATAGACGTATAGTATGTTCCCACGGAGATGTAGGGACCGACATGCCAGGAATGTTGTAAAATATTACATCCGAGATGTTAGGCTGCCTTAGCTTAGGATATACAACGTTATAGACGTATAGTATGTTCCCACCGAGATGTAGGGACCGACATGCCAGGAATGTTGTAAAATATTACATCCGAGATGTTAGGTTGCGTTAGGTTAGGATATACAACGTTATAGACGTATATAATGTCCCCATGGAGAAGCAGGCGACGACACGCCAGGAATGTTGTAAAATATTACATCCAAGGTGTTAGGCTGCCTTAGGTTAGGATATACAAGGTTATAGATGTATATAATGTCCCCATCGAGAAGTAGGCGACGACACGCCAGGAATGTTGTAAAGTATTACATTCGACATGTTAGGTTGCCTTAGACTAGGATATATAACGTTATAGACGTATATAATGTTCCCACCGAAAAATAGGGGCCGACGCGTCAGGAATGTTATAAAATATTACATTCGACATGTTAGGTGGCCTTAGGCTAGGATATATAACGTTATAGACGTATATAATGTTCCCACCGAGAAGTACGGGCGGACACGCCAGGAATGTTGTCAACTATTACATTCGAGATGTTAGGTTGCCTTAGGATAGGATATATAACATTATAGACGTATATAATGTCCCCATCCAGAAGTAGGCGACGACACGCCGGGAATATTACATCCCAGATGTTAGGTTGCGTTAGGTTAGGATACACAAAGTTATAGACGTATATAATGTTCCCATCGAGAAGCAGGCGACGACACGCCAGGAATGATGTAAAATATTAAATTCGATATGTTAGGTCGCCTTAGGCTAGGATATATAACGTTATAGACGTATACAATGTTCCCACCCAGAAGTTCGGGTATACACGCCAGGAATGTTGTCAACTATTACATCCGATATGTTAGGTTGCCTTAGGTTAGGATATATATCCTTATAGACGTATATAATATTCCCACCGAAACGTAGGCACCGACATGCAAGGAATGTTGTAAAATATTACATCCATAATGTTAGGTTGCGTTAGGTTAGGATATACAACGTTATAGGCGTATATAATCTCCCCATCGAGAAGCAGGCGACGACACGCCAGAATGTTGTAAAATATTACATCCGAGATGTTAGGTTGCCTTCGGTTAGAATATACAAGGTTATAGATGTATATAATGACCCTATCCAGAAGTAGGCGACGACACTCCAGGAATGTTGTAAAATATTACATCCCAGATGTTAGGTTGCGTTAGGTAAGGATATACAACGTTATAGACGTATATTATGTCCCCGTCGAGAAGCAGGCGACGACACGCCAGGAATGTTGTAAAATATTACATCCCAGATGTTAGGTTGCGTTAGGTTAGGATATACAACGTTATAGACGTATATTATGTCCCCATCGAGAAGCAGGCGACGACACGCCGGGAATTTTGTAAAATATTACATCCGAGATGTTAGGTTCCCTTCGGTTTGGATATATATCGTTATAGACGTATATAATGTTCCTACCGAGACTTGGGGACCGACATGCCAGGAATCTTGTAAAATATTACATCCCAGATGTTAGGTCGCCTTAGGCTAGGATATATAACGTTATAAACGTATACAATGTTCCCACCGAGAGTTCGGGCCTACACGCCAGGAATGTTATCAACTATTACATCCGATATGTTAGGTTGCCTTAGGTTAGGATATATATCGTTATAGACGTATATAATGTTCCCACCGAGACGTAGGCACCGACATGCAAGGAATGTTGTAAAATATTACATCCCAAATGTTAGGTTGCGTTAGGTTAGGATATACAACGTTATAGACGTATATAATCTCCCCATCGAGAAGCAGTCGACGACACGCCACAATGTTGTAAAATATTACATCCGAGATGTTAGGTTGCCTTAGGCTAGGATATATAACGTTATAGACGTATACAATGTTCCCACCGAGAAGTTCGGGCCTACACGCCAGGAATGTTGTCAACTATTACATCCGATATGTTAGGTTGCCTTATGTTAGGATATATATCGTTATAGACGTATATAATGTTCCCACCGAGACGTAGGCACCGACATGCAAGGAATGTTGTAAAATTTTACATCCCAAATGTTAGGTTGCGTTAGGTAACGAAATACAACGTTATAGACGTATATTATGTCCCCATCGAGAAGCAGGCGACGACACGCCAGGAATGTTGTAAAATATTACATCCCAGATGTTAGGTTGCGTTATGTTAGGATATACAACCTTATAGACGTATATTATGTCCCCATCGAGAAGCAGGCGACGACACGCCCGGAATGTTGTAAAATATTACATTCGACATGTTAGGTGGCCTTAGGCTAGGATATATAACGTTATAGACGTATATAATGTTCCCACCGAGAAGTACGGGCGGATACGCCAGGAATGTTGTCAACTATTACATCCGAGATGTTAGGTTGCCTTACGTTAGGATATATAATGTTATAGACGTATATAATGTCCCCATCCAGAAGTAGGCGACGACACGCCGGGAATATTACATCCCAGATGTGAGGTTGCGTTAGGTTAGGATACACAACGTTATAGACGTATATAATGTTCCCATCGTGAAGCAGGCGACGACACGCCAGGAATGATGTAAAATATTAAATTCGATATGTTAGGTCGCCTTAGGCTAGGATATATAACGTTATAGACGTATACAATGTTCCCACCGAGAAGTTCGGGCCTACACGCCAGGAATGTTGTCAACTATTACATCCGATATGTTAGGTTGCCTTAGGTTAGGATATATATCGTTATAGACGTATATAATGTTCCCACCGAAAAATAGGGGCCGACGCGTCAGGAATGTTGTAAAATATTACATTCGACATGTTAGGTGGCCTTAGGCTAGGATATATAACGTTATAGACGTATATAATGTTCCCACCGAGAAGTACGGGCGGACACGCCAGGAATGTTGTCAACTATTACATTCGAGATGTTAGGTCGCCTTAGGCTAGGATATATAACGTTATAGACGTATACAATGTTCCCACCGAGAAGTTCGGGCCTACACGCCAGGAATGTTGTCAACTGTTACATCCGATATGTTAGGTTGCCTTATGTTAGGATATATATCGTTATAGACATATATACTGTTCACACCGAGACGTAGGCACCGACATGCAAGGAATGTTGTAAAATATTACATCCGAGATGTTCGGTTGCGTTAGGTTAGGATATACAACGTTATAGACGTATATAATTTCCCCATGGAGAAGCAGGCGACGACACGCCAGGAATGTTATAAAATATTACATCCGAGATGTTAGGTTGCCTTAGGTTAGAATATACAAGGTTATAGATGTGTATAATGACCCTATCCAGAAGTAGGCGACGACACTCCAGGAATGTTGTAAAATATTACATCCGAGATGTTAGGTTGCCTTGGGTTAGGATATACAATGTTATAGATGTAAATAATGTCCCCATCGAGAAGTAGGCGACGACATGCCAGGAATGTTGTAAAATTTTATATTCGACATGTTTGGTTGCCTTAGGCTAGAATATATAACGTTATAGACGTATATAATGTTCCCACCGAAAAATAGGACCCGACGCGCCAGGAATGTTGTAAAAGTTTACACCCGAGATGTTAGGTTACCTTAGGTTAGGATATACAACGTTATAGACTTAGAGTATGTTACCACCGAGATGTAGGGACCGACATGCCAGGAATGTTGTAAAATATTACATCCGAGATGTTAGGTTGCTTTAGGTAAGGATATATATCGTTATAGACGTATGTAATGTTCCTACCGAGACTTGAGGACCGACATGCCAGGAATGTTGTAAAATATTACATCCGAGATGTTAGGTTGCGTTAGGTTAGGATATACAACGTTATAGACGTATATTATGTCTCCATCGAGAAGCAGGCGACGACACGCCAGGAATGTTGTAAAATATTACATCCGAGATGTTATGTGGCCTTAGGCTAGGATATATAACGTTATAGACGTATATAATGTTCCCACCGAGAAGTACGGACCTACACACCAGGAATGTTGTCAACTATTACATCCGCGATGTTAGGTTGCCTTAGGTTAAGATATATATCGTTATAGACGTATATAATGATCCCACCGAGACGTAGGGACCGACACGCCTGGAATATTGTAAAATATTACATCCCAAATGTTAGGTTGCGTTATGTTAGGATATACAACGTTATAGACGTATAGTATGTTCCCACCGAGATGTAGGGACCGACACGCCAGGAATGTTGTAAAATATTACATCCGAGATGTTAGGTTGCGTTAGGTTAGGATATACAACGTTATAGACGTATATTATGTCTCCATCGAGAAGCAGGCGACGACACGCCAGGAATGTTGTAAAATATTACATCCGAGATGTTATGTGGCCTTAGGCTAGGATATATACCGTTATAGACGTATATAATGTTGCCACCGAGAAGTACGGGCGGACACGCTAGGAACGTTGTCAACTATTACATCCGAGATGTTAGGTTGCCTTAGGTTAGGATATATAACGTTATAGACGTATATAATGTCTCCATCCCGAGGTAGGCGACGACACGCCAGGAATGTTGTAAAATATTACATCCGAGATGTTAGGTTGCGTTAGGTTAGGATATACAACGTTATAGACGTATATAATGTCCCCATCGAGAAGCACGCGACGACACACCATGAATGTTATAAAATATTACATTCGACATGTTAGGTTGCGTTAGCTTAGGATATACAACGTTATAGACGTATATAATGTCCCCATCGAGAAGCAGGCGACGACACGCCAGAATGTTGTAAAATATTACATCCGAGATGTTAGGTTGCCTTGGGTTAGGATATACAATGTTATAGATGTAAATAATGTCCCCATCGAGAAGTAGGCGACGACATGCCAGGAATGTTGTAGAATATTACATTCGACATGTTAGGTTGCCTTAGGCTAGGATATATAACGTTATAGACGTATATAATGTTCCCACCGAAAAATAGGACCCGACGCGTCAGGAATGTTGTAAAAGTTTACACCCGAGATGTTAGGTTCCCTTAGGTTAGGATATACAACGCTATAGACTTAGAGTATGTTACCACCGAGATGTAGGGACCGACATGCCAGGAATGTTGTAAAATATTACATCCGAGATGTTAGGTTGCTTTAGGTAAGGATATATATCGTTATAGACGTATGTAATGTTCCTACCGAGACTTGAGGACCGACATGCCAGGAATGTTGTAAAATATTACATCCGAGATGTTAGGTTGCGTTAGGTTAGGATATACAACGTTATAGACGTATATTATGTCTCCATCGAGAAGCAGGCGACGACACGCCAGGAATGTTGTAAAATATTACATCCGAGATGTTATGTGGCCTTAGGCTAGGATATATAACGTTATAGACGTATATAATGTTCCCACCGAGAAGTACGGACCTACACGCCAGGAATGTTGTCAACTATTACATCCGCGATGTTAGGTTGCCTTAGGTTAAGATATATATCGTTATAGACGTATATAATGATCCCACCGAGACGTAGGGACCGACACGCCTGGAATATTGTAAAATATTACATCCCAAATGTTAGGTTGCGTTATGTTAGGATATACAACGTTATAGACGTATAGTATGTTCCCACCGAGATGTAGGGATCGACACGCCAGGAATGTTGTAAAATATTACATCCGAGATGTTAGGTTGCGTTAGGTTAGGATATACAACGTTATAGACGTATATTATGTCTCCATCGAGAAGCAGGCGACGACACGCCAGGAATGTTGTAAAATATTACATCCGAGATGTTATGTGGCCTTAGGCTAGGATATATAACGTTATAGACGTATATAATGTTGCCACCGAGAAGTACGGGCGGACACGCTAGGAACGTTGTCAACTATTACATCCGAGATGTTAGGTTGCCTTAGGTTAGGATATATAACGTTATAGACGTATATAATGTCTCCATCCAGAGGTAGGCGACGACACGCCAGGAATGTTGTAAAATATTACATCCGAGATGTTAGGTTGCGTTAGGTTAGGATATACAACTTTATAGACGTATATAATGTCCCCATCGAGAAGCACGCGACGACACACCATGAATGTTATAAAATATTACATTCGACATGTTAGGTTGCGTTAGGTTAGGATATACAACGTTATAGACGTATATAATGTCCCCATCGAGAAGCACGCGACGACACACCATGAATGTTATAAAATATTACATTCGACATGTTAGGTTGCCTTAGGCTAGGATATATATCGTTATAGACGTATACAATGTGCCCACCGAGAAGTAGGGACCGACATGCCAGGAATGTTGTAAAATATTACATCCGAGATGTTAGGATGCCTTAGGTTAGGATATACAACGTTATAGACGCATAGAATGATCCCACCGAGATGTAGGGACCGACATGCTTGAAATGTTGTCAAATATTACATCCGAGATGTTAGGTTGCCTTAGGCAAGGATATATAACGATATAGACGTATATAATGTTACCACCGAGAACTACGGGCCGACACGTCAGGAACGATGTAAAATATTACATTCGACATGTTAGGTCGCCTTAGGCTAGGATATATAACGTTATAGACGTATATAATGTTCCCACCGAGAAGTACGGGGCTACACGCCAGGAATGTTGTCAACTATTACATCCGAGATGTTAGGTTGCCTTAGGTTAGGATATATATCGTTATAGACGTATATAATGATCCCACCGAGACGTAGGGACCGACACGCCAGGAATATTGTAAAACATTACATCCCAAATCTTAGGTTGCGTTAGGTTAGGATATACAACGTTATAGACGTATATAATGTCCCCATCGGGACGTAGAGACCGACATGCCAGGAATGTTGTAAAATATTACATCCGAGATGTTAGGTTGCCTTGGGTTAGGATATACAATGTTATAGATGTAAATAATGTCCCCATCGAGAAGTAGGCGACGACATGCCAGGAATGTTGTAGAATATTACATTCGACATGTTAGGTTGCCTTAGGCTAGGATATATAACGTTATAGACGTATATAATGTTCCCACCGAAAAATAGGACCCGACGCGTCAGGAATGTTGTAAAAGTTTACACCCGAGATGTTAGGTTCCCTTAGGTTAGGATATACAACGTTATAGACTTAGAGTATGTTACCACCGAGATGTAGGGACCGACATGCCAGGAATGTTGTAAAATATTATATCCGAGATGTTAGGTTGCTTTAGGTAAGGATATATATCGTTATAGACGTATGTAATGTTCCTACCGAGACTTGAGGACCGACATGCCAGGAATGTTGTAAAATATTACAACCCAGATGTTAGGTTGCTTTAGGTTAGGATATACAACGTTATAGACGTATATAATGTCCCCATCGAGAAGCAGGCGACGACATGCCAGGAATGTTGTAAAATTTTACATTCGACATGTTAGGTGGCCTTAGGCTAGGATATATAACGTTATAGAGGTATATAATGTTCCCACCTAGAAGTACGGGCGGACACGCTAGGAACGTTGTCAACTATTACATCCGAGATGTTAGGTTGCTTTAGGTTAGGATATATATCGTTATAGACGTATATAATGTTCATACCGAGACTTGAGGACCGACATGCCAGAAATCTTGTAAAATATTACATCCCAGATGTTAGGTTGCCTTAGGTTAGGATATACAACGTTATAGACGTATATAATGTCCCCATCGAGAAGCAGGCGACGACATGCCAGGAATGTTGTAAAATATTACATTCGACATGTTAGGTGGCCTTAGGCTAGGATATATAACGTTATAGAGGTATATAATGTTCCCACCGAGAAGTACGGGCGGACACGCTAGGAACGTTGTCAACTATTACATCCGAGATGTTAGGTTGCTTTAGGTTAGGATATATATTGTTATAGACGTATACAATGTTCCTACCGAGACTTGAGGACCGACATGCCAGAAATCTTGTAAAATATTACATCCCAGATGTTAGGTTGCCTTAGGTTAGGATATACAACGTTATAGACGTATATAATGTCCCCATCGAGAAGCAGGCGACGACATGCCAGGAATGTTATAAAATATTACATCCGAGATGTTAGGTTGCCTTTGGTTAGGATATACAACGTTATAGATGTATATAATGACCCCATCCAGAAATAGGCGACGACAAGCCAGGAATGTTGTAAAATATTACATCCCAGATGTTAGGTTGCGTTGGGTTAGGATATACAACGTTATAGACGTATATTAAGTCCCCATCGAGAAGAAGGCGACGACACGCCAGGAAAGTTGTAAAATATTACATCCCAGATGTTAGGTTGCGTTAGGTTAGGATATATATTATTATAGACGTATATAATGTCCCCATCGAGAAGTACGGGCGGATACGCCTGGAATGTTGTCAACTATTACATCCGAGATGTTAGGTGGCCTTAGGTTAGGATACATATCGTTATAGACGTATACAATGTTTCCACCGAGAAGTAGGGACCGACATGCCAGGAATGTTGTAAAATATTACATCCGAGATGTTAGGTTGCCTTAGGTTAGGATATACAATGTTATAGAAGTATAGAATGTTCCCACCGAGATGTAGGGACCGACATGACAGGAATGTGGTCAACTATTACAGCCGAGGTGTTAGGTTGCCTTAGGTTAGGATATATATCGTTATAGACGTATATAATGTTCCCACCGAGACGTAGGGATCGACATGCCAGGAATGTTGTAAAATATTACATCCCAAATGTTCGGTTGCGTTAGGTTAGGATATACAACGTTATAGACGTATATAATGTCCCCACCGAGAAGCAGGCGACGACAAACCAGGAATGTTGTAAAATATTACATTCGATATGTTAGGTGGCGTTAGGCTAGGATATATAACGTTATAGACGTATACAATGTTCCCACCAAGAAGTACGGGCCTACACGCCAGGAATGTGGTCAACTATTACAGCCGAGGTGTTAGGTTGCCTTAGGTTAGGACATATATCGTTATAGACGTATATAATGTTCCCACATAGACGTAGGGACCGACATGCCAGGAATGTTGTAAAATATTACATCCCAAATGTTCGGTTGCGTTAGGTTAGGATATACAACGTTATAGACGTATATAATGTCCCCATCGAGAAGTAGGCAACGACACGCCAGGAATGTTGTAAAATATTACATTCGACATGTTAGGTCGCCTTAGGCTAGGATATATACCGTTATAGACGTATACAATGTTCCCACCGAGAAGTACGGGCCTACACGCCAGGAATGTTGTCAACTATTACATCCGAGATGTTAGGTTGCCTTAGGTTAGGATATATACCGTTATAGACGTATACAATGTTTCCACCGAGAAGTAGGGACCGACATGCCAGGAATGTTGTAAAATATTACATTCGACATGTTAGGTGGCCTTAGGCTAGGATATATAACGTTATAGATGTATATAATGTTCCCACCGAGAAGTACGGGCGGACACGCTAGGAACGTTGTCAACTATTACATCCGAGATGTTAGGTTGCTTTAGCTTAGGATATATATCGTTATAGACGTATATAATGTTCCTACCGAGACTTGAGGACCGACATGCCAGGAATCTTGTAAAATATTACATCCCAGACGTTAGGTTGCCTTAGGTTAGGATATACAACGTTATAGACGTATATAATGTCCCCATCGAGAAGCAGGCGACGACATGCCAGGAATGTTATAAAATATTACATCCGAGATGTTAGGTTGCCTTAGGTTAGGATATATACCGTTATAGACGTATACAATGTTTCCACCGAGAAGTAGGGACCGACATGCCAGGAATGTTGTAAAATATTACATCCCAAATGTTAGGTTGCGTTAGGTTAGGATATACAACGTTATAGACGTATATAATGTCCCCAACGAGAAGCAGGCGACGAAACGCCAGAATGTTGTAAAATATTACATCCGAGATGTTACGTTGCCGTAGGTTAGGATATACAACGTTATAGACGTATTGTATGTTCCCAGCGAGATGTAGGGACCGACATGCCAGGAATGTTGTAAAATATTACATCCCAGATGTTAGGTTGCGTTAGGATAGGATATACAACGTTATAGACGTATATTATGTCCCCATCGAGAAGCAGGCGACGACACGCCAGGAATGTTGTAAAATATTACATCCGAGATGTTAGGTTCCCTTCGGTTTGGATATATATCGTTATAGACGTATATAATGTTCCTACCGAGACTTGGGGACCGACATGCCAGGAATCTTGTATAATATTACATCCCAGATGTTAGGTTGCCTTAGGTTAGGATATACAACGATATAGACGTATGTAATGTCCCCATTGAGAAGCAGGAGACGACACGCCAGGAATGTTGTAAAATATTACATTCGACATGTTAGGTGGCCTTAGGCTAGGATATATATCGTTATAGACGTATGCAATGTTTCCCCCGAGAAGTAGGGACCGACATGCCAGGAATGTTGTAAAATATTACATCCGAGATATTAGGCTGCCTTAGGTTGGGATATACAAGGTTATAGATGTATATAATGTCCCCATCGGGAAGTAGGCGACGACACGCCAGGAATGTTGTAAAATATTACATTCGCCATGCTAGGTTGCCTTAGACTAGGATATATAACGTTATAGACTTATATAATGTTCCCACCGAATAATAGGGGCTGACGCGTCAGGAATGTTGTAAAATATTAAACCCGAGATGTTAGGTTCCCTTAGGTTAGGATATACAACGTATTAGACGTATAGAATGTTCCCACCGAGATGTAGGGACCGACCTGCCAGAAATGTTGGAAAATACTACATTCGAGATGTTAAGTTGCCTTAGGATAGGAAATTTAACGTTATAGACGTATACAATGTCTGCACCGAGACGCACGGGACGACACGAACGGGATTCCGTAAAACATTACCAGCGAGGGTATAGATTTGTTAGGTTAGGATCTATTACGTTATAGACGCATATAATGTTCCCACCGAGGAGTAGGGGTCAACCCGCCAGGAATGTTGGGAAATACTACATCTGAGATGTTAGGTTGCCTCAGGTTAGGATATATAACGTAGTGGACGTACATAATGTCCACAACTAGAAGTACGGGCCGACACGCCCGGGATTCTGTGAAACATTAGCAGCGAGAGTCTAGCTGGGCTAGGTTAGGTTACATTACGTTATAGAAGTATATAATGTTCCCACCGAGAAGTAGGGGCCGACCCGCCAGAAATGTTGGAAAATACTACATTCGAGATGCTAGGTTGCCTTAGGATAGGAAATATAACGTTATAGACATCTGTAATGTCCGCACTGAGACGTACGGGACGACACGAACGGGATTCTGTAAAACATTACCAGCGAGGGTCGAGATGGGTTAGGTAGGGATCTATTACGTTATAGACGTATATAATGTTCCCACTGAGAAGTAGGGGCCGACCCGCCAGCAATGTTGGAAAATACTACATCCGAGATGTTAGGATGCCTCAGGTTAGGATATATAACGTAGTGGACGTACATAATGTCCACAACTAGAAGTACGGGCCGACACGACCGGTATTCTGTAAAACATTATCACCGAGGGGCAAAATGAGTTAGGTTAGGTTATATTACGATGTAGACGTATATAATGTTCCCACCGAGAAGTAGAGGCCGATCCGCCAGGAATGTTGGAAAATACTACATCCGCCATGTTACGTTGCCTTAGGTTGGGATATATAACGTTATAGACGTATAACATGTCCCCACCGAGAAGTACGGGCCGACACGAAAGGGATTCTGTAAAACATTACCAGCGAGATTCTAGATGGGTTAGGTTAGGTTATATTGGGTTACAGACGTATATAATGTGCCCGCCGAGATGTAGGTGCCGACCCGCCTGGAATGTTGAAAAATACTACATTCGAGATGTTAGGTTGCCTTACATTAGGATATACAACGTTATAGATGTATATAATGACCCCATCCAGAAGTAGGCGACGACACGCCAGGAATGTTGTAAAATATTACATCCCAGATGTTAGGTTGCGTTGGTTTAGGATATACAACGTTATAGACGTATATTATGTCCCCATCGAGAAGCAGGCGACTACACGCTAGGAATGTTGTAAAATATTACATCCCAGATGTTAGGTTGCGTTAGGTTAGGATATACAACATTACAGCCGTATGTAATGTCCCCATCGAGAAGCAGGAGACGACACGACAGGAATCTTGTAAAATATTACATTCGAAATGTTAGGTCGCCTTAGGCTAAGATATATAACGTTATTGACGTATATAATATTCCCACCGAGAAGTACGGGCTGACACGCCTGGAATGTTGTCAACTATTACATCCGAGATGTTAGTTTGCCTTAGGTTAGGATATATATCGTTATAGACGTATAGAATGTTCCCACCCAGAAGTACGGGCGGACACGCCAGGAATGTTGTCAACTATTACATCCGAGATGTTAGGTTGTCTTAGGTTAGGATATAGAACGTTATAGACGTATATAATGTCCCCATCCAGAAGTAGGCGACGACACGCCAGGAATATTACATCCCAGATGTTAGGTTGCGTTAGGTTAGGATACACAACGTTATAGACGTATATAATGTTCCCATCGAGAAGCAGGCGACGACACGCCAGGAATGATGTAAAATATTACATTCAACATGTTAGGTCGCCTTAGGCTAGGATATATAACGTTATAGACGTATACAATGTTCTCACCGAGAAGTACGGGCCTACACGCCAGGAATGTTGTCAACTATTACATCCGAGATGTTAGGTTGTCTTAGGTTAGGATATATATCGTTATAGACGTATACAATGTTCCCACCGAAAAATAGGGGCCGACGCGTCAGGAATGTTGTAAAATATTACACCCGAGATGTTAGGTTTCCTTAGGTTAGGATATAAAACGTTATAGACGTATAGTATGTTCCCACCGAGATGTAGGGACCGACACGCCAGGAATTTTGTAAAATATTACATCCTAGATGTTAGGTTGCGTTAGGTTAGGATATACAACGTTATAGACGTATATAATGTCCCCATCGAGAAGCACGCGACGACACACCATGAATGTTATAAAATATTACATTCGACATGTTAGGTTGCCTTAGGCTAGGATATATATCGTTATAGACGTATACAATGTGCCCACCGAGAAGTAGGGACCGACATGCCAAGAATGTTGTAAAATATTACATCCGAGGTGTTAGGTTGCCTTAGGTTAGGATATACAACGTTATAGATGTATATAGTGTTCCCATCGAGAAGCAGGCGACGACACGCCAGGAATGGTGTAAAATATCACATCCGAGATGTTAGGTTGCCTTAGGCTAGGACATATATCGTTATAGACGTATACAATATTCCCACAGAGAAGTAGGGACCGACATGCCAGGAATGTTGTAAAATATTACATCCGAGATGTTAGGTTGCGTTAGGTTAGGATATACAACGTTATAGAGGTATATAATGTCCCCATCGAGAAGCACGCGACGACACTCCATGAATGTTACAAAATATTACATTCTACATGTTAGTTTGCCTTTGGCTAGGATATATAACGTTATAGACGTATACAATGTTCCCACAGAGAAGTAGGGACCGAAATGCCAGGAATGTTGTAAAATATTACATCCGAGATGTTAGGATGCCTTAGGTTAGGATATACAACGTTATAGACGCATAGAATGATCCCACCGAGATGTAGGGACCGACATGCTTGAAATGTTGTCAAATATTACATCCGAGATGTTAGGTTGCCTTAGGCAAGGATATATAACGATATAGACGTATATAATGTTACCACCGAGAACTACGGGCCGACACGTCAGGAACGATGTAAAATATTACATTCGACATGTTAGGTCGCCTTAGGCTAGGATATATAACGTTATAGACGTATATAATGTTCCCACCGAGAAGTACGGGGCTACACGCCAGGAATGTTGTCAACTATTACATCCGAGATGTTAGGTTGCCTTAGGTTAGGATATATATCGTTATAGACGTATATAATGATCCCACCGAGACGTAGGGACCGACACGCCAGGAATATTGTAAAACATTACATCCCAAATCTTAGGTTGCGTTAGGTTAGGATATACAACGTTATAGACGTATATAATGTCCCCATCGGGACGTAGAGACCGACATGCCAGGAATGTTGTAAAATATTACATCCGAGATGTTAGGTTGCCTTAGGTTAGGATATACAAAGTTATAGACGTATATAATGTCCCCAACGAGAAGCAGGCGACGACACGCCAGGAATGTTGTCAACTATTACATCCGAGATGTTAGGTTGCCTTAGGCTAGGATATATAACGTTATAGACGTATATAATGTTACCACCGAGAAGTAGGGACCGACATGCCAAGAATGTTGTAAAATATTACATCCGAGATGTTAGGTTGCCTTAGGTTAGGATATACAACGTTATAGACGTATACAATGTTCCCACCGAGAAGTAGGGACCGACATGCCAGGAATGTTGTAAAATATTACATCCCAGATGTTAGGTTGCGTTAGGTAAGGATATAGAACGTTACGGACGTATATAATGTCCCCATCGAGAAGCAGGCGACGACACGCCAGAATGTTGTAAAATATTACATTCGAGATGTTAGGTTCCCTTATGTTAGGATATATAACGTTATAGACGTATATAATGTTCCCACCGAAAAATAGGAGCGGACGCGCCAGGAATGGTGTAAAATATCACTTCCGAGATGTTAGGTTGCCTTAGGTTAGGATATATAATGTTATAGACATATATAATCTCCCCATCCAGAAGTAGGCGACGACACGCCAGGAATATTACATTCGAGATGTTAGGTTGCCTTAGGATAGGATATACAATGTTATAGATGTATATAATGTGCCCATCGAGAAGTAGGCGACGACACGCCATGAATGTTGTAAAATATTACATCCGAGATGTTAGGTTGCCTTACGCTAGGATATATATCGTTATAGACGTATACAATTTTCCCACCGAAAAATAGGGGCCGACGCGTCAGGCATGTTGTAAAATATTACACCCGAGATGTTAGGTTCCCTTAGGTTAGGATGTACAACGTTATAGACGTATAGTATGTTCACACCGAGATGTAGGGACCGACAAGCCAGGAATGTTGTAAAATATTACATCCGAGATGTTAGGTTACGTTGGATTAATATATACAACGTTGTAGACGTATATAATGTTCCCATCGAGAAGTAGGCGACGACACGCTAGGAATGTTATAAAATATTACATCCGAGATGTTAGGTTGCCTTAGGCTAGGATATATAACGTTATAGACGTATACAATGTTCTCACCGGGAAGTACGGGCCCACACGCCAGGAATGTTGTCAACTATTACATCCGAGATGATAGGTTGTTTTAGGTTAGGATATATATCGTTATAAACGTATATAATGTTCCCACCGAAAAATAGGGGCCGACACGTCAGGAATGTTGTAAAATATTACACTCGAGATGTTAGGTTCCCTTAGGTTAGGATATACAACGTTATAGACGTATAGTATGTTCCCACCGAGATGTAGGGACCGACATGCCAGGAATGTTGTAAAATATTACATCCGAGATGTTAGGTTGCGTTGGGTTAATATATACAACGTTGTAGACGTATATAATGTCCCCATCGAGAAGCAGGCGACGACACGCCAGGAATGTTATAAAATATTACATCCGAGATGTTAGGTCGCCTTAGCTAGGATATATAACGTTATAGACGTATATAGTGTTCCCACCGAAAAATAGGTCCCGACGCGTCAGGAATGTTGTAAAAGTTTACACCCGAGATGTTAGGTTCCCTTAGGTTAGGATATACAACGTTATAGACGTATAGTATGTTCCCACCGAGATGATGGGACCGACATGCCAGGAATGTTGTAAAATATTACATCCGAGATGTTGGGTTGCCTTAGGTTACGACATACAAGGTTATAGATGTATATAGTGTCCCCATCGAGAAGTAGGCGAAGACACGACAGGAATGTTGTAAAATATTACATTCGACATGTTAAGTTGCCTTAGGCTAGGATATATAACGTTATAGCCGTATATAGTGTTCCCACCGAAAAATAGGCCCCGACGCGTCAGGAATGTTGTAAAAGTTTACACCCGAGATGTTAGGTTCCCTTAGGTTAGGATATACAACGTTATAGACGTATAGTATGTTCCCACCGAGATGTTGGGACCGACATGCCAGGAATGTTGTAAAATATTACATCCGAGATGTTAGGTTGCCTTAGGCTAGGATATATAACGTTATAGACGTATATAGTGTTACCACCGAGAAGTAGGGACCGACATGCCAAGAATGTTGTAAAATATTACATCCGAGATGTTAGGTTGCCTTAGGTTAGGATATACAACGTTATACACGTATACAATGTTCCCACCGAGAAGTAGGGACCGACATGCCAGGAATGTTGTAAAATATTACATCCCAGATGTTAGGTTGCGTTAGGTAAGGATATAGAACGTTACGGACGTATATAATGTCCCCATCGAGAAGCAGGCGACGACACGCCAGAATGTTGTAAAATATTACATCCGAGATGTTAGGTTCCCTTATGTTAGGATATATAACGTTATAGACGTATATAATGTTCCCACCGGAAAATAGGAGCGGACGCGCCAGGAATGGTGTAAAATATCACATCCGAGATGTTAGGTTGCCTTAGGTTAGGATATATAACGTTATAGACATATATAATCTCCCCATCCAGAAGTAGGCGACGACACGCCAGGAATATTACATTCGAGATGTTAGGTTGCCTTAGGTTAGGATATACAATGTTATAGACGTATATAATGTCCCCATCGAGAAGTAGGCGACGACACGCCATGAATGTTGTAAAATATTACATCCGAGATGTTAGCTTGCCTTAGGCTAGGATATATATCGTTATAGACGTATACAATGTTCCCACCGAAAAATAGGGGCCGACGCGTCAGGCATGTTGTAAAATATTACACCCGAGATGTTAGGTTCCCTTAGGTTAGGATGTACAACGTTATAGACGTATAGTATGTTCACACCGAGATGTAGGGACCGACATGCCAGGAATGTTGTAAAATATTACATCCGAGATGTTAGGTTGCGTTGGGTTAATATATACAACGTTGTAGACGTATATAATGTTCCCATCGAGAAGCAGGCGACGACACGCTAGGAATGTTATAAAATATTACATCCGAGATGTTAGGTTGCCTAGGCTAGGATATATAACGTTATAGACGTATACAATGTTCTCACCGAGAAGTACGGGCCCACACGCCAGGAATGTTGTCAACTATTACATCCGAGATGTTAGGTTGTTTTAGGTTAGGATATATATCGTTATAAACGTATACAATGTTCCCACCGAAAAATAGGGGCCGACGCGTCAGGAATGTTGTAGAATATTACACCCGAGATGTTAGGTTTCCTTAGGTTAGGATATACAACGTTATAGACGTATAGTATGTTCCCACCGAGATGTAGGGACCGACATGCCAGGAATGTTGTAAAATATTACATCCGAGATGTTAGATTGCTTTAGGTTAGGATATACAACGTTATAGACGTATATAATGTCACCATCGAGAAGCAGGCGACGACACGCCAGGAATGTTGTAAAATATTACATTCGACATGTTATGTGGCCTTAGGCTAGGATATATAACGCTATAGACGTATATAATGTTCCCACCGAGAAGTACGGGCGGACACGCCAGGAATGTTGTCAACTATTACATCCGAGATGTTAGGTTGCCTTAAGTTAGGATATATAACGTTATAGACGTATACAATGTTTCCACCGGGAAGTTGGGACCGATATGCCAGGAATGTTGTAAAATATTACATCCGAGATGTTAGGTTGCGTTGGGTTAATATATACAACGTTGTAGACGTATATAATGTTCCCTTCGAGAAGCAGGCGACGACACGCCAGGAATGTTATAAAATATTACATCCGAGATGTTAGGTCGCCTTAGGCTAGGATATATAACGCTATAGACGTATACAATGTTCTCACCGAGAAGTATGGGCCTACACGCCAGGAATGTTGTCAACTATTACATCCGAGATGTTAGGTTGCTTTAGGTTAGGATATACAACGTTATAGACGTATATAATGTCCCCATCGAGAAGCAGGCGACGACACGCCAGGAATGTTGTAAAATATTACATTCGACATGTTGGGTCGCCTTAGGCTAGGACATATATCGTTTTAGACGTATACAGTGTTCCCACAGAGAAGTAGGGACCGACATGCCAGGAATGTTGTCAACTATTACATCCGAGATGTTAGGTTGCCTTAGGCTAGGTTATATATCGTTATAGACGTATACAATGTTCCCACCGAGAAGTAGGAACCGACATGCCAGGAATGTTGTAAAATATTACATCCGAGATGTTAGGTTGCGTTAGGTTAGGATATACAACGTTATAGACGTATATAATGTCCCCATCGAGAAGCACGCGACGACACTCCATGAATGTTATAAAATATTACATTCGACATGTTACGTTGCCTTAGGCTAGGATATATATCGTTATAGACGTATACAATGTTCCCACCGAGAAGTAGGGACCGACATGCCAAGAATGTTGTAAAATATTACATCCGAGATGTTAGGTTGCCTTAGGTTAGGATATACAACGTTATAGATGTATATAGTGTCCCCATTGAGAAGCAGGCGACGACACGCCAGGAATGCTGTAAAATATCACATCCGAGATGTTAGGTTGCCTTAGGCTAGGACATATATCGTTATAGACGTATACAATATTCCCACAGAGAAGTAGGGACCGACATGCCAGGAATGTTGTAAAATATTACAGTCGAGATGTTAGGTTGCCTTAGGTTAGCATATACAACGTTATAGATGTATATAATGTCCCCTTCGAGAAGCAGGCGACGACATGCCAGGAATGATGTAAAATATTACATCCGAGATGTTAGGTTGCGTTAGGTTAGGATATACAACGTTATAGAGGTATATAATGTCCCCATCGAGAAGCACGCGACGACACTCCATGAATGTTACAAAATATTACATTCGACATGTTAGTTTGCCTTAGGCTAGGATATATAACGTTATAGCTGTATACAATGTTCCCACAGAGAAGTAGGGACCGAAATGACAGGAATGTTGTAAAATATTACATCCGAGATGTTAGGATGCCTTAGGTTAGGATATACAACGTTATAGACGGATAGAATGATCCCACCGAGATGTAGGGACCGACATGCCAGAAATTTTGTCAAATATTACATCCGAGATGTTAGGTTGCCTTAGGCTAGGATATATAACGTTATAGACGTATATAATGTTACCACCGAGAACTACGGGCCGACACGTCAGGAACGATGTAAAATATTACATTCGACATGTTAGGTCGCCTTAGGCTAGGATATATAACGTTATAGACGTATATAATGTTCCCACCCAGAAGTACGGACCTACACGCCAGGAATGTTGTCAACTATTACATCCGCGATGTTAGGTTGCCTTAGGCTAGGATATATACCGTTATAAATGTATATAATGTTCGCACCGAAAAATAGGGGCCGACGCGTCAGGAATGTTGTAAAATATTACACTCGAGATGTTAGGTTCCCTTAGGTTAGGATATACAACGTTATAGACGTATAGTATGTTCCCACCGAGATGTAGGGACCGACATGCCAGGAATGTTGTAAAATATTACATCCGAGATGTTAGGTTGCGTTGGGTTAATATATACAACGTTGTAGACGTATATAATGTCCCCATCGAGAAGCAGGCGACGACACGCCAGGAATGTTATAAAATATTACATCCGAGATGTTAGGTCGCCTTAGCTAGGATATATAACGTTATAGACGTATACAATGTTCTCACCGAGAAGTACGGGCCTACACGCCAGGAATGTTGTCAACTATTACATCCGAGATGTTAGGTTGTCTTAGGTTAGGATATATATCGTTATAGACGTATATAGTGGTCCCACAGAGCCGTACGGACCGACATGCCAGGAATGTTGTAAAATATTACATCCGAGCTGTTAGGTTGCCTTAGGTTACGACATACAAGGTTATAGATGTATATAGTGTCCCCATCGAGAAGTAGGCGAAGACACGACAGGAATGTTGTAAAATATTACATTCGACATGTTAAGTTGCCTTAGGCTAGGATATATAACGTTATAGCCGTATATAGTGTTCCCACCGAAAAATAGGCCCCGACGCGTCAGGAATGTTGTAAAAGTTTACACCCGAGATGTTAGGTTCCCTTAGGTTAGGATATACAACGTTATAGACGTATAGTATGTTCCCACCGAGATGTTGGGACCGACATGCCAGGAATGTTGTAAAATATTACATCCGAGATGTTAGGCTGCCTTAGGTTAGGATATACAACGTTATAGACGTATACAATGTTCCCACCGAGAAGTAGGGACCGACATGCCAGGAATGTTGTAAAATATTACATCCCAGATGTTAGGTTGCGTTAGGTAAGGATATAGAACGTTACGGACGTATATAATGTCCCCATCGAGAAGCAGGCGACGACACGCCAGAATGTTGTAAAATATTACATCCGAGATGTTAGGTTCCCTTATGTTAGGATATATAACGTTATAGACGTATATAATGTTCCCACCGAAAAATAGGAGCGGACGCGCCAGGAATGGTGTAAAATATCACATCCGAGATGTTAGGTTGCCTTAGGTTAGGATATATAACGTTATAGACATATATAATCTCCCCATCCAGAAGTAGGCGACGACACGCCAGGAATATTACATTCGAGATGTTAGGTTGCCTTAGGTTAGGATATACAATGTTATAGACGTATATAATGTCCCCATCGAGAAGTAGGCGGCGACACGCCATGAACGTTGTAAAATATTACATCCGAGATGTTAGCTTGCCTTAGGCTAGGATATATATCGTTATAGACGTATACAATGTTCCCACCGAAAAATAGGGGCCGACGCGTCAGGCATGTTGTAAAATATTACACCCGAGGTGTTAGGTTCCCTTAGGTTAGGATGTACAACGTTATAGACGTATAGTATGTTCACACCGAGATGTAGGGACCGACATGCCAGGAATGTTGTAAAATATTACATCCGAGATGTTAGGTTGCGTTGGGTTAATATATACAACGTTGTAGACGTATATAATGTTCCCATCGAGAAGCAGGCGACGACACGCTAGGAATGTTATAAAATATTACATCCGAGATGTTAGGTTGCCTAGGCTAGGATATATAACGTTATAGACGTATACATTGTTCTCACCGAGAAGTACGGGCCCACACGCCAGGAATGTTGTCAACTATTACATCCGAGATGTTAGGTTGTTTTAGGTTAGGATATATATCGTTATAGACGTATACAATGTTCCCACCGAAAAATAGGGGCCGACGCGTCAGGAATGTTGTAAAATATTACACCCGAGATGTTAGGTTTCCTTAGGTTAGGATATACAACGTTATAGACGTATAGTATGTTCCCACGGAGATGTAGCGACCGACATGCCAGGAATGTTGTAAAATATTACATCCGAGATGTTAGATTGCTTTAGGTTAGGATATACAACGTTATAGACGTATATAATGTCACCATCGAGAAGCAGGCGACGACACGCCAGGAATGTTGTAAAATATTACATTCGACATGTCATGTGGCCTTAGGCTAGGATATATAACACTATAGACGTATATAATGTTCCCACCGAGAAGTACGGGCGGACACGCCAGGAATGTTGTCAACTATTACATCCGAGATGTTAGGTTGCCTTAGGTTAGGATATATAACGTTATAGACGTATACAATGTTTCCACCGAGAAGTAGGGACCGATATGCCAGGAATGTTGTAAAATCTTACATCCGAGATGTTAGGTTGCGTTGGGTTAATATATACAACGTTGTACACGTATATAATGTTCCCATCGAGAAGCAGGCGACGACACGCCAGGAATGTTATAAAATATTACATCCGAGATGTTAGGTCGCCTTAGGCTAGAATATATAACGCTAGAGACGTATACAATGTTCTCACCGAGAAGTACGGGCCTACACGCCAGGAATGTTGTCAACTATTACATCCGAGATGTTAGGTTGCTTTAGGTTAGGATATACAACGTTATAGACGTATATAATGTCCCCATCGAGAAGCAGGCGACGACACGCCAGGAATGTTGTAAAATATTACATTCGACATGTTGGGTCGCCTTAGGCTAGGACATATATCGTTTTAGACGTATACAGTGTTCCCACAGAGAAGTAGGGACCGACATGCCAGGAATGTTGTCAACTATTACATCCGAGATGTTAGGTTGCCTTAGGCTAGGATATATATCGTTATAGACGTATACAATGTTCCCACCGAGAAGTAGGAACCGACATGCCAGGAATGTTGTAAAATATTACATCCGAGATGTTAGGTTGCGTTAGGTTAGGATATACAACGTTATAGACGTATATAATGTCCCCGTCGAGAAGCACGCGACGACACTCCATGAATTTTATAAAATATTACATTCGACATGTTACGTTGCCTTAGGCTAGGATATATATCGTTATAGACGTATACAATGTTCCCACAGAGAAGTAGGGACCGACATGCCAGGAATGTTGTAAAATATTACAGTCGAGATGTTAGGTTGCCTTAGGTTAGCATATACAACGTTATAGATGTATATAATGTCCCCTTCGAGAAGCAGGCGACGACATGCCAGGAATGATGTAAAATATTACATCCGAGATGTTAGGTTGCGTTAGGTTAGGATATACAACGTTATAGAGGTATATAATGTCCCCATCGAGAAGCACGCGACGACACTCTATGAATGTTACAAAATATTACATTCGACATGTTAGTTTGCCTTAGGCTAGGATATATAACGTTATAGCTGTATACAATGTTCCCACAGAGAAGTAGGGACCGAAATGACAGGAATGTTGTAAAATATTACATCCGAGATGTTAGGATGCCTTAGGTTAGGATATACAACGTTATAGACGCATAGAATGATCCCACCGAGATGTAGGGACCGACATGCCAGAAATGTTGTCAAATATTACATCCGAGATGTTAGGTTAGGTTAGGTTAGGTTAGTAAAATATTACATCCCAGATGTTAGGTTGCGTTAGGTAAGGATATACAACGTTATAGACGTATATTATGTCCCCATCGAGAAGCAGGCGACGACACGCCAGGAATGTTGCAAAATATTACATCCCAGATGTTAGGTTGCGTTATGTTAGGATATACAACGTTATAGACGTATATTATGTCCCCATCGAGAAGCAGGCCACGACACGCCCGGAATGTTGTAAAATATTACATTCGACATGTTATGTGGCCTTAGGCTAGGATATATAACGTTATAGACGTATAGTATGTTCCCACCGAGATGTAGGGACCGACATGCCAGGAATGTTGTAAAATATTACATCCGAGATGTTAGGTTGCGTTAGGTTAGGATATACAACGTTATAGACGTATATAATGTCCCCATCGGGAAGCAGTCGACGACACGCCAGAATGTTGTAAAATATTACATCCGAGATGTTAGGTTGCCTTAGGTTAGGATATACAATGTTATAGATGTATATAATGTCCCCATCGAGAAGTAGGCGACGACACGCCAGGAATGTTATAAAGTATTACATTCGACATGTTATGTGGCCTTAGGCTAGGATATATAACGTTATAGACGTATATAATGTTCCCACCGAGAAGTACGGGCGGACACGCAAGGAATGTTGTCAACTATTACATCCGAGATGTTAGGTTGCCTTAGGTTATGATATATAACGTTATAGACGTATATAATCTCCCCATCCAGAAGTAGGCGACGACACGCCAGGAATATTACATCCCAGATGTTAGGTTGCGTTAGGTTAGGATACACAACGTTATAGACGTATATAATGTTCCCATCGAGAAGCAGGCGACGACACGCCAGGAATGATGTAAAATATTACATTCGACATGTTAGGTCGCCTTAGGCTAGGATATATAAGACGTTATAGACGTATACAATGTTCCCACCGAGAAGTAGGGGCGGACACGCTAGGAACGTTGTCAACTATTACATCCGAGATGTTAGGTTGCCTTAGGTTAGGATATATAACGTTATAGACGTATATAATGTCCCCATCCAGAAGTTGGCGACGACACGCCAGGAATATTACATCCCAGATATTTGGTTGCGTTAAATTAGGATACACAACGTTATAGACGTATATAATGTTCCCATCGAGAAGCAGGCGACGACACGCCAGGAAAGATGTAAAATATTACATTCGACATGTTAGGTCGCCTTAGGCTAGGATATATAACGTTATAGACGTATACAATGTTCCCACCGAGAAGTACGGGCCTACACGCCAAGAATGTTGTCAACTATTACATCCGAGTTGTTAGGTTGCCTTAGGTTAGGATATATACCGTTATAGACGTATACAATGTTTGCACCGAGAAGTAGGGACCGACATGCCAGGAATGTTGTAAAATATTACATCCCATATGTTAGGTTGCGTTAGGTTAGGATATACAACGTTATAGACGTATATAATGTCCCCATCGAGAAGCAGGCGACGAAACGCCAGAATGTTGTAAAATATTACATCCGAGATGTTACGTTGCCGTAGGTTAGGATATACAACGTTATAGACGTATTGTATGTTCCCAGCGAGATGTAGGGACCGACATGCCAGGAATGTTATAAAATATTACATCCGAGATGTTAGGTTGCCTTAGGTTAGGATATACAAGGTTATAGATGTACATAATGACCCTATCCAGAAGTAGGCGACGACACTCCAGGAATGTTGTAACATATTACATCCCGGATGTTAGGTTGCGTTAGGTAAGGATATACAACGTTATAGACGTATATTATGTCCCCATCGAGAAGCAGGTGACGACACGCCAGGAATGTTGTAAAATATTACATCCCAGATGTTAGGTTGCGTTAGGTTAGGATATACAACGTTATAGACGTATATTATGTCCCCATCGAGAAGCAGGCGACGACACGCCAGGAATGTTGTAAAATATTACATCCGAGATGTTAGGTTCCCTTCGGTTTGGATATATATCGTTATAGACGTATATAATGTTCCTACCGAGACTTGGGGACCGACATGCCAGGAATCTTGTATAATATTACATCCCAGATGTTAGGTTGTCTTAGGTTAGGATATACAACGATATAGACGTATATAATGTCCCCATCGAGAAGCAGGCGACGAAACGCCAGCAATGTTGTAAAATATTACATTCGACATGTTATGTGGCCTTAGGCTAGTATATATAACGTTATAGACGTATATAATGTTGCCACCGAGAAGTACGGGCGGACACGCAAGGAATGTTGTCAACTATTACATCCGAGATGTTAGGTTGCCTTAGGTTGGGATATATAACGTTATAGACGTATATAATCTCCCCATCCAGAAGTAGGCGACGACACGCCAGGAGTATTACATCCAAGATGTTAGGCTGCCTTAGGTTAGGATATACAAGGTTATAGATGTATATAATGTCCCCATCGAGAAGTAGGCGACGACACGCCAGGAATGTTGTAAAGTATTACATTCGACATGTTAGATTGCCTTAGACTAGGATATATAACATTATAGACGTATATAATGTTCCCACCAAAAAATAGGGGCCGTCGCGTCAGGAATGTTGTAAAATATTACATTCGACATGTTCTGTGGCCTTAGGCTAGGATATATAACGTTATAGACGTATATAATGTTCCCACCGAGAAGTACGGGCGGACACGCCAGGAATGTTGTCAACTATTACATCCGAAATGTTAGGTTGCCTTAGGTTGGGATATTTAACGTTATAGACGTATATAATCTCCCCATCCAGAAGTAGGCGACGACACGCCAGGAATATTACATCCCAGATGTTAGGTTGCGTTAGGTTAGGATACACAACGTTATAGACGTATATAATGTTCCCATCGAGAAGTAGGCGACGACACGCCAGGAATGTTGTAAAATATTACATTCGACATGTTAGATCGCCTTAGGCTACGATATATAACGTTATGGACGTATACAATGTTCCCACCGAGATGTACGGGCCTACACGCCAGGAATGTTGTCAACTATTACATCCGAGATGTTAGGTTGCCTTAGGTTAGGATATATGCCGTTATAGACGTATACAATGTTTCCACCGAGAAGTAGGGACCGACATGCCAGGAATGTTATAAAATATTACATCCGAGATGATAGGTTGCCTTAGGTTAGGATATACAATGTTATAGATGTATATAATGACCCTATCCAAAGGTAGGCGACGACACTCCAGGAATGCTGTAAAATATTACATCCCAGATGTTAGGTTGCGTTAGGTAAGGATATACAACGTTATAGACGTATATTATGTCCCCATCGAGAAGCAGGCGACGACACGCCAGGAATGTTGTAAAGTATTACATTCGACATGTTAGGTTGCCTTAGACTAGGATATACAATGTTATAGATGTATATAATGTCCCCATCGAGAAGTAGGCGACGACACGCCAGGAATGTTGTAAAATTTTACATTCGACATGTTAGGTTGCCTTAGGCTAGAATATATAACGTTATAGACGTATATAATGTTCCCACTGAAAAATAGGGGCCGACGCGTCAGGAATGTTGTAAAATATTACACCCGAAATGTTAGGTTCCCTTAGGTTAGGATATACAACGTTATAGACGTATGGTATGTTCCCACCGAGATGTAGGGACCGACATGCCAGGAATGTTGTGAAATATTACATCCGAGATGTTAGGTTGCGTTAGGTTAGGATATACAACGTTATAGACGTATATAATGTCCCCATGCAGAAGCAGGCGACGACACGCCAGGAATGTTATAAAATATTACATCCGAGATGTTAGGTTGCCTTAGGTTAGGATATACAAGGTTATAGATGTATATAATGACCCTATCCAGAAGTAGGCGACGACACTCCAGGAATGTTGTAAAATATTACATCCCAGATGTTAGGTTGCGTTAGGTAAGGATATACAACGTTATAGACGTATATTATGTCCCCGTCGAGAAGCAGGCGACGACACGCCAGGAATGTGGTAAAATATCACATCCCAGATGTTAGGTTGCGTTAGGTTAGGATATACAACGTTATAGACGTATATTATGTCCCCATCGAGAAGCAGGCGACGACACGCCAGGAATGTTGTAAAATATTACATCCAAGATGTTAGGCTGCCTTAGGTTAGGATATACAAGGTTATAGATGTATATAATGACCCTATCCAGAAGCAGGCGACGACACGCCAGGAATGTTGTAAAATATTACATTCGACAGGTTAGGTCGCCTTAGGCTAGGATATATAACGTTATAGACGTATATAATGTTCCCACCGAAAAATAGGGGCCGACGCGTCAGGAATGTTGTAAAATATTACATCCAAGATGTTAGGCTGCCTTAGGTTGGGATATACAAGGTTATGGATGTATATAATGTCCCCATCGAGAAGTAGGCGACGACACGCCAGGAATGTTGTAAAGTATTACATTCGACATGTTAGGTTGCCTTAGACTAGGATATACAACGTTATAGACGTATATAATGTTCCCACCGAAAAATAGGGGCCGACGCGTCAGGAATGTTGTAAAATATTACATTCGACATGTTAGGTCGCCTTAGGCTAGGATATATAACGTTAGAGACGTATATAATGTTCCCACCGAGAAGTACGGGCGGACACGCCAGGAATGTTGTCAACTATTACATTCGAGATGTTAGGTTGCCTTAGGATAGGATATATAACGTTATAGACGTATATAATATCCCCATCCAGGAGTAGGCGACGACACGCCGGGAATATTACATCCCAGATGTTAGGTTGCGTTAGGTTAGGATACACAAAGTTATAGACGTATATAATGTTCCCATCGAGAAGCAGGCGACGACACGCCAGGAATGATGTAATATATTAAATTCGATATGTTCGGTCGCCTTAGGCTAGGATATATAACGTTATAGACGTATACAATGTTCCCACCAAGAAGTTCGGGCCTACACGCCAGCAATGTTGTCAACTATTACATCCGATATGTTAGGTTGCCTTAGGTTAGGATATATATCGTTATAGACGTATATAATGTTCCCACCGAGACGTAGGCACCGACATGCAAGGAATGTTGTAAAATATTACATCCCAAATGTTAGGTTGCGTTAGGTTAGGATATACAACGTTATAGACGTATATAATCTCCCAATCGAGAAGCAGTCGACGACACGCCAGAATGTTGTAAAATATTACATCCGAGATGTTAGGTTGCCTTAGGTTAGGATATACAATGTTATAGATGTATATAATGTCCCCATCGAGAAGTAGGTGACGACACGCCAGGAATGTTGTAAAGTATTACATTCGACATGTTAGGTTGCCTTAGACTAGGATATACAATGTTATAGATGTATATAATGTCCCCATCGAGAAGTAGGCGACGACACGCCAGGAATGTTGTAAAATTTTACATTCGACATGTTAGGTTGCCTTAGGCTAGAATATATAACGTTATAGACGTATATAATGTTCCCACTGAAAAATAGGGGCCGACGCGTCAGGAATGTTGTAAAATATTACACCCGAAATGTTAGGTTCCCTTAGGTTAGGATATACAATGTTATAGACGTATAGTATGTTCCCACCGAGATGTAGGGACCGACATGCCAGGAATTTTGTAAAATATTACATCCGAGATGTTAGGCTGCCTTAGGTTAGGATATACAACGTTATAGATGTATATAATGTCCCCATCGAGGAGTAGGCGACGACACGCCAGGAATGTTGTAAAGTATTACATTCGACATGTTATGTGGCCTTAGGCTAGGATATATAACGTTATAGACGTATATAATGTTCCCACCGAGAAGTACGGGCGGACACGCCAGGAATGTTGTCAACTATTACATCCGAGATGTTAGGTTGCCTTAGGTTGGGATATATAACGTTATAGACGTATATAATCTCCCCATCCAGAAGTAGGCGACGACTCGCCAGGAATATTACATCCCAGATGTTAGGTTGCGTTAGGTTAGGATACACAACGTTATAGACGTATATAATGTTCCCATCGAGAAGTAGGCGACGACACGCCAGGAATGTTGTAAAATATTACATCCCAGATGTTAGGTTGCGTTAGGTTAGGATATACAACGTTATAGACGTATATTATGTCCCAATCGAGAAGCAGGCGACGACACGCCAGGAATGTTGTAAAATATTACATCCGAGATGTTAGGTTCTCTTCGGTTTGGATATATATCGTTATAGACGTACATAATGTTCCTACCGAGACTTGGGGACCGACATGCCAGGAATCTTGTATAATATTACATCCCAGATGTTAGGTTGCGTTAGGTTAGGATACACAACGTTATAGACGTATATAATGTTCCCATCGAGAAGTAGGCGACGACACGCCAGGAATGTTGTAAAATATTACATTCGACGTGTTAGGTCGCCTTAGGCTAGGATATATAACGTTATAGACGTATACAATGTTCCCACCGAGAAGTACGGGCCTACACGCCAGGAATGTTGTCAACTATTACATCCGAGATGTTAGGTTGCCTTAGGTTAGGATATATAACGTTATAGACGTATATAATCTCCCCATCCAGAAGTAGGCGACGACACGCCAGGAATATTACATCCCAGATGTTAGGTTGCGTTAGGTTAGGATACACAACGTTATAGACGTATATAATGTTCCCATCGAGAAGCAGGCGACGACACCCCAGGAATGATGTAAAATATTACCTTCGACATGCTAGGTCGCCTTAGGCTAGGATATATAACGTTATAGACGTATACAATGTTCCCACCGAGAAGTACGGGCCTACACGCCAGGAATGTTGTCAACTATTACATCCGAGATGTTAGGTTGCGTTAGGTTAGGATATACAACGTTATAGACGTATAGTATGTTCCCACGGAGATGTAGGGACCGACATGCCAGGAATGTTGTAAAATATTACATACGAGATGTTAGGCTGCCTTAGCTTAGGATATACAAGGTTATAGATGTATATAATGTTCCCATCGAGAAGTAGGCGACGACACGCCAGGAATGTTGTAAAGTATTACATTCGACATGTTAGGTTGCCTTAGACTAGGATATACAATGTTATAGATGTATATAATGTCCCCATCGGGAAGTAGGCGACGACACGCCAGGAATGTTGTAAAATTTTACATTCGACATGTTAGGTTGCCTTAGGCTAGAATATATAAAGTTATAGACGTATATAATGTTCCCACCGAAAAATAGGGGCCGACGCGTCAGGAATGTTGTAAAATATTACATCCAAGATGTTAGGCTGCCTTAGGTTAGGATATACAAGGTTATAGATGTATATAATGTCCCCATCGAGAAGTAGGCGACGACACGCCGGGAATGTTGTAAAGTATTACATTCGACATGTTAGGTTGCCTTAGGCTAGGATATATAACGTTAGAGACGTATATAATGTTCCCACCGAGAAGTACGGGCGGACACGCCAGGAATGTTGTCAACTATTACATTCGAGATGTTAGGTTGCCTTAGGATAGGATATATAACGTTATAGACGTATATAATATCCCCATCCAGAAGTAGGCGACGACACGCCGGGAATATTACATCCCAGATGTTAGGTTGCGTTAGGTTAGGATACACAAAGTTATAGACGTATATAATGTTCCCATCGAGAAGCAGGCGACGACACGCCAGGAGTGATGTAATATATTAAATTCGATATGTTAGGTCGCCTTAGGCTAGGATATATAACGTTATAGACATATACAATGTTCCCACCAAGAAGTTCGGGCCTACACGCCAGGAATGTTGTCAACTATTACATCCGATATGTTAGGTTGCCTTAGGTTAGGATATATATCGTTATAGACGTATATAATGTTCCCACCGAGACGTAGGCACCGACATGCAAGGAATGTTGTAAAATATTACATCCCAAATGTTAGGTTGCGTTAGGTTAGGATATACAACGTTATAGACGTATATAATCTCCCAATCGAGAAGCAGTCGACGACACGCCAGAATGTTGTAAAATATTACATACGAGATGTTAGGTTGCCTTAGGTTAGGATATACAATGTTATAGATGTATATAATGTCCCCATCGAGAAGTAGGCGACGACACGCCAGGAATGTTGTAAAATTTTACATTCGACATGTTTGGTTGCCTTAGGCTAGAATATATAACGTTATAGACGTATATAATGTTCCCACCGAAAAATAGGGGCCGACGCGTCAGGAATGTTGTAAAATATTACACCCGAGATGTTAGGTTCCCTGAGGTTAGGATATACAACGTTATAGACGTATAGTATGTTCCCACCGAGATGTAGGGACCGACAAGCCAGGAATGTTGTAAAATATTACATCCGAGATGTTAGGCTGCGTTAGGTTAGGATATACAAGGTTATAGATGTATATAATGTCCCCATCGAGGAGTACGGGCGGACACGCCAGGAATGTTGTCAACTATTACATTCGAGATGTTAGGTTGCCTTAGGATAGGATATATAACGTTATAGACGTATATAATATCCCCATCCAGAAGTAGGCGACGACACGCCGGGAATATTACATCCCAGATGTTAGGTTGCGTTAGGTTAGGATACACAAAGTTATAGACGTATATAATGTTCCCATCGAGAAGCAGGCGACGACACGCCAGGAGTGATGTAATATATTAAATTCGATATGTTAGGTCGCCTTAGGCTAGGATATATAACGTTATAGACATATACAATGTTCCCACCAAGAAGTTCGGGCCTACACGCCAGGAATGTTGTCAACTATTACATCCGATATGTTAGGTTGCCTTAGGTTAGGATATATATCGTTATAGACGTATATAATGTTCCCACCGAGACGTAGGCACCGACATGCAAGGAATGTTGTAAAATATTACATCCCAAATGTTAGGTTGCGTTAGGTTAGGATATACAACGTTATAGACGTATATAATCTCCCAATCGAGAAGCAGTCGACGACACGCCAGAATGTTGTAAAATATTACATACGAGATGTTAGGTTGCCTTAGGTTAGGATATACAATGTTATAGATGTATATAATGTCCCCATCGAGAAGTAGGCGACGACACGCCAGGAATGTTGTAAAATTTTACATTCGACATGTTTGGTTGCCTTAGGCTAGAATATATAACGTTATAGACGTATATAATGTTCCCACCGAAAAATAGGGGCCGACGCGTCAGGAATGTTGTAAAATATTACACCCGAGATGTTAGGTTCCCTGAGGTTAGGATATACAACGTTATAGACGTATAGTATGTTCCCACCGAGATGTAGGGACCGACAAGCCAGGAATGTTGTAAAATATTACATCCGAGATGTTAGGCTGCCTTAGGTTAGGATATACAAGGTTATAGATGTATATAATGTCCCCATCGAGGAGTAGGCGACGACACGCCAGGAATGTTGTAAAGTATTACATTCGACATGTTATGTGGCCTTAGGCTAGGATATATAACGTTATAGACGTATATAATGTTCCCACCGAGAAGTACGGGCGGACACGCCAGGAATGTTGTCAACTATTACATCCGAGATGTTAGGTTGCCTTAGGTTGGGATATATAACGTTATAGACGTATATAATCTCCCCATCCAGAAGTAGGCGACGACTCGCCAGGAATATTACATCCCAGATGTTAGGTTGCGTTAGGTTAGGATACACAACGTTATAGACGTATATAATGTTCCCATCGAGAAGTAGGCGACGACACGCCAGGAATGTTGTAAAATATTACATCCCAGATGTTAGGTTGCGTTAGGTTAGGATATACAACGTTATAGACGTATATTATGTCCCAATAGAGAAGCAGGCGACGACACGCCAGGAATGTTGTAAAATATTACATCCGAGATGTTAGGTTCTCTTCGGTTTGGATATATATCGTTATAGACGTATATAATGTTCCTACCGAGACTTGGGGACCGACATGCCAGGAATCTTGTATAATATTACATCCCAGATGTTAGGTTGCTTTAGGTTAGGATATACAACGATATAGACGTATATAATGTCCCGATCGAGAAGCAGGCGACGACACGCCAGGAATGTTGTAAAATATTACATTCGACATGTTAGGTCGCCTTAGGCTAGGATATATAACGTTATAGACGTATACAATGTTCCCACCGAGAAGTACGGGCCTACACGCCAGGAATGTTGTCAACTATTACATCCGAGATATTAGGTTGCCTTAGGTTAGGATATATACCGTTATAGACGTATACAATGTTTCCACCGAGAAGTAGGGACCGACATGCCAGGAATGTTATAAAATATTACATCCGAGATGATAGGTTGCCTTAGGTTAGGATATACAATGTTATAGATGTATATAATGACCCTATCCAGAAGTAGGCGACGACACTCCAGGAATGTTGTAAAATATTACATCCCAGATGTTAGGTTGCGTTAGGTAAGGATATACAACGTTATAGACGTATGTTATGTCCCCATCGAGAAGCAGGCGACGACACGCCAGGAATGTTGTAAAATATTACATCCCAGATGTTAGGTTGCGTTATGTTAGGATATACAACGTTATAGACGTATATTATGTCCCCATCGAGAAGCAGGCGACGACACGCCCGGAATGTTGTAAAATATTACATTCGACATGTTATGTGGCCTTAGGCTAGGATATATAACGTTATAGACGTATATTATGTTCCCACCGAGAAGTACGGGCGGACACGCCACGAATGCTGTCAACTATTACATCCGAGATGTTAGGTTGCCTTAGGTTAGGATATATAACGTTATAGACGTATATAATCTCCCCATCCAGAAGTAGGCGACGACACGCCAGGAATATTACATCCCAGATGTTAGGTTGCGTTAGGTTAGAACACACAACGTTATAGACGTATATAATGTTCCCATCGAGAAGCAGGCGACGACACCCCAGGAATGATGTAAAATATTACCTTCGACATGCTAGGTCGCCTTAGGTTAGGATATATAACGTTATAGACGTATACAATGTTCCCACCGAGAAGTACGGGCCTACACGCCAGGAATGTTGTCAACTATTACATCCGAGATGTTAGGTTGCGTTAGGTTAGGATATACAACGTTATAGACGTATAGTATGTTCCCACGGAGATGTAGGGACCGACATGCCAGGAATGTTGTAAAATATTACATCCGAGATGTTAGGCTGCCTTAGCTTAGGATATACAAGGTTATAGATGTATATTATGTCCCCATCGAGAAGTAGGCGACGACACGCCAGGAATGTTGTAAAGTATTACATTCGACATGTTAGGTTGCCTTAGACTAGCATATACAATGTTATAGATGTATATAATGTCCCCATCGAGAAGTAGGCGACGACACGCCAGGAATGTTGTCAACTATTACATTCGAGATGTTAGGTTGCCTTAGGATAGGATATATAACGTTATAGACGTATATAATATCCCCATCCAGAAGTAGGCGACGACACGCCGGGAATATTACATCCCAGATGTTAGGTTGCGTTAGGTTAGGATACACAAAGTTATAGACGTATATAATGTTCCCATCGAGAAGTAGGCGACGACACGCCAGGAATGTTGTAAAATTTTACATTCGACATGTTTGGTTGCCTTAGGCTAGAATATATAACGTTATTGACGTATATAATGTTCCCACCGAAAAATAGGGGCCGACGCGTCAGGAATGTTGTAAAATATTACACCCGAGATGTTAGGTTCCCTTAGGTTAGGATACACAACGTTATAGACGTATAGTATGTTCCCATCGAGATGTAGGGACCGACATGCCAGGAATGTTGTAAAATATTACATCCGAGATGTTAGGCTGCCTTAGGTTAGGATATACAAGGTTATTGATGTATATAATGACCCCATCGAGAAGTAGGCGTCGACACGCCAGGAATATTACATCCCACATGTTAGGTTGCGTTAGGTTAGGATACACAACGTTATAGACGTATATTATGTCCCAATCGAGAAGCAGGCGACGACACGCCAGGAATGTTGTAAAATATTACATCCGATATGTTAGGTTCTCCTCGGTTTGGATATATATCGTTATAGACGTATATAATGTTCCTACCGAGACTTAGGGACCGACATGCCAGGAATCTTGTATAATATTACATCCCAGATGTTAGGTTGCTTTAGGTTAGGATATACAACGATATAGACGTATATAATGTCCCCATCGAGAAGCAGGCGACGACACGCCAGGAATGTTGTAAAATATTACATTCGACATGTTAGGTCGCCTTAGGCTAGGATATATAACGTTATAGACGTATATAATGTTCTCACCGAAAAATAGCGGCCGACGCGTCAGGAATGTTGTAAAATATTACACACGAGATGTTAGGTTCCCTTAGGTTAGGATACACAACGTTATAGACGTATAGTATGTTCCCACCGAGATGTAGGGACCGACATGCCAGGAATGTTGTAAAATATTACATCCGAGATGTTAGGCTGCCTTAGGTTAGGATATACAAGGTTATTGATGTATATAATGTCCCCATCGAGAAGTAGGCGACGACACGCCAGGAATATTACATCCCAGATGTTAGGTTGCGTTAGGTTAGGATACACAACGTTATAGACGTATACAATGTTCCCATCGAGAAGTAGGCGACGACACGCCAGGAATGTTGTAAAATATTACATCCCAGATGTTAGGTTCTCTTCGGTTTGGATATATATCGTTATAGACGTATATAATGTTCCTACCGACACTTAGGGACCGACATGCCAGGAATCTTGTATAATATTACATCCCAGATGTTAGGTTGCTTTAGGTTAGGATATACAACGATATAGACGTATATAATGTCCCCATCGAGAAGCAGGCGACGACACGCCAGGAATGTTGTAAAATATTACATCCGAGATGTTAGGTTCTCTTCCGTTTGGATATATATCGTTATAGACGTATATAATGTTCCTACCGAGACTTGGGGACCGACATGCCAGGAATCTTGTATAATATTACATCCCAGATGTTAGGTTGCGTTAGGTTAGGATACACAACGTTATAGACGTATATAATGTTCCCATCGAGAAGTAGGCGACGGCACGCCAGGAATGTTGTAAAATATTACATTCGACGTGTTAGGTCGCCTTAGGCTAGGATATATAACGTTATAGACGTATACAATGTTCCCACCGAGAAGTACGGGCCTACACGCCAGGAATGTTGTCAACTATTACATCCGAGATATTAGGTTGCCTTAGGTTAGGATATATACCGTTATAGACGTATACAATGTTTCCACCGAGAAGTAGGGACCGACATGCCAGGAATGTTATAAAATATTACATCCGAGATGATAGGTTGCCTTAGGTTAGGATATACAATGTTATAGATGTATATAATGACCCTATCCAGAAGTAGGCGACGACACTCCAGGAATGTTGTAAAATATTACATCCCAGATGTTAGGTTGCGTTAGGTAAGGATATACAACGTTATAGACGTATGTTATGTCCCCATCGAGAAGCAGGCGACGACACGCCAGGAATGTCGTAAAATATTACATCCCAGATGTTAGGTTGCGTTATGTTAGGATATACAACGTTATAGACGTATATTATGTCCCCATCGAGAAGCAGGCGACGACACGCCCGGAATGTTGTAAAATATTACATCCCAGATGTTAGGTTGCGTTATGTTAGGATATACAACGTTATAGACGTATATTATGTCCCCATCGAGAAGCAGGCGACGACACGCCCGGAATGTTGTAAAATATTACATTCGACATGTTATGTGGCCTTAGGCTAGGATATATAACGTTATAGACGTATATAATGTTCCCACCGAGAAGTACGGGCGGACACGCCAGGAATGTTGTCAACTATTACATCCGAGATGTTAGGTTGCCTTAGGTTGGGATATATAACGTTATAGACGTATATAATCTCCCAATCCAGAAGTAGGCGACGACACGCCAGAAATATTACATCCCAGATGTTAGGTTGCGTTAGGTTAGGATACACAACGTTATAGACGTATATAATGTTCCCATCCAGAAGTAGGCGACGACACGCCAGGAATGTTGTAAAATATTACATCCCAGATGTTAGGTTGCGTTAGGTTAGGATATACAACGTTATAGACGTATATTATGTCCCCATCGAGAAGCAGGCGACGACACGCCAGGAATGTTGTAAAATATTACATCCGAGATGTTAGGTTCTCTTCGGTTTGGATATATATCGTTATAGACGTATATAATGTTCCTACCGAGACTTAGGGACCGACATGCCAGGAATCTTGTATAATATTACATCCCAGATGTTAGGTTGCTTTAGGTTAGGATATACAACGATATAGACGTATATAATGTCCCCATCGAGAAGCAGGCGACGACACGCCAGGAATGTTGTAAGATATTACATTCGACATGTTAGGTCGCCTTAGGCTAGGATATATAACGTTATAGACGTATATAATGTTCTCACCGAAAAATAGCGGCCGACGCGTCAGGAATGTTGTAAAATATTACACACGAGGTGTTAGGTTCCCTTAGGTTAGGATACACAACGTTATAGACGTATAGTATGTTCCCACCGAGATGTAGGGACCGACATGCCAGGAATGTTGTAAAATATTACATCCGAGATGTTAGGCTGCCTTAGGTTAGGATATACAAGGTTATTGATGTATATAATGTCCCCATCGAGAAGTAGGCGACGACACGCCAGGAATATTACATCCCAGATGTTAGGTTGCGTTAGGTTAGGATACACAACGTTATAGACGTATATAATGTTCCCATCGAGAAGTAGGCGACGACACACCAGGAATGTTGTAAAATATTACATCCCAGATGTTAGGTTGCGTTAGGTTAGGATATACAACGTTATAGGCGTATATTATGTCCCCATCGAGAAGCAGGCGACGACACGCCAGGAATGTTGTAAAATATTACATCCGAGATGTTAGGTTCTCTTCGGTTTGGATATATATCGTTATAGACGTATATAATGTTCCTACCGACACTTAGGGACCGACATGCCAGGAATCTTGTATAATATTACATCCCAGATGTTAGGTTGCTTTAGGTTAGGATATACAACGATATAGACGTATATAATGTCCCCATCGAGAAGCAGGCGACGACACGCCAGGAATGTTGTAAAATATTACATTCGACATGTTAGGTCGCCTTAGGCTAGGATATATAACGTTATAGACGTATATAATGTTCTCACCGAAAAATAGCGGCCGACGCGTCAGGAATGTTGTAAAATATTACACCCGAGATGTTAGGTTCCCTTAGGTTAGGATACACAACGTTATAGACGTATAGTATGTTCCCACCGAGATGTAGGGACCGACATGCCAGGAATGTTGTAAAATATTACATCCGAGATGTTAGGCTGCCTTAGGTTAGGATATACAAGGTTATTGATGTATATAATGTCCCCATCGAGAAGTAGGCGTCGACACGCCAGGAATATTACATCCCAGATGTTAGGTTGCGTTAGGTTAGGATACACAACGTTATAGACGTATATAATGTTCCCATCGAGAAGCAGGCGACGACACCCCAGGAATGATGTAAAATATTACCTTCGACATGCTAGGTCGTCTTAGGCTAGGATATATAACGTTATAGACGTATACAATGTTCCCACCGAGAAGTACGGGCCTACGCGCCAGGAATGTTGTCAACTATTACATCCGAGATGTTAGGTTGCGTTAGGTTAGGATATACAACGTTATAGACGTATAGTATGTTCCCACGGGGATGTAGGGACCGACATGCCAGGAATGTTGTAAAATATTATATCCGAGATGTTAGGCTGCCTTAGCTTAGGATATACAAGGTTATAGATGTATATAATGTCCCCATCGAGAAGTAGGCGACGACACGCCAGGAATGTTGTAAAGTATTACATTCGACATGTTAGGTTGCCTTAGACTAGGATATATAACGTTATAGACGTATATAATGTTCCCACCGAGAAGTACGGGCGGACACGCCAGGAATGTTGTCAACTATTACATCCGAGATGTTAGGTTGCCTTAGGTTGGGATATATAACGTTATAGACGTATATAATCTCCCCATCCAGAAGTAGGCGACGACTCGCCAGGAATATTACATCCCAGATGTTAGGTTGCGTTAGGTTAGGATACACAACGTTATAGACGTATATAATGTTCCCATCGAGAAGTAGGCGACGACACGCCAGGAATGTTGTAAAATATTACATCCCAGATGTTAGGTTGCGTTAGGTTAGGATATACAACGTTATAGACGTATATTATGTCCCAATCGAGAAGCAGGCGACGACACGCCAGGAATGTTGTAAAATATTACATCCGAGATGTTAGGTTCTCTTCGGTTTGGATATATATCGTTATAGACGTATATAATGTTCCTACCGAGACTTGGGGACCGACATGCCAGGAATCTTGTATAATATTACATCCCAGATGTTAGGTTGCTTTAGGTTAGGATATACAACGAAATAGACGTATATAATGTCCCGATCGAGAAGCAGGCGACGACACGCCAGGAATGTTGTAAAATATTACATTCGACATGTTAGGTCGCCTTAGGCTAGGATATATAACGTTATAGACGTATACAATGTTCCCACCGAGAAGTACGGGCCTACACGCCAGGAATGTTGTCAACTATTACATCCGAGATATTAGGTTGCCTTAGGTTAGGATATATACCGTTATAGACGTATACAATGTTTCCACCGAGAAGTAGGGACCGACATGCCAGGAATGTTATAAAATATTACATCCGAGATGATAGGTTGCCTTAGGTTAGGATATACAATGTTATAGATGTATATAATGACCCTATCCAGAAGTAGGCGACGACACTCCAGGAATGTTGTAAAATATTACATCCCAGATGTTAGGTTGCGTTAGGTAAGGATATACAACGTTATAGACGTATGTTATGTCCCCATCGAGAAGCAGGCGACGACACGCCAGGAATGTTGTAAAATATTACATCCCAGATGTTAGGTTGCGTTATGTTAGGATATACAACGTTATAGACGTATATTATGTCCCCATCGAGAAGCAGGCGACGACACGCCCGGAATGTTGTAAAATATTACATTCGACATGTTATGTGGCCTTAGGCTAGGATATATAACGTTATAGACGTATATAATGTTCCCACCGAGAAGTACGGGCGGACACGCCACGAATGTTGTCAACTATTACATCCGAGATGTTAGGTTGCCTTAGGTTAGGATATATAACGTTATAGACGTATATAATCTCCCCATCCAGAAGTAGGCGACGACACGCCAGGAATATTACATCCCAGATGTTAGGTTGCGTTAGGTTAGGATACACAACGTTATAGACGTATATAATGTTCCCATCGAGAAGTAGGCGACGACACGCCAGGAATGTTGTAAAATATTACATCCCAGATGTTAGGTTGCGTTAGGTTAGGATATACAACGTTATAGACGTATATTATGTCCCAATCGAGAAGCAGGCGACGACACGCCAGGAATGTTGTAAAATATTACATCCGAGATGTTAGGTTCCCTTCGGTTTGGATATATACCGTTATAGACGTATATAATGTTCCTACCGAGACTTGGGGACCGACATGCCAGGAATCTTGTATAATATTACATCCCAGATGTTAGATTGCGTTAGGTTAGGATACACAACGTTATAGACGTATATAATGTTCCCATCGAGAAGTAGGCGACGGCACGCCAGGAATGTTGTAAAGTATTACATTCGACATGTTATGTGGCCTTAGGCTAGGATATATAACGTTATAGACGTATATAATGTTCCCACCGAGAAGTACGGGCGGACACGCCAGGAATGTTGTCAACTATTACATTCGAGATGTTAGGTTGCCTTAGGATAGGATATATAACGTTCTAGACGTATATAATATCCCCATCCAGAAGTAGGCGACGACACGCCGGGAATATTACATCCCAGATGTTAGGTTGCGTTAGGTTAGGATACACAAAGTTATAGACGTATATAATGTTCCCATCGAGAAGCAGGCGACGACACGCCAGGAGTGATGTAATATATTAAATTCGATATGTTAGGTCGCCTTAGGCTAGGATATATAACGTTATAGACGTATATAATGTTCCCACCGAGAAGTACGGGCGGACACGCCAGGAATGTTGTCAACTATTACATCCGAGATGTTAGGCTGCCTTAGCTTAGGATATACAAGGTTATAGATGTATATTATGTCCCCATCGAGAAGTAGGCGACGACACGCCAAGAATGTTGTAAAGTATTACATTCGACATGTTAGGTTGCCTTAGACTAGCATATACAATGTTATAGATGTATATAATGTCCCCATCGAGAAGTAGGCGACGACACGCCAGGAATGTTGTCAACTATTACATTCGAGATGTTAGGTTGCCTTAGGATAGGATATATAACGTTATAGACGTATATAATATCCCCATCCAGAAGTAGGCAACGACACGCCGGGAATATTACATCCCAGATGTTAGGTTGCGTTAGGTTAGGATATACAAGGTTATAGATGTATATAATGTCCCCATCGAGAAGTAGGCGACGACACGCCAGGAATGTTGTAAGATATTACATTCGACATGTTAGGTCGCCTTAGGCTAGGATATATAACGTTATAGACGTATATAATGTTCTCACCGAAAAATAGCGGCCGACGCGTCAGGAATGTTGTAAAATATTACACACGAGGTGTTAGGTTCCCTTAGGTTAGGATACACAACGTTATAGACGTATAGTATGTTCCCACCGAGATGTAGGGACCGACATGCCAGGAATGTTGTATAATATTACATCCCAGATGTTAGGTTGCTTTAGGTTAGGATATACAACGATATAGACGTATATAATGTCCCCATCGAGAAGCAGGCGACGACACGCCAGGAATGTTGTAAAATATTACATTCGACATGTTAGGTCGCCTTAGGCTAGGATATATAACGTTATAGACGTATATAATGTTCTCACCGAAAAATAGCGGCCGACGCGTCAGGAATGTTGTAAAATATTACACCCGAGATGTTAGGTTCCCTTAGGTTAGGATACACAACGTTATAGACGTATAGTATGTTCCCACCGAGATGTAGGGACCGACATGCCAGGAATGTTGTAAAATATTACATCCGAGATGTTAGGCTGCCTTAGGTTAGGATATACAAGGTTATTGATGTATATAATGTCCCCATCGAGAAGTAGGCGACGACACGCCAGGAATGTTGTAAAGTATTACATTCGACATGTTAGGTTGCCTTAGACTAGGATATATAACGTTATAGACGTATATAATGTTCCCACCGAGAAGTACGGGCGGACACGCCAGGAATGTTGTCAACTATTACATCCGAGATGTTAGGTTGCCTTAGGTTGGGATATATAACGTTATAGACGTATATAATCTCCCCATCCAGAAGTAGGCGACGACTCGCCAGGAATATTACATCCCAGATGTTAGGTTGCGTTAGGTTAGGATACACAACGTTATAGACGTATATAATGTTCCCATCGAGAAGTAGGCGACGACACGCCAGGAATGTTGTAAAATATTACATCCCAGATGTTAGGTTGCGTTAGGTTAGGATATACAACGTTATAGACGTATATTATGTCCCAATCGAGAAGCAGGCGACGACACGCCAGGAATGTTGTAAAATATTACATCCGAGATGTTAGGTTCTCTTCGGTTTGGATATATATCGTTATAGACGTATATAATGTTCCTACCGAGACTTGGGGACCGACATGCCAGGAATCTTGTATAATATTACATCCCAGATGTTAGGTTGCTTTAGGTTAGGATATACAACGATATAGACGTATATAATGTCCCGATCGAGAAGCAGGCGACGACACGCCAGGAATGTTGTAAAATATTACATTCGACATGTTAGGTCGCCTTAGGCTAGGATATATAACGTTATAGACGTATACAATGTTCCCACCGAGAAGTACGGGCCTACACGCCAGGAATGTTGTCAACTATTACATCCGAGATATTAGGTTGCCTTAGGTTAGGATATATACCGTTATAGACGTATACAATGTTTCCACCGAGAAGTAGGGACCGACATGCCAGGAATGTTATAAAATATTACATCCGAGATGATAGGTTGCCTTAGGTTAGGATATACAATGTTATAGATGTATATAATGACCCTATCCAGAAGTAGGCGACGACACTCCAGGAATGTTGTAAAATATTACATCCCAGATGTTAGGTTGCGTTAGGTAAGGATATACAACGTTATAGACGTATGTTATGTCCCCATCGAGAAGCAGGCGACGACACGCCAGGAATGTTGTAAAATATTACATCCCAGATGTTAGGTTGCGTTATGTTAGGATATACAACGTTATAGACGTATATTATGTCCCCATCGAGAAGCAGGCGACGACACGCCCGGAATGTTGTAAAATATTACATTCGACATGTTATGTGGCCTTAGGCTAGGATATATAACGTTATAGACGTATATAATGTTCCCACCGAGAAGTACGGGCGGACACGCCACGAATGTTGTCAACTATTACATCCGAGATGTTAGGTTGCCTTAGGTTAGGATATATAACGTTATAGACGTATATAATCTCCCCATCCAGAAGTAGGCGACGACACGCCAGGAATATTACATCCCAGATGTTAGGTTGCGTTAGGTTAGGATACACAACGTTATAGACGTATATAATGTTCCCATCGAGAAGTAGGCGACGACACGCCAGGAATGTTGTAAAATATTACATCCCAGATGTTAGGTTGCGTTAGGTTAGGATATACAACGTTATAGACGTATATTATGTCCCAATCGAGAAGCAGGCGACGTCACGCCAGGAATGTTGTAAAATATTACATCCGAGATGTTAGGTTCCCTTCGGTTTGGATATATACCGTTATAGACGTATATAATGTTCCTACCGAGACTTGGGGACCGACATGCCAGGAATCTTGTATAATATTACATCCCAGATGTTAGATTGCGTTAGGTTAGGTTACACAACGTTATAGACGTATATAATGTTCCCATCGAGAAGTAGGCGACGGCACGCCAGGAATGTTGTAAAGTATTACATTCGACATGTTATGTGGCCTTAGGCTAGGATATATAACGTTATAGACGTATATAATGTTCCCACCGAGAAGTACGGGCGGACACGCCAGGAATGTTGTCAACTATTACATCCGAGATGTTAGGCTGCCTTAGCTTAGGATATACAAGGTTATAGATGTATATTATGTCCCCATCGAGAAGTAGGCGACGACACGCCAAGAATGTTGTAAAGTATTACATTCGACATGTTAGGTTGCCTTAGACTAGCATATACAATGTTATAGATGTATATAATGTCCCCATCGAGAAGTAGGCGACGACACGCCAGGAATGTTGTCAACTATTACATTCGAGATGTTAGGTTGCCTTAGGATAGGATATATAACGTTATAGACGTATATAATATCCCCATCCAGAAGTAGGCAACGACACGCCGGGAATATTACATCCCAGATGTTAGGTTGCGTTAGGTTAGGATACACAAAGTTATAGACGTATATAATGTTCCCATCGAGAAGCAGGCGACGACACGCCAGGAGTGATGTAATATATTAAATTCGATATGTTAGGTCGCCTTAGGCTAGGATATATAACGTTATAGACATATACAATGTTCCCACCAAGAAGTTCGGGCCTACACGCCAGGAATGTTGTCAACTATTACATCCGATATGTTAGGTTGCCTTAGGTTAGGATATATATCGTTATAGACGTATATAATGTTCCCACCGAGACGTAGGCACCGACATGCAAGGAATGTTGTAAAATATTACATCCCAAATGTTAGGTTGCGTTAGGTTAGGATATACAACGTTATAGACGTATATAATCTCCCAATCGAGAAGCAGTCGACGACACGCCAGAATGTTGTAAAATATTACATCCGAGATGTTAGGTTGCCTTAGGTTAGGATATACAATGTTATAGATGTATATAATGTCCCCATCGAGAAGTAGGCGACGACACGCCAGGAATGTTGTAAAATTTTACATTCGACATGTTTGGTTGCCTTAGGCTAGAATATATAACGTTATTGACGTATATAATGTTCCCACCGAAAAATAGGGGCCGACGCGTCAGGAATGTTGTAAAATATTACACCCGAGATGTTAGGTTCCCTTAGGTTAGGATATACAACGTTATAGACGTATAGTATGTTCCCACCGAGATGTAGGGACCGACAAGCCAGGAATGTTGTAAAATATTACATCCGAGATGTTAGGCTGCCTTAGGTTAGGATATACAAGGTTATAGATGTATATAATGTCCCCATCGAGGAGTAGGCGACGACACGCCAGGAATGTTGTAAAGTATTACATTCGACATGTTATGTGGCCTTAGGCTAGGATATATAACGTTATAGACGTATACAATGTTCCCACCGAGAAGTTCGGGCCTACACGCCAGGAATGTTGTCAACTATTACATCCGATATGTTAGTTTGCCTTAGGTTAGGATATATATCGTTATAGACGTATATAATGTTCCCACCGAGACGTAGGCACCGACATGCAAGGAATGTTGTAAAATATTACATCCCAAACGTTAGGTTGCGTTAGGTTAGGATATACAACGTTATAGACGTATATAATCTCCCCATCGAGAAGCAGTCGACGACACGCCAGAATGTTGTAAAATATTACATCCGAGATGTTAGGTTGCCTTAGGTTAGGATATACAATGTTATAGATGTATATAATGTCCCCATCGAGAAGTAGGCGACGACACGCCAGGAATGTTGTAAAATTTTACATTCGACATGTTAGGTTGCCTTAGACTAGGATATATAACGTTATAGACGTATATAATGTTCCCACCGAAAAATAGGGGCCGACGCGTCAGGAATGTTGTAAAATATTACATTCGACATGTTAGGTAGCCTTAGGCTAGGATATATAACGTTATAGACGTATACAATGTTCCCACCGAGAAGTTCGGGCCTACACGCCAGGAATGTTGTCAACTGTTACATCCGATATGTTAGGTTGCCTTATGTTAGGATATATATCGTTATAGACGTATATAATGTTCACACCGAGACGTTGGCACCGACATGCTAGGAATGTTGTAAAATTTTACATCCCAAATGTTAGGTTGCGTTAGGTAACGATATACAACGTTATAGACGTATATTATGTCCCCATCGAGAAGCAGGCGACGACACGCCAGGAATGTTGTATAATATTACATCCCAGATGTTAGGTTGCTTTAGGTTAGGATATACAACGATATAGACGTATATAATGTCCCCATCGAGAAGCAGGCGACGAAACGCCAGGAATGATGTAAAATATTACATTCGACATGTTAGGTCGCCTTAGGCTAGGATATATAACGTTATAGACGTATACAATGTTCCCACCGAGAAGTACGGGCCTACACGCCAGGAATGTTGTCAACTATTATATCCGAGGTGTTAGGTTGACTTAGGTTGGGATATATATCGTTATAGACGTATATAATGTTCCCACCGAGACGTAGGCACCGACATGCCAGGAATGTTGTAAAATATTACATCCGAGATGTTAGGTTGCCTTAGGTTATGATATATAACGTTATAGACGTATATAATATTCCCACCGAGAAGTAGGGACCGACATGCCGGTAATGTTGTAAAATATTACACCCGAGATGTTAGGTTCCCTTAGGTTAGGATATACAACGTTATAGACGTATAGTATGTTCCCACAGAGATGTAGGGACCGACATGCCAGGAATGTTGTAAAATATTACATCCGAGATGTTAGGCTGCCTTAGGTTAGGATATACAAGGTTATAGATGTATATAATGTCCCCATCGAGAAGTAGGCGACGACACGGCAGGAATGTTGTAAAATATTACATCCGAGATGTTAGTTTCCCTTCGGTTTGGATATATATCGTTATAGACGTATATAATGTTCCTACCGAGACTTGGGGACCGACATGCCAGGAATCTTGTAAAATATTACATCCCAGACGTTAGGTTGCTTTAGGTTAGGATATACAACGATATAGACGTATATAATGTCCCCATCGAGAAGCAGGCGACGACACGCCAGGAATGTTGTAAAATATTACATTCGACATGTTACGTGGCCTTAGGCTAGAATATATAACGTTATAGACGTATATAATGTTCCCACCGAGAAGTACGGGCGGACACGCCAGGAATGTTGTCAACTATTACATCCGAGATGTTAGGTTGCCTTAGGTTGGGATATATAACGTTATAGACGTATATAATCTCCCCATCCAGAAGTAGGCGACGACACGCCAGGAATATTACATCCCAGATGTTAGGTTGCGTTAGGTTAGGATACACAACGTTATAGACTTATATAATGTTCCCATCGAGAAGCAGGCGACGACACGCCAGGAATGATGTAAAATATTACATTCGACATGTTAGGTCGCCTTAGCCTAGGATATATAACGTTATAGACGTATACAATGTTCCCACCGAGAAGTACGGGCCTACACGCCAGGAATGTTGTCAACTATTACATCCGAGGTGTTAGGTTGCCTTAAGTTAGGATATATATCGTTATAGACGTATATAATGTTCCCACCGAGACGTAGGCACCGACATGCCAGGAATGTTGCAAAATATTACATCCGCGATGTTAGGTTGCCTTAGGTTAGGATGTACAACGTTATAGACGTATATAATCTCCCCATCGAGAAGCAGTCGACGACACGCCAGAATGTTGTAAAATATTACATCCGAGATGTTAGGTTGCCTTAGGTTAGGATATACAATGTTATAGATGTATATAATGTCCCCATCGAGAAGTAGGCGACGACACGCCAGGAATGTTGTCAACTATTACATCCAAGATGTTAGGTTGCCTTAGGTTGGGATATATAACGTTATAGACGTATATAATCTCCCCATCCAGAAGTAGGAGACGACACGCCAGGAATATTACATCCCAGATGTTAGGTTGCGTTAGGTTAGGATACACAACGTTATAGACGTATATAATGTTCCCATCGAGAAGCAGGCGACGACACGCCAGGAATGATGTAAAATATTACATTCGACATGTTAGGTCGCCTTAGGCTAGGATATATAACGTTATAGACGTATACAATGTTCCCACCGAGAAGTACGGGCCTACACGCCAGGAATGTTGTCAACTATTACATCCGAGGTGTTAGGTTGCCTTAGGTTAGGATATATATCGTTATAGACGTATATAATGTTCCCACCGAGAAGTATGGGCGGACACGCTAGGAATGTTGTCAACTATTACATCCAAGATATGGAAAAAATAGGGGCCGACGCGTCAGGAATGTTGTAAAATATTACACCCGAGATGTTAGGTTCCCTTAGGTTAGGATATACAACGTTATAGACGTATAGTATGTTCCCACAGAGATGTAGGGACCGACATGATAGGAATGTTGTAAAATATTACATCCGAGATGTTAGGCTGCCTTAGGTTAGGATATACAAGGTTATAGATGTATATAATATCCCCATCGAGAAGTAGGCGACGACACGCCAGGAATGTTGTAAAATATTACATCCGAGATGTTAGGTTCCCTTCGGTTTGGATATATATCGTTATAGACGTATATAACGTTCCTACCGAGACTTGGGGATAGACATGCCAGGAATCTTGTAAAATATTACATCCCAGATGTTAGGTTGCTTTAGGTTAGGATATACAACGATATAGACGTATATAATGTCCCCATCGAGAAGCAGGCTACGACACGCCAGGAATGTTGTAAAATATTACATCCGAGATGTTAGGTTCCCTTCGGTTTGGATATATATCGTTATAGACGTATATAACGTTCCTACCGAGACTTGGGGATAGACATGCCAGGAATCTTGTAAAATATTACATCCCAGATGTTAGGTTGCTTTAGGTTAGGATATACAACGATATAGACGTATATAATGTCCCCATCGAGAAGCAGGCGACGACACGCCAGGAATGTTGTAAAATATTACATCCGAGATGTTAGGTTCCCTTAGGTTAGGATATGCAACGTTATAGACGTATAGAGTGTTCCCACCGAGACGCAGGGACCGACATGCAAGGAATGTTGTAAAATAATACATCCCAGTTGTTAGGTTGCGTTAGGTTAGGATATACAACGTTATAGACGTATATAATGTCCCCATCGAGAAGTAGGCCACGACACGCCAGGAATGTTGTAAAATATTACATTCGGCATGTTAGGTTGCCTTAGGCTAGGATACATAACGTTATAGACGAATATATTGTTACTACCGAGAACTACGGGCCGACACGCCAGGAATGATGTAAAATATTACATTCGACATGTTAGGTCGCCTTAGGCTAGGATATATAACGTTATAGACGTATATAATGTTCCCACCGTAAAATAGGGGCCGACGTGTCAGAAATGTTGTAAAATATTACATCCGAGATGTTAGGTTGCTTTAGGTTAGGATATATATCGTTATAGACGTATATAGTGTCCCCATCGAGAAGCAGGCGACGACACGCCAGGAATGTTGTAAAATATTACATCCGAGATGTTAGGTTCCCTTCGGTTTGTATATATATCGTTATAGACGTATATAATGTTCCTACCGAGACTTGGGGACCGACATGCCAGGAATCTTGTAAAGTATTACATCCCAGATGTTAGGTTGCTTTAGGTTAGGATATACAACGATATAGACGTATATAATGTCCCCATCGAGAAGCAGGCGACGACACGCCAGGAATGTTGTAAAATATTACATTCGACATGTTATGTGGCCTTAGGCTAGGATATATAACGTTATAGACGTAGATAATGTTCCCATCTAGAAGCAGGCGACAACACGCCAGGAATGATGTAAAATATTACATTCGACATGTTAGGTCGCCGTAGGCTAGGATATATAACGTTATAGACATATACAATGTTCCCACCGAGAAGTACGGGCCTACACGCCAGGAATGTTGTCAACTATTACATCCGAGGCGTTAGGTTGCCTTAGGTTAGGATATATATCGTTATAGACGTATAGTATGTTCCCACCGAGATGTAGGGACCGACATGCCAGGAATGTTGTAAAATATTACATCCGAGATGTTAGGCTGCCTTAGGTTAGGATATACAAGGTTATAGATGTATATAATGTCCCCATCGAGAAGTAGGCGACGACACGCCAGGAATGTTGTAAAGTATTACTTTCGACATGTTAGGTTGCCTTAGACTAGGATATATAACGTTGTAGACGTATATAATGTTTCCACATGAAAAATAGGGGCCGACGCGTCAGGAATATTGTAAAATATTACATTCGACATGTTAGGTGGCCTTAGGCTAGGATACATAACGTTATAGACGAATATATTGTTACCACCGAGAACTACGGGCCGACACGCCAGGAATGACGTAAAATATTACATTCGACATGTTAGGTCGCCTTAGGCTAGGATATATAACGTTATAGCCGTATATAATGTTCCCACCGAGAAGTACTGGCCTACACGCCAGGAATGTTGTCAACTATTACATCCGATGTGTTAGGTTGCCTTAGGTTAGGATATACAACGTTATAGACGTATATAATGTCCCCACCGAGAAGCAGGCGACGACACGCCAGGAATGATGTAAAATATTACATTCGACATGTTAGGTCGCCTTAGGCTAGGATATATAACGTTATAGACGTATACAATGTTCCCACCGAGAAGTACGGGCCTACACGCCAGGAATGTTGTCAACTATTACATCCGAGGTGTTAGGTTGCCTTAGGTTAGGATATATATCGTCATAGACGTATATAATGTTCCCACCGAGATGTACGGGCGGACACGCCAGGAATGTTGTCAACTATTACATCCAAGATATGGAAAAAATAGGGGCCGACGCGTCAGGAATGTTGTAAAATATTACACCCGAGATGTTAGGTTCCCTTAGGTTAAGATATACAACGTTATAGATGTATATAATGACCCCATCCAGAAGTAGGCGACGACACGCCAGGAGTGTTGTAAAATATTACATCCCAGATGTTAGGTTGCGTTAGGTTAGGATATACAACATTATAGACGTATATAATGTCCCCATCGAGAAGCAGGAGACGACACGCCATGAATGTTGTAAAATATTACATTCGACATGTTAGGTCGCCTTAGGCTAGGATATATAACGTTATAGACGTATATAATGTTCCCACCGAAAAATAGGGGCCGACGCGTCAGGAATGTTGTAAAATATTACACCCGAGATGTTAGGTTCCCTTAGGTTAGGATATAGAACGTTATAGACGTATAGTATGTTCCCACCGAGATGTAGGGACCGACATGCCAGGAATGTTGTAAAATATTACATCCGAGATGTTAGGCTGCCTTAGGTTAGGATATACAAGGTTATAGATGTATATAATGTCCCCATCGAGAAGCAGGCGACGACACGCCAGGAATGTTGTAAAGTATTACATTCGACATGTTAGGTTGCCTTAGACTAGAATATATAACGTTGTAGACGTATATAATGTTTCCACATGAAAAATAGGGGCCGACGCGTCAGGAATGTTGTAAAATATTACATTCGACATGTTAGGTGGCCTTAGGCTAGGATATATAACGTTATATACGTATATAATGTTCCCACCGAGAAGTACGGGCGGACACGCCAGGAATGTTGTCAACTATTACATCCGAGATGTTAGGTTGCCTTAGGTTAGGATATATAACGTTATAGACGTATATAATGTCCCCATCCAGAAGTAGGCACCGACATGACAGGAATGTTGTAAAATATTACATCCGAGATGTTAGGTTCCCTTAGGTTTGGATATATATCGTTATAGACGTATATAATGTTCCTACCGAGACTTGGGGCCCGACATGCCAGGAATCTTCTAAAATATTACATCCCAAATGTTAGGTTGCGTTAGGTTAGGATATGCAACATTATAGAGGTATATAATGTCCCCATCGAGAAGCAGGGGACGACACGCCAGGAATGTTGTAAAATATTACATTCGACATGTTAGGTCGCCTTAGGCTAGGATATATAACGTTATAGATGTATATAATGTTGCCACCGAGAAGTACGGGCGGACACGCCAGGAAAGTTGTCAACTATTACTTCTGAGGTGTTAGGTTGCCTTAGGTTAGGACATATATCGTTATAGACGTATATAATGTTCCCACCGAGACGTAGGGACCGACATGCCAGGAATGTTGTAAAATATTACATCCCAGACGTTAGGTTGCGTTAGGTTAGGATATACAACGATATAGACGTATATAATGTCCCCATCGAGAAGCAGGCGACGACAAGCCAGGAATGTTGTAAAACATTACATTCGACATGTTATGTGGCCTTAGGCTAGGATATATAACGTTATAGACGTATATAATGTTCCCATCGATAAGCAGGCGACGACACGCCAGGAATGATGTAAAATATTACATTCGACATGTTAGGTCGCCGTAGGCTAGGATATATAACGTTATAGACGTATACAATGTTCCCACCGAGAAGTACCGGCCTACACGCCAGGAATGTTGTCAACTATTACATCCGAGTTGTTAGGTTGCCTTAGGTTAAGATATATATCGTTATAGACGTATATAATGTTCCCACCGAGACGTAGGCAACGACATGCCAGGAATGTTGTAAAATATTACATCCGAGATGTTAGGTTGCCTTAGGTTATGATATATAACGTTATAGACGTATATAATATTCCCACCGAGAAGTAGGGACCGACATGCCAGGAATGTTGTAAAATATTACACCCGAGATGTTAGGTTCCCTTAGGTTTGGATATATATCGTCATAGACGTATATAATGTTCCCACCGAGATGTACGGGCGGACACGCCAGGAATGTTGTCAACTATTACATCCAAGATATGGAAAAAATAGGGGCCGACGCGTCAGGAATGTTGTAAAATATTACACCCGAGATGTTAGGTTCCCTTAGGTTAAGATATACAACGTTATAGATGTATATAATGACCCCATCCAGAAGTAGGCGACGACACGCCAGGAATGATGTAAAATATTACATTCGACATGTTAGGTGGCCTTAGGCTAGGATATATAACGTTATATACGTATACAATGTTCCCACCGAGAAGTACGGGCCTACACGCCAGGAATGTTGTCAACTATTACATCCGAGGTGTTAGGTTGCCTTAGGTTAGGATATATAACGTTATAGACGTATATAATGTTCCCACCGAGATGTACGGGCGGACACGCCAGGAATGTTGTCAACTATTACATCCAAGATATGGAAAAAATAGGGGCCGACGCGTCAGGAATGTTGTAAAATATTACACCCGAGATGTTAGGTTCCCTTAGGTTAAGATATACAACGTTATAGATGTATATAATGTTCCCACCGAGACGTAGGCAACGACATGCCAGGAATGTTGTAAAATATTACATCCGAGATGTTAGGTTGCCTTAGGTTATGATATATAACGTTATAGACGTATATAATCTCCCCATCCAGAAGTAGGAGACGACACGCCAGGAATATTACATCCCAGATGTTAGGTTGCGTTAGGTTAGGATACACAACGTTATAGATGTATATAATGTTCCCATCGAGAAGCAGGCGACGACACGCCAGGAATGATGTAAAATATTACATTCGACATGTTAGGTCGCCTTAGGCTAGGATATATAACGTTATAGACGTATACAATGTTCCCACCGAGAAGTACGGGCCTACACGCCAGGAATGTTGTCAACTATTACATCCGAGGTGTTAGGTTGCCTTAGGTTAGGATATATATCGTCATAGAGGTATATAATGTTCCCACCGAGATGTACGGGCGGACACGCCAGGAATGTTGTCAACTATTACATCCAAGATATGGAAAAAATAGGGGCCGACGCGTCAGGAATGTTGTAAAATATTACACCCGAGATGTTAGGTTCCCTTAGGTTAAGATATACAACGTTATAGATGTATATAATGACCCCATCCAGAAGTAGGCGACGACACGCCAGGAGTGTTGTAAAATATTACATCCCAGATGTTAGGTTGCGTTAGGTTAGGATATACAACATTATAGACGTATATAATGTCCCCATCGAGAAGCAGGAGACGACACGCCATGAATGTTGTAAAATATTACATTCGACATGTTAGGTCGCCTTAGGCTAGGATATATAACGTTATAGACGTATATAATGTTCCCACCGAAAAATAGCGGCCGACGCGTCAGGAATGTTGTAAAATATTACACCCGAGATGTTAGGTTCCCGTAGGTTAGGATATAGAACGTTATAGACGTATAGTATGTTCCCACCGAGATGTAGGGACCGACATGCCAGGAATGTTGTAAAATATTACATCCGAGATGTTAGGCTGCCTTAGGTTAGGATATACAAGGTTATAGATGTATATAATGTCCCCATCGAGAAGTAGGCGACGACACGCCAGGAATGTTGTAAAGTATTACATTCGACATGTTAGGTTGCCTTAGACTAGGATATATAACGTTGTAGACGTATATAATGTTTCCACATGAAAAATAGGGGCCGACGCGTCAGGAATGTTGTAAAATATTACATTCGACATGTTAGGTGGCCTTAGGCTAGGATATATAACGTTATATACGTATATAATGTTCCCACCGAGAAGTACGGGCGGACACGCCAGGAATGTTGTCAACTATTACATCCGAGATGTTAGGTTGCCTTAGGGTAGGATATATAACGTTATAGACGTATATAATGTCCCCATCCAGAAGTAGGCACCGACATGACAGGAATGTTGTAAAATATTACATCCGAGATGTTAGGTTCCCTTAGGTTTGGATATATATCGTTATAGACGTATATAATGTTCCTACCGAGACTTGGGGCCCGACATGCCAGGAATCTTCTAAAATATTACATCCCAAATGTTAGGTTGCGTTAGGTTAGGATATGCAACATTATAGAGGTATATAATGTCCCCATCGAGAAGCAGGAGACGACACGCCAGGAATGTTGTAAAATATTACATTCGACATGTTAGGTCGCCTTAGGCTAGGATATATAACGTTATAGATGTATATAATGTTGCCACCGAGAAGTACGGGCGGACACGCCAGGAAAGTTGTCAACTATTACTTCTGAGGTGTTAGGTTGCCTTAGGTTAGGACATATATCGTTATAGACGTATATAATGTTCCCACCGAGACGTAGGGACCGACATGCCAGGAATGTTGTAAAATATTACATCCCAGACGTTAGGTTGCGTTAGGTTAGGATATACAACGATATAGACGTATATAATGTCCCCATCGAGAAGCAGGCGACGACAAGCCAGGAATGTTGTAAAACATTACATTCGACATGTTAGGTCGCCGTAGGCTAGGATATATAACGTTATAGACGTATACAATGTTCCCACCGAGAAGTACCGGCCTACACGCCAGGAATGTTGTCAACTATTACATCCGAGGTGTTAGGTTGCCTTAGGTTAAGATATATATCGTTATAGACGTATATAATGTTCCCACCGAGACGTAGGCAACGACATGCCAGGAATGTTGTAAAATATTACATCCGAGATGTTGGGTTGCCTTAGGTTATGATATATAACGTTATAGACGTATATAATGTCCCCATCCAGAAGTAGGCACCGACATGACAGGAATGTTGGAAAATACTACATCCGAGATCTTAGGTTGCCTTAGATTGGGATATATAAGGTTATAGACGTGTATAATGTCCACACCGAGAAGTACGGGCCGACACGACGGAGATTCTGTAAAACATTACCAGCGAGATTCTAGATGGGTTAGGTTAGGTTATATTGGGTTACAGACGTATATAATGTGCCCGCCGAGAAGTAGGGGCCGACCCGCCTGGAATGTTGTAAAATACTACATTCGAGATGTTAGGTTGCCTTACGTTAGGATATACAACGTTATAGATGTATATAATGACGCCATCCAGAAGTAGGCGACGACACGCCAGGAATGTTGTAAAATATTACGTCCCAGATGTTAGGTTGCGTTGGGTTAGGATATACAACGTTATAGACGTATATTATGTCCCCATCGAGAAGCAGGCGACGACACGCTAGGAATGTTCTAAAATATTACATCCCAGATGTTAGGTTGCGTTAGGTTAGGATATACAACATTACAGACGTATATAATGTCCCCATCGAGAAGCAGGAGACGACACGACAGGAATCTTGTAATATATTACATTCGAAATGTTAGGTCGCCTTAGGCAAGGATATATAACGTTATTGACGTATATAATATTCCCACCGAGAAGTACGGGCTGACACGCCTGGAATGTTGTCAACTATTACATCCGAGATGTTAGTTTGCCTTAGGTTAGGATATTTATCGTTATAGACGTATAGAATGTTCCCACCCAGAAGTACGGGCGGACACGCCAGGAATGTTGTCAACTATTACATCCGAGATGTTAGGTTGTCTTAGGTTAGGATATAGAACGTTATAGATGTATATAATGTCCCCATCCAGAAGTAGGCGACGACACGCCAGGAATATTACATCCCAGATGTTAGGTTGCGTTAGGTTAGGATACACAACGTTATAGACGTATATAATGTTCCCATCGAGAAGCAGGCGACGACACTCCATGAATGTTATAAAATATTACATTCGACATGTTAGGTTGCCTTAGGCTAGGATATATATCGTTATAGACGTATACAATGTTCCCACCGAGAAGTAGGGACCGACATGCCAAGAATGTTGTAAAATATTACATCCGAGATGTTAGGATGCCTTAGGTTAGGATATACAACGTTATAGACGCATAGAATGATCCCACCGAGATGTAGGGACCGACATGCTTGAGATGTTGTCAAATATTACATCCGAGATGTTAGGTTGCCTTAGGCTAGGATATATAACGATATAGACGTATATAATGTTACCACAGAGAACTACGGGCCGACACGTCAGGAACGATGTAAAATATTACATTCGACATGTTAGGTCCCCTTAGGCTAGGATATATATCGTTATAGACGTATACAATGTTCCCACCGAGAAGTAGGGACCGACATGCCAAGAATGTTGTAAAATATTACATCCGAGGTGTTAGGTTGCCTTAGGTTAGGATATACAACGTTATAGATGTATATAGTGTTCCCATCGAGAAGCAGGCGACGACACGCCAGGAATGCTGTAAAATATCACATCCGAGATGTTAGGTTGCCTTAGGCTAGGACATATATCGTTATAGACGTATACAATATTCCCACAGAGAAGTAGGAACCGACATGCCAGGAATGTTGTAAAATATTACATCCGAGATGTTAGGTTGCGTTAGGTTAGGATATACAACGTTATAGAGGTATATAATGTCCCCATCGAGAAGCACGCGACGACACTCCATGAATGTTACAAAATATTACATCCGAGATGTTAGGATGCCTTAGGTTAGGATATACAACGTTATAGACGCATAGAATGATCCCACCGAGATGTAGGGACCGACATGCTTGAAATGTTGTCAAATATTACATCCGAGATGTTAGGTTGCCTTAGGCTAGGATATATAACGATATAGACGTATATAATGTTACCACAGAGAACTACGGGCCGACACGTCAGGAACGATGTAAAATATTACATTCGACATGTTAGGTCGCCTTAGGCTAGGATATATAACGTTATAGACGTATATAATGTTCCCACCGAGAAGTACGGGGCTACACGCCAGGAATGTTGTCAACTATTACATGCGAGGTGTTAGGTTGCCTTAGGTTAGAATATATATCGTTATAGACGTATATAATGTTCCCACCGAGACGTAGGCACCGACATGCCAGGAATGTTGTAAAATATTACATCCGAGATGTTAGGTTGCCTTAGGTTATGATATATAACGTTATAGACGTATATAATATTCCCACCGAGAAGTAGGGACCGACATGCCAGGAATGTTGTAAAATATTACACCCGAGATGTTAGGTTCCCTTAGGTTTGGATATATATCGTTATGGACGTATATAATGTTCCTAGCGAGACTTGGGACCGACATGCCAGGAATCTTGTAAAATATTACATCCCAGATGTTAGGTTGCGTTAGGTTATGATATAAAACGTTATAGACGTATATTATGTTCCCACCGAGACGTAGGCACCGACATGCCAGGAATGTTGTAAAATATTACATCCGGGATGTTAGGTTGCCTTAGGTTATGATATATAACGTTATAGACGTATATAATATTCCCACCGAGAAGTAGGGACCGACATGCCAGGAATGTTGTAAAATATTACATCCGAGATGTTAGGTTCCCTTAGGTTTGGATATATATCGTTATAGACGTATTTAATGTTACCACCGAGATGTGGGGGCCGACAAGACCGGGATTCTGTAAAACATTATCACCGAGGGTGTAGATGGGTTAGGTTAGGTTATATTGCGGTAATGACGTATATAATGTTCCCACCGAGAAGTAGGGGCTGACCCGCCTGGAATGTTCTAAAACACTACATTCGAGATGTTAGGTTGCCTTAGGTTAGGATATATAACGTTATGAGAGATTCGCATGGCGGACGAGTAAGCTGACGGATGTGCGTAAGATAGCTCTCTGAAATCCGTTCTAATTTTCGAGGAAGATGGCGAGTTTCGTGTCAAAACTTATTTTTGGCACGTTACGGGTACGCGAAACTACGCGTTGAGACGAAAATCTCACGAGAAAGTCGCGAGTAGGAGGCAAATCGAGCATAATACGTTCGCGTCTTTGTTCGATTTGCACGTGGTGACGCGTTTGCTGCCGTACGGTACGCGCTTCGGGGCACGTTTCGCGAATTTCAGGGTTTGAGCGGAGCTGAGGGTGTTCCAGGAGGTGAAGAGGATCCGCTAGGTAAGTGTAGTGAAGTGAAGTTCAGTGAAAAGGTGGAAAAACGGTGAAAAAGTGTAACACTTTGTTTTGCTGCGTGAAAACACGTGTTGTCATATGCGGCAATAAACTTTGAAAATTGACCGTTTGTGCGTGTGAATTTACGACGAGAATGTGTAAAGTGACCACAGACACTAGAAATAAATTTATTCGTGGTGAAAAAACGCTTAAAAAAGTGAAAATAAGCGATTTTAAGTGAAATAGGAGTGACGTGTGACGTCACTCCTTTATGTGGGAAAACGTGCACGTGGCGAAAAATCAAGAATTTTAAATAGGCCTTTTTCGGTGCGGAAATTGCCATAATCGGGTGTGAAGTGACAATAGACACTGATTTTGTGCAATTACGAGGCGGAAAAACTGTTAAAAACAGTAAAAAACAGTAAATTTTGGCGAAGTGGAACCGAGTAGTGCTGCCACCACGGAACATAGTTGACGGAGGTGAAAATTTTGCAGCAACTCTACCAAGGTTGCACCGTGTGCCAGTGAGTGGACGTAGAATTGTTTATTGGACACGTAGAAACAGTGCATGCGGTAATAAACAAGTCAAAAATCAATTCTTGCAAGAGTTTGACAGCTCACGGTCGGTAAAGTTTGCCGACCGTCGTAGGTAACATTCCGGTCGCACGAATTGGAATTTCTCGCCGTTTTTTCCTGCCAGCCGTGCGAAATTGATCGTTGACGAAGGTGTAGTGCGTTTTCAACAAATAATAACTGAAATAAACGCAGCGGGAACTGAAAAATTTCGAATTACCGACAGCAGCGGTACCACCTGCGCTCGATAACCGTGCGGTTGGTAATTTTGCAAAAACACCGATTGCCACGATATTGGTTGTTAGTTTAGGGTATTGTTGGTTAAAACAAACCAAGCAACAACCCGGAAGTCGGGTTTTGAAACGGAGGCATTACCGACGGTCGGGCGAACCCAGCATCGGTAACCGGGCAGTCGGTAACTTAACAATTGCCGGCCGCGGATTAAACTGCAGCGTTTTGCGTACTCATCGACGGCCAATAAACAGTAACTGACAGTTCCTCGGTCGAAACGAGTGAGTGCAGTACGTGGTAACTTACCGACAGCTCTGCTGTCGGTAACTGAACGGTCGGTAACCGGACAATTTCCGACCGAGGGTGATTTTTTTGTGTGCGTGGTGTCTATCGGTGGCCGATAAACTATAATTGACACCTCCTCGGTCTCTGCGAACAGGCACCAGGTGGTGACTTATCGACGGTCGAAAAGTACATCCACCCTCGATAACCTTCGATAGGTAACCGCAAAATTCGCGGACCGAGTGTTGGTAAAGAGTGCGCGCGTACATTTAGCGACTGTCGGACCGTGCACAGGGCAAACCAGGCCACTCGGCGGAGGAGTGTGCCGGTAACTTACCGACGGTTCAATAATACCTACGCGACAAACAAATGTGTTTTTCGTGAAGTTTCGTGCAAAACTGAGGAACACGAACACGAACAGAAACACGAAGAGGGAAACGAACATGTCTGGCAGGGGTAATCCCAAAATGGACTACGCCGACTATTTCATACAGCCACAGGCTCCAGCCTGTGGAAAAGGGGCAGGCCCCAGCTGTCTATTCTCGGCAAGATCGGAGGACCACTCGACATCCGAGATGGAAGAGCGATCCCTCAAGAGGCGAAACAGCCGCCTCGCGGCTAAGAAGAGGCGCGCAGGAGATCCGTCCAGCGTTGGAGGCGACTCCGATGAGTCGCTCGCCTCCATCATATCCATGACGACGAGGCCATGCCCTAAGTCCAGCAAAGGACAGAAGGAGGCAAGGCAGACCACGGAGGCGTATGACACGGACGCCTCTGTGACATCGATGGTGTCGACCTTGTCCGAGAGAGCCACGAAGGGCGCAAGGCGCTGGCAAAGGAAAGCTGCCACCGCTGACGTAGACAGCGCCCTGGAGGACGAAGAGATCGACTGGGCAACAGTCGTCCCCCCTCGACCGGCAAGGTCGACAAAGCCTGTGCCGACAGACGAGGAGCTGCAGGCGGAGGCTAGAAGGGCCCCCCTGCCAGATCTTGGACTGACCGCCTTGAAAGAGGCGAACAAGATCGAATGGGTTGCAGCAAAATCGCGCAACCTACAAGGCCCAATGTAGAGGGCAGTACGCGTAGGCGCAAGAACGCTGCGCGCCACTCTCTTGGAGCTCGCAGAGCGAGCGAAGGGCAACCCCGCTGCGGTGAGCTCTGAATCCCAAGAGTGGAGGCTGCAGGCAGAAAGCCTGCGCCTCGAGAACGAGAAGCTAAAGAGGAAGCTGGCAGCCGTGGAGGAGCGGGTTTCCCCCCCAACCAGCGGCGAGGAGGAGCCCGGTGCCAGAAAGGCGAGAAGAACCGCCTACAACGGAGGCAAGAGAGGATATCCTACAGGTTGGACTCAAGAATATCCTTTCAAGCCTCGAGGAAATATTCGATCGACGGATCGAGAAGATCTGGGGGAGAATTAAGGAGAGACTCCCTCCGAAGAAGAAGGATCAGACAACTGCAATGATCGTAAAAGAGCGCCCCACCGCGGCGAAACGTGCCTTCCTCGTAAAGGTAAGAAAAACGGGGGAGACGACGACGGACGTCGAAAAGGGGAAGGCCCCCTTAAAGTCCGCTAAGGGCAAACGGACAGCCCTCCCACCCGCAACAGGAACAACGGCACCTGCGAAAACCGAGTCCTCCTTGGAGGCGCGTATGAAGAGGATACGCGAGGAATCCGTGAGGAAGGAAAACGAGTGGCAGGCAGCACTCCGCCCTGCCCCCCCCCCCTGCGGAGAAGAAAACCACGCAGGTGGAGCTCCCCTGGACAAAGGTCCTGGGCAGAAGGGGAAAGAAAACGGCGGCTGGCAAGCCATCAAAGGCCGCCGCTGAGAAGGAAAGGAGGCAGGTGCGCGTCAGCGCAGCGAAACGCAACGCAAGGACGACACTGGGAAAGGTTCCCAGAACAGCAGCCGTCGTCCTCACCATCCCTCAGGATAGCAAAGCCACGTTCGCTGAGGTGATGACAGCTGCCCGGCAGCGAGTAAAGCTCGCAGAGGTGGGCATAGAAGAGGTCCGCCCGAAAAAGGCCAGAACGGGCGGACTGATCCTAGAAATTACCGGCAAGGAGAAGGAGGCCAAAGCGGCTGCCCTTGCCGGCAAACTCAGGGAGGCGTTGGGCGACAGAGAGGTATATGTCGCGACGCTTCACAAGAGGGCAGACCCGAGGGTCTACGGGCTCGAGGGCTCCATAATGCCACAAGAAGTGGCGGAAGCCATCGCATCCGCAGGAGGATGCAAGGCCGAGGAAATACGGACCGGGATACGACGGGACTCGTCAAACGGGCTCGGCACCATGTGGGTGCAGTGTCCCCTCGCCGCTGCCACGAAAGTGGCATATGCCGGCAGAATAAGAATCGGTTGGTCCTTGATCCGGGTGGCGGCTTTAAAGCCGAGACCGGATCGATGCTTCAAATGCTGGGAAACTGTCCACGTACAGCAAAGCTGTATCAGCAAAGTGGATCGGCGCAACCTGTGTTACAGGTGCGGTGAGTCCGGCCACAGAGCAAGTGAGTGCAGGCAAACCGCGCCCACATGCATCGTCTGCAAGGCTGCAGGCAGACGAGCACACCACAAGGCTGGTGGGGAGGTGTGCAAGGCGCCTAAAGCTACGAAAAAGAGCAGCAAGCCGGCTGTAGAAGCCATAACGGCAGCGGCATGTAGGAAGGAACCAGCGACCGCTCTGGAAGAAGGAAAGACCGTGGAGCCGGCAACAACGACTCCAGCAGGTAAGGGCCAGGAGGAAGCCATGGATACGGCATAAAATTCACGCCATGCCGTATCCTGCAGAATAACTCGAATCATGCTGCCCGTGCCCAAGACCTGGTAGTAGCAAGACTACAGGGCGGCGATTTCGAGTTGGCAGTGATAGCGGAGCCGTACTCCATCCGCGACAATCGAGCGTGGATAGGAGATAGAGACGGCTCGGTGGTGATCGTGCAGTCTGCACGGACACGTGTACGACCAATCAAGACGGTCGCACGCGAGGAAGGATTCGTCGCGATAACCTGGGCGGGATTCACCGTTATCGGACTATACGCCGCTCCCAGGTGGTCCATCAGCAAGTACGAAGACCTGTTGGACAGGACGAGACGGACAGTTGCGAGATATGCAGAGTCGCCCGTCCTAGTGCTAGGAGACTATAATGCGCACGTGACGGCGTGGGGATGATCTAGGACGGACGCAAGAGGCCACGCCACGCTAGACTGGGCGTCTGGCCTGGGCCTGACGCTACAAAACGAAGGCTCAGCCAGCACATGCGTGCTGTACCAGGGAGAAAGCATCGTGGACCTCTCCTTTGGTAACCGCAAGGCAGCACGGCAAATTAGAGAATGGAGGGTGGAAGAGAAGGAGACACTGTCCGATCATCTGTACATCTCCATGGATGTCTCCGTCCCACACACGGCCCGGCAGGCTAATCACCACCGCCAGAAGTGGTCGCTGAGGAGAATCGAGGAAGACCACCTGATGGCAGCAATCCTCGCGGTAGGCTGGCAGGAGACGCCGGTCAGCCCGACAGAAGATGTCAACACCGAGGCGGACTGGTTTGTCAACGCGATGACAGCGGTATGCGACACGGGCATGCCAAGAGCCCGCGGCAGTGCGCCGAAGCGTCCAGTATACTGGTGGAACGCAGAGATCGCGCAGCTCCGTGCAACTTGCACCGTTGGGCGCCGCCAGTACACCAGAGAGAGAAGAAAAAGGAACTCGGACGCGACGAGGACTTTGCAGCTGTACAACAGCTACAGGGACAAGAAGAAGGAGCTGCAGGCTGCCATCAGGAAGTCCAAGGCACGCGCATTGGATGGACTCCTCCAAACTCTCGAAGAGGATCCATGGGGGCGTCCCTACAAGATAGTGATGGACAAACTGCGACCATGGGCGCCCCCGTTGACGGAAACATTAGAGGTCCCGCTGCTGGAGAGGGTATTGGACGACCTCTTTCCCGAGGGAGGGAACGAAGAGCCCCCAGCAGCGGCCCGATACGGGTGGACACCGGAGTTGGAGGTTTCCGAAGAGGAACTGGCCGGGGCCGTCAAGAGGATGGCGAAGAAGAACACAGCCCCCGGCCCGGATGGAATACCCGGCCGTGTCTGGACGATGGCGCTGAGCGTCCTTGGTTCGAGACTGAGAAGACTGTTCTCAGCCTGCATCAAGGCGGGGACGCTCCCTCGAAGATGGAAGTCCGGCAGGTTGGTGCTCCTCCGAAAGGAAAGCAAACCGGAGGATTCACCATCAGCGTTCCGGCCCATAGTGTTGCAGGACGAGGTAGGAAAGCTGTTCGAAAGAATAATACACGAACGAATCGTCCAGCACCTGTCGCGCGTCGGACCTGCACGGGCGGACTGCCAGTACGGATTCAGGGCGGGCAGGTCGACGCACGATCGACGCGGTGAGTGAAGTCAAGAGACTCACCGAGATGGTTGTGTCGAGGGTGGGAGTTACATACGCTGTCTCGTTAGACATCAAGAACGCGTTCAACTCCCTGCAGTGGCCAGCTATTTACACAGCCCTGGACAGGCATGGAATCCCACCACACATCAGGAACGTGGTGGTAGACTATCTCAGCGACAGGGCAATAGTCTACGATAGCCAGGATGGGCCACAAAGCAGACCTGTCAACCGTGGCGTACCCCAGGGATCGGTGCTAGGACCGCTCCTGTGGAACATCGGGTACAATGCCGCGTTGACAGCAGCAATGCCGGCGGGCGTGCGCCTGATATGCTACGCAGACGACACGTTTGTGTTCGCCGCCGGTAAGACAGATACGCGAGCTGCCTGCCGGGCAGAATTGGGAAAGGCAGTCGTGGATAACCGCATCCGGAAGATGGGCCTCGAGCTGGCTCCGCAGAAGACGGAGATCGTGTGCTTCAGCAGACGGAGCCGGAGGAGACCCACAAGAGGAACACCTCGCGTGGCGGTAAGTGTGGGACCGGCAAGGATCGAGCCGGGCCGAGACATCAACTACCTCGGCCTTCGGCTCGACGAGGACTGGAGATTCTCTAGCCACATAGAGAAACTTGCGGGCAGGTTGGAGACAGCGGCACTCAAGCTAAGCTGCATAATGCCCAACCTGAAGGGCCCTAACGAGAGGGCGCGAAGACTATACGCCGGGGTAATCCGTGGCATAGCATTGTACGGAACCCCGGTGTGGTACAGCTCCATCGCGGAGCGGAGACACACCAACAAGAGGATCTCGTCCCTGCGCAGCGCGTGGAGGAGGATGGCCATTCGTGCGATACGAGGATACAGGACGGTATCACACGATGTGTTCACCGCGCTTGCTGGGCTGGTGCCTATCGAATACATGGTCAGCGAGGATGCGTTCGTCTACCATTCGCTTCGAAACGCGGACCAGGAAGATGACGATGACGCACCAGCCCTGAGTAGAAAAGAACTCAGGGACGCGGTAAGATCGGCTTCGATAGAGGAGTGGAAGAGACACCTCTCCACTCGCTCCGAACACAGGACGATCGGAGCGGTCCTAACCATCCTAGATAAGTGGGTGGACCGCCGAAGAGGGCTACTTAGCTTTAGAACCACGCAGATACTGACCGGATATGGATGCTTCGGTCAGTACCTGCAGAGGATTGGCAAGGAAGCCACGGCTGCATGCCGCACTGTGGCGAAGAGGACGACACGGCGCAGCACACACTGGAGAGGTGTCCAGCGTGGGAACGGCTGCATCGACCACTGATAGTCGAGGTAGAGTCGAATCTCTCACTGAAGAACATCATGTCAAAGATGCTCGAAGGTGAGAGATACTGGCGGGCCGTGGCGGCGTTTTGCGACAAAGTCAGGGCCGCGAAGGAGGCCGCCGAGCGCGAAAGGGAGCGCGGTGTCCCTGCTCAACGCTGCCTACGGGGTCGGCGTCCTTGACGTTTGCCCCGTTCCCTTTCAAGATAGAGGACTCCCGTTATCGGACGGGGGTCACTTCCAAGATCCCATCGGGGAACGGAACTTCGCCGCCAACCACCTCATCTCAAAGGCTATCTTCATCCGGAAGATGGGCGAAGAAGAGCCCGAAGAGATAAAGAGGTCAAGACGACCGAAGTGGATGCCAAGACGGCGAAGAGGTCAAGAAGACCGGGATTGGACAGGACGACCAGCTGCGAAAGACTTGCAGCCGTACCGTCACAAGAGGCCAAGACGGCCAGGACCGGAAGGATGCACAGCTGCGAAAGACTCGCAGCTGCAACGGCAGCAAACAGGAGTTTGCCAGCTGTGCGTCAAGGTAAGCACAGATGGTCACATGTTTGGGCTTGCGATCGTGATTGCACGTGTACCTTTGACGTAGCGCCGCTCGTGAGTGGCTCACGAGCGGCGCTTGGTGCACACAGATATCTTTGCGCGTCACCATGGTAGAAGATCAGGCTACAGGCAAGAGTAGCCGAGCAGAGGGTCAACTGGAGACCCCAGCGCAGGAGGATGCCGGTCGTCGATCGTTAAGAGTTCCCGGCTCCCGTCCGACACGCGCAGATGATGGCCACCGTGGGGCTTTAGTCGGTAAGAGTCTGACATAACCTCGGATAGTCCCCAAAGTCCGAGGTACCCATGAGGGTTTCCCCACGATAAAAAAAAAGAAAAAAAAGGATATATAACGTTATAGACGTATATAATGTCCCCAGCGAGACGTACGGGACGACACGAACGGGACTCTGTGAAACATTAGCAGCTAGGGTCTAGCTTGGTTAGGTTAGGTTATATTACGTAATAGACGTTTATAATGTTCCCACCGAGAAGTAGGGGCCGACCCGCCTGGAACGTTGTAAAATACTACATTCGAGATGTTAGGTTGCCTTACGTTAGGACATATAACGTTATAGACGTATATAATGTCCGCACCCAGACGTACGGAAAGACACGAACGAGATTCTGTAAAACATTACCAGCGAGGGTCTATACGGGTTAGGTTAGGCATTATTACGTTATAGAAGCTTATAGTGTTCCCACCGAGAAATAGGAGCCGACCCGCCAGGAATGTTGGAAAATAATACATCCGAGATGTTAGGTTAGCTTAGGTCAGGATGTATAACGTTATAGACGTATATAATGTCCCCATCTAGAAGCAGGCGACGACACGCCAGGAAAGTTGTAAAATATTGCATCCCAGATGTTAGGTTGCGTTAGGTTAGGATATATATTATTATAGACGTATATAATGTCCCCATCGAGAAGCAGGAGACGACACGCCAGGAATGTTGTAAAATATTACATCCGAGATGTTAGGTTCCCTTCGGTTTGGATATATATCGTTATAGACGTATATAATGTTCCTACCGAGACTTGGGGACCGACATGCCAGGAATCTTGTATAATATTACATCCCAGATGTTAGGTTGTCTTAGGTTAGGATATACAACGATATAGACGTATATAATGTCCCCATCGAGAAGTAGGCAACGACACGCCAGGAATGTTGTAAAATAATACATTCGACATATTAGGTCGCCTTAGGCTAGGATATATAACGTTATAGACGTATACAATGTTCCCACCGAGAAGTACGGGCCTACACGCCAGGAATGTTGTCAACTATTACATCCGAGATGTTAGGTTGCCTTAGGTTAGGATATATACCGTTATAGACGTATACAATGTGTGCACCGAGAAGTAGGGACCGACATGCCAGGAATGTTGTAAAATATTACATCCGAGATATTAGGCTGCCTTAGGTTGGGATATACAAGGTTATAGATGTATATAATGTCCCCATCGAAAAGTAGGGGACGACACGCCAGGAATGTTGTAAAATATTACATTCGACATGTTAGGTCGCCTTAGGCTAGGATAAATAACGTTATAGACGTATACAATGTTCCTACCGAGACTTGGGGACCGACATGCCAGGAATCTTGTATAATATTACATCCCAGATGTTAGGTTGTCTTAGGTTAGGATATACAACGATATAGACGTATATAATGTCCCCATCGAGAAGCAGGCGACGAAACGCCAGGAATGTTGTAAAATATTACATTCGACATGTTATGTGGCCTTAGGCTAGGATATATAACGTTATAGACGTATATAATGTTCCCACCGAGAAGTACGGGCGGACACGCAAGGAATGTTGTCAACTATTACATCCGAGATGTTAGGTTGCCTTAGGTTGGGATATATAACGTTATAGACGTATATAATCTCCCCATCCAGAAGTAGGCGACGACACGCCAGGAATATTACATCCCAGATGTTTGGTTGCGTTAGGTTAGGATACACAACGTTATAGACGTATATAATGTTCCCATCGAGAAGCAGGCGACGACACGCCAGGAATGATGTAAAATATTACATTCGACATGTTAGGTCGCCTTAGGCTAGGATAAATAACGTTATAGACGTATACAATGTTCCCACCGAGAAGTACGGGCCTACACGCCAGGAATGTTGTCAACTATTACATCCGAGGTGTTAGGTTGCCTTAGGTTAGGATATATATCGTTATAGACGTATATAATGTTCCCACCGAGACGTAGGCACCGACATGCCAGGAATGATGTAAAATATTACATCCGAGATGTTAGGTTGCCTTAGGTTAGGATATACAAGGTTATAGATGTATATAATGTCCCCATCGAGATGTAGGCGACGACACGCCAGGAATGTTGTAAAGTATTACATTCGACATGTTAGGTTGCCTTAGACTAGGATATATAACGTTATAGACGTATATAATGTTCCCACCGAAAAATAGGGGCCGACGCGTCAGGAATGTTGTAAAATATTACATTCGACATGTTATGTGGCCTTAGGCTAGGATATATAACGTTATAGACGTATAGAATGTTCCCACCGAGAAGTACGGACGGACACGCCAGGAATGTTGTCAACTATTACATCCGAGGTGTTAGGTTGCCTTAGGTTAGGATATATATCGTTATAGACGTATACAATGTTTCCACCGAGAAGTAGGGACCGACATGCCAGGAATGTTGTAAAATATTACATCCGAGATGTTAGGTTGCCTTAGGTTAGGATATACAATGTTATAGATGTATAGAATGTTCCCACCGAGATGTAGGGACCGACATTCCAGGAATGTTGTAAAGTATTACATTCGAGATGTTAGGTTGCTTTAGGTTAGGATATATATCGTTATAGACGTATATAATGTTCCTACCGAGACTTGTGGACCGACATGCCAGGAATCTTGTAAAATATTACATCCCAGATGTTAGGTTGCTTTAGGTTAGGATATACAACGTTATAGACGTATATAATGTCCCCACCGAGAAGCAGGCGACGACAAGCCAGGAATGTTGTAAAATATTACATTCGACATGTTAGGTGGCCTTAGGCTAGGATATATAACGTTATAGACGTATATAATGTTCCCACCGAGAAGTACGGGCGGACACGCTAGGAACGTTGTCAACTATTACATCCGAGATGTTAGGTTGCCTTAGGTTAGGATATATAACGTTATAGACGTATATAATGTCCCCATCCAGAAGTAGGCGACGACACGCCAGGAATATTACATCCCAGATATTTGGTTGCGTTAGATTAGGATACACAACGTTATAGACGTATATAATGTTCCCATCGAGAAGCAGGCGACGACACGCCAGGAATGATGTAAAATATTACATTCGACATGTTAGGTCGCCTTAGGCTAGGATATATAACGTTATAGACGTATACAATGTTCCCACCAAGAAGTACGGGCCTACACGCCAGGAATGTGGTCAACTATTACAGCCGAGGTGTTAGGTTGCCTTAGGTTAGGATATATATCGTTATAGACGTATATAATGTTCCCACCGAGACGTAGGCACCGACATGCCAGGAATGTTGTAAAATATTACATCCGAGATGTTAGGTTGCGTTAGTTTAGGATATACAACGTTATAGACGTATATAATGTCCCCATCGAGAAGTAGGCAACGACACGCCAGGAATGTTGTAAAATAATACATTCGACATGTTAGGTCGCCTTAGGCTAGGATATATAACGTTATAGACGTATACAATGTTCCCACCGAGAAGTACGGGCCTACACGCCAGGAATGTTGTCAACTATTACATCCGAGATGTTAGGTTGCCTTAGGTTAGGATATGTACCGTTATAGACGTATACAATGTGTGCACCGAGAAGTAGGGACCGACATGCCAGGAATGTTGTAAAATATTACACCCGAGATATTAGGCTGCCTTAGGTTGGGATATACAAGGTTATAGATGTATATAATGTCCCCATCGAAAAGTAGGCGACGACACGCCAGGAATGTTGTAAAATATTACATTCGCCATGCTAGGTTGCCTTAGACTAGGATATATAACGTTATAGACTTATATAATGTTCCCACCGAATAATAGGGGCTGACGCGTCAGGAATGTTGTAAAATATTAAACCCGAGATGTTAGGTTCCCTTAGGTTAGGATATACAACGTTATAGACGTAAAGAATGTTCCCACCGAGATGTAGGGACCGACCTGCCAGGAATGTTGTAAAATATTACATCCGAGATGTTAGGCTGCCCTAGGTTAGGATATATATCGTTATAGACGTATACAATGTTTCCCCCGCGAAGTAGGGACCGACATGCCAGGAATCTTGTAAAATATTACAACCCAGATGTTAGGTTGCTTTAGGTTAGGATATACAACGTTATAGACGTATATAACGTCCCCATCGAGAAGCAGGCGACGACACGCCAGGAATGTTGTAAAATATTACATTCGACATGTTAGGTGGCCTTAGGCTAGGATATATAACGTTATAGAGGTATATAATGACCCCATCCAGAAGTAGGCGACGACACGCCAGGAATGTTGTAAAATATTACATCCCAGATGTTAGGTTGCGTTGGGTTAGGATATACAACGTTATAGACGTATATTAAGTCCCCATCGAGAAGCAGGCGACGACACGCCAGGAAAGTTGTAAAATATTGCATCCCAGATGTTAGGTTGCGTTAGGTTAGGATATATATTATTATAGACGTATATAATGTCCCCATCGAGAAGCAGGAGACGACACGCCAGGAATGTTGTAAAATATTACATCCGAGATGTTAGGTTCCCTTCGGTTTGGATATATGTCGTTATAGACGTATATAATGTTCCTACCGAGACTTGGGGACCGACATGCCAGGAATCTTGTATAATATTACATCCCAGATGTTAGGTTGTCTTAGGTTAGGATATACAACGATATAGACGTATATAATGTCCCCATCGAGAAGCAGGCGACGAAACGCCAGGAATGTTGTAAAATATTACATTCGACATGTTATGTGGCCTTAGGCTAGGATATATAACGTTATAGACGTATATAATGTTGCCACGGAGAAGTACGGGCGGACACGCAAGCAATGTTGTCAACTATTACATCCGAGATGTTAGGTTGCCTTAGGTTGGGATATATAACGTTATAGACGTATATAATCTCCCCATCCAGAAGTAGGCGACGACACGCCAGGAATATTACATCCACGATGTTGGGCTGCCTTAGGTTAGGATATACAAGGTTATAGATGTATATAATGTCCCCATCGAGAAGTAGGCGACGACACGCCAGGAATGTTGTAAAGTATTACATTCGACATGTTAGGTTTCCTTAGACTAGGATATATAACGTTATAGACGTATATAATGTTCCCACCGAAAAATAGGGGCCGACGCGTCAGGAATGTTGTAAAATATTACATTCGACATGTTAGGTGGCCTTAGGCTAGGATATATAACGTTATAGACGTATATAATGTTCCCACCGAGAAGAACGGGCGGACACGCCAGGAATGTTGTCAACTATTACATCCGAGATCTTAGGTTGCCTTAGGTTAGGATATATAACGTTATAGACGTATATAATGTCCCCATCCTGAAGTAGGCGACGACACGCCGGGAATATTACATCCCAGATGTTAGGTTGTGTTAGGTTAGGATATACAACGTTATAGACTTATATAATGTCGCCATCGAGAAGCAGGCGACGACGTGTCAGGAATGTTGTAAAATATTACACCCGAGATGTTAGGTTCCCTTAGGTTAGGATATATAACGTTATAGACGTATATAATGTTCCCACCGAAAAATAGGAGCCGACGCGACAGGAATGTTGTCAACTATTACATCCGATATGTTAGGTTGCCTTAAGTTATGATATATAACGTTATAGACGTATATAATCTCCCCATCCAGAAGTAGGCGTCGACACGCCAGGAATATTACATCCCAGATGTTAGGTTGCGTTAGGTTAGGATACACAACGTTATAGACGTATATAATGTTCCCATCGAGAAGCAGGCGACGACACGCCAGGAATGATGTAAAATATTACATTCGACATGTTAGGTCGCCTTAGGCTAGGATATATAAGACGTTATAGACGTATACAATGTTCCCACCGAGAAGTACGGGCCTACACGCCAGGAATGTTGTCAACTATTACATCCGAGATGTTAGGTTCCCCTAGGTTAGGATATACAACGTTATAGACGTATAGTATGTCCCCACCGAGATGTAGGGACCGACATGCAAGGAATGTTGTAAAATTTTACATCCCAAATGTTAGGTTGCGTTAGGTAACGATATACAACGTTATAGACGTATATTATGTCCCCATCGAGAAGCAGGCGACGACACGCCCGGAATGTTGTAAAATATTACATTCGACATGTTCTGTGGCCTTAGGCTAGGATATATAACGTTATAGACGTATATAATGTTTCCACCGAGAAGTACGGGCGGACACGCCAGGAATGTTGTCAACTATTACATCCGAGATGTTAGGTTGCCTTAGGTTGGGATATATAACGTTATAGACGTATATAATCTCCCCATCCAGAAGTAGGCGACGACACGCCAGGAATATTACATCCCAGATGTTAGGTTGCGTTATGTTAGGATATACAACGTTATAGACGTATATTATGTCCCCATCGAGAAGCAGGCGACGACACGCCCGGAATGTTGTAAAATATTACATTCGACATGTTATGTGGCCTTAGGCTAGGATATATAACGTTATAGACGTATAGTATGTACCCACCGAGATGTAGGGACCGACATGCCAGGAATGTTGTAAAATATTACATCCGAGATGTTAGGTTGCGTTAGGTTAGGATATACAACGTTATAGACGTATATAATGTCCCCATGGAGAAGCAGGCGACGACACGCCAGGAATGTTATAAAATATTGCATCCGAGATGTTAGGTTGCCTTAGGTTAGGATATACAAGGTTATAGATGTATATAATGACCCTATCCAGAAGTAGGCGACGACATGCCAGGAATCTTGTAAAATATTACATCCCAGATGTTAGGTTGCTTTAGGTTAGGATATACAACGTTATAGACGTATATAATGTCCCCACCGAGAAGCAGGCGACGACAAGCCAGGAATGTTGTAAAATATTACATTCGACATGTTAGGTGGCCTTAGGCTAGGATATATAACGTTATAGACGTATATAATGTTCCCACCGAGAAGTACGGGCGGACACGCTAGGAACGTTGTCAACTATTACATCCGAGATGTTAGGTTGCCTTAGGTTAGGATATATAACGTTATAGACGTATATAATGTCCCCATCCAGAAGTAGGCGACGACACGCCAGGAATATTACATCCCAGATATTTGGTTGCGTTAGATTAGGATACACAACGTTATAGACGTATATAATGTTCCCATCGAGAAGCAGGCGACGACACGCCAGGAATGATGTAAAATATTACATTCGACATGTTAGGTCGCCTTAGGCTAGGATATATAACGTTATAGACGTATACAATGTTCCCACCAAGAAGTACGGGCCTACACGCCAGGAATGTGGTCAACTATTACAGCCGAGGTGTTAGGTTGCCTTAGGTTAGGATATATATCGTTATAGACGTATATATTGTTCCCACCGAGACGTAGGCACCGACATGCCAGGAATGTTGTAAAATATTACATCCGAGATGTTAGGTTGCGTTAGTTTAGGATATACAACGTTATAGACGTATATAATATCCCCATCGAGAAGTAGGCAACGACACGCCAGGAATGATGTAAAATATTACATTCGACATGTTAGGTCGCCTTAAGCTAGGATATATAAGACGTTATAGACGTATACAATGTTCCCACCGAGAAGTACGGGCGGACACGCCAGGAATGTTGTCAACTATTACATCCGAGATCTTAGGTTGCCTTAGGTTAGGATATATAACGTTATAGACGTATATAATGTCCCCATCCTGAAGTAGGCGACGACACGCCGGGAATATTACATCCCAGATGTTAGGTTGTGTTAGGTTAGGATATACAACGTTATAGACTTATATAATGTCGCCATCGAGAAGCAGGCGACGACGTGTCAGGAATGTTGTAAAATATTACACCCGAGATGTTAGGTTCCCTTAGGTTAGGATATATAACGTTATAGACGTATATATTGTTCCCACCGAAAAATAGGAGCCGACGCGACAGGAATGTTGTCAACTATTACATCCGATATGTTAGGTTGCCTTAGGTTAGGATATATATCGTTATAGACGTATATAATGTTCCCACCGAGACGTAGGCACCGACATGCAAGGAATGTTGTAAAATATTACATCCCAAATGTTAGGTTGCGTTAGGTTAGGATATACAACGTTATAGACGTATATAATCTCCCCATCGGGAAGCTGTCGACGACACGCCAGAATGTTGTAAAATATTACATCCGAGATGTTAGGTTGCCTTAGGTTAGGATATACAATGTTATAGATGTATATAATGTCCCCATCGAGAAGTAGGCGACGACACGCCAGGAATGTTATAAAGTATTACATTCGACATGTTATGTGGCCTTAGGCTAGGATATATAACGTTATAGACGTATATAATGTTCCCACCGAGAAGTACGGGCGGACACGCAAGGAATGTTGTCAACTATTACATCCGAGATGTTAGGTTGCCTTAGGTTATGATATATAACGTTATAGACGTATATAATCTCCCCATCCAGAAGTAGGCGACGACACGCCAGGAATATTACATCCCAGATGTTAGGTTGCGTTAGGTTAGGATACACAACGTTATAGACGTATATAATGTTCCCATCGAGAAGCAGGCGACGACACGCCAGGAATGATGTAAAATATTACATTCGACATGTTAGGTCGCCTTAGGCTAGGATATATAAGACGTTATAGACGTATACAATGTTCCCACCGAGAAGTACGGGCCTACACGCCAGGAATGTTGTCAACTATTACATCCGAGATGTTAGGTTGCCTTAAGTTATGATATATAACGTTATAGACGTATATAATCTCCCCATCCAGAAGTAGGCGTCGACACGCCAGGAATATTACATCCCAGATGTTAGGTTGCGTTAGGTTAGGATACACAACGTTATAGACGTATATAATGCTCCCATCGAGAAGCAGGCGACGACACGCCAGGAATGATGTAAAATATTACATTCGACATGTTAGGTCGCCTTAGGCTAGGATATATAAGACGTTATAGACGTATACAATGTTCCCACCGAGAAGTACGGGCCTACACGCCAGGAATGTTGTCAACTATTACATCCGAGATGTTAGGTTCCCCTAGGTTAGGATATACAACGTTATAGACGTATAGTATGTCCCCACCGAGATGTAGGGACCGACATGCAAGGAATGTTGTAAAATTTTACATCCCAAATGTTAGGTTGCGTTAGGTAACGATATACAACGTTATAGACGTATATTATGTCCCCATCGAGAAGCAGGCGACGACACGCCCGGAATGTTGTAAAATATTACATTCGACATGTTCTGTGGCCTTAGGCTAGGATATATAACGTTATAGACGTATATAATGTTCCCACCGAGAAGTACGGGCGGACACGCCAGGAATGTTGTCAACTATTACATCCGAGATGTTAGGTTGCCTTAGGTTGGGATATATAACGTTATAGACGTATATAATCTCCCCATCCAGAAGTAGGCGACGACACGCCAGGAATATTACATCCCAGATGTTAGGTTGCGTTATGTTAGGATATACAACGTTATAGACGTATATTATGTCCCCATCGAGAAGCAGGCGACGACACGCCCGGAATGTTGTAAAATATTACATTCGACATGTTATGTGGCCTTAGGCTAGGATATATAACGTTATAGACGTATAGTATGTACCCACCGAGATGTAGGGACCGACATGCCAGGAATGTTGTAAAATATTACATCCGAGATGTTAGGTTGCGTTAGGTTAGGATATACAACGTTATAGACGTATATAATGTCCCCATGGAGAAGCAGGCGACGACACGCCAGGAATGTTATAAAATATTACATCCGAGATGTTAGGTTGCCTTAGGTTAGGATATACAAGGTTATAGATGTATATAATGACCCTATCCAGAAGTAGGCGACGACATGCCAGGAATCTTGTAAAATATTACATCCCAGATGTTAGGTTGCCTTAGGTTAGGATATACAACGATATAGACGTATATAATGTCCCCATCGAGAAGCAGGCGACGAAACGCCAGGAATGTTGTAAAATATTACATTCGACATGTTATGTGGCCTTAGGCTAGGATATATAACGTTATAGACGTATATAATGTTGCCACGGAGAAGTACGGGCGGACACGCAAGCAATGTTGTCAACTATTACATCCGAGATGTTAGGTTGCCTTAGGTTGGGATATATAACGTTATAGACGTATATAATCTCCCCATCCAGAAGTAGGCGACGACACGCCAGGAATATTACATCCACGATGTTAGGCTGCCTTAGGTTAGGATATACAAGGTTATAGATGTATATAATGTCCCCATCGAGAAGTAGGCGACGGCACGCCAGGAATGTTGTAAAGTATTACATTCGACATGTTAGGTTGCCTTAGACTAGGATATATAACGTTATAGACGTATATAATGTTCCCACCGAACAATAGGGGCCGACGCGTCAGGAATGTTGTAAAATATTACATTCGACATGTTAGGTGGCCTTAGGCTAGGATATATAACGTTATAGACGTATATAATGTTCCCACCGAGAAGAACGGGCGGACACGCCAGGAATGTTGTCAACTATTACATCCGAGATCTTAGGTTGCCTTAGGTTAGGATATATAACGTTATAGACGTATATAATGTCCCCATCCTGAAGTAGGCGACGACACGCCGGGAATATTACATCCCAGATGTTAGGTTGTGTTAGGTTAGGATATACAACGTTATAGACTTATATAATGTCGCCATCGAGAAGCAGGCGACGACGTGTCAGGAATGTTGTAAAATATTACACCCGAGATGTTAGGTTCCCTTAGGTTAGGATATATAACGTTATAGACGTATATAATGTTCCCACCGAAAAATAGGAGCCGACGCGACAGGAATGTTGTCAACTATTACATCCGATATGTTAGGTTGCCTTAGGCTAGGATATATAAGACGTTATAGACGTATACAATGTTCCCACCGAGAAGTACGGGCCTACACGCCAGGAATGTTGTCAACTATTACATCCGAGATGTTAGGTTCCCCTAGGTTAGGATATACAACGTTATAGACGTATAGTATGTCCCCACCGAGATGTAGGGACCGACATGCAAGGAATGTTGTAAAATTTTACATCCCAAATGTTAGGTTGCGTTAGGTAACGATATACAACGTTATAGACGTATATTATGTCCCCATCGAGAAGCAGGCGACGACACGCCCGGAATGTTGTAAAATATTACATTCGACATGTTCTGTGGCCTTAGGCTAGGATATATAACGTTATAGACGTATATAATGTTTCCACCGAGAAGTACGGGCGGACACGCCAGGAATGTTGTCAACTATTACATCCGAGATGTTAGGTTGCCTTAGGTTGGGATATATAACGTTATAGACGTATATAATCTCCCCATCCAGAAGTAGGCGACGACACGCCAGGAATATTACATCCCAGATGTTAGGTTGCGTTATGTTAGGATATACAACGTTATAGACGTATATTATGTCCCCATCGAGAAGCAGGCGACGACACGCCCGGAATGTTGTAAAATATTACATTCGACATGTTAGGTCGCCTTAGGCTAGGATATATAACGTTATAGACGTATACAATTTTCCCACCGAGAAGTACGGGCCTACACGCCAGGAATGTTGTCAACTATTACATCCGAGATGTTAGGTTGCCTTAGGTTAGGATATATACCGTTATAGACGTATACAATGTTTCCACCGAGAAGTAGGGACCGACATGCCAGGAATGTTATAAAATATTACATCCGAGATGATAGGTTGCCTTAGGTTAGTATATACAATGTTATAGATGTATATAATGACCCTATCCAGAGGTAGGCGACGACACTCCAGGAATGCTGTAAAATATTACAACCCAGATGTTAGGTTGCGTTAGGTAAGGATATCCAACGTTATAGACGTATATTATGTCCCCGTCGAGAAGCAGGCGACGACGTGTCAGGAATGTTGTAAAATATTACACCCGAGATGTTAGGTTCCCTTAGGGTAGGATATATAACGTTATAGACGTATATAATGTTCCCACCGAAAAATAGGAGCCGACGCGACAGGAATGTTGTAAAATATTACATCCGAGATGTTAGGCTGCCTTAGGCTAGGATATATAACGTTATAGACGTATATAATGTTCCCACCGAGAAGTACGGGCGGACACGCCAGGAATGTTGTCAACTATTACATCCGAGATGTTAGGTTGCCTTAGGTTATGATATATAACGTTATAGACGTATATAATCTCCCCATACAGAAGTAGGCGACGACACGCCAGGAATATTACATCCCAGATGTTAGGTTGCGTTAGGTTAGGATACACAACGTTATAGACGTATATAATGTTCCCATCGAGAAGCAGGCGACGACACGCCAGGAATGATGTAAAATATTACATCCGAGATGATAGGTTACCTTAGGTTAGGATATACAATGTTATAGATGTATATAATGACCCTATCCAGAGGTAGGCGACGACACTCCAGGAATTCTGTAAAATATTACATCCCAGATGTTAGGTTGCGTTAGGTAAGGATATACAACGTTATAGACGTATATTATGTCCCCATCGAGAAGCAGGCGACGACACGCCAGGAATGTTGTAAAGTATTACATTCGACATGTTAGGTTGCCTTAGACTAGGATATACAATGTTATAGATGTATATAATGTTCCCACCGAAAAATAGGGGCCGACGCGTCAGGAATGTTGTAAAATATTACACCCGAGATGTTAGGTTCCCTTAGGTTAGGATACACAACGTTATAGACGTATAGTATGTTCCCACCGAGATGTAGGGACCGACATGCCAGGAATGTTGTAAAATATTACATCCGAGATGTTAGGCTGCCTTAGGTTAGGATATACAAGGTTATAGATGTATATAATGACCCTATCCAGAAGTAGGCGACGACACTCCAGGAATGTTGTAAAATATTACATCCCAGATGTTAGGTTGCGTTATGTTAGGATATACAACGTTATAGACGTATATTATGTCCCCATCGAGAAGCAGGCGACGACACGCCCGGAATGTTGTAAAATATTACATTCGACATGTTATGTGGCCTTAGGCTAGGATATATAACGTTATAGACGTATATAATGTTCCCACCGAGAAGTACGGGCGGACACGCCAGGAATGTTGTCAACTATTACATCCGAGATGTTAAGTTGCCTTAGGTTAGGATATATAACGTTATAGACGTATATAATCTCCCCATCCAGAAGTAGGCGACGACACACCAGGAATATTACATCCCAGATGTTAGGTTGCGTTAGGTTAGGATATACAACGTTATAGACGTATATAATGTCCCCATGGAGAAGCAGGCGACGACACGCCAGGAATGTTATAAAATATTACATCCGAGATGTTAGGTTGCCTTAGGTTAGGATATACAAGGTTATAGATGTATATAATGACCCTATCCAGAAGTAGGCGACGACACTCCAGGAATGTTGTAAAATATTACATCCCAGATGTTAGGTTGCGTTATGTTAGGATATACAACGTTATAGACGTATATTATGTCCCCATCGAGAAGCAGGCGACGACACGCCCGGAATGTTGTAAAATATTACATTCGACATGTTATGTGGCCTTAGGCTAGGATATATAACGTTATAGACGTATAGAATGTACCCACCGAGATGTAGGGACCGACATGCCAGGAATGTTGTAAAATATTACATCCGAGATGTTAGGTTGCGGTAGGTTAGGATATACAACGTTATAGACGTATATAATGTCCCCATGGAGAAGCAGGCGACGACACGCCAGGAATGTTATAAAATATTACATCCGAGATGTTAGGTTGCCTTAGGTTAGGATATACAAGGTTATAGATGTATATAATGACCCTATCCAGAAGTAGGCGACGACACTCCAGGAATGTTGTAAAATATTACATCCCAGATGTTAGGTTGCATTAAGTAAGGATATACAACGTTATAGACGTATATTATGTCCCCGTCGAGAAGCAGGCGACGACGTGTCAGGAATGTTGTAAAATATTACACCCGAGATGTTAGGTTCCCTTAGGTTAGGATATATAACGTTATAGACGTATATAATGTTCCCACCGAAAAATAGGAGCCGACGCGACAGGAATGTTGTAAAATATTACATCCTAGATGTTAGGCTGCCTTAGGCTAGGATATATAACGTTATAGACGTATCTAATGTTCCCACCGAGAAGTACGGACGGAAACGCCAGGAATGTTGTCAACTATTACATCCGAGGTGTTAGGTTGCCTTAGGTTAGGATATATATCGTTATAGACATATATAATGTTCCCACCGAGATGTAGGCACCGACATGCAAGGAATGTTGTAAAATATTACATCCCAAATGTTAGGTTGCGTTAGGTTAGGATATACAACGTTATAGACGTATATAATCTCCCCATCGAGAAGCAGTCGACGACACGCCAGAATGTTGTAAAATATTACATCCGAGATGTTAGGTTGCGTTAGGTTAGGATATACAATGTTATAGATGTATATAATGTCCCCATCGAGAAGTAGGCGACGACACGCCAGGAATGTTGTAAAATATTACATTCGACATGTTATGTGGCCTTAGGCTAGGATATATAACGTTATAGACGTATATAATGTTGCCACGGAGAAGTACGGGCGGACACGCAAGCAATGTTTGTCAACTATTACATCCGAGATGTTGGGTTGCCTTAGTTTGGGATATATAACGTTATAGACGTATATAATCTCCCCATCCAGAAGTAGGCGACGACACGCCAGAAATATTACATCCACGATGTTAGGCTGCCTTAGGTTAGGATATACAAGGTTATAGATGTATATAATGTCCCCATCGAGAAGTAGGCGACGACACGCCAGGAATGTTGTAAAGTATTACATTCGACATGTTAGGTTGCCTTAGACTAGGATATATAACGTTATAGACGTATATAATGTTCCCACCGAAAAATAGGGGCCGACGCGTCAGGAATGTTGTAAAATATTACATTCGACATGTTAGGTGGCCTTAGGCTAGGATATATAACGTTATAGACGTATATAATGTTCCCACCGAGAAGAACGGGCGGACACGCCAGGAATGTTGTCAACTATTACATCCGAGATCTTAGGTTGCCTTAGGTTAGGATATATAACGTTATAGACGTATATAATGTCCCCATCCTGAAGTAGGCGACGACACGCCGGGAATATTACATCCCAGATGTTAGGTTGTGTTAGGTTAGGATATACAACGTTATAGACTTATATAATGTCGCCATCGAGAAGCAGGCGACGACGTGTCAGGAATGTTGTAAAATATTACACCCGAGATGTTAGGTTCCCTTAGGTTAGGATATATAACGTTATAGGCGTATATAATGTTCCCACCGAAAAATAGGAGCCGACGCGACAGGAATGTTGTCAACTATTACATCCGATATGTTAGGTTGCCTTAGGTTAGGATATATATCGTTATAGACGTATATAATGTTCCCACCGAGACGTAGGCATCGACATGCAAGGAATGTTGTAAAATATTACATCCCAAATGTTAGGTTGCGTTAGGTTAGGATATACAACGTTATAGACGTATATAATCTCCCCATCGGGAAGCTGTCGACGACACGCCAGAATGTTGTAAAATATTACATCCGAGATGTTAGGTTGCCTTAGGTTAGGATATACAATGTTATAGATGTATATAATGTCACCATCGAGAAGTAGGCGACGACACGCCAGGAATGTTATAATGTATTACATTCGACATGTTATGTGGCCTTAGGCTAGGAAATATAACGTTATAGACGTATATAATGTTCCCACCGAGAAGTACGGGCGGACACGCAAGGAATGTTGTCAACTATTACATCCGAGATGTTAGGTTGCCTTAGGTTATGATATATAACGTTATAGACGTATATAATCTCCCCATCTAGAAGTAGGCGACGACACGCCAGGAATATTACATCCCAGATGTTAGGTTGCGTTAGGTTAGAATACACAACGTTATAAACGTATATAATGTTCCCATCGAGAAGCAGGCGACGACACGCCAGGAATGATGTAAAATATTACATTCGACATGTTAGGTCGCCTTAGGCTAGGATATATAAGACGTTATAGACGTATACAATGTTCCCACCGAGAAGTACGGGCCTACACGCCAGGAATGTTGTCAACTATTACATCCGAGATGTTAGGTTGCCTTAAGTTATGATATATAACGTTATAGACGTATATAGTCTCCCCATCCAGAAGTAGGCGACGACACGCCAGGAATATTACATCCCAGATGTTAGGTTGCGTTAGGTTAGGATACACAACGTTATAGACGTATATAATGTTCCCATCGAGAAGTAGGCGACGACAAGCCAGGAATGTTGTAAAATATTACATTCGACATGTTAGGTCGCCTTAGGCTAGGATATATAACGTTATAGACGTATACAATGTTCCCACCGAGAAGTACGGGCCTACACGCCAGGAATGTTGTCAACTATTACATCCGAGATGTTAGGTTGCCTTAGGTTAGGATATATACCGTTATAGACGTATACAATGTTTCCACCGAGAAGTAGGGACCGACATGCCAGGAATGTTATAAAATATTACATCCGAGATGATAGGTTGCCTTAGGTTAGTATATACAATGTTATAGATGTATATGATGACCCTATCCAGAGGTAGGCGACGACACTCCAGGAATGCTGTAAAATATTACATCCCAGATGTTAGGTTGCGTTAGGTAAGGATATCCAACGTTATAGACGTATATTATGTCCCCGTCGAGAAGCAGGCGACGACGTGTCAGGAATGTTGTAAAATATTACACCCGAGATGTTAGGTTCCCTTAGGTTAGGATATATAACGTTATAGACGTATATAATGTTCCCACCGAAAAATAGGAGCCGACGCGACAGGAATGTTGTAAAATATTACATCCGAGATGTTAGGCTGCCTTAGGCTAGGATATATAACGTTATAGACGTATATAATGTTCCCACCGAGAAGTACGGACGGAAACGCCAGGAATGTTGTCAACTATTACATCCGAGGTGTTAGGTTGCCTTAGGTTAGGATATATATCGTTATAGACATATATAATGTTCCCACCGAGATGTAGGCACCGACATGCAAGGAATGTTGTAAAATATTACATCCCAAATGTTAGGTTGCGTTAGGTTAGGATATACAACGTTATAGACGTATATAATCTCCCCATCGAGAAGCAGTCGACGACACGCCAGAATGTTGTAAAATATTACATCCGAGATGTTAGGTTGCCTTAGGTTAGGATATACAATGTTATAGATGTATATAATGTCCCCATCGAGAAGTAGGCGACGACACGCCAGGAATGTTGTAAAATATTACATTCGACATGTTATGTGGCCTTAGGCTAGGATATATAACGTTATAGACGTATATAATGTTCCCACCGAGAAGTACGGGCGGACACGCCAGGAATGTTGTCAACTATTACATCCGAGATGTTAGGTTGCCTTAGGTTATGATATATAACGTTATAGACGTATATAATCTCCCCATACAGAAGTAGGCGACGACACGCCAGGAATATTACATCCCAGATGTTAGGTTGCGTTAGGTTATGATACACAACGTTATAGACGTATATAATGTTCCCATCGAGAAGCAGGCGACGACACGCCAGGAATGATGTAAAATATTACATCCGAGATGATAGGTTACCTTAGGTTAGGATATACAATGTTATAGATGTATATAATGACCCTATCCAGAGGTAGGCGACGACACTCCAGGAATGCTGTAAAATATTACATCCCAGATGTTAGGTTGCGTTAGGTAAGGATATGCAACGTTATAGACGTATATTATGTCCCCATCGAGAAGCAGGCGACGACACGCCAGGAATGTTGTAAAGTATTACATTCGACATGTTAGGTTGCCTTAGACTAGGATATACAATGTTATAGATGTATATAATGTCCCCATCGAGAAGTAGGCGACGACACGCCAGGAATGTTGTAAAATTTTACATTCGACATGTTAGGTTGCCTTAGGCTAGAATATATAACGTTATAGACGTATATAATGTTCCCACTGAAAAATAGGGGCCGACGCGTCAGGAATGTTGTAAAATATTACACCCGAAATGTTAGGTTCCCTTAGGTTAGGATATACAACGTTATAGACGTATAGTATGTTCCCACCGAGATGTAGGGACCGACATGCCAGGAATGTTGTAAAATATTACACCCGAAATGTTAGGTTCCCTTAGGTTAGGATATACAACGTTATAGACGTATATAATGTTTCCACCGAAAAATAGGGGCCGACGCGTCAGGAATGTTGTAAAATATTACATTCGACATGTTAGGTCGCCTTAGGCTAGGATATATAACGTTATAGACGTATATAATGTTCCCACCGAGAAGTACGGGCGGACACGCCAGGAATGTTGTCAACTATTACATTCGAGATGTTAGGTTGCCTTAGGATAGGATATATAATGTTATAGACGTATATAATATCCCCATCCAGAAGCAGGCGACGACACGCCAGGAATGTTGTAAAATATTACATTCGACATGTTAGGTCGCCTTAGGCTAGGATATATAACGTTATAGACGTATATAATGTTCCCACCGAAAAATAGGGGCCGACGCGTCAGGAATGTTGTAAAATATTACACCCGAGATGTTAAGTTCCCTTAGGTTAGGATACACAACGTTATAGACGTATAGTATGTTCCCACCGAGATGTAGGGACCGACATGCCAGGAATGTTGTAAAATATTACATCCGAGATGTTAGGCTGCCTTAGGTTAGGATATACAAGGTTATAGATGTATATAATGACCCTATCCAGAAGTAGGCGACGACACTCCAGGAATGTTGTAAAATATTACATCCCAGATGTTAGGTTGCGTTATGTTAGGATATACAACGTTATAGACGTATATTATGTCCCCATCGAGAAGCAGGCGACGACACGCCCGGAATGTTGTAAAATATTACATTCGACATGTTATGTGGCCTTAGGCTAGGATATATAACGTTATAGACATATATAATGTTCCCACCGAGAAGTACGGGCGGACACGCCAGGAATGTTGTCAACTATTACATCCGAGATGTTAAGTTGCCTTAGGTTAGGATATATAACGTTATAGACGTATATAATCTCCCCATCCAGAAGTAGGCGACGACACACCAGGAATATTACATCCCAGATGTTAGGTTGCGTTAGGTTAGGATATACAACGTTATAGACGTATATAATGTCCCCATGGAGAAGCAGGCGACGACACGCCAGGAATGTTATAAAATATTACATCCGAGATGTTAGCTTGCCTTAGGTTAGGATATACAAGGTTATAGATGTATATAATGACCCTATCCAGAAGTAGGCGACGACACTCCAGGAATGTTGTAAAATATTACATCCCAGATGTTAGGTTGCGTTATGTTAGGATATACAACGTTATAGACGTATATTATGTCCCCATCGAGAAGCAGGCGACGACACGCCCGGAATGTTGTAAAATATTACATTCGACATGTTATGTGGCCTTAGGCTAGGATATATAACGTTATAGACGTATAGTATGTACCCACCGAGATGTAGGGACCGACATGCCAGGAATGTTGTAAAATATTACATCCGAGATGTTAGGTTGCGTTAGGTTAGGATATACAACGTTATAGACGTATATAATGTCCCCATGGAGAAGCAGGCGACGACACGCCAGGAATGTTATAAAATATTACATCCGAGATGTTAGGTTGCCTTAGGTTAGGATATACAAGGTTATAGATGTATATAATGACCCTATCCAGAAGTAGGCGACGACACTCCAGGAATGTTGTAAAATATTACATCCCAGATGTTAGGTTGCATTAGGTAAGGATATACAACGTTATAGACGTATATTATGTCCCCGTCGAGAAGCAGGCGACGACGTGTCAGGAATGTTGTAAAATATTACACCCGAGATGTTAGGTTCCCTTAGGTTAGGATATATAACGTTATAGACGTATATAATGTTCCCACCGAAAAATAGGAGCCGACGCGACAGGAATGTTGTAAAATATTACATCCGAGATGTTAGGCTGCCTTAGGCTAGGATATATAACGTTATAGACGTATATAATGTTCCCACCGAGAAGTACGGACGGAAACGCCAGGAATGCTGTCAACTATTACATCCGAGGTGTTAGGTTGCCTTAGGTTAGGATATATATCGTTATAGACATATATAATGTTCCCACCGAGATGTAGGCACCGACATGCAAGGAATGTTGTAAAATATTACATCCCAAATGTTAGGTTGCGTTAGGTTAGGATATACAACGTTATAGACGTATATAATCTCCCCATCGAGAAGCAGTCGACGACACGCCAGAATGTTGTAAAATATTACATCCGAGATGTTAGGTTGCCTTAGGTTAGGATATACAATGTTATAGATGTATATAATGTCCCCATCGAGAAGTAGGCGACGACACGCCAGGAATGTTGTAAAATATTACATTCGACATGTTATGTGGCCTTAGGCTAGGATATATAACGTTATAGACGTATATAATGTTCCCACCGAGAAGTACGGGCGGACACGCCAGGAATGTTGTCAACTATTACATCCGAGATGTTAGGTTGCCTTAGGTTATGATATATAACGTTATAGACGTATATAATCTCCCCATCCAGAAGTAGGCGACGACACGCCAGGAATATTACATCCCAGATGTTAGGTTGCGTTAGGTTAGGATACACAACGTTATCGACGTATATAATGTTCCCATCGAGAAGCAGGCGACGACACGCCAGGAATGATGTAAAATATTACATCCGAGATGATAGGTTGCCTTAGGTTAGGATATACAATGTTATAGATGTATATAATGACCCTATCCAGAGGTAGGCGACGACACTCCAGGAATGCTGTAAAATATTACATCCCAGATGTTAGGTTGCGTTAGGTAAGGATATACAACGTTATAGACGTATATTATGTCCCCATCGAGAAGCAGGCGACGACACGCCAGGAATGTTGTAAAGTATTACATTCGACATGTTAGGTTGCCTTAGACTAGGATATACAATGTTATAGATGTATATAATGTCCCCATCGAGAAGTAGGCGACGACACGCCAGGAATGTTGTAAAATTTTACATTCGACATGTTAGGTTGCCTTAGGCTAGAATATATAACGTTATAGACGTATATAATGTTCCCACTGAAAAATAGGGGCCGACGCGTCAGTAATGTTGTAAAATATTACACCCGAAATGTTAGGTTCCCTTAGGTTAGGATATACAACGTTATAGACGTATAGTATGTTCCCACCGAGATGTAGGGACCGACATGCCAGGAATGTTGTAAAATATTACATCCGAGATGTTAGGTTGCGTTAGGTTAGGATATACAACGTTATAGACGTATATAATGTCCCCATGGAGAAGCAGGCGACGACACGCCAGGAATGTTGTAAAATATTACATCCAAGATGTTAGGCTGCCTTAGGTTAGGATATACAAGGTTATAGATGTATATAATGTCCCCATCGAGAAGTAGGCGACGACACGCCAGGAATGTTGTAAAGTATTACATTCGACATGTTAGGTTGCCTTAGACTAGGATATATAACGTTATAGACGTATATAATGTTTCCACCAAAAAATAGGGGCCGACGCGTCAGGAATGTTGTCAACTATTACATGCGATATGTTAGGTTGCCTTAGGTTAGGATATATATCGTTATAGACGTATATAATGTTCCCACCGAGACGTAGGCACCGACATGCAAGGAATGTTGTAAAATATTACATCCCAAATGTTAGGTTGCGTTAGGTTAGGATATACAACGTTATAGACGTATATAATCTCCCCATCCAGAAGTAGACGACGACACGCCAGGAATATTACATCCCAGATGTTAGGTTGCGTTAGGTTAGGATACACAACGTTATAGACGTATATAATGTTCCCATTGAGAAGCAGGCGACGACACGCCAGGAATGATGTAAAATATTACATTCGATATGTTAGGTCGCCTTAGGCTAGGATATATAAGACGTTATAGACGTATACAATGTTCCCACCGAGAAGTACGGGCCTACACGCCAGGAATGTTGTCAACTATTACATCCGAGATGTTAGGTTGCCTTAAGTTATGATATATAACGTTATAGACGTATATAATCTCCCATCCAGAAGTAGGCGTCGACACGCCAGGAATATTACATCCCAGATGTTAGGTTGCGTTAGGTTAGGATACACAACGTTATAGACGTATATAATGTTCCCATCGAGAAGCAGGCGACGACACGCCAGGAGTGATGTAAAATATTACATTCGACATGTTAGGTCGCCTTAGGCTAGGATATATAAGACGTTATAGACGTATACAATGTTCCCACCGAGAAGTACGGGCCTACACGCCAGGAATGTTGTCAACTATTACATCCGAGATGTTAGGTTCCCCTAGGTTAGGATATACAACGTTATAGACGCATAGTATGTCCCCACCGAGATGTAGGGACCGACATGCCAGGAATGTTGTAAAATATTACATCCGAGATGTTAGGCTGCCTTAGGTTAGGATATACAAGGTTATAGATGTATATAATGTCCCCATCGAGAAGTAGGCGACGACACGCCTGGAATGTTGTAAAGTATTACATTCGACATGTTAGGTTGCCTTAGACTAGGATATACAACGTTATAGATGTATATAATGTCCCCATCGAGAAGTAGGAGACCACACGCCAGGAATGTTGTAAAATTATACATTCGACATGTTAGGTTGCCTTAGGCTAGAATATATAACGTTATAGACGTATATAATGTTCCCACTGAAAAATAGGGGCCGACGCGTCAGGAATGTTGTAAAATATTACACCCGATATGTTAGGTTCCCTTAGGTTAGGATATACAACGTTATAGACGTATAGTATGTTCCCACCGAGATGTAGGGACCGACATGCCAGGAATGTTGTAAAATATTACATCCGAGATGTTAGGTTGCGTTAGGTTAGGATATACAACCTTATAGACGTATATAATGTCCCCATGGAGAAGCAGGCGACGACACGCCAGGAATGTTATAAAATATTACATACGAGATGTTAGGTTGCCTTAGGTTAGGATATACAAGGTTATAGACGTATATTATGTCCCCATCGAGAAGCAGGCGACGACACGCCAGGAATGTTGTAAAATATTACATCCGAGATGTAAGGTTCTCTTCGGTTTGGATATATATCGTTATAGACGTATATAATGTTCCTACCGAGACTTGGGGACCGACATGCCAGGAATCTTGTATAATATTACATCCCAGATGTTAGGTTGCTTTAGGTTAGGATATACAACGATATAGACGTATATAATGTCCCCATCGAGAAGCAGGCGACGACACGCCAGGAATGTTGTAAAATATTACATTCGACATGTTAGGTTGCCTTAGACTAGGATATATAACGTTATAGACGTATATAATGTTTCCACCAAAAAATAGGGGCCGACGCGTCAGGAATGTTGTCAACTATTACATGCGATATGTTAGGTTGCCTTAGGTTAGGATATATATCGTTATAGACGTATATAATGTTCCCACCGAGACGTAGGCACCGACATGCAAGGAATGTTGTAAAATATTACATCCCAAATGTTAGGTTGCGTTAGGTTAGGATATACAACGTTATAGACGTATATAATCTCCCCATCCAGAAGTAGACGACGACACGCCAGGAATATTACATCCCAGATGTTAGGTTGCGTTAGGTTAGGATACACAACGTTATAGACGTATATAATGTTCCCATTGAGAAGCAGGCGACTACACGCCAGGAATGATGTAAAATATTACATTCGACATGTTAGGTCGCCTTAGGCTAGGATATATAAGACGTTATAGACGTATACAATGTTCCCACCGAGAAGTACGGGCCTACACGCCAGGAATGTTGTCAACTATTACATCCGAGATGTTAGGTTGCCTTAAGTTATGATATATAACGTTATAGACGTATATAATCTCCCCATCCAGAAGTAGGCGTCGACACGCCAGGAATATTACATCCCAGATGTTAGGTTGCGTTAGGTTAGGATACACAACGTTATAGACGTATATAATGTTCCCATCGAGAAGCAGGCGACGACACGCCAGGAATGATGTAAAATATTACATTCGACATGTTAGGTCGCCTTAGGCTAGGATATATAAGACGTTATAGACGTATACAATGTTCCCACCGAGAAGTACGGGCCTACACGCCAGGAATGTTGTCAACTATTACATTCGAGATGTTAGGTTCCCCTAGGTTAGGATATACAACGTTATAGACGCATAGTATGTCCCCACCGAGATGTAGGGACCGACATGCCAGGAATGTTGTAAAATATTACATCCAAGATGTTAGGCTGCCTTAGGTTAGGATATACAAGGTTATAGATGTATATAATGTCCCCATCGAGAAGTAGGCGTCGACACGCCAGGAATGTTGTAAAGTATTACATTCGACATGTTAGGTTGCCTTAGTCTAAGATATATAACGTTATAGACGTATATAATATTCCCACCAAAAAATAGGGGCCGACGCGTCAGGAATGTTGTAAAATATTACATTCGACATGTTCTGTGGCCTTAGGCTAGGATATATAACGTTATAGACGTATATAATGTTCCCACCGAGAAGTACGGGCGGACACGCCAGGAATGTTGTCAACTATTACATCCGAGATGTTAGGTTGCCTTAGGTTAGGATATATACCGTTATAGACGTATACAATGTTTCCACCGAGAAGTAGGGACCGACATGCCAGGAATGTTATAAATTATTACATCCGAGATGATAGGTTGCCTTAGGTTAGTATATACAATGTTATAGATGTATATAATGACCCTATCCAGAGGTAGGCGACGACACTCCAGGAATGCTGTAAAATATTACATCCCAGATGTTAGGTTGCGTTAGGTAAGGATATACAACGTTATAGACGTATATTATGTCCCCGTCGAGAAGCAGGCGACGACGTGTCAGGAATGTTGTAAAATATTACACCCGAGATGTTAGGTTCCCTTAGGTTAGGATATATAACGTTATAGACGTATATAATGTTCCCACCGAAAAATAGGAGCCGACGCGACAGGAATGTTGTAAAATATTACATTCGAGATGTTAGGTTGCCTTAGGATAGGATATATAACGTTATAGACGTATATAATATCCCCATCCAGAAGTAGGCGACGACACGCCGGGAATATTACATCCCAGATGTGAGGTTGCGTTAGGTTAGGATACACAAAGTTATAGACGTATATAATGTTCCCATCGAGAAGCTGGCGACGACACGCCAGGAATGATGTAATATATTAAATTCGATATGTTAGGACGCCTTAGGCTAGGATATATAACGTTATAGACGTATACAATGTTCCCACCGAGAAGTTCGGGCCTACACGCCAGGAATGTTATCAACTTTACATCCGATATGTTAGGTTGCCTTAGGTTAGGATATATATCGTTATAGACGTATATAATGTTCCCACCGAGACGTAGGCACCGACATGCAAGGAATGTTGTAAAATATTACATCCCAAATGTTAGGTTGCGTTAGGTTAGGATATACAACGTTATAGACGTATATAATCTCCCAATCGAGAAGCAGTCGACGACACGCCAGAATGTTGTAAAATATTACATCCGAGATGTTAGGTTGCCTTAGGTTAGGATATACAATCTTATAGATGTATATAATGTCCCCATCGAGAAGTAGGCGACGACACGCCAGGAATGTTGTAAAATTTTACATTCGACATGTTAGGTTGCCTTAGGCTAGAATATATAACGTTATAGACGTATATAATGTTCCCACCGAAAAATAGGGGCCGACGCGTCAGGAATGTTGTAAAATATTACATTCGACATGTTAGGTCGCCTTAGGCTGGGATATATAACGTTATAGACGTATACAATGTTCCCACCAAGAAGTTCGGGCCTACACGCCAGGAATGTTGTCAACTATTACATCCGATATGTTAGGTTGCCTTAGGTTAGGATATATATCGTTATAGACGTATATAATGTTCCCACCGAGACGTAGGCACCGACATGCAAGGAATGTTGTAAAATATTACATCCCCAATGTTAGGTTGCGTTAGGTTAGGATACACAACGTTATAGACGTATATAATGTTCCCATCGAGAAGTAGGCGACGACACGCCAGGAATGTTGTAAAATATGACATTCGACATGTTAGGTCGCCTTAGGCTAGGATATATAACGTTATAGACGTATACAATGTTCCCACCGAGAAGTACGGGCCTACACGCCAGGAATGTTGTCAACTATTACATCCGAGATGTTAGGTTGCCTTAGGTTAGGATATATAACGTTATAGCCGTATATAATCTCCCCATCCAGAAGTAGGCGACGACACGCCAGGAATATTACATCCCAGATGTTAGGTTGCGTTAGGTTAGGATACACAACGTTATAGACGTATATAATGTTCCCATCGAGAAGCAGGCGACGACACGCCAGGAATGATGTAAAATATTACCTTCGACATGCTAGGTCGCCTTAGGCTAGGATATATAACGTTATAGACGTATACAATGTTCCCACCTAGAAGTACGGGCCTACACGCCAGGAATGTTGTCAACTATTACATCCGAGATGTTAGGTTCCCTTAGGTTAGGATATACAACGTTATAGACGTATAGTATGTTCCCACGGAGATGTAGGGACCGACATGCCAGGAATGTTGTAAAATATTACATCCGAGATGTTAGGCTGCCTTAGCTTAGGATATACAAGGTTATAGATGTATATAATGTCCCCATCGAGAAGTAGGCGACGACACGCCTGGAATGTTGTAAAGTATTACATTCGACATGTTAGGTTGCCTTAGACTAGGATATACAACGTTATAGATGTATATAATGTCCCCATCGAGAAGTAGGAGACCACACGCCAGGAATGTTGTAAAATTTTACATTCGACATGTTAGGTTGCCTTAGGCTAGAATATATAACGTTATAGACGTATATAATGTTCCCACCGAAAAATAGGGGCCGACGCGTCAGGAATGTTGTAAAATATTACACCCGAGATGTTAGGTGCCCTTAGGTTAGGATATACAACGTTATAGACGTATATTATGTCCCCATCGAGAAGCAGGCGAGGACACGCCCGGAATGTTGTAAAATATTACATTCGACATGTTATGTGGCCTTAGGCTAGGATATATAACGTTATAGACGTATATAATGTTCCCACCGAGAAGTACGGGCGTACACGACAGGAATGTTGTCAACTACTACATCCGAGATGTTAGGTTGCCTTAGGTTAGGATATATAACGTTATAGACGTATATAATCTCCCCATCCAGAAGTAGGCGACGACACGCCAGGAATATTACATCCCAGATGTTAGGTTGCGTTAGGTTAGGATACACAACGTTATAGACGTATATAATGTTCCCATCGAGAAGCAGGCGACGAAACGCCAGGAATGATGTAAAATATTACCTTCGACATGCTAGGTCGCCTTAGGCTAGGATATATAACGTTATAGACGTATACAATGTTCCCACCGAGAAGTACGGGCCTACACGTCAGGAATGTTGTCAACTATTACATCCGAGATGCTAGGTTCCCTTAGGTTAGGATATACAACGTTATAGACGTATAGTATGTTCCCACGGAGATGTAGGGACCGACATGCCAGGAATGTTGTAAAATATTACATCCGAGATGTTAGGCTGCCTTAGCTTAGGATATACAAGGTTATAGATGTATATAATGTCCCCATCGAGAAGCAGGCGACGACACGCCAGGAATGTTGTAAAGTATTACATTCGACATGTTAGGTTGCCTTAGTCTAGGATATACAATGTTATAGATGTATATAATGTCCCCATCGAGAAGTAGGCGACGACACTCCAGGAATGTTGTGAAATATTACATCCCAGATGTTAGGTTGCGTTAGGTAAGGATATACAACGTTATAGACGTATATTATGTCCCCGTCGAGAAGCAGGCGACGACACGCCAGGAATGGTGTAAAATATTACATTCGACATGTTAGGTCGCCTTAGGCTGGGATATATAACGTTATAGACGTATATAATGTTCCCACCGAAAAATAGGGGCCGACGCGTCAGGAATGTTGTAAAATATTACACCCGAGATGTTAGGTTCCCTTAGGTTAGGATATACAACGTTATAGACGTATAGTATGTTCCCACCGAGATGTAGGGACCGACATGCCAAGAATGTTGTAAAATATTACATCCGAGATGTTAGGCTGCCTTAGGTTAGGATATACAAGGTTATAGATGTATATAATGTCCCCATCGAGAAGTAGGCGACGACACGCCAGGAATGTTGTAAAGTATTACATTCGACATGTTATGTGGCCTTAGGCTAGGATATATAACGTTATAGACGTATATAATGTTGCCACCGAGAAGTACGGGCGGACACGCCAGGAATGTTGTCAACTATTACATCCGAGATGTTAGGTTGCCTTAGGTTGGGATATATAACATTATAGACGTATATAATCTCCCCATCCAGAAGTAGGCGACGACACGCCAGGAATGTTGTAAAATATTACATCCCAGATGTTAGGTTGCGTTATGTTAGGATATACAACGTTATAGACGTATATTATGTCCCCATCGAGAAGCAGGCGACGACACGCCCGGAATGTTGTAAAATATTACATTCGACATGTTATGTGGCCTTAGGCTAGGATATATAACGTTATAGACGTATATAATGTTCCCACCGAGAAGTACGGGCGGACACGCCAGGAATGTTGTCAACTATTACATCCGAGATGTTAGGTTGCCTTAGGTTAGGATATATAGCGTTATAGACGTATATAATCTCCCCATCCAGAAGTAGGCGACGACACGCCAGGAATATTACATCCCAGATGTTAGGTTGCGTTAGGTTAGGATACACAACGTTATAGACGTATATAATGTTCCCATCGAGAAGCAGGCGACGACACGCCAGGAATGATGTAAAATATTACCTTCGACATGCTAGGTCGCCTTAGGCTAGGATATATAACGTTATAGACGTATAGAATGTTCCCACCGAGAAGTACGGGCCTACACGTCAGGAATGTTGTCAACTATTACATCCGAGATGTTAGGTTCCCTTAGGTTAGGATATACAACGTTATAGACGTATAGTATGTTCCCACGGAGATATAGGGACCGACATGCCAGGAATGTTGTAAAATATTACATCCGAGATGTTAGGCTGCCTTAGCTTAGGATATACAAGGTTATAGATGTATATAATGTCCCCATCGAGAAGTAGGCGACGATACGCCAGGAACGTTGTAAAGTATTACATTCGACATGTTAGGTTGCCTTAGACTAGGATATATAATGTTATAGATGTATATAATGTCCCCATCGAGAAGTAGGCGACGACACGCCAGGAATGTTGTAAAATTTTACATTCGACACGTTAGGTTGCCTTAGGCTAGAATATATAACGTTATAGACGTATATAATGTTCCCACTGAAAAATAGGGGCCGACGCGTCAGGAATGTTGTAAAATATTACACCCGAAATGTTAGGTTCCCTTAGGTTAGGATATACAACGTTATAGACGTATAGTATGTTCCCACCGAGATGTAGGGACCGACATGCCAGGAATGTTGTAAAATTTTACATCCGACATGTTAGGCTGCCTTAGGTTAGGATATACAAGGTTATAGATGTATATAATGTCCCCATCGAGAAGTAGGCGACGACACGCCAGGAATGTTGCAAAGTATTACATCCCAGATGTTAGGTTACGTTAGGTAAGGATATACAACGTTATAGACGTATATTATGTCCCCATCGAGAAGCAGGCGACGACACGCCAGGAATGTTGTAAAATATTACATCCCAGATGTTAGGTTGCGTTATGTTAGGATATACAACGTTATAGACGTACATTATGTCCCCATCGAGAAGCAGGCGACGACACGCCCGGAATGTTGTAAAATATTACATTCGACATGTTATGTGGACTTAGGCTAGGATATATAACGTTATAGACGTATATAATGTTCCCACCGAGAAGTACGGGCGGACACGCCAGGAATGTTGTCAACTATTACATCCGAGATGTTAGGTTGCCTTAGGTTAGGATATATAACGTTATAGACGTATATAATCTCCCCATCCAGAAGTAGGCGACGACACGCCAGGAATATTACATCCCAGATGTTAGGTTGCGTTAGGTTAGGATACATAACGTTATAGACGTATATAATGTTCCCATCGAGAAGCAGGCGACGACACGCCAGGAATGATGTAAAATATTACCTTCGACATGCTAGGTCGCCTTAGGCTAGGATATATAACGTTATAGACGTATACAATGTTCCCACCGAGAAGTACGGGCCTACGCGTCAGGAATGTTGTCAACTATTACATCCGAGATGTTAGGTTCCCTTAGGTTAGGATATACAACGTTATAGACGTATAGTATGTTCCCACGGAGATGTAGGGACCGACATGCCAGGAATGTTGTAAAATATTACATCCGAGATGTTAGGCTGCCTTAGGTTAGGATATACAAGGTTATTGATGTATATAATGTCCCCATCGAGAAGTAGGCGACGACACGCCAGGAATATTACATCCCAGATGTTAGGTTGCGTTAGGTTAGGATACACAACGTTATAGACGTATATAATGTTCCCATCGAGAAGTAGGCGACGACACGCCAAGAATGTTGTAAAATATTACATCCCAGATGTTAGGTTGCGTTAGGTTAGGATATACAACGCTATAGACGTATATTATGTCACCATCGAGAAGCAGGCGACGACACGCCATGAATGTTGTAAAATATTACATCCGAGATGTTAGGTTCTCTTCGGTTTGGATATATATCGTTATGGACGTATATAATGTTCCTACCGAGACTTGGGGACCGACATGCCAGGAATCTTGTATAATATTACATCCCAGATGTTAGGTTGCTTTAGGTTAGGATATACAACGATATAGACGTATATAATGTCCCCATCGAGAAGCAGCCGACGACACGCCAGGAATGTCGTAAAATATTACATTCGACATGTTAGGTTGCCTTAGGCTAGAATATATTACGTTATAGACGTATATAATGTTCCCACTGAAAAATAGGGGCCGACGCGTCAGAAATGTTGTAAAATATTACATTCGACATGTTAGGTGGCCTTAGGCTAGGATATATAACGTTATAGACGTATATAATGTTCCCACCGAGAAGTACGGGCGGACACGCCAGGAATGTTGTCAACTATTACATCCGAGATGTTAGGTTGCCTTAAGTTATGATATATAACGTTATAGACGTATATAATCTCCCCATCCAGAAGTAGGCGTCGACACGCCAGGAATATTACATCCCAGATGTTAGGTTGCGTTAGGTTAGGATACACAACGTTATAGACGTATATAATGTTCCCATCGAGAAGCAGGCGACGACACGCCAGGAATGATGTAAAATATTACATTCGACATGTTAGGTCGCCTTAGGCTAGGATATATAAGACGTTATAGACGTATACAATGTTCCCACCGAGAAGTACGGGCCTACACGCCAGGAATGTTGTCAACTATTACATTCGAGATGTTAGGTTCCCCTAGGTTAGGATATACAACGTTATAGACGCATAGTATGTCCCCACCGAGATGTAGGGACCGACATGCCAGGAATGTTGTAAAATATTACATCCAAGATGTTAGGCTGCCTTAGGTTAGGATATACAAGGTTATAGATGTATATAATGTCCCCATCGAGAAGTAGGCGTCGACACGCCAGGAATGTTGTAAAGTATTACATTCGACATGTTAGGTTGCCTTAGTCTAAGATATATAACGTTATAGACGTATATAATATTCCCACCAAAAAATAGGGGCCGACGCGTCAGGAATGTTGTAAAATATTACATTCGACATGTTCTGTGGCCTTAGGCTAGGATATATAACGTTATAGACGTATATAATGTTCCCACCGAGAAGTACGGGCGGACACGCCAGGAATGTTGTCAACTATTACATCCGAGATGTTAGGTTGCCTTAGGTTAGGATATATACCGTTATAGACGTATACAATGTTTCCACCGAGAAGTAGGGACCGACATGCCAGGAATGTTATAAATTATTACATCCGAGATGATAGGTTGCCTTAGGTTAGTATATACAATGTTATAGATGTATATAATGACCCTATCCAGAGGTAGGCGACGACACTCCAGGAATGCTGTAAAATATTACATCCCAGATGTTAGGTTGCGTTAGGTAAGGATATACAACGTTATAGACGTATATTATGTCCCCGTCGAGAAGCAGGCGACGACGTGTCAGGAATGTTGTAAAATATTACACCCGAGATGTTAGGTTCCCTTAGGTTAGGATATATAACGTTATAGACGTATATAATGTTCCCACCGAAAAATAGGAGCCGACGCGACAGGAATGTTGTAAAATATTACATTCGAGATGTTAGGTTGCCTTAGGATAGGATATATAACGTTATAGACGTATATAATATCCCCATCCAGAAGTAGGCGACGACACGCCGGGAATATTACATCCCAGATGTGAGGTTGCGTTAGGTTAGGATACACAAAGTTATAGACGTATATAATGTTCCCATCGAGAAGCTGGCGACGACACGCCAGGAATGATGTAACATATTAAATTCGATATGTTAGGACGCCTTAGGCTAGGATATATAACGTTATAGACGTATACAATGTTCCCACCGAGAAGTTCGGGCCTACACGCCAGGAATGTTATCAACTTTACATCCGATATGTTAGGTTGCCTTAGGTTAGGATATACATCGTTATAGACGTATATAATATTCCCACCGAGACGTAGGCACCGACATGCAAGGAATGTTGTAAAATATTACATCCCAAATGTTAGGTTGCGTTAGGTTAGGATATACAACGTTATAGACGTATATAATCTCCCAATCGAGAAGCAGTCGACGACACGCCAGAATGTTGTAAAATATTACATCCGAGATGTTAGGTTGCCTTAGGTTAGGATATACAATCTTATAGATGTATATAATGTCCCCATCGAGAAGTAGGCGACGACACGCCAGGAATGTTGTAAAATTTTACATTCGACATGTTAGGTTGCCTTAGGCTAGAATATATAACGTTATAGACGTATATAATGTTCCCACCGAAAAATAGGGGCCGACGCGTCAGGAATGTTGTAAAATATTACATTCGACATGTTAGGTCGCCTTAGGCTGGGATATATAACGTTATAGACGTATACAATGTTCCCACCAAGAAGTTCGGGCCTACACGCCAGGAATGTTGTCAACTATTACATCCGATATGTTAGGTTGCCTTAGGTTAGGATATATATCGTTATAGACGTATATAATGTTCCCACCGAGACGTAGGCACCGACATGCAAGGAATGTTGTAAAATATTACATCCCCAATGTTAGGTTGCGTTAGGTTAGGATACACAACGTTATAGACGTATATAATGTTCCCATCGAGAAGTAGGCGACGACACGCCAGGAATGTTGTAAAATATGACATTCGACATGTTAGGTCGCCTTAGGCTAGGATATATAACGTTATAGACGTATACAATGTTCCCACCGAGAAGTACGGGCCTACACGCCAGGAATGTTGTCAACTATTACATCCGAGATGTTAGGTTGCCTTAGGTTAGGATATATAACGTTATAGCCGTATATAATCTCCCCATCCAGAAGTAGGCGACGACACGCCAGGAATATTACATCCCAGATGTTAGGTTGCGTTAGGTTAGGATACACAACGTTATAGACGTATATAATGTTCCCATCGAGAAGCAGGCGACGACACGCCAGGAATGATGTAAAATATTACCTTCGACATGCTAGGTCGCCTTAGGCTAGGATATATAACGTTATAGACGTATACAATGTTCCCACCTAGAAGTACGGGCCTACACGCCAGGAATGTTGTCAACTATTACATCCGAGATGTTAGGTTCCCTTAACTCTGAGATAGCGCGTTTATAGACGTATAGTATGTTCCCACGGAGATGTAGGGACCGACATGCCAGGAATGTTGTAAAATATTACATCCGAGATGTTAGGCTGCCTTAGCTTAGGATATACAAGGTTATAGATGTATATAATGTCCCCATCGAGAAGTAGGCGACGACACGCCTGGAATGTTGTAAAGTATTACATTCGACATGTTAGGTTGCCTTAGACTAGGATATACAACGTTATAGATGTATATAATGTCCCCATCGAGAAGTAGGAGACCACACGCCAGGAATGTTGTAAAATTTTACATTCGACATGTTAGGTTGCCTTAGGCTAGAATATATAACGTTATAGACGTATATAATGTTCCCACCGAAAAATAGGGGCCGACGCGTCAGGAATGTTGTAAAATATTACACCCGAGATGTTAGGTGCCCTTAGGTTAGGATATACAACGTTATAGACGTATATTATGTCCCCATCGAGAAGCAGGCGAGGACACGCCCGGAATGTTGTAAAATATTACATTCGACATGTTATGTGGCCTTAGGCTAGGATATATAACGTTATAGACGTATATAATGTTCCCACCGAGAAGTACGGGCGTACACGACAGGAATGTTGTCAACTACTACATCCGAGATGTTAGGTTGCCTTAGGTTAGGATATATAACGTTATAGACGTATATAATCTCCCCATCCAGAAGTAGGCGACGACACGCCAGGAATATTACATCCCAGATGTTAGGTTGCGTTAGGTTAGGATACACAACGTTATAGACGTATATAATGTTCCCATCGAGAAGCAGGCGACGAAACGCCAGGAATGATGTAAAATATTACCTTCGACATGCTAGGTCGCCTTAGGCTAGGATATATAACGTTATAGACGTATACAATGTTCCCACCGAGAAGTACGGGCCTACACGTCAGGAATGTTGTCAACTATTACATCCGAGATGCTAGGTTCCCTTAGGTTAGGATATACAACGTTATAGACGTATAGTATGTTCCCACGGAGATGTAGGGACCGACATGCCAGGAATGTTGTAAAATATTACATCCGAGATGTTAGGCTGCCTTAGCTTAGGATATACAAGGTTATAGATGTATATAATGTCCCCATCGAGAAGCAGGCGACGACACGCCAGGAATGTTGTAAAGTATTACATTCGACATGTTAGGTTGCCTTAGTCTAGGATATACAATGTTATAGATGTATATAATGTCCCCATCGAGAAGTAGGCGACGACACTCCAGGAATGTTGTGAAATATTACATCCCAGATGTTAGGTTGCGTTAGGTAAGGATATACAACGTTATAGACGTATATTATGTCCCCGTCGAGAAGCAGGCGACGACACGCCAGGAATGGTGTAAAATATTACATTCGACATGTTAGGTCGCCTTAGGCTGGGATATATAACGTTATAGACGTATATAATGTTCCCACCGAAAAATAGGAGCCGACGCGTCAGGAATGTTGTAAAATATTACACCCGAGATGTTAGGTTCCCTTAGGTTAGGATATACAACGTTATAGACGTATAGTATGTTCCCACCGAGATGTAGGGACCGACATGCCAAGAATGTTGTAAAATATTACATCCGAGATGTTAGGCTGCCTTAGGTTAGGATATACAAGGTTATAGATGTATATAATGTCCCCATCGAGAAGTAGGCGACGACACGCCAGGAATGTTGTAAAGTATTACATTCGACATGTTATGTGGCCTTAGGCTAGGATATATAACGTTATAGACGTATATAATGTTGCCACCGAGAAGTACGGGCGGACACGCCAGGAATGTTGTCAACTATTACATCCGAGATGTTAGGTTGCCTTAGGTTGGGATATATAACGTTATAGACGTATATAATCTCCCCATCCAGAAGTAGGCGACGACACGCCAGGAATGTTGTAAAATATTACATCCCAGATGTTAGGTTGCGTTATGTTAGGATATACAACGTTATAGACGTATATTATGTCCCCATCGAGAAGCAGGCGACGACACGCCCGGAATGTTGTAAAATATTACATTCGACATGTTATGTGGCCTTAGGCTAGGATATATAACGTTATAGACGTATATAATGTTCCCACCGAGAAGTACGGGCGGACACGCCAGGAATGTTGTCAACTATTACATCCGAGATGTTAGGTTGCCTTAGGTTAGGATATATAGCGTTATAGACGTATATAATCTCCCCATCCAGAAGTAGGCGACGACACGCCAGGAATATTACATCCCAGATGTTAGGTTGCGTTAGGTTAGGATACACAACGTTATAGACGTATATAATGTTCCCATCGAGAAGCAGGCGACGACACGCCAGGAATGATGTAAAATATTACCTTCGACATGCTAGGTCGCCTTAGGCTAGGATATATAACGTTATAGACGTATAGAATGTTCCCACCGAGAAGTACGGGCCTACACGTCAGGAATGTTGTCAACTATTACATCCGAGATGTTAGGTTCCCTTAGGTTAGGATATACAACGTTATAGACGTATAGTATGTTCCCACGGAGATATAGGGACCGACATGCCAGGAATGTTGTAAAATATTACATCCGAGATGTTAGGCTGCCTTAGCTTAGGATATACAAGGTTATAGATGTATATAATGTCCCCATCGAGAAGTAGGCGACGATACGCCAGGAACGTTGTAAAGTATTACATTCGACATGTTAGGTTGCCTTAGACTAGGATATATAATGTTATAGATGTATATAATGTCCCCATCGAGAAGTAGGCGACGACACGCCAGGAATGTTGTAAAATTTTACATTCGACACGTTAGGTTGCCTTAGGCTAGAATATATAACGTTATAGACGTATATAATGTTCCCACTGAAAAATAGGGGCCGACGCGTCAGGAATGTTGTAAAATATTACACCCGAAATGTTAGGTTCCCTTAGGTTAGGATATACAACGTTATAGACGTATAGTATGTTCCCACCGAGATGTAGGGACCGACATGCCAGGAATGTTGTAAAATTTTACATCCGACATGTTAGGCTGCCTTAGGTTAGGATATACAAGGTTATAGATGTATATAATGTCCCCATCGAGAAGTAGGCGACGACACGCCAGGAATGTTGCAAAGTATTACATCCCAGATGTTAGGTTACGTTAGGTAAGGATATACAACGTTATAGACGTATATTATGTCCCCATCGAGAAGCAGGCGACGACACGCCAGGAATGTTGTAAAATATTACATCCCAGATGTTAGGTTGCGTTATGTTAGGATATACAACGTTATAGACGTACATTATGTCCCCATCGAGAAGCAGGCGACGACACGCCCGGAATGTTGTAAAATATTACATTCGACATGTTATGTGGACTTAGGCTAGGATATATAACGTTATAGACGTATATAATGTTCCCACCGAGAAGTACGGGCGGACACGCCAGGAATGTTGTCAACTATTACATCCGAGATGTTAGGTTGCCTTAGGTTAGGATATATAACGTTATAGACGTATATAATCTCCCCATCCAGAAGTAGGCGACGACACGCCAGGAATATTACATCCCAGATGTTAGGTTGCGTTAGGTTAGGATACATAACGTTATAGACGTATATAATGTTCCCATCGAGAAGCAGGCGACGACACGCCAGGAATGATGTAAAATATTACCTTCGACATGCTAGGTCGCCTTAGGCTAGGATATATAACGTTATAGACGTATACAATGTTCCCACCGAGAAGTACGGGCCTACGCGTCAGGAATGTTGTCAACTATTACATCCGAGATGTTAGGTTCCCTTAGGTTAGGATATACAACGTTATAGACGTATAGTATGTTCCCACGGAGATGTAGGGACCGACATGCCAGGAATGTTGTAAAATATTACATCCGAGATGTTAGGCTGCCTTAGGTTAGGATATACAAGGTTATTGATGTATATAATGTCCCCATCGAGAAGTAGGCGACGACACGCCAGGAATATTACATCCCAGATGTTAGGTTGCGTTAGGTTAGGATACACAACGTTATAGACGTATATAATGTTCCCATCGAGAAGTAGGCGACGACACGCCAAGAATGTTGTAAAATATTACATCCCAGATGTTAGGTTGCGTTAGGTTAGGATATACAACGCTATAGACGTATATTATGTCACCATCGAGAAGCAGGCGACGACACGCCATGAATGTTGTAAAATATTACATCCGAGATGTTAGGTTCTCTTCGGTTTGGATATATATCGTTATGGACGTATATAATGTTCCTACCGAGACTTGGGGACCGACATGCCAGGAATCTTGTATAATATTACATCCCAGATGTTAGGTTGCTTTAGGTTAGGATATACAACGATATAGACGTATATAATGTCCCCATCGAGAAGCAGCCGACGACACGCCAGGAATGTCGTAAAATATTACATTCGACATGTTAGGTTGCCTTAGGCTAGAATATATTACGTTATAGACGTATATAATGTTCCCACTGAAAAATAGGGGCCGACGCGTCAGAAATGTAAAATATTACATTCGACATGTTAGGTGGCCTTAGGCTAGGATATATAACGTTATAGACGTATATAATGTTCCCACCGAGAAGTACGGGCGGACACGCCAGGAATGTTGTCAACTATTACATCCGAGATGTTAGGTTGCCTTAAGTTATGATATATAACGTTATAGACGTATATAATCTCCCCATCCAGAAGTAGGCGTCGACACGCCAGGAATATTACATCCCAGATGTTAGGTTGCGTTAGGTTAGGATACACAACGTTATAGACGTATATAATGTTCCCATCGAGAAGCAGGCGACGACACGCCAGGAATGATGTAAAATATTACATTCGACATGTTAGGTCGCCTTAGGCTAGGATATATAAGACGTTATAGACGTATACAATGTTCCCACCGAGAAGTACGGGCCTACACGCCAGGAATGTTGTCAACTATTACATTCGAGATGTTAGGTTCCCCTAGGTTAGGATATACAACGTTATAGACGCATAGTATGTCCCCACCGAGATGTAGGGACCGACATGCCAGGAATGTTGTAAAATATTACATCCAAGATGTTAGGCTGCCTTAGGTTAGGATATACAAGGTTATAGATGTATATAATGTCCCCATCGAGAAATAGGCGTCGACACGCCAGGAATGTTGTAAAGTATTACATTCGACATGTTAGGTTGCCTTAGTCTAAGATATATAACGTTATAGACGTATATAATATTCCCACCAAAAAATAGGGGCCGACGCGTCAGGAATGTTGTAAAATATTACATTCGACATGTTCTGTGGCCTTAGGCTAGGATATATAACGTTATAGACGTATATAATGTTCCCACCGAGAAGTACGGGCGGACACGCCAGGAATGTTGTCAACTATTACATCCGAGATGTTAGGTTGCCTTAGGTTAGGATATATACCGTTATAGACGTATACAATGTTTCCACCGAGAAGTAGGGACCGACATGCCAGGAATGTTATAAATTATTACATCCGAGATGATAGGTTGCCTTAGGTTAGTATATACAATGTTATAGATGTATATAATGACCCTATCCAGAGGTAGGCGACGACACTCCAGGAATGCTGTAAAATATTACATCCCAGATGTTAGGTTGCGTTAGGTAAGGATATACAACGTTATAGACGTATATTATGTCCCCGTCGAGAAGCAGGCGACGACGTGTCAGGAATGTTGTAAAATATTACACCCGAGATGTTAGGTTCCCTTAGGTTAGGATATATAACGTTATAGACGTATATAATGTTCCCACCGAAAAATAGGAGCCGACGCGACAGGAATGTTGTAAAATATTACATTCGAGATGTTAGGTTGCCTTAGGATAGGATATATAACGTTATAGACGTATATAATATCCCCATCCAGAAGTAGGCGACGACACGCCGGGAATATTACATCCCAGATGTGAGGTTGCGTTAGGTTAGGATACACAAAGTTATAGACGTATATAATGTTCCCATCGAGAAGCTGGCGACGACACGCCAGGAATGATGTAATATATTAAATTCGATATGTTAGGACGCCTTAGGCTAGGATATATAACGTTATAGACGTATACAATGTTCCCACCGAGAAGTTCGGGCCTACACGCCAGGAATGTTATCAACTTTACATCCGATATGTTAGGTTGCCTTAGGTTAGGATATATATCGTTATAGACGTATATAATGTTCCCACCGAGACGTAGGCACCGACATGCAAGGAATGTTGTAAAATATTACATCCCAAATGTTAGGTTGCGTTAGGTTAGGATATACAACGTTATAGACGTATATAATCTCCCAATCGAGAAGCAGTCGACGACACGCCAGAATGTTGTAAAATATTACATCCGAGATGTTAGGTTGCCTTAGGTTAGGATATACAATCTTATAGATGTATATAATGTCCCCATCGAGAAGTAGGCGACGACACGCCAGGAATGTTGTAAAATTTTACATTCGACATGTTAGGTTGCCTTAGGCTAGAATATATAACGTTATAGACGTATATAATGTTCCCACCGAAAAATAGGGGCCGACGCGTCAGGAATGTTGTAAAATATTACATTCGACATGTTAGGTCGCCTTAGGCTGGGATATATAACGTTATAGACGTATACAATGTTCCCACCAAGAAGTTCGGGCCTACACGCCAGGAATGTTGTCAACTATTACATCCGATATGTTAGGTTGCCTTAGGTTAGGATATATATCGTTATAGACGTATATAATGTTCCCACCGAGACGTAGGCACCGACATGCAAGGAATGTTGTAAAATATTACATCCCCAATGTTAGGTTGCGTTAGGTTAGGATACACAACGTTATAGACGTATATAATGTTCCCATCGAGAAGTAGGCGACGACACGCCAGGAATGTTGTAAAATATGACATTCGACATGTTAGGTCGCCTTAGGCTAGGATATATAACGTTATAGACGTATACAATGTTCCCACCGAGAAGTACGGGCCTACACGCCAGGAATGTTGTCAACTATTACATCCGAGATGTTAGGTTGCCTTAGGTTAGGATATATAACGTTATAGCCGTATATAATCTCCCCATCCAGAAGTAGGCGACGACACGCCAGGAATATTACATCCCAGATGTTAGGTTGCGTTAGGTTAGGATACACAACGTTATAGACGTATATAATGTTCCCATCGAGAAGCAGGCGACGACACGCCAGGAATGATGTAAAATATTACCTTCGACATGCTAGGTCGCCTTAGGCTAGGATATATAACGTTATAGACGTATAGAATGTTCCCACCGAGAAGTACGGGCCTACACGTCAGGAATGTTGTCAACTATTACATCCGAGATGTTAGGTTCCCTTAGGTTAGGATATACAACGTTATAGACGTATAGTATGTTCCCACGGAGATATAGGGACCGACATGCCAGGAATGTTGTAAAATATTACATCCGAGATGTTAGGCTGCCTTAGCTTAGGATATACAAGGTTATAGATGTATATAATGTCCCCATCGAGAAGTAGGCGACGATACGCCAGGAACGTTGTAAAGTATTACATTCGACATGTTAGGTTGCCTTAGACTAGGATATATAATGTTATAGATGTATATAATGTCCCCATCGAGAAGTAGGCGACGACACGCCAGGAATGTTGTAAAATTTTACATTCGACACGTTAGGTTGCCTTAGGCTAGAATATATAACGTTATAGACGAATATAATGTTCCCACTGAAAAATAGGGGCCGACGCGTCAGGAATGTTGTAAAATATTACACCCGAAATGTTAGGTTCCCTTAGGTTAGGATATACAACGTTATAGACGTATAGTATGTTCCCACCGAGATGTAGGGACCGACATGCCAGGAATGTTGTAAAATTTTACATCCGACATGTTAGGCTGCCTTAGGTTAGGATATACAAGGTTATAGATGTATATAATGTCCCCATCGAGAAGTAGGCGACGACACGCCAGGAATGTTGCAAAGTATTACATCCCAGATGTTAGGTTACGTTAGGTAAGGATATACAACGTTATAGACGTATATTATGTCCCCATCGAGAAGCAGGCGACGACACGCCAGGAATGTTGTAAAATATTACATCCCAGATGTTAGGTTGCGTTATGTTAGGATATACAACGTTATAGACGTACATTATGTCCCCATCGAGAAGCAGGCGACGACACGCCCGGAATGTTGTAAAATATTACATTCGACATGTTATGTGGACTTAGGCTAGGATATATAACGTTATAGACGTATATAATGTTCCCACCGAGAAGTACGGGCGGACACGCCAGGAATGTTGTCAACTATTACATCCGAGATGTTAGGTTGCCTTAGGTTAGGATATATAACGTTATAGACGTATATAATCTCCCCATCCAGAAGTAGGCGACGACACGCCAGGAATATTACATCCCAGATGTTAGGTTGCGTTAGGTTAGGATACATAACGTTATAGACGTATATAATGTTCCCATCGAGAAGCAGGCGACGACACGCCAGGAATGATGTAAAATATTACCTTCGACATGCTAGGTCGCCTTAGGCTAGGATATATAACGTTATAGACGTATACAATGTTCCCACCGAGAAGTACGGGCCTACGCGTCAGGAATGTTGTCAACTATTACATCCGAGATGTTAGGTTCCCTTAGGTTAGGATATACAACGTTATAGACGTATAGTATGTTCCCACGGAGATGTAGGGACCGACATGCCAGGAATGTTGTAAAATATTACATCCGAGATGTTAGGCTGCCTTAGGTTAGGATATACAAGGTTATTGATGTATATAATGTCCCCATCGAGAAGTAGGCGACGACACGCCAGGAATATTACATCCCAGATGTTAGGTTGCGTTAGGTTAGGATACACAACGTTATAGACGTATATAATGTTCCCATCGAGAAGTAGGCGACGACACGCCAAGAATGTTGTAAAATATTACATCCCAGATGTTAGGTTGCGTTAGGTTAGGATATACAACGCTATAGACGTATATTATGTCACCATCGAGAAGCAGGCGACGACACGCCATGAATGTTGTAAAATATTACATCCGAGATGTTAGGTTCTCTTCGGTTTGGATATATATCGTTATGGACGTATATAATGTTCCTACCGAGACTTGGGGACCGACATGCCAGGAATCTTGTATAATATTACATCCCAGATGTTAGGTTGCTTTAGGTTAGGATATACAACGATATAGACGTATATAATGTCCCCATCGAGAAGCAGCCGACGACACGCCAGGAATGTCGTAAAATATTACATTCGACATGTTAGGTTGCCTTAGGCTAGAATATATTACGTTATAGACGTATATAATGTTCCCACTGAAAAATAGGGGCCGACGCGTCAGAAATGTTGTAAAATATTACATTCGACATGTTAGGTGGCCTTAGGCTAGGATATATAACGTTATAGACGTATATAATGTTCCCACCGAGAAGTACGGGCGGACACGCCAGGAATGTTGTCAACTATTACATTCGAGATGTTAGGTTGCCTTAGGATAGGATATATAACGTTATAGACGTATATAATGTCCCCATCCAGAAGTAGGCGACGACACGCCGGGAATATTACATCCCAGATGTTAGGTTGCGTTAGGTTACGATACACAAAGTTATAGACGTATATAATGTTGCCATCGAGAAGCAGGCGACGACACGCCAGGAATGATGTAAAATATTAAATTCGATATGTTAGGTCGCCTTAGGCTAGGATATATAACGTTATAGACGTATACAATGTTCCCACCGAAAAGTTCGGGCCTACACGCCAGGAATGTTGTCAACTATTACATCCGATATGTTAGGTTGCCTTATGTTAGGATATATATCGTTATAGACGTATATAATGTTCACACCGAGACGTAGGCACCGACATGCAAGGAATGTTGTAAAATATTACATCCGAGATGTCGGTTGCGTTAGGTTAGGATATACAACGTTATAGACGTATATAATGTCCCCATGGAGAAGCAGGCGACGACACGCCAGGAAAGTTGTAAAATATTACATCCGAGATGTTAGGTTCCCTTCGGTTTGGATATATATCGTTATAGACGTATATAATGTTCCTACCGAGACTTGGGGACCGACATGCCAGGAATCTTGTAAAATATTACATCCCAGATGTTAGGTTGCGTTAGGTTATGATATACAACGTTATAGACGTATATTATGTCCCCATCGAGAAGCAGGCGACGACACGCCAGGAATGATGTAAAATATTAAATTCCATATGTTAGGTCGCCTTAGGCTAGGATATATAACGTTGTAGACGTATACAATGTTCCCACCGAGAAGTACGGGCGGATACGCCAGGAATGTTGTCAACTATTACATCCGAGATGTTAGGTTGCCTTACGTTAGGATATATAATGTTATAGACGTATATAATGTCCCCATCCAGAAGTAGGCGACGACACGCCGGGAATATTACATCCCAGATGTTAGGTTGCGTTAGGTTAGGATACACAACGTTATAGACGTATATAATGTCCCCATCCAGAAGTAGGCGACGACACGCCGGGAATATTACATCCCAGATGTTAGGTTGCGTTAGGTTAGGATACACAACGTTATAGACGTATATAATGTCCCCATCGAGAAGTAGGCGACGACACGCCAGGAATGTTGTAAAGTATTACATTCAACATGTTAGGTTGCCTTAGACTGGGATATATAACGTTATAGACGTATATAATGTTGCCACCGAAAAATAGGGGCCGACGCGTCAGGAATGTTGTAAAATATTACATTCGACATGTTAGGTGGCCTTAGGCTAGGATATATAACGTTATAGACGTATACAATGTTCCCACCGAGAAGTTCGGGCCTACACGCCAGGAATGTTGTCAACTATTACATTCGAGATGTTAGGTTGCCTTAGGATAGGATATATAACGTTATAGACGTATATAATGTCCCCATCCAGAAGTAGGCGACGACACGCCGGGAATATTACATCCCAGATGTTAGGTTGCGTTAGGTTACGATACACAAAGTTATAGACGTATATAATGTTCCCATCGAGAAGCAGGCGACGACACGCCAGGAATGATGTAAAATATTAAATTCGATATGTTAGGTCGCCTTAGGCTAGGATATATAACGTTATAGACGTATACAATGTTCCCACCGAAAAGTTCGGGCCTACACGCCAGGAATGTTGTCAACTATTACATCCGATATGTTAGGTTGCCTTAGGTTAGGATATATATCGTTATAGACGTGTATAATGTTCCCACCGAGACGTAGGCACCGACATGCCAGGAATCTTGTAAAATATTACATCCATAATGTTAGGTTGCGTTAGGATATGATATACAACGTTATAGACGTATATTATGTCCCCATCGAGAAGCAGGCGACGACACGCCAGGAATGATGTAAAATATTAAATTCGATATGTTAGGTCGCCTTAGGCTAGGATATATAACGTTATAGACGTATACAATGTTCCCACCGAGAAGTTCGGGCTTACACGCCAGGAATGTTGTCAACTATTACATCCGATATGTTAGGTTGCCTTAGGTTAGGATATATATCGTTATAGACGTATATAATGTTCCCACCGAGACGTAGGCACCGACATGCAAGGAATGTTGTAAAATATTACACCCCAAATGTTAGGTTGCGTTAGGTTAGGATATACAACGTTATAGACGTATATAATCTCCCCATCGAGAAGCAGTCGACGACACGCCAGAATGTTGTAAAATATTACATCCGAGATGTTAGGTTGCCTTAGGTTAGGATATACAATGTTATAGATGTATATAATGTCCCCATCGAGAAGTAGGCGACGACACGCCAGGAATGTTGTAAAATTTTACATTCGACATGTTAGGTTGCCTTAGACTAGGATATATAACGTTATAGACGTATATAATGTTCCCACCGAAAAATAGGGGCCGACGCGTCAGGAATGTTGTAAAATATTACATTCGACATGTTAGGTGGCCTTAGGCTAGGATATATAACGTTATAGACGTATATAATGTTCCCACCGAGAAGTACGGGCGGACACGCCAGGAATGTTGTCAACTATTACATTCGAGATGTTAGGTTGCCTTAGGATAGGATATATAACGTTATAGACGTATATAATGTCCCCATCCAGAAGTAGGCGACGACACGCCGGGAATATTACATCCCAGATGTTAGGTTGCGTTAGGTTACGATACACAAAGTTATAGACGTATATAATGTTCCCATCGAGAAGGCGACGACACGCCAGGAATGATGTAAAATATTAAATTCGATATGTTAGGTCGCCTTAGGCTAGGATATATAACGTTATAGACGTATACAATGTTCCCACCGAAAAGTTCGGGCCTACACGCCAGGAATGTTGTCAACTATTACATCCGATATGTTAGGTTGCCTTATGTTAGGATATATATCGTTATAGACGTATATAATGTTCACACCGAGACGTAGGCACCGACATGCAAGGAATGTTGTAAAATATTACATCCGAGATGTCGGTTGCGTTAGGTTAGGATATACAACGTTATAGACGTATATAATGTCCCCATGGAGAAGCAGGCGACGACACGCCAGGAAAGTTGTAAAATATTACACCCGAGATGTTAGGTTCCCTTAGGTTAGGATATACAACGTTATAGACGTATAGTATGTTCCCACCGAGATGTAGGGACCGACATGCCAGGAATGTTGTAAAATATTACATGCCAGATGTTAGGTTGCTTTAGGTTAGGATATACAACGATATAGACGTATATAATGTTCCCACCGAGACGTAGGCACCGACATGCCAGGAATGTTGTAAAATATTACATCCGAGATGTTAGGTTGCCTTAGGATATGATATATAACGTTATAGACGTATATAATGTTCCCACCGAGAAGTACGGGCGGACACGCCAGGAATGTTGTCAACTATTACATCCGAGATGTTAGGTTGCCTTAGGTTGGGATATATAACGTTATAGACGTATATAATCTCCCCATCCAGAAGTAGGCGACGACACGCCAGGAATATTACATCCCAGATGTTAGGTTGCGTTAGGTTAGGATACACAACGTTATAGATTTATATAATGTTTCCATCGAGAACCAGGCGACGACACGCCAGGAATGATGTAAAATATTACATTCGACATGTTAGGTCGCCTTAGGCTAGGATATATAACGTTATGGACGTATACAATGTTCCCACCGAGAAGTACGGGCCTACACGCCAGGAATGTTGTCAACTATTACATCCGAGGTGTTAGGTTGCCTTAGGTTAGGATATATATCGTTATAGACGTATATAATGTTCCCACCGAGACGTAGGCACCGACATGCCAGGAATGTTGCAAAATATTACATCCGCGATGTGAGGTTGCCTTAGGTTATGATATATAACGTTATAGACGTATATAATATTCCCACCGAGAAGTAGGGACCGACATGCCAGGAATGTTGTGAAATATTACACCCGAGATGTTAGGTTCCCTTAGGTTTGGATATATATCGTTATAGACGTATATAATGTTCCTACCGAGACTTGGGGCTGACATGCCAGGAATCTTGTAAAACATTACATCCCAGATGTTAGGTTGCTTTAGGTTAGGATATACAACGGTATAGACGTATATAATGTCCCCACCGAGAAGCAGGCGACGACACGCCAGGAATGTTGTAAAATATTACATTCGACATGTTATGTGGCCTTAGGCTAGGATATATAACGTTATAGACGTATATAATGTTCCCACCGAGAAGTACGGGCGGACACGCCAGGAATGTTGTCAACTATTACATTCAAGATGTTAGGTTGCCTTAGGTTGGGATATATAACGTCATAGACGTATATAATCTCCCCATCCAGAAGTAGGAGACGACACGCCAGGAATATTACATCCCAGATGTTAGGTTGCGTTAGGTTAGGATACACAACGTTATAGGCGTATATAATGTTCCCATCGAGAAGCAGGCGACGACACGCCAGGAATGATGTAAAATATTACATTCGACATGTTAGGTCGCCTTAGGCTAGGATATATAACGTTATAGACGTATACAATCTTCCCACCGAGAAGTACGGGCCTACACGCCAGGAATGTTGTCAACTATTACATCCGACATGTTAGGTCGCCTTAGGCTAGGATATATAACGTTATAGACGTATATAATGTTCCCACCGAGAAATAGGGGCCGACGCGTCAGGAATGTTGTAAAATGTTACACCCGAGATGTCAGGTTCCCTTAGGTTAGGATATGCAACGTTATAGACGTATAGAATGTTCCCACCGAGACGCAGGGACCGACATGCAAGGAATGTTGTAAAATAATACATCCCAGTTGTTAGGTTGCGTTAGGTTAGGATATACAACGTTATAGACGTATATAATGTCCCCATCGAGAAGTAGGCGACGACACGCCAGGAATGTTGTAAAATATTACATTCGGCATGTTAGGTTGCCTTAGGCTAGGATACATAACGTTATAGACGAATATATTGTTACTACCGAGAACTACGGGCCGACACGCCAGGAATGATGTAAAATATTACATTCGACATGTTAGGTCGCCTTAGGCTAGGATATATAACGTTATAGACGTATATAATGTTCCCACCGTAAAATAGGGGCCGACGTGTCAGAAATGTTGTAAAATATTACATCCGAGATGTTAGGTTGCTTTAGGTTAGGATATATATCGTTATAGACGTATATAGTGTCCCCATCGAGAAGCAGGCGGCGACACGCCAGGAATGTTGTAAAATATTACATCCGAGATGTTAGGTTCCCTTCGGTTTGGATATATATCGTTATAGACGTATATAATGTTCCTAACGAGACTTGGGGACCGACATGCCAGGAATCTTGTAAAATATTACATCCCAGATGTTAGGTTGCTTTAGGTTAGGATATACAACGATATAGACGTATATAATGTCCCCATCGAGAAGCAGGCGACGACACGCCAGGAATGTTGTAAAATATTAGATTCGACATGTTATGTGGCCTTAGGTTAGGATATGCAACATTATAGAGGTATATAATGTCCCCATCGAGAAGCAGGAGACGACACGCCAGGAATGTTGTAAAATATTACATTCGACATGTTAGGTCGCCTTAGGCTAGGATATATAACGTTATAGACGTATATAATGTTCTCACTGTAAAATAGGGGCCGACGTGTCAGAAATGTTGTAAAATATTACATCTGAGATGTTAGGTTGCGTTAGGTTAGGATATACAACGATATAGAGGTATATAATGTCCCCATCGAGAAGCAGGCGACGACACGCCAGGAATGTTGTAAAACATTACATCCGAGATGTTAGGTTACCTTAGGCTAGGATATATAACGTTATAGACGTATATTATGTTCCCACCGAGAAATAGGTGCCGACGCGTCAGGAATGTTGTAGAATATTACACCCGAGATGTTAGGTTGCTTTAGGTTAGGATATATATCGTTATAGACGTATATAGTGTCCCCATCGAGAAGGAGGCGACGACACGCCAGGAATATTGTAAAATATTACATCCGAGATGTCATGTTGCCTTACGTTAGGATATGTATCGTTATAGACGTATATAATGTTCCCACCGAGAAGTTCGGGCCGACACGCCAGGAATGTTATCAACTATTACATCCGAGATGTTAGATTGCCTTAGGATAGGGTATACAACGTTATGGACGTATATAATGTCCCCATCGGGAAGTAGGGGCCGTCACGCCAGGAATGTTGTAAAATATTACGGTAGAGATGTTAGGTTGCCTTAGGTTAGGATATACAAGGTTATAGATGTATATAATGACCCTATCCAGAAGTAGGCGACGACACTCCAGGAATGTTGTAAAATATTACATCCCAGATGTTAGGTTGCGTCAGTTAAGGATATACAACGTTATAGACGTATATTATGTCCCCGTCGGGAAGCAGGCGGCGACACGCCAGGAATGTTGTAAAATATTACATCCCAGATGTTAGGTTGCGTTAGGTTAGGATATACAACGTTATAGACGTATATTAGGCCCCATCGAGAAGCAGGCGACGACACGCCAGGAATGTTGTAAAATATTACATCCGAGATGTTAGGTTCCCTTCGGTTTGGATATATATCGTTATAGACGTATATAATGTTCCTACCGAGACTTGGGGACCGACATGCCAGGAATCTTGTAAAATATTACATCCCAGATGTTAGGTTGCTTTAGGTTAGGATATACAACGATATAGACGTATATAATGTCCCCATCGAGAAGCAGGCGACGACACGCCAGGAATGTTGTAAAATATTACATTCGACATGTTATGTGGCCTTAGGCTAGGATATATAACGTTATAGACGTATATAATGTTCCCATCGAGAAGCAGGCGACGACACGCCAGGAATGATGTAAAATATTACATTCGACATGTTAGGTCGCCGTAGGCTAGGATATATAACGTTATAGACGTATACAATGTTCCCACCTAGAAGTACGGGCCTACACGCCATGAATGTTGTAAAATATTACATTCGACATGTTAGGTCGCCTTAGGCTAGGATATATAACGTTATAGACGTATATAATGTTCCCACCGAAAAATAGGGGCCGACGCGTCAGGAATGTTGTAAAATATTACACCCGAGATGTTAGGTTCCCTTAGGTTAGGATATAGAACGTTATAGACGTATAGTATGTTCCCACCGAGATGTACGGACCGACATGCCAGGAATGTTGTAAAATATTACATCCGAAATGTTAGGTTCCCTTCGGTTAGGATATAGAACGTTATAGACGTATAGTATGTTCCCACCGAGATGTAGGGACCGACATGCCAGGAATGTTGTAAAATATTACATCCGAGATGTTAGGCTGCCTTAGGTTAGGATATACAAGGTTATAGATGTATATAATGTACCCATCGAGAAGTAGGCGACGACACGCCAGGAATGTTGTAAAGTATTACATTCGACATGTTAGTTTGCCTTAGACTAGGGTATATAACGTTGTAGACGTATATAATGTTTCCACATGAAAAATAGGGGCCGACGCGTCAGGAATGTTGTAAAATATTACATTCGACATGTTAGGTGGCCTTAGGCTAGGATATATAACGTTATAGACGTATATAATGTTCCCACCGAGAAGTACGGGCGGACACGCCAGGAATGTTGTCAACTATTACATCCGAGATGTTAGGTTGCCTTAGGATAGGATATATAACGTTATAGACGTATATAATGTCCCCATCCAGAAGTAGGCACCGACATGACAGGAATGTTGTAAAATATTACATCCGAGATGTTAGGTTCCCTTAGGTTTGGATATATATCGTTATAGACGTATATAATGTTCCTACCGAGACTTGGGGCCCGACATGCCAGGAATCTTGTAAAATATTACATCCCAGATGTTAGGTTGCGTTAGGTTAGAATATGCAACATTATAGAGGTATATAATGTCCCCATCGAGAAGCAGGAGACGACACGCCAGGAATGTTGTAAAATATTACATCCGAGATGTTAGGTTCACTTCGGTTTGGATATATATCGTTATAGACGTATATAATGTTCCTACCGAGACTTGGGGACCGACATGCCAGGAATCTTGCAAAATATTACATCCCAGATGTTAGGTTGCGTTAGGTTAGGATATACAACATTATAGACGTATATAATGTCCCCATCGAGAAGCAGGAGACGACACGCCATGAATGTTGTAAAATATTACATTCGACATGTTAGGTCGCCTTAGGCTAGGATATATAACGTTATTGACGTATATAATGTTCCCACCGAAAAATAGGGGCCGACGCGTCAGGAATGTTGTAAAATATTACACCCGAGATGTTAGGTTCCCTTAGGTTAGGATATAGAACGTTATAGACGTATAGTATGTTCCCACCGAGATGTAGGGACCGACATGTCAGGAATGTTGTAAAATATTACATCCGAGATGTTAGGCTGCCTTAGGTTAGGATATACAAGGTTATAGATGTATATAATGTCCCCATCGAGAAGTAGGCGACGACACGCCAGGAATGTTGTAAAGTATTACATTCGACATGTTAGGTTGCCTTAGACTAGGATATATAACGTTGTAGACGTATATAATGTTTCCACATGAAAAATAGGGGCCGACGCGTCAGGAATGTTGTAAAATATTACATTCGACATGTTAGGTGGCCTTAGGCTAGGATATATATCGTTATATACGTATATAATCTTCTCACCGAGAAGTACGGGCGGACACGCCAGGAATGTTGTCAACTATTACATCCGAGATGTTAGGTTCCCTTAGGTTTGGATATATATCGTTATAGACGTATATAATGTTCCTACCGAGACTTGGGGCCCGACATGCCAGGAATCTTGTAAAATATTACATCCCAGATGTTAGGTTGCGTTAGGTTAGGATATGCAACATTATAGAGGTATATAGTGTCCCCATCGAGAAGCAGGCGACGACACGCCAGGAATGTTGTAAAATATTATATCCCAGATGTTTGGTTGCGTTAGGTTAGGATATACAACGTTATAGACGTATATAATGTCCCCACCGAGAAGCAGGCGACGACACGCCAGGAATGTTGTAAAATATTACATTCGACATGTTAGGTTGCCTTAGGCTAGGATATATAACGTTATAGACGTATGTAATGTTACCACCGAGAAGTACGGGCCGACACGCCAGGAATGTTATCAACTATTACATCCGACATGTTAGGTCGCCTTAGGCTAGGATATATAACGTTATAGACGTATATAATGTTCCCACCGAGAAATAGGGGCCGACGCGTCAGGAATGTTGTAAAATGTTACACCCGAGATGTTAGGTTCCCTTAGGTTAGGATATGCAACGTTATAGACGTATAGAATGTTCCCACCGAGACGCAGGGACCGACATGCAAAGAATGTTGTAAAATAATACATCCCAGTTGTTAGGTTGCGTTAGGTTAGGATATACAACGTCATAGACGTATATAATGTCCCCATCGAGAAGTAGGCGACAACACGCCAGGAATGTTGTACAATATTACATTCGGCATGTTAGGTTGCCTTAGGCTAGGATACATAACGTTATAGACGAATATATTGTTACTACCGAGAACTACGGGCCGACACGCCAGGAATGATGTAAAATATTACATTCGACATGTTAGGTCGCCTTAGGCTAGGATATATAACGTTATAGACGTATATAATGTTCCCACCGTAAAATAGGGGCCGACGTGTCAGAAATGTTGTAAAATATTACATCCGAGATGTTAGGTTGCTTTAGGTTAGGATATATATCGTTATAGACGTATATAGTGTCCCCATCGAGAAGCAGGCGGCGACACGCCAGGAATGTTGTAAAATATTACATCCGAGATGTTAGGTTCCCTTCGGTTTGGATATATATCGTTATAGACGTATATAATGTTCCTAACGAGACTTGGGGACCGACATGCCAGGAATCTTGTAAAATATTACATCCCAGATGTTAGGTTGCTTTAGGTTAGGATATACAACGATATAGACGTATATAATGTCCCCATCGAGAAGCAGGCGACGACACGCCAGGAATGTTGTAAAATATTAGATTCGACATGTTATGTGGCCTTAGGCTAGGATATATAACGTTATAGACGTATATAATGTTCCCATCGAGAAGCAGGCGACGACACGCCAGGAATGATGTAAAATATTACATTCGACATGTTAGGTCGCCGTAGGCTAGGATATATAACGTTATAGACGTATACAATGTTCCCACCTAGAAGTACGGGCCTACACGCCATGAATGTTGTAAAATATTACATTCGACATGTTAGGTCGCCTTAGGCTAGGATATATAACGTTATAGACGTATATAATGTTCCCACCGAAAAATAGGGGCCGACGCGTCAGGAATGTTGTAAAATATTACACCCGAGATGTTAGGTTCCCTTAGGTTAGGATATAGAACGTTATAGACGTATAGTATGTTCCCACCGAGATGTACGGACCGACATGCCAGGAATGTTGTAAAATATTACATCCGAGATGTTAGGTTCCCTTCGGTTAGGATATAGAACGTTATAGACGTATAGTATGTTCCCACCGAGATGTAGGGACCGACATGCCAGGAATGTTGTAAAATATTACATTCGACATGTTAGGTGGCCTTAGGCTAGGATATATAACGTTATAGACGTATATAATGTTCCCACCGAGAAGTACGGGCGGACACGCCAGGAATGTTGTCAACTATTACATCCGAGATGTTAGGTTGCCTTAGGATAGGATATATAACGTTATAGACGTATATAATGTCCCCATCCAGAAGTAGGCACCGACATGACAGGAATGTTGTAAAATATTACATCCGAGATGTTAGGTTCCCTTAGGTTTGGATATATATCGTTATAGACGTATATAATGTTCCTACCGAGACTTGGGGCCCGACATGCCAGGAATCTTGTAAAATATTACATCCCAGATGTTAGGTTGCGTTAGGTTAGAATATGCAACATTATAGAGGTATATAATGTCCCCATCGAGAAGCAGGAGACGACACGCCAGGAATGTTGTAAAATATTACATTCGACATGTTAGGTCGCCTTAGGCTAGGATATATAACGTTATTGACGTATATAATGTTCCCACCGAAAAATAGGGGCCGACGCGTCAGGAATGTTGTAAAATATTACACCCGAGATGTTAGGTTCCCTTAGGTTAGGATATAGAACGTTATAGACGTATAGTATGTTCCCACCGAGATGTACGGACCGACATGCCAGGAATGTTGTAAAATATTACATCCGAGATGTTAGGTTCCCTTCGGTTAGGATATAGAACGTTATAGACGTATAGTATGTTCCCACCGAGATGTAGGGACCGACATGCCAGGAATGTTGTAAAATATTACATCCGAGATGTTAGGTTGCCTTAGGATATGATATATAACGTTATAGACGTATATAATGTTCCCACCGAGAAGTACGGGCGGACACGCCAGGAATGTTGTCAACTATTACATCCGAGATGTTAGGTTGCCTTAGGTTGGGATATATAACGTTATAGACGTATATAATCTCCCCATCCAGAAGTAGGCGACGACACGCCAGGAATATTACATCCCAGATGTTAGGTTGCGTTAGGTTAGGATACACAACGTTATAGATTTATATAATGTTTCCATCGAGAACCAGGCGACGACACGCCAGGAATGATGTAAAATATTACATTCGACATGTTAGGTCGCCTTAGGCTAGGATATATAACGTTATGGACGTATACAATGTTCCCACCGAGAAGTACGGGCCTACACGCCAGGAATGTTGTCAACTATTACATCCGAGGTGTTAGGTTGCCTTAGGTTAGGATATATATCGTTATAGACGTATATAATGTTCCCACCGAGACGTAGGCACCGACATGCCAGGAATGTTGCAAAATATTACATCCGCGATGTGAGGTTGCCTTAGGTTATGATATATAACGTTATAGACGTATATAATATTCCCACCGAGAAGTAGGGACCGACATGCCAGGAATGTTGTGAAATATTACACCCGAGATGTTAGGTTCCCTTAGGTTTGGATATATATCGTTATAGACGTATATAATGTTCCTACCGAGACTTGGGGCTGACATGCCAGGAATCTTGTAAAACATTACATCCCAGATGTTAGGTTGCTTTAGGTTAGGATATACAACGGTATAGACGTATATAATGTCCCCACCGAGAAACAGGCGACGACACGCCAGGAATGTTGTAAAATATTACATTCGACATGTTATGTGGCCTTAGGCTAGGATATATAACGTTATAGACGTATATAATGTTCCCACCGAGAAGTACGGGCGGACACGCCAGGAATGTTGTCAACTATTACATTCAAGATGTTAGGTTGCCTTAGGTTGGGATATATAACGTCATAGACGTATATAATCTCCCCATCCAGAAGTAGGAGACGACACGCCAGGAATATTACATCCCAGATGTTAGGTTGCGTTAGGTTAGGATACACAACGTTATAGGCGTATATAATGTTCCCATCGAGAAGCAGGCGACGACACGCCAGGAATGATGTAAAATATTACATTCGACATGTTAGGTCGCCTTAGGCTAGGATATATAACGTTATAGACGTATACAATCTTCCCACCGAGAAGTACGGGCCTACACGCCAGGAATGTTGTCAACTATTACATCCGACATGTTAGGTCGCCTTAGGCTAGGATATATAACGTTATAGACGTATATAATGTTCCCACCGAGAAATAGGGGCCGACGCGTCAGGAATGTTGTAAAATGTTACACCCGAGATGTCAGGTTCCCTTAGGTTAGGATATGCAACGTTATAGACGTATAGAATGTTCCCACCGAGACGCAGGGACCGACATGCAAGGAATGTTGTAAAATAATACATCCCAGTTGTTAGGTTGCGTTAGGTTAGGATATACAACGTTATAGACGTATATAATGTCCCCATCGAGAAGTAGGCGACGACACGCCAGGAATGTTGTAAAATATTACATTCGGCATGTTAGGTTGCCTTAGGCTAGGATACATAACGTTATAGACGAATATATTGTTACTACCGAGAACTACGGGCCGACACGCCAGGAATGATGTAAAATATTACATTCGACATGTTAGGTCGCCTTAGGCTAGGATATATAACGTTATAGACGTATATAATGTTCCCACCGTAAAATAGGGGCCGACGTGTCAGAAATGTTGTAAAATATTACATCCGAGATGTTAGGTTGCTTTAGGTTAGGATATATATCGTTATAGACGTATATAGTGTCCCCATCGAGAAGCAGGCGGCGACACGCCAGGAATGTTGTAAAATATTACATCCGAGATGTTAGGTTCCCTTCGGTTTGGATATATAACGTTATAGACGTATATAATGTTCCCATCGAGAAGCAGGCGACGACACGCCAGGAATGATGTAAAATATTACATTCGACATGTTAGGTCGCCGTAGGCTAGGATATATAACGTTATAGACGTATACAATGTTCCCACCTAGAAGTACGGGCCTACACGCCATGAATGTTGTAAAATATTACATTCGACATGTTAGGTCGCCTTAGGCTAGGATATATAACGTTATAGACGTATATAATGTTCCCACCGAAAAATAGGGGCCGACGCGTCAGGAATGTTGTAAAATATTACACCCGAGATGTTAGGTTCCCTTAGGTTAGGATATAGAACGTTATAGACGTATAGTATGTTCCCACCGAGATGTACGGACCGACATGCCAGGAATGTTGTAAAATATTACATCCGAAATGTTAGGTTCCCTTCGGTTAGGATATAGAACGTTATAGACGTATAGTATGTTCCCACCGAGATGTAGGGACCGACATGCCAGGAATGTTGTAAAATATTACATCCGAGATGTTAGGCTGCCTTAGGTTAGGATATACAAGGTTATAGATGTATATAATGTACCCATCGAGAAGTAGGCGACGACACGCCAGGAATGTTGTAAAGTATTACATTCGACATGTTAGTTTGCCTTAGACTAGGGTATATAACGTTGTAGACGTATATAATGTTTCCACATGAAAAATAGGGGCCGACGCGTCAGGAATGTTGTAAAATATTACATTCGACATGTTAGGTGGCCTTAGGCTAGGATATATAACGTTATAGACGTATATAATGTTCCCACCGAGAAGTACGGGCGGACACGCCAGGAATGTTGTCAACTATTACATCCGAGATGTTAGGTTGCCTTAGGATAGGATATATAACGTTATAGACGTATATAATGTCCCCATCCAGAAGTAGGCACCGACATGACAGGAATGTTGTAAAATATTACATCCGAGATGTTAGGTTCCCTTAGGTTTGGATATATATCGTTATAGACGTATATAATGTTCCTACCGAGACTTGGGGCCCGACATGCCAGGAATCTTGTAAAATATTACATCCCAGATGTTAGGTTGCGTTAGGTTAGAATATGCAACATTATAGAGGTATATAATGTCCCCATCGAGAAGCAGGAGACGACACGCCAGGAATGTTGTAAAATATTACATCCGAGATGTTAGGTTCACTTCGGTTTGGATATATATCGTTATAGACGTATATAATGTTCCTACCGAGACTTGGGGACCGACATGCCAGGAATCTTGCAAAATATTACATCCCAGATGTTAGGTTGCGTTAGGTTAGGATATACAACATTATAGACGTATATAATGTCCCCATCGAGAAGCAGGAGACGACACGCCATGAATGTTGTAAAATATTACATTCGACATGTTAGGTCGCCTTAGGCTAGGATATATAACGTTATTGACGTATATAATGTTCCCACCGAAAAATAGGGGCCGACGCGTCAGGAATGTTGTAAAATATTACACCCGAGATGTTAGGTTCCCTTAGGTTAGGATATAGAACGTTATAGACGTATAGTATGTTCCCACCGAGATGTAGGGACCGACATGTCAGGAATGTTGTAAAATATTACATCCGAGATGTTAGGCTGCCTTAGGTTAGGATATACAAGGTTATAGATGTATATAATGTCCCCATCGAGAAGTAGGCGACGACACGCCAGGAATGTTGTAAAGTATTACATTCGACATGTTAGGTTGCCTTAGACTAGGATATATAACGTTGTAGACGTATATAATGTTTCCACATGAAAAATAGGGGCCGACGCGTCAGGAATGTTGTAAAATATTACATTCGACATGTTAGGTGGCCTTAGGCTAGGATATATATCGTTATATACGTATATAATCTTCTCACCGAGAAGTACGGGCGGACACGCCAGGAATGTTGTCAACTATTACATCCGAGATGTTAGGTTCCCTTAGGTTTGGATATATATCGTTATAGACGTATATAATGTTCCTACCGAGACTTGGGGCCCGACATGCCAGGAATCTTGTAAAATATTACATCCCAGATGTTAGGTTGCGTTAGGTTAGGATATGCAACATTATAGAGGTATATAGTGTCCCCATCGAGAAGCAGGCGACGACACGCCAGGAATGTTGTAAAATATTATATCCCAGATGTTTGGTTGCGTTAGGTTAGGATATACAACGTTATAGACGTATATAATGTCCCCACCGAGAAGCAGGCGACGACACGCCAGGAATGTTGTAAAATATTACATTCGACATGTTAGGTTGCCTTAGGCTAGGATATATAACGTTATAGACGTATGTAATGTTACCACCGAGAAGTACGGGCCGACACGCCAGGAATGTTATCAACTATTACATCCGACATGTTAGGTCGCCTTAGGCTAGGATATATAACGTTATAGACGTATATAATGTTCCCACCGAGAAATAGGGGCCGACGCGTCAGGAATGTTGTAAAATGTTACACCCGAGATGTTAGGTTCCCTTAGGTTAGGATATGCAACGTTATAGACGTATAGAATGTTCCCACCGAGACGCAGGGACCGACATGCAAAGAATGTTGTAAAATAATACATCCCAGTTGTTAGGTTGCGTTAGGTTAGGATATACAACGTCATAGACGTATATAATGTCCCCATCGAGAAGTAGGCGACAACACGCCAGGAATGTTGTACAATATTACATTCGGCATGTTAGGTTGCCTTAGGCTAGGATACATAACGTTATAGACGAATATATTGTTACTACCGAGAACTACGGGCCGACACGCCAGGAATGATGTAAAATATTACATTCGACATGTTAGGTCGCCTTAGGCTAGGATATATAACGTTATAGACGTATATAATGTTCCCACCGTAAAATAGGGGCCGACGTGTCAGAAATGTTGTAAAATATTACATCCGAGATGTTAGGTTGCTTTAGGTTAGGATATATATCGTTATAGACGTATATAGTGTCCCCATCGAGAAGCAGGCGGCGACACGCCAGGAATGTTGTAAAATATTACATCCGAGATGTTAGGTTCCCTTCGGTTTGGATATATATCGTTATAGACGTATATAATGTTCCTAACGAGACTTGGGGACCGACATGCCAGGAATCTTGTAAAATATTACATCCCAGATGTTAGGTTGCTTTAGGTTAGGATATACAACGATATAGACGTATATAATGTCCCCATCGAGAAGCAGGCGACGACACGCCAGGAATGTTGTAAAATATTAGATTCGACATGTTATGTGGCCTTAGGCTAGGATATATAACGTTATAGACGTATATAATGTTCCCATCGAGAAGCAGGCGACGACACGCCAGGAATGATGTAAAATATTACATTCGACATGTTAGGTCGCCGTAGGCTAGGATATATAACGTTATAGACGTATACAATGTTCCCACCTAGAAGTACGGGCCTACACGCCATGAATGTTGTAAAATATTACATTCGACATGTTAGGTCGCCTTAGGCTAGGATATATAACGTTATAGACGTATATAATGTTCCCACCGAAAAATAGGGGCCGACGCGTCAGGAATGTTGTAAAATATTACACCCGAGATGTTAGGTTCCCTTAGGTTAGGATATAGAACGTTATAGACGTATAGTATGTTCCCACCGAGATGTACGGACCGACATGCCAGGAATGTTGTAAAATATTACATCCGAGATGTTAGGTTCCCTTCGGTTAGGATATAGAACGTTATAGACGTATAGTATGTTCCCACCGAGATGTAGGGACCGACATGCCAGGAATGTTGTAAAATATTACATTCGACATGTTAGGTGGCCTTAGGCTAGGATATATAACGTTATAGACGTATATAATGTTCCCACCGAGAAGTACGGGCGGACACGCCAGGAATGTTGTCAACTATTACATCCGAGATGTTAGGTTGCCTTAGGATAGGATATATAACGTTATAGACGTATATAATGTCCCCATCCAGAAGTAGGCACCGACATGACAGGAATGTTGTAAAATATTACATCCGAGATGTTAGGTTCCCTTAGGTTTGGATATATATCGTTATAGACGTATATAATGTTCCTACCGAGACTTGGGGCCCGACATGCCAGGAATCTTGTAAAATATTACATCCCAGATGTTAGGTTGCGTTAGGTTAGAATATGCAACATTATAGAGGTATATAATGTCCCCATCGAGAAGCAGGAGACGACACGCCAGGAATGTTGTAAAATATTACATCCGAGATGTTAGGTTCACTTCGGTTTGGATATATATCGTTATAGACGTATATAATGTTCCTACCGAGACTTGGGGACCGACATGCCAGGAATCTTGTAAAATATTACATCCCAGATGTTAGGTTGCGTTAGGTTAGGATATACAACATTATAGACGTATATAATGTCCCCATCGAGAAGCAGGAGACGACACGCCATGAATGTTGTAAAATATTACATTCGACATGTTAGGTCGCCTTAGGCTAGGATATATAACGTTATTGACGTATATAATGTTCCCACCGAAAAATAGGGGCCGACGCGTCAGGAATGTTGTAAAATATTACACCCGAGATGTTAGGTTCCCTTAGGTTAGGATATAGAACGTTATAGACGTATATAATGTCCCCATCGAGAAGCAGGCGACGACACGCCAGGAATGTTGTAAAATATTATATCCCAGATGTTTGGTTGCGTTAGGTTAGGATATACAACGTTATAGACGTATATAATGTCCCCACCGAGAAGCAGGCGACGACACGCCAGGAATGTTGTAAAATATTACATTCGACATGTTAGGTTGCCTTAGGCTAGGATATATAACGTTATAGACGTATATAATGTTCCCACCGAGAAATAGGGGCCGACGCGTCAGGAATGTTGTAAAATGTTACACCCGAGATGTTAGGTTCCCTTAGGTTAGGATATGCAACGTTATAGACGTATAGAATGTTCCCACCGAGACGCAGGGACCGACATGCAAAGAATGTTGTAAAATAATACATCCCAGTTGTTAGGTTGCGTTAGGTTAGGATATACAACGTCATAGACGTATATAATGTCCCCATCGAGAAGTAGGCGACGACACGCCAGGAATGTTGTAAAATATTAAATTCGACATGTTATGTGGCCTTAGGCTAGGATATATAACGTTATAGACGTATATAATGTTCCCATCGAGAAGCAGGCGACGACACGCCAGGAATGATGTAAAATATTACATTCGACATGTTAGGTCGCTGTAGGCTAGGATATATAACGTTATAGACATATACAATGTTCCCACCGAGAAGTACGGGCCTACACGCCAGGAATGTTGTCAACTATTACATCCGAGGCGTTAGGTTGCCTTAGGTTTGGATATATATCGTTATAGACGTATATAATGTTCCTACCGAGACTTGGGGCCCGACATGCCAGGAATCTTGTAAAATATTACATCCCAGATGTTAGGTTGCGTTAGGTTAGGATATGCAACATTATAGAGGTATATAATGTCCCCATCGAGAAGCAGGAGACGACACGCCAGGAATGTTGTAAAATATTACATTCGACATGTTAGGTCGCCTTAGGCTAGGATATATAACGTTATAGACGTATATAATGTTCTCACTGTAAAATAGGGGCCGACGTGTCAGAAATGTTGTAAAATATTACATCCGAGATGTTAGGTTGCGTTAGGTTAGGATATACAACGATATAGAGGTATATAATGTCCCCATCGAGAAGCAGGCGACGACACGCCAGGAATGTTGTAAAACATTACATCCGAGATGTTAGGTTACCTTAGGCTAGGATATATAACGTTATAGACGTATATTATGTTCCCACCGAGAAATAGGTGCCGACGCGTCAGGAATGTTGTAAAATATTACACCCGAGATGTTAGGTTGCTTTAGGTTAGGATATATATCGTTATAGACGTATATAGTGTCCCCATCGAGAAGGAGGCGACGACACGCCAGGAATGTTGTAAAATATTACATCCGAGATGTCATGTTGCCTTACGTTAGGATATGTATCGTTATAGACGTATATAATGTTCCCACCGAGAAGTTCGGGCCGACACGCCAGGAATGTTATCAACTATTACATCCGAGATGTTAGATTGCCTTAGGATAGGGTATACAACGTTATGGACGTATATAATGTCCCCATCGGGAAGTAGGGGCCGTCACGCCAGGAATGTTGTAAAATATTACGGTAGAGATGTTAGGTTGCCTTAGGTTAGGATATACAAGGTTATAGATGTATATAATGACCCTATCCAGAAGTAGGCGACGACACTCCAGGAATGTTGTAAAATATTACATCCCAGATGTTAGGTTGCGTCAGTTAAGGATATACAACGTTATAGACGTATATTATGTCCCCGTCGGGAAGCAGGCGGCGACACGCCAGGAATGTTGTAAAATATTACATCCCAGATGTTAGGTTGCGTTAGGTTAGGATATACAACGTTATAGACGTATATTAGGCCCCATCGAGAAGCAGGCGACGACACGCCAGGAATGTTGTAAAATATTACATCCGAGATGTTAGGTTCCCTTCGGTTTGGATATATATCGTTATAGACGTATATAATGTTCCTACCGAGACTTGGGGACCGACATGCCAGGAATCTTGTAAAATATTACATCCCAGATGTTAGGTTGCTTTAGGTTAGGATATACAACGATATAGACGTATATAATGTCCCCATCGAGAAGCAGGCGACGACACGCCAGGAATGTTGTAAAATATTACATTCGACATGTTATGTGGCCTTAGGCTAGGATATATAACGTTATAGACGTATATAATGTTCCCATCGAGAAGCAGGCGACGACACGCCAGGAATGATGTAAAATATTACATTCGACATGTTAGGTCGCTGTAGGCTAGGATATATAACGTTATAGACATATACAATGTTCCCACCGAGAAGTACGGGCCTACACGCCAGGAATGTTGTCAACTATTACATCCGAGGCGTTAGGTTGCCTTAGGTTTGGATATATATCGTTATAGACGTATATAATGTTCCTACCGAGACTTGGGGCCCGACATGCCAGGAATCTTGTAAAATATTACATCCCAGATGTTAGGTTGCGTTAGGTTAGGATATGCAACATTATAGAGGTATACAATGTCCCCATCGAGAAGCAGGAGACGACACGCCAGGAATGTTGTAAAATATTACATTCGACATGTTAGGTCGCCTTAGGCTAGGATATATAACGTTATAGACGTATATAATGTTCTCACTGTAAAATAGGGGCCGACGTGTCAGAAATGTTGTAAAATATTACATCCGAGATGTTAGGTTGCGTTAGGTTAGGATATACAACGATATAGAGGTATATAATGTCCCCACCGAGAAGCAGGCGACGACACGCCAGGAATGTTGTAAAATATTACATTCGACATGTTAGGTCGCCTTAGGCTAGGATATATAACGTTATAGACGTATACAATGTTCCCACCGAGAAGTACGGGCCTACACGCCAGCAATGCTGTCAGCTATTACAACCGAGGTGTTAGGTTGCCTTAGGTTAGGATATATATCGTTAGAGACGTATATAATGTTCCCACCGAGACGTAGGCACCGACATGCCAGGAATGTTGTAAAATATTACATCCGAGATGATAGGTTGCCTTAGGTTACGATATACAATGTTATAGATGTATATAATGTCCCCATCGAGAAGTAGGCGACGACACGCCAGGAATGTTGTGAAATATTACATTCGACATGTTAGGTTGCCTTAGGCTAGGATATATACCGTTATAGACGTATATATTGTTCCCACCGAAAAATAGGGGCCGACGCGTCAGGAATGTTGTAAAATATTACACCCGAGATGTTAGGTTCCCTTAGGTTAAGATATACAACGTTATAGATGTATATAATGACCCCATCCAGAAGTAGGCGACGACACGCCAGGAGTGTTGTAAAATATTACATCCCAGATGTTAGGTTGCGTTAGGTTAGGATATACAACATTATAGACGTATATAATGTCCCCATCGAGAAGCAGGGGACGACACGCCATGAATGTTGTAAAATATTACATTCGACATGTTAGGTCGCCTTAGGCTAGGATATATAACGTTATAGACGTATATAATGTTCCCACCGAAAAATAGGGGCCGACGCGTCAGGAATGTTGTAAAATATTACACCCGAGATGTTAGGTTCCCTTAGGTTAGGATATAGAACGTTATAGACGTATAGTATGTTCCCACCGAGATGTACGGACCGACATGCCAGGAATGTTGTAAAATATTACATCCGAGATGTTAGGTTCCCTTAGGTTTGGATATATATCGTTATAGACGTATATAATGTTCCTACCGAGACTTGGGGCCCGACATGCCAGGAATCTTGTAAAATATTACATCCCAGATGTTAGGTTGCGTTAGGTTAGGATATGCAACATTATAGAGGTATATAATGTCCCCATCGAGAAGCAGGCGACGACACGCCAGGAATGTTGTAAAATATTACATCCCAGATGTTAGGTTGCGTTAGGTTAGGATATATAACGTTATAGATGTATATAATGTCCCCATCGAGAAGCAGGCGACGACACGCCAGGAATGTTGTAAAATATTACATCCGAGATGTTAGGTTACCTTAGGCTAGGATATCTAACGTTATAGACGTATATTATGTTCCCACCGAGAAATAGGGGCCGTCGCGTCATCAATGTTGTAAAATATTACACCCGAGATGTTAGGTTCCCTTAGGTTAGGATATACAACGTTATAGACGTATAGTATGTTCCCATCGAGAAGCAGGCGACGACACGCCAGGAATGTTGTAAAATATTACATCCGAGATGTTAAGTTGCCTTACGTTAGGATGTATAACGTTATAGACGTATACAATGTTCCCACCCAGAAGTACGGGCCTACACGCCAGGAATGTTGTCAACTATTACATCCGAGGTGTTAGGTTGCCTTAGGTTAGGATATATATCGTTATAGACGTATATAATGTTCCCACCGAGACGTAGGCACCGACATGCCAGGAATGTTGTAAAATATTACATCCGGGATGTTAGGTTGCCTTAGGTTATGATATATAACTTCATAGACGTATATAATATTCCCACCGAGAAGTAGGGACCGACATGCCAGGAATGTTGTAAAATATTACATCCGAGATGTTAGGTTCCCTTAGGTTTGGATATATATCGTTATAGACGTATTTAATGTTACCACCGAGATGTGGGGGCCGACAAGACCGGGATTCTGTAAAACATTATCACCTAGGGTGTAGATGGGTTAGGTTAGGTTATATTGCGGTAATGACGTATATAATGTTCCCACCGAGAAGTAGGGGCCGACCCGCCTGGAATGTTCTAAAACACTACATTCGAGATGTTAGGTTGCCTTAGGTTAGGATATATAACGTTATGAGAGATTCGCATGGCGGATGAGTAAGCTGACGGACGTGCGTACGATAGCTCTCTGAAATCCGTTCTAATTTTCGAGGAAGATGGCGAGTTTCGTGTCAAAACTTGTTTTTGGCACGTTACGGGTACGCGAAACTACGCGTTGAGACGAAAATCTCACGTGAAAGTCGCGAGTAGGAGGCAAATCGAGCATAAGACGTTCGCGTCTTTGTTCGATTTGCACGTGGTGACGCGTTTGCTGCCGTACGGTACGCGCTTCGGGGCACGTTTCGCGAATTTCAGGGTTTGAGCGGAGCTGAGGGTGTTCCAGGAGGTGAAGAGGATCCGCTAGGTAAGTGTAGTGAAGTGAAGTTCAGTGAAAAGGTGGAAAAACGGTGAAAAAGTGTAACACTTTGTTTTGCTGCGTGAAAACACGTGTTGTCATATACGGCAATAAACTTTGAAAATTGACCGTTTGTGCGTGTGAATTTACGACGAGAATGTGTAAAGTGACCACAGACACTAGAAGTAAATTTATTCGTGGTGAAAAAACGCTTAAAAAAGTGAAAATAAGCGATTTTAAGTGAAATAGGAGTGACGTGTGACGTCACTCCTTTATGTGGGAAAACGTGCACGTGGCGAAAAATCAAGAATTTTAAATAGGCCTTTTTCGGTGCGGAAATTGCCATAATCGGGTGTGAAGTGACAATAGACACTGATTTTGTGCAATTACGAGGCGGAAAAACTGTTAAAAACAGTAAAAAACAGTAAATTTTGGCGAAGTGGAACCGAGTAGTGCTGCCACCACGGAACATAGTTGACGGCGGTGAAAATTTTGCAGCAACTCTACCAAGGTTGCACCGTGTGCCAGTGAGTGGACGTAGAATTGTTTATTGGACACGTAGAAACAGTGCATGCGGTAATAAACCAGTCAAAAATCAATTCTTGCAAGAGTTTGACAGCTCACGGTCGGTAAAGTTTGCCGACCGTCGTAGGTAACATTCCGGTCGCACGAATTGGAATTTCTCGCCGTTTTTTCCTGCCAGCCGTGCGAAATTGATCGTTGACGAAGGTGTAGTGCGTTTTCAACAAATAATAACTGAAATAAACGCAGCGGGAACTGAAATATTTCGAATTACCGACAGCAGCGGTACCACCTGCGCTCGATAACCGTGCGGTTGGTAATTTTGCAAAAACACCGATTGCCACGATATTGGTTGTTAGTTTAGGGTATTGTTGGTTAAAACAAACCAAGCAACAACCCGGAAGTCGGGTTTTGAAACGGAGGCATTACCGACGGTCGGGCGAACCCAGCATCGGTAACCGGGCAGTCGGTAACTTAACAATTGCCGGCCGCGGATTAAACTGCAGCGTTTTGCGTACTCATCGACGGCCAATAAACAGTAACTGACAGTTCCTCGGTCGAAACGAGTGAGTGCAGTACGTGGTAACTTACCGACAGCTCTGCTGTCGGTAACTGAACGGTCGGTAACCGGACAATTTCCGACCGAGGGTGATTTTTTTGTGTGCGTGGTGTCTATCGGTGGCCGATAAACTATAATTGACACCTCCTCGGTCTCTGCGAACAGGCACCAGGTGGTGACTTATCGACGGTCGAAAACTACATCCACCCTCGATAACCTTCGATAGGTAACCGCAAAATTCGCGGACCGAGTGTTGGTAAAGAGTGCGCGCGTACATTTAGCGACTGTCGGACCGTGCACAGGGCAAACCAGGCCACTCGGCGGAGGAGTGTGCCGGTAACTTACCGACGGTTCAATAATACCTACGCGACAAACAAATGTGTTTTTCGTGAAGTTTCGTGCAAAACTGAGGAACACGAACACGAACAGAAACACGAAGAGGGAAACGAACATGTCTGGCAGGGGTAATCCCAAAATGGACTACGCCGACTATTTCATACAGCCACAGGCTCCAGCCTGTGGAAAAGGGGCAGGCCCCAGCTGTCTATTCTCGGCAAGATCGGAGGACCACTCGACATCCGAGATGGAAGAGCGATCCCTCAAGAGGCGAAACAGCCGCCTCGCGGCTAAGAAGAGGCGCGCAGGAGATCCGTCCAGCGTTGGAGGCGACTCCGATGAGTCGCTCGCCTCCATCATATCCATGACGACGAGGCCATGCCCTAAGTCCAGCAAAGGACAGAAGGAGGCAAGGCAGACCACGGAGGCGTATGACACGGACGCCTCTGTGACATCGATGGTGTCGACCTTGTCCGAGAGAGCCACGAAGTGCGCAAGGCGCTGGCAAAGGAAAGCTGCCACCGCTGACGTAGACAGCGCCCTGGAGGACGAAGAGATCGACTGGGCAACAGTCGTCCCCCCTCGACCGGCAAGGTCGACAAAGCCTGTGCCGACAGACGAGGAGCTGCAGGCGGAGGCTAGAAGGGCCCCCCTGCCAGATCTTGGACTGACCGCCTTGAAAGAGGCGAACAAGATCGAATGGATTGCAGCAAAATCGCGCAACCTACAAGGCTCAATGTAGAGGGCAGTACGCGTAGGCGCAAGAACGCTGCGCGCCACTCTCTTGGAGCTCGCAGAGCGAGCGAAGGGCAACCCCGCTGCGGTGAGCTCTGAAGCCCAAGAGTGGAGGCTGCAGGCAGAAAGCCTGCGCCTCGAGAACGAGAAGCTAAAGAGGAAGCTGGCAGCCGTGGAGGAGCGGGTTTCCCCCCAACCAGCGGCGAGGAGGAGCCCGGTGCCAGAAAGGCGAGAAGAACCGCCTACAACGGAGGCAAGAGAGGATATCCTACAGGTTGGACTCAAGAATATCCTTTCAAGCCTCGAGGAAATATTCGATCGACGGATCGAGAAGATCTGGGGGAGAATTAAGGAGAGACTCCCTCCGAAGAAGAAGGATCAGACAACTGCAATGATCGTAAAAGAGCGCCCCACCGCGGCGAAACGTGCCTTCCTCGTAAAGGTAAGAAAAACGGGGGAGACGACGACGGACGTCGAAAAGGGGAAGGCCCCCTTAAAGTCCGCTAAGGGCAAACGGACAGCCCTCCCACCCGCAACAGGAACAACGGCACCTGCGAAAACCGAGTCCTCCTTGGAGGCGCGTATGAAGAGGATACGCGAGGAATCCGTGAGGAAGGAAAACGAGTGGCAGGCAGCACTCCGCCCTGCCCCCCCCCCCTGCGGAGAAGAAAACCACGCAGGTGGAGCTCCCCTGGACAAAGGTCCTGGGCAGAAGGGGAAAGAAAACGGCGGCTGGCAAGCCATCAAAGGCCGCCGCTGAGAAGGAAAGGAGGCAGGTGCGCGTCAGCGCAGCGAAACGCAACGCAAGGACGACACTGGGAAAGGTTCCCAGAACAGCAGCCGTCGTCCTCACCATCCCTCAGGATAGCAAAGCCACGTTCGCTGAGGTGATGACAGCTGCCCGGCAGCGAGTAAAGCTCGCAGAGGTGGGCATAGAAGAGGTCCGCCCGAAAAAGGCCAGAACGGGCGGACTGATCCTAGAAATTACCGGCAAGGAGAAGGAGGCCAAAGCGGCTGCCCTTGCCGGCAAACTCAGGGAGGCGTTGGGCGACAGAGAGGTATATGTCGCGACGCTTCACAAGAGGGCAGACCCGAGGGTCTACGGGCTCGAGGGCTCCATAATGCCACAAGAAGTGGCGGAAGCCATCGCATCCGCAGGAGGATGCAAGGCCGAGGAAATACGGACCGGGATACGACGGGACTCGTCAAACGGGCTCGGCACCATGTGGGTGCAGTGTCCCCTCGCCGCTGCCACGAAAGTGGCATATGCCGGCAGAATAAGAATCGGTTGGTCCTTGATCCGGGTGGCGGCTTTAAAGCCGAGACCGGATCGATGCTTCAAATGCTGGGAAACTGTCCACGTACAGCAAAGCTGTATCAGCAAAGTGGATCGGCGCAACCTGTGTTACAGGTGCGGTGAGTCCGGCCACAGAGCAAGTGAGTGCAGGCAAACCGCGCCCACATGCATCGTCTGCAAGGCTGCAGGCAGACGAGCACACCACAAGGCTGGTGGGGAAGTGTGCAAGGCGCCTAAAGCTACGAAAAAGAGCAGCAAGCCGGCTGTAGAAGCCGTAACGGCAGCGGCATGTAGGAAGGAACCAGCGACCGCTCTGGAAGAAGGAAAGACCGTGGAGCCGGCAACAACGACTCCAGCAGGTAAGGGCCAGGAGGAAGCCATGGATACGGCATAAAATTCACGTCATGCCGTATCCTGCAGACTAACTCGAATCATGCTGCCCGTGCCCAAGACCTGGTAGTAGCAAGACTACAGGGCGGCGATTTCGAGTTGGCAGTGATAGCGGAGCCGTACTCCATCCGCGACAATCGAGCGTGGATAGGAGATAGAGACGGCTCGGTGGTGATCGCGCAGTCTGCACGGACACGTGTACGACCAATCAAGACGGTCGCACGCGAGGAAGGATTCGTCGCGATAACCTGGGCGGGACTCACCGTTATCGGACTATACGCCCCTCCCAGGTGGTCCATCAGCAAGTACGAAGACCTGTTGGACAGGACGGGACGGACAGTTGCGAGATATGCAGAGTCGCCCGTCCTAGTGCTAGGAGAGTATAATGCGCACGTGACGGCGTGGGGATCATCTAGGACGGACGCAAGAGGCCACGCCACGCTAGACTGGGCGTCTGGCCTGGGCCTGACGCTACTAAACGAAGGCTCAGCCAGCACATGCGTGCGGTACCAGGGAGAAAGCATCGTGGACCTCTCCTTTGGTAACCGCAAGGCAGCACGGCAAATTAGAGAATGGAGGGTGGAAGAGAAGGAGACACTGCCCGATCATCTGTACATCTCCATGGATGTCTCCGTCCCACACACGGCCCGGCAGGCTAATCACCACCGCCAGAAGTGGTCGCTGAGGAGAATCGAGGAAGACCACCTGATGGCAGCAATCCTCGCGGTAGGCTGGCAGGAGACGCCGGTCAGCCCGATAGAAGATGTCAACACCGAGGCGGACTGGTTTGTCAACGCGATGACAGCGGTATGCGACACGGGCATGCCAAGAGCCCGCGGCAGTGCGCCGAAGCGTCCAGTATACTGGTGGAACGCAGAGATCGCGCAGCTCCGTGCAACTTGCACCGTTGGGCGCCGCCAGTACACCAGAGAGAGAAGAAAAAGGAACTCGGACGCGACGAGGACTTTGCAGCTGTACAACAGCTACAGGGACAAGAAGAAGGAGCTGCACGCTGCCATCAGGAAGTCCAAGGCACGCGCATTGGATGGACTCCTCCAAACTCTCGAAGAGGATCCATGGGGGCGTCCCTACAAGATAGTGATGGACAAACTGCGACCATGGGCGCCCCCGTTGACGGAAACCTTAGAGGTCCCGCTGCTGGAGAGGGTATTGGACGACCTCTTTCCCGTGGGAGGCAACGAAGAGCCCCCTGCAGCGGCCCGATACGGGTGGACACCGGAGTTGGAGGTTTCCGAAGAGGAACTGGCCGGGGCCGTCAAGAGGATGGCGAAGAAGAACACAGCCCCCGGCCGGGATGGAATACCCGGCCGTGTCTGAACGATGGCGCTGAGCGTCCTTGGTTCGAGACTGAGAAGACTGTTCTCAGCCTGCATCAAGGCGGGGACGCTACCTCGAAGATGGAAGTCCGGCAGGTTGGTGCTCCTCCGAAAGGAAGGCAAACCGGAGGATTCACCATCAGCGTTCCGGCCCATAGTGTTGCAGGACGAGGTAGGAAAGCTGTTCGAAAGAATAATACACGAACGAATCGTCCAGCACCTGTCGCGCGTCGGACCTGCACTGGCGGACTGCCAGTACGGATTCAGGGCGGGCAGGTCGACGCACGATCGACGCGGTGAGTGAAGTCAAGAGACTCACCGAGATGGTTGTGTCGAGGGTGGGAGTTACATACGCTGTCTCGTTAGACATCAAGAACGCGTTCAACTCCCTGCAATGGCCAGCTATTTACGCAGCCCTGGACAGGCATGGAATCCCACCACACATCAGGAACGTGGTGGTAGACTATCTCAGCGACAGGGCGATAGTCTACGATAGCCAGGATGGGCCACAAAGCAGACCTGTCAACCGTGGCGTACCCCAGGGATCGGTGCTAGGACCGCTCCTGTGGAACATCGGGTACAATGCCACGTTGACAGCAGAAATGCCGGCGGGCGTGCGCCTGATATGCTACGCAGACGACACGTTTGTGTTCGCCGCCGGTAAGACAGATACGCGAGCTGCCTGCCGGGCAGAATTGGGAAAGGCAGTCGTGGCTAACCGCATCCGGAAGATGGGCCTCGAGCTGGCTCCGCAGAAGACGGAGATCGTGTGCTTCAGCAGACGGAGCCGGAGGAGACCCACAAGAGGAACACCTCGCGTGGCGGTAAGTGTGGGACCGGCAAGGATCGAGCCGGGCCGAGACATCAACTACCTCGGCCTTCGGCTCGACGAGGACTGGAGATTCTCTAGCCACATAGAGAAACTTGCCGGCAGGTTGGAGACAGCGGCACTCAAGCTAAGCCGCATAATGCCCAACCTGAAGGGCCCAAACGAGAGGGCGCGAAGACTATACGCCGGGGTGATCCGTGGCATAGCATTGTACGGAGCTCCGGTGTGGTACAGCTCCATCGCGGAGCGGAGACACACCGACAAGAGGATCTCGTCCCTGCGCAGCGCGTGGAGGAGGATGGCCATTCGTGCGATACGAGGATACAGGACGGTATCACACGATGTGGCCACCGCGCTTGCTGGGCTGGTGCCTATCGAATACATGGTCAGCGAGGATGCGTTCGTCTACCATTCGCTTCGAAACGTGGACCAGGAAGATGACGATGACGCACCAGCCCTGAGTAAAAAAGAACTCAGGGACGCGGTAAGATCGGCTTCGATAGAGGAGTGGAAGGGACACCTCTCCACTCGCTCCGAACACAGGACGATCGGAGCGGTCCTAACCATCCTAGATAAGTGGGTGGACCGCCGGAGAGGGATACTTAGCTTTAGAACCACGCAGATACTGACCGGACATGGATGCTTCGGTCAGTACCTGCAGAGGATTGGCAAGGAAGACACGGCTGCATCCCACACTGTGGCGAAGAGGACGACACGGCGCAGCACACACTGGAGAGGTGTCCAGCGTGGGAACGGCTGTATCGACTACTGATAGTCGAGGTAGGGTCGAATCTCTCACTGAAGAGCATCATGTCAAAGATGCTCGAAGGTGAGAGATACTGGCGGGCCGTGACGGCGTTTTGCGACAAAGTCATGGCCGCGAAGGAGGCCGCCGAGCGCGAAAGGGAGCGCGGTGTCCCTGCTCAACGCTGCCTACGGGGTCGGCGTCCTTGACGTTTGCCCCGTTCCCTTTCAAGATAGAGGACTCCCGTTATCGGACGGGGGTCACTTCCAAGATCCCATCGGGGAACGGAACTTCGCCGCCAACCACCTCATCTCAAAGGCTATCTTCATCCGGAAGATGGGCGAAGAAGAGCCCGAAGAGATGAAGAGGTCAAGACGACCGAAGTGGATGCCAAGACGGCGAAGAGGTCAAGAGGACCGGGATTGGACAGGACTACCAGTTGCGAAAGACTTGCAGCTGTACCGTCACAAGAGGCCAAGACGGCCAGGACCGGAAGGATGCACAGCTGCGAAAGACTCGCAGCTGCAACGGCAGCAGACAGGAGTATGGCAGCTGTGCGTCAAGGTAAGCACAGATGGTCACATGTTTGGGCTTGCGATCGTGATTGCACGTGTACCTTTGACGTAGCGCCGCTCGTGAGTGGCTCACGAGCGGCGCTTGGCGCACACAGATATCTTTGCGCGTCACCATGGTAGAAGATCAGGCTACAGGCAAGAGTAGCCGAGCAGAGGGTCAACTGGAGACCCCAGCGAAGGAGGATGCCGATCGTCGATCGTTAAGGGTTCCCGGCTCCCGTCCGACACGCGCAGATGATGGCCACCGTGGGGCTTTAGTCGGCAAGAGTCCGACATAACCTCGGATAGTCCCCAAAGTCCGAGGTACCCATGAGGGTTTCCCCACGATAAAAAAAAGGAAAAAAAGGATATATATCGTTATAGACATATATAATGTCCCCAGCGAGACGTACGGGACGACACGAACGGGATTCTGTAAAATATTACCGGCGATGGGCTAGATGGGTTAAGTTAGGTTATATTACGTTATAGACGTATATAATGTTCCCACCGAGAAGTAGGGGCCGACACGCCAGGAATGTTGGAGAATACTACATCCGAGATGTTAGATTGCCTTAGGTTGGGATATATATCGTTATAGACGTATATAATGTCCGCACCGAGAAGGACGGACCGACAAGACCGGGATTCTGTAAAACATTATCACCGAGGGTCTAGATGGGTTAGGTTAGGTTATATTACGATATACACGTATATAATGTTCCCACCGAGAAGTAGCGGCCGACGCGCCAGGAATGTTGTAAAATATTACATTCGACATGTTAGGTTGCCTTAGGCTAGGATATATAACGCTATAGACGTATATAATGTTCCCACCGAAAAGTAGGCGCCGTCATGCCAGGAATGTTGTAAAATATTACGGTAGAGGGGTTAGTTTGCCTTAGGTTAGGATATATAACGATATAGACGTATATAATGTTCCCACCGAGAAGTAGGGACCGACATGCCAGGAGTGTTGTAAAATAATACATCCGAGATGTTAGGTTGCCTTAGGTTAGGATATAAAACGTTATAGATGTATATAATGTCCCCATCGTGAAGTAGGCGACGCCACGCCAGGAATGTTATAAAATATTACATTCGACGTGTTAGGTTGCCTTAGGTTATGATATATAACGTTAGAGACGTATATAACGTTCCCACCGAGAAGTAGGTGCCGACGCGCCGGCAATGTAGTAAAATATTACATCCGAGAAGTTAGGTTGCCTTAGGCTAGGATATATAACGTTATAGACTTATATACTGTTCCCTCCGAGAAGTAGATGCCGACGCGCCAGGAATGTTGTAAAATATTATGCTCGACATGTTAGGTTGCCTTACGTTATGATATATAGCGATATAGATATATATAATGTTCCCACCGAGAAGTAGGGGCTGGCGCGCCAGGAATGTAGTAAAATATTACATCCGAGAAGTTAGGTTGCCTTGGGCTAGGATAAGTAACGTTATAGACGTATATAATGTTCCCACCGAGAAGTAGGGGCCGACGAGCCAGGAATGTAGTAAAATATTACATCCGTGATGTTAGGTTGCCTTAGGTTAGGATATATAACGTTATAGACTTATATACTGTTCCCACCGAGAAGTAGATGCCGACGCGCCAGGAATATTGTAAAATATTACATTCGACATGTTAGTTTGCCTTAGGCTAGGATATATAGCGTTATAGACTTATATAATGTTCCCACCGAGAAGTAGTCGCCGACGTGCCAGGAATGTAGTAAAATATTACATCCGAGATGTTAGGTTGCCTTAGGTTAGGATATATAACGTTATTGACTTATATAATGTTCCCACGGAGAAGTAGGTGCGGACGTGCCAGGAATGTAGTAAAATATTACGCTCGACATGTTAGGTTGCCTTACGGTATGATATATATCGAAATAGACGTATATAATGTTCCCACCGAGAAGTAGGGGCCGGCGCGCCAGGAATGTAGTAAAATATTACATCCGAGATGTTAGGTTGCCTTAGGCTAGGATATGTAACGTAATAGACGTATACAATGTTCCCTCCGAGAAGTAGGGGCCGGCGCGGCAGGAATGTAGTAAAATATTACACCCGGGATGTTAGGTTCCCTTAGGTTATGATATATAACGTTATAGACGTATATAATGTTCCCACCGAGAAGTAGGGACCGACATGCCAGGAACGCTGTAAAATAATACATCCGAGATGTTAGGTTGCCTTAGGCTAGGATATATAACGTTAAAGACGTAATTAATGTTACCACCACGAAGTAGGCGCCGACGAGCCAGGAATGTTGTAAAATATTACGCTCGACATGTTAGGATTGCCTTAGGCCAGGATATATAACGTTATAGACGTATATGATATTCCCACCGAGAAGTACGGGTCGACACGCCAGGAATGTTGTCAAATATTACATCCGAGATGTTAGGTTCCCTTAGGGTAGTATATATAACATTATAGACGTATATAATGTTCCCACCGAGAAGTAGGGGCCGACGAGCCAGGAATGTTGTAAAATATTACGCTCGTCATTTTAGGTTGCCTTAGGTTAGGATATATGGCGTTATAGACGTATATAATGTTCCCACCGAGAAGTAGGTGCCGACGCGTCAGCAATGTTGTTAAATATTACATACGACATGTTAGGTTGCCTTAGGGTGGGATATATAGCGCTAAAGACGTATATAATGTTAGCACCGAGAAATAGGGGCAGACGCGCCAGGAATGTTGTAAAACATTACATCCGAGGTGTTAGGTTGCCTTCGGTTAGGATAAATATCGCTATAGACGTATATGAAGTTCCCACCAAGAAGTAAGAACCGACACGACAGGAATGTTGTAAAATATTACATCCGATATGTTAGGTTGCCTTAGGTTAGGATATATAACGTTATAGACGTATATGATGTTCCCACCGAGAAGTACGGTCCGACACGACAGGAATGGTGTCAAATATTACAACCGAGATGTTTGGTTGCCTTAGGTTATGATATATAACGTTATAGACGTATATAATGTTTCCACCGAGAAGTAGGGCCCGGCGCGACGGGAAAATAGTAAATTATAACATCCGAGATGTTAGGTTGCCTTAGGCTAGGATAAGTAACGTTATAGACGTATATAATGTTCCCACCGAGAAGTAGGAGCCGACGAGCCAGGAATGTTATAAAATATTACGCTCGACATTTTTGGTTGCCTTAGGTTAGGATATATGGCATTATAGACGTATATAATGTTCCCACCGAGAAGTAGGGGCGGACGTGCCAGGAATGTAGTAAAATATTACGCTCGACATGTTAGGTTGCCTTACGATATGATATATAGCGATATAGACGTATATAATGTTCCCACCGAGAAGTAGGTGCCGACGCGCAAGGAATGTTGTAAAATATTACATCCGAGATGTTAGGATTACCTTAGGCTAGGATATATAACGTTATAGACGTATATAATGTTCCCACCGAGAAGTAAGGGCCGGCGCGCCGGGAATGTAGTAAAATATAACATCCGAGATGTTAGGTTGCCTTAGGCTAGGATATATAACGTTATAGACGTATATAATGTTCCCACCGAGAAGCAGGGGCCGACGAGCCAGGAATGTTGTAAAATATTACGCTCGACATGTTAGGTTGCCTTAGGCTAGGATATGTAAAGTTATAGACGTATATAATGTTCCCACCGAGAAATAGGTGCCGGCGCGCCAGGAATGTTGTAAAATATTACATCCGAGATATGAGGATTGCCTTAAGTTAGGATATATAGCGTTAAAGACGTATATAATGTTCCCACCGAGAAATAGGGGCCGACACGCCAGGAATGTTGTAAAATATTACATCCGAGATGTTAGGTTCCCTTAGGTTAGGATATATAACGTTATAGACGTATATAATGTTCCCACCGAGAAGTAGGTACCGACGCGCCAGGAATGTTGTAAATTATTACATCCGAGATGTTAGGATTGCCTTAGGCTAGGATATATAACGTTATAGACGTATATAATGTTCCCACCAAGAAGTAGGGTCCGGTGCGCCACGAAGGTAGTAAAATATTACATCCGAGATGCTAGGTTGCCTTAGACTAGGATATATAACGTTATAGACGTATATAATGTTTCCACCGAGAAATAGGGGCCGACACGCCAGGAATGTTGTAAAATATTACGCTCGACATGTTAGGTTGCCTTACATCATGATATATAGCGATATAGACGTATATAATGTTCCCACCGAGAAGTAGGGGCCGGCGCGCCAGGAATGTAGTAAAATATTACATCCGAGATGTTAGGTTGCCTTAGGCAAGGATATGTAGCATTATAGACGTATATAATGTTCCCACCGAGAAGTAGGGGCCGGCGCGCCAGGAATGTTGTAAAATATTACATCCGAGATATGAGGATTGCCTTAGGCTAGGATATATAACGTTATAGACGTATATAATGTTCCCACCGAGAAGTAGGTGCCGACGCGCCAGGAATGTTGTAAAATATTACATCCGAGATGTTAGGTTCCCTTAGGTTAGAATATATAACGTTATAGACGTATATAATGTTCCCACCGAGAAGTAGGGGCCAACGAGCCAGGAATGTGGTAAAATATTACATTCGACATGTTAAGTTGTCTTAGGTTAGCATATATAACGTTATAGTCGTATATACAGTTCCCACCGAGAAGTAGTTGCCGACGCGCCAGGAATATTGTAAAATATTATATTCGACATGTTAGGTTGTCTCAGGCTAGGACATATAACATTATAGACATATACAATATTCCCACCGAGAAATAGGGGCCGACACGCCAGGAATGTTGTAAAACATTACATCCGAGGTGTTAGGTTCCCTTAGGTTAGGATATATAACGTTATAGACGTATATAATGTTCCCACCGAGAAGTAGGGGCCGACGAGCCAGGAATGTTGTAAAATATTACGCTCGACATGTTAGGTTGCCTTACGTTATGATATATAGCGATATAGATGTATATAATGTTCTCACGGAGAAGTAGGGGCGGACGTGCCAGGAATGTAGTAAAATATTACGCTCGACATGTTAGGTTGCCTTACGGTATGATATATATCGATATAGACGTATATAATGTTCCCACCGAGAAGTAGGGGCCGGCGCGCCAGGAATGTAGTAAAATATTACATCCGAGATGTTAGGTTGCCTTAGGCTAGGATATGTAATGTTATAGACGTATATAACGTTACCACAGAGAAGTAGGTACCGGCATGCCAAGAATGTTGTAAAATATTACGGTGGAGATGTTATCTTGCCTTACGTTAGAATAAATAACGTTATAGACGTATATAATGTCCCCATCGAGAAGTAGGCGACGACACGCCAGGAATGTTGTAGAATATTACATCCGAGATGTTAGGTTGCCTTAGGTTAGGATATATGACGTTATAGACGTATATGATGCTCCCATCGAGAAGTACGGTCCGACACGCCAGGAATGGTGTCAAATATTACATCCGAAATGTTAGGTTGCGTTAGGTTAGGATATACAACGTTATAGACGCATATAATGTCCCCATCGAGAAGTAGGCGACGACACGCCAGGAATGTTGTAAAATATTATATTCGACATGTTAGGTCGCCTTAGGCTAGGATATATAACGTTATAGACGTATATAATGTTCCCACCGAGAAATAGGGGCCGAAGCGTCAGGAATGTTGTAAAATATTACACCTGAGATGCTAGGTTGCCTTAGGTTATGATATATAACGTTATAGACGTATATAATGTTCCCACCGAGAAGTAGGGCCCGGCGCGACGGGAAAATAGTAAATTATAACATCCGAGATGTTAGGTTGCCTTAGGCTAGGATAAGTAACGTTATAGACGTATATAATGTTCCCACCGAGAAGTAGGGGCCGACGAGCCAGGAATGTTATAAAATATTACGCTCCACATTTTTGGTTGCCTTAGGTTAGGATATATGGCATTATAGACGTATATAAAGTTCCCACCGAGAAGTAGGGGCGGACGTGCCAGGAATGTAGTAAAATATTACGCTCGACATGTTAGGTTGCCTTACGATATGATATATAGCGATATAGACGTATATAATGTTCCCACCGAGAAGTAGGTGCCGACGCGCCAGGAATGTTGTAAAATGTTACATCCGAGATGTTAGGTTGCCTTAGGCAAGGATATGTAGCATTATAGACGAATATAATGTTCCACCCGAGAAGTAGAGGCCGACGCGCCAGGAATGCTGTAATATATTACATTCGACATGTTAGGATTGCCTTAGGCTAGGATATATAACGTTATAGACGTATATGATGTTCCCACCGAGAACTACGGGCCTACACGCCAGGAATGTTATCAAATATTACTTCCGAGATGTTAGGTTCCCTTAGGTTAGGATATATAACGTTATAGACGTATATAATGTTCCCACCGAGAAGTAGGTGCCGACGCGCCAGGAATGTTGTAAATTATTACATCCGAGATGTTAGGATTGCCTTAGGCTAGGATATATAACGTTATAGACGTATATAATGTTTCCACCAAGAAGTAGGGTCCGGTGCGCCACGAAGGTAGTAAAATATTACATCCGAGATGCTAGGTTGCCTTAGACTAGGATATATAACGTTATAGACGTATATAATGTTTCCACCGAGAAATAGGGGCCGACACGCCAGGAATGTTGTAAAATATTACGCTCGACATGTTAGGTTGCCCTACGTCATGATATATAGCGATATAGACGTATATAATGTTCCCACCGAGAAGTAGGGGCCGGCGCGCCAGGAATGTAGTATAATATTACATCCGAGATGTTAGGTTGCCTTAGGCAAGCATATGTAGCATTATAGACGTATATAATGTTCCCACCGAGAAGTAGGGGCCGGCGCGCCAGGAATGTAGTAAAATATAACATCCGAGATGTTAGGTTGCCTTAGGCTAGAATAAGTAACGTTATAGACGTATATAATGTTCCCACCGAGAAGTAGGGGCCGGCGCGCCAGGAATGTTGTAAAATATTACATCCGAGATATGAGGATTGCCTTAGGCTAGGATATATAACGTTATAGACGTATATAATGTTCCCACCGAGAAGTAGGTGCCGACGCGCCAGGAATGTTGTAAAATATTACATCCGAGATGTTAGGTTCCCTTAGGTTAGAATATATAACGTTATAGACGTATATAATGTTCCCACCGAGAAGTAGGGGCCAACGAGCCAGGAATGTGGTAAAATATTACATTCGACATGTTAAGTTGTCTTAGGTTAGCATATATAACGTTATAGTCGTATATACAGTTCCCACCGAGAAGTAGTTGCCGACGCGCCAGGAATATTGTAAAATATTATATTCGACATGTTAGGTTGTCTCAGGCTAGGACATATAACATTATAGACATATACAATATTCCCACCGAGAAATAGGGGCCGACACGCCAGGAATGTTGTAAAACATTACATCCGAGGTGTTAGGTTCCCTTAGGTTAGGATATATAACGTTATAGACGTATATAATGTTCCCACCGAGAAGTAGGGGCCGACGAGCCAGGAATGTTGTAAAATATTACGCTCGACATGTTAGGTTGCCTTACGTTATGATATATAGCGATATAGATGTATATAATGTTCTCACGGAGAAGTAGGGGCGGACGTGCCAGGAATGTAGTAAAATATTACGCTCGACATGTTAGGTTGCCTTACGGTATGATATATATCGATATAGACGTATATAATGTTCCCACCGAGAAGTAGGGGCCGGCGCGCCAGGAATGTAGTAAAATATTACATCCGAGATGTTAGGTTGCCTTAGGCTAGGATATGTAATGTTATAGACGTATATAACGTTACCACAGAGAAGTAGGTACCGGCATGCCAAGAATGTTGTAAAATATTACGGTGGAGATGTTATCTTGCCTTACGTTAGAATAAATAACGTTATAGACGTATATAATGTCCCCATCGAGAAGTAGGCGACGACACGCCAGGAATGTTGTAGAATATTACATCCGAGATGTTAGGTTGCCTTAGGTTAGGATATATGACGTTATAGACGTATATGATGCTCCCACCGAGAAGTACGGTCCGACACGCCAGGAATGGTGTCAAATATTACATCCGAAATGTTAGGTTGCGTTAGGTTAGGATATACAACGTTATAGACGCATATAATGTCCCCATCGAGAAGTAGGCGACGACACGCCAGGAATGTTGTAAAATATTATATTCGACATGTTAGGTCGCCTTAGGCTAGGATATATAACGTTATAGACGTATATAATGTTCCCACCGAGAAATAGGGGCCGAAGCGTCAGGAATGTTGTAAAATATTACACCTGAGATGCTAGGTTGCCTTAGGTTATGATATATAACGTTATAGACGTATATAATGTTCCCACCGAGAAGTAGGGCCCGGCGCGACGGGAAAATAGTAAATTATAACATCCGAGATGTTAGGTTGCCTTAGGCTAGGATAAGTAACGTTATAGACGTATATAATGTTCCCACCGAGAAGTAGGGGCCGACGAGCCAGGAATGTTATAAAATATTACGCTCGACATTTTTGGTTGCCTTAGGTTAGGATATATGGCATTATAGACGTATATAAAGTTCCCACCGAGAAGTAGGGGCGGACGTGCCAGGAATGTAGTAAAATATTACGCTCGACATGTTAGGTTGCCTTACGATATGATATATAGCGATATAGACGTATATAATGTTCCCACCGAGAAGTAGGTGCCGACGCGCCAGGAATGTTGTAAAATGTTACATCCGAGATGTTAGGTTGCCTTAGGCAAGGATATGTAGCATTATAGACGAATATAATGTTCCACCCGAGAAGTAGAGGCCGACGCGCCAGGAATGCTGTAATATATTACATTCGACATGTTAGGATTGCCTTAGGCTAGGATATATAACGTTATAGACGTATATGATATTCCCACCGAGAACTACGGGCCTACACGCCAGGAATGTTATCAAATATTACTTCCGAGATGTTAGGTTCCCTTAGGTTAGGATATATAACGTTATAGACGTATATAATGTTCCCACCGAGAAGTAGGTGCCGACGCGCCAGGAATGTTGTAAATTATTACATCCGAGATGTTAGGATTGCCTTAGGCTAGGATATATAACGTTATAGACGTATATAATGTTTCCACCAAGAAGTAGGGTCCGGTGCGCCACGATGGTAGTAAAATATTACATCCGAGATGCTAGGTTGCCTTAGACTAGGATATATAACGTTATAGACGTATATAATGTTTCCACCGAGAAATAGGGGCCGACACGCCAGGAATGTTGTAAAATATTACGCTCGACATGTTAGGTTGCCCTACGTCATGATATATAGCGATATAGACGTATATAATGTTCCCACCGAGAAGTAGGGGCCGGCGCGCCAGGAATGTAGTATAATATTACATCCGAGATGTTAGGTTGCCTTAGGCAAGCATATGTAGCATTATAGACGTATATAATGTTCCCACCGAGAAGTAGGGGCCGGCGCGCCAGGAATGTAGTAAAATATAACATCCGAGATGTTAGGTTGCCTTAGGCTAGAATAAGTAACGTTATAGACGTATATAATGTTCCCACCGAGAAGTAGTTGCCGACGCGCCAGGAATATTGTAAAATATTATATTCGACATGTTAGGTTGTCTCAGGCTAGGACATATAACGTTATAGACATATACAATATTCCCACCGAGAAATAGGGGCCGACACGCCAGGAATGTAGTAAAATATTACATCCGAGAAGTTAGGTTGCCTTAGGCAAGGATATGTAGCATTATAGACGTATATAATGTTCCCACCGAGAAGTAGGGGCCGGAGCGCCAGGAATGTTGTAAAACATTACATCCGAGGTGTTAGGTTCCCTTAGGTTAGGATATATAACGTTATAGACGTATATAATGTTCCCACCGAGAAGTAGGTGCCGACGTGCCAGGAATGTTCTAAAATATTACATCCGAGATGTTAGGTTGCCTTATGTTAGGATATGTAACGTTATTGACTTATATAATGTTCCCACCGAGAAATAGGGGCCGACACGCCAGGAATGTTGTAAAATATTACGCTCGACATGTTAGGTTGCCTTACGTCATGATATATAGCGATATAGACGTATATAATGTTCCCACCGAGAAGTAGGGGCCGGCGCGCCAGGAATGTAGTAAAATATTACATCCGAGATGTTAGGTTGCCTTAGGCAAGGGTATATAGCATTATAGACGTATATAATGTTCCCACCGAGAAGTAGGGGCCGGCGCGCCAGGAATGTAGTAAAATATAACATCCGAGATGTTAGGTTGCCTTAGGCTAGAATAAGTAACGTTATAGACGTATATAATGTTCCCACCGAGAAGTAGGGGCCGGCGCGCCAGGAATGTTGTAAAATATTACATCCGAGATATGAGGATTGCCTTAGGCTAGGATATATAACGTTATAGGCGTATAAAATGTTCCCACCGAGAAGTAGGGGCCGAAGTGACGGGAATGTTCTAAAATATTACATCCGAGATGTTAGGTTGCCTTAGGTTAGGATATGTAACGTTATTGACTTATATAATGTTCCCACCGAGAAATAGGGGCCGACGCACCAGGAATGTTGTAAAATATTACGCTCGACAAGTTAGGTTGCCTTAAGCTAGGATATATAGCGTTAAAGACGTATATAATGTTCCCACCGAGAAATAGGGGCCGACACGCCAGGAATGTTGTAAAATATTACATCCGAGATGTTAGGTTCCCTTAGGTTAGGATATATAACGTTATAGACGTATATAATGTTCCCACCGAGAAGTAGGGGCCAACGAGCCAGGAATGTGGTAAAATATTACATTCGACATGTTAAGTTGTCTTAGGTTAGGATATATAACGTTATAGTCGTATATACAGTTCCCACCGAGAAGTAGTTGCCGACGCGCCAGGACTATTGTAAAATATTATATTCGACATGTTAGGTTGTCTCAGGCTAGGACATATAACGTTATAGACATATACAATATTCCCACCGAGAAATAGGGGCCGACACGCCAGGAATGTTGTAAAACATTACATCCGAGGTGTTAGGTTCCCTTAGGTTAGGATATATAACGCTATAGACGTATATAATGTTCCCAACGAGAAGTAGGGGCCGACACGCCAGGAATGTTCTAAAATATTACATCCGAGATGTTAGGTTGCCTTAGGTTAGGGTATGTAACGTTATTGACTTATATAATGTTCCCACCGAGAAATAGGGGCCGACACGCCAGGAATGTTGTAAAATATTACGCTCGACATGTTAGGTTGCCTTACGTCATGATATATAGCGATATAGACGTATATAATGTTCCCACCGAGAAGTAGGGGCCGGCGCGCCAGGAATGTAGTAAAATATTACATCCGAGATGTTAGGTTGCCTTAGGCAAGGATATGTAGCATTATAGACGTATATAATGTTCCCACCGAGAAGTAGGGGCCGGCGCGCCAGGAATGTAGTAAAATATAACATCCGAGATGTTAGGTTGCCCTAGGCTAGAATAAGTAACGTTATAGACGTATATAATGTTCCCACCGAGAAGTAGGGGCCGACGCGCCAGGAATGTTGTAAAATATTACATCCGAGATATGAGGATTGCCTTAAGTTACGATATATGGCGTTATAGACGTATATAATGTTCCCACCGAGATGTAGGGTCCAGCGCGCCAGGAATGTGGTAAAATATTACATCCGGTATGTAAGGTTGCCTTAGGCAAGGATATGTAGCATTATAGACGTATATAATGTTCCCACCGAGAAATAGGGGCCGACACGCCAGGAATGTTGTAAAATATTACGCTCGACATGTTAGGTTGCCTTACGTCATGATATATAGCGATATAGACGTATATAATGTTCCCACCGAGAAGTAGGGGCTGGCGCGCCAGGAATGTAGTAAAATATTACATCCGAGATGTTAGGTTGCCTTAGGCAAGGATATGTAGCATTATAGACGTATATAATGTTCCCACCGAGAAGTAGGGGCCGGCGCGCCAGGAATGTAGTAAAATATAACATCCGAGATGTTAGGTTGCCTTAGGCTAGAATAAGTAACGTTATAGACGTATATAATGTTCCCACCGAGAAATAGGGGCCGACGAGCCAGGAATGTAGTAAAATATTACATCCGAGATGTTAGGTTGCCTTAGGCTAGGATATATAACGTTATAGACGTATATAATGTTCCCACCGAGATGTAGGTGCCGAAGTGACGGGAATGTTTTAAAATATGACATTCGACATGTTAGTTTGCCTTAGGCTAGGATATATAGCGTACTAGACTTATATAATGTTCCCACCGAGAAGTAGTGGCCGACGTGCCAGGAATGTAGTAAAATATTACATCCGAGATGTTAGGTTACCTTAGGTTAGGATATATAACGTTAAAGATGTATATAATGTTCCACCCGAGAAGTAGAGGCCGACGCGCCAGGAATGCTGTAATATATTACATTCGGCATGTTAGGATTGCCTTAGGCTAGGATATATAACGTTATAGACGTATATGATATTCCCACCGAGAACTACGGGCCTATACGCCAGGAATGTTATCAAATATTACTTCCGAGATGTTAGGTTCCCTTAGGTTAGGATATATAACGTTATAGACGTATATAATGTTCCCACCGAGAAGCAGGGGCCGACGAGCCAGGAATGTTGTAAAATATTACGCTCGACATGTTAGGTTGCCTTAGGATAGGATATGTAAAGTTATAGACGTATATAATGTTCCCACCGAGAAATAGGTGCCGGGGCGCCAGGAATGTTGTAAGATATTACATCCGAGATATGAGGATTGCCTTAAGTTAGGATATATAGCGTTAAAGACGTATATAATGTTCCCACCGAGAAATAGGGGCCGACACGCCAGGAATGTTGTAAAATATTACATCCGAGATGTTAGGTTGCCTTAGGCAAGGATATGTAGCATTATAGACGTATATAATGTTCCCACCGAGAAGTAGGGGCCGGCGCGCCAGGAATGTAGTAAAATATAACATCCGAGATGTTAGGTTGCCTTAGGCTAGAATAAGTAACGTCATAGACGTATATAATGTTCCCACCGAGAAGTAGGGGCCGGCGCGCCAGGAATGTAGTAAAATATAACATCCGAGAAGTTAGGTTGCCTTAGGCTAGAATAAGTAACGTTATAGACGTATATAATGTTCCCACCGAGAAGTAGGGGCCGACGAACCAGGAATGTTGTAAAATATTACGCTCGACATGTTAGGTTGCCTTACGTTATGATATATATGGCGATATAGACGTATATAATGTTCCCACCGAGAAGTAGGGGCCGGCGCGCCAGGAATGTAGTAAAATATTACATCCGAGAAGTTAGGTTGCCTTAGGCAAGGATATGTAGCATTATAGACGTATATAATGTTCCCACCGAGAAGTAGGGGCCGGAGCGCCAGGAATGTTGTAAAATATTACATCCGAGATGTTAGGATTGCCTTAGGCTAGGATATATAACGTTATAGACGTATAAAATGTTCCCACCGAGAAGTAGGGGCCGAAGTGACGGGAATGTTCTAAAATATTACATCCGAGATGTTAGGTTGCCTTAGGTTAGGATATGTAACGTTATTGACTTATATAATGTTCCCACCGAGAAATAGGGGCCGACGCACCAGGAATGTTGTAAAATATTATGCTCGACAAGTTAGGTTGCCTTAAGCTAGGATATATAGCGTTAAAGACGTATATAATGTTCCCACCGAGAAATAGGGGCCGACACGCCAGGAATGTTGTAAAATATTACATCCGAGATGTTAGGTTCCCTTAGGTTAGGATATATAACGTTATAGACGTATATAATGTTCCCACCGAGAAGTAGGGGCCAACGAGCCAGGAATGTGGTAAAATATTACATTCGACATGTTAAGTTGTCTTAGGTTAGGATATATAACGTTATAGTCGTATATACAGTTCCCACCGAGAAGTAGTTGCCGACGCGCCAGGAATATTGTAAAATATTATATTCGACATGTTAGGTTGTCTCAGGCTAGGACATATAACGTTATAGACATATACAATATTCCCACCGAGAAATAGGGGCCGACACGCCAGGAATGTTGTAAAACATTACATCCGAGGTGTTAGGTTCCCTTAGGTTAGGATATATAACGTTATAGACGTATATAATGTTCCCAACGAGAAGTAGGGGCCGACACGCCAGGAATGTTCTAAAATATTACATCCGAGATGTTAGGTTGCCTTAGGTTAGGATATGTAACGTTATTGACTTATATAATGTTCCCACCGAGAAATAGGGGCCGACACGCCAGGAATGTTGTAAAATATTACGCTCGACATGTTAGGTTGCCTTACGTCATGATATATAGCGATATAGACGTATATAATGTTTCCACCGAGAAGTAGGGGCCGGCGCGCCAGGAATGTAGTAAAATATTACATCCGAGATGTTAGGTTGCCTTAGGCAAGGATATGTAGCATTATAGACGTATATAATGTTCCCACCGAGAAGTAGGGGCCGGCGCGCCAGGAATGTAGTAAAATATAACATCCGAGATGTTAGGTTGCCCTAGGCTAGAATAAGTAACGTTATAGACGTATATAATGTTCCCACCGAGAAGTAGGGGCCGACGCGCCAGGAATGTTGTAAAATATTACATCCGAGATATGAGGATTGCCTTAAGTTACGATATATGGCGTTATAGACGTATATAATGTTCCCACCGAGATGTAGGGTCCAGCGCGCCAGGAATGTGGTAAAATATTACATCCGGTATGTAAGGTTGCCTTAGGCAAGGATATGTAGCATTATATACGTATATAATGTTCCCACCGAGAAATAGGGGCCGACACGCCAGGAATGTTGTAAAATATTACGCTCGACATGTTAGGTTGCCTTACGTCATGATATATAGCGATATAGACGTATATAATGTTCCCACCGAGAAGTAGGGGCCGGCGCGCCAGGAATGTAGTAAAATATTACATCCGAGATGTTAGGTTGCCTTAGGCAAGGATATGTAGCATTATAGACGTATATAATGTTCCCACCGAGATGTAGGGGCCGGCGCGCCAGGAATGTAGTAAAATATAACATCCGAGATGTTAGGTTGCCTTAGGCTAGAATAAGTAACGTTATAGACGTATATAATGTTCCCACCGAGAAATAGGGGCCGACGAGCCAGGAATGTAGTAAAATATTACATCCGAGATGTTAGGTTGCCTTAGGCTAGGATATATAACGTTATAGACGTATATAATGTTCCCACCGAGATGTAGGTGCCGAAGTGACGGGAATGTTGTAAAATATGACATTCGACATGTTAGTTTGCCTTAGGCTAGGATATATAGCGTACTAGACTTATATAATGTTCCCACCGAGAAGTAGTGGCCGACGTGCCAGGAATGTAGTAAAATATTACATCCGAGATGTTAGGTTACCTTAGGTTAGGATATATAACGTTAAAGACGTATATAATGTTCCACCCGAGAAGTAGAGGCCGACGCGCCAGGAATGCTGTAATATATTACATTCGGCATGTTAGGATTGCCTTATGCTAGGATATATAACGTTATAGACGTATATGATATTCCCACCGAGAACTACGGGCCTACACGCCAGGAATGTTATCAAATATTACTTCCGAGATGTTAGGTTCCCTTAGGTTAGGATATATAACGTTATAGACGTATATAATGTTCCCACCGAGAAGCAGGGGCCGACGAGCCAGGAATGTTGTAAAATATTACGCTCGACATGTTAGGTTGCCTTAGGATAGGATATGTAAAGTTATAGACGTATATAATGTTCCCACCGAGAAATAGGTGCCGGGGCGCCAGGAATGTTGTAAGATATTACATCCGAGATATGAGGATTGCCTTAAGTTAGGATATATAACGTTATAGACGTATATAATGTTCCCACCGAGAAGTAGGTGCCGACGTGCCAGGAATGTTCTAAAATATTACATCCGAGATGTTAGGTTGCCTTAGGTTAGGATATGTAACGTTATTGACTTATATAATGTTCCCACCGAGAAATAGGGGCCGACACGCCAGGAATGTTGTAAAATATTACGCTCGACATGTTAGGTTGCCTTACGTCATGATATATAGCGATATAGACGTATATAATGTTCCCACCGAGAAGTAGGGGCCGGCGCGCCAGGAATGTAGTAAAATATTACATCCGAGATGTTAGGTTGCCTTAGGCAAGGGTATGTAGCATTATAGACGTATATAATGTTCCCACCGAGAAGTAGGGGCCGGCGCGCCAGGAATGTAGTAAAATATAACATCCGAGATGTTAGGTTGCCTTAGGCTAGAATAAGTAACGTTATAGACGTATATAATGTTCCCACCGAGAAGTAGGGGCCGGCGCGCCAGGAATGTTGTAAAATATTACATCCGAGATATGAGGATTGCCTTAGGCTAGGATATATAACGTTATAGACGTATAAAATGTTCCCACCGAGAAGTAGGGGCCGAAGTGACGGGAATGTTCTAAAATATTACATCCGAGATGTTAGGTTGCCTTAGGTTAGGATATGTAACGTTATTGACTTATATAATGTTCCCACCGAGAAATAGGGGCCGACGCACCAGGAATGTTGTAAAATATTACGCTCGACAAGTTAGGTTGCCTTAAGCTAGGATATATAGCGTTAAAGACGTATATAATGTTCCCACCGAGAAATAGGGGCCGACACGCCAGGAATGTTGTAAAATATTACATCCGAGATGTTAGGTTCCCTTAGGTTAGGATATATAACGTTATAGACGTATATAATGTTCCCACCGAGAAGTAGGGGCCAACGAGCCAGGAATGTGGTAAAATATTACATTCGACATGTTAAGTTGTCTTAGGTTAGGATATATAACGTTATAGTCGTATATACAGTTCCCACCGAGAAGTAGTTGCCGACGCGCCAGGAATATTGTAAAATATTATATTCGACATGTTAGGTTGTCTCAGGCTAGGACATATAACGTTATAGACATATACAATATTCCCACCGAGAAATAGGGGCCGACACGCCAGGAATGTTGTAAAACATTACATCCGAGGTGTTAGGTTCCTTTAGGTTAGGATATATAACGTTATAGACGTATATAATGTTCCCAACGAGAAGTAGGGGCCGACACGCCAGGAATGTTCTAAAATATTACATCCGAGATGTTAGGTTGCCTTAGGTTAGGATATGTAACGTTATTGACTTATATAATGTTCCCACCGAGAAATAGGGGCCGACACGCCAGGAATGTTGTAAAATATTACGCTCGACATGTTAGGTTGCCTTACGTCATGATATATAGCGATATAGACGTATATAATGTTCCCACCGAGAAGTAGGGGCCGGCGCGCCAGGAATGTAGTAAAATATTACATCCGAGATGTTAGGTTGCCTTAAGCAAGGATATGTAGCATTATAGACGTATATAATGTTCCCACCGAGAAGTAGGGGCCGGCGCGCCAGGAATGTAGTAAAATATAACATCCGAGATGTTAGGTTGCCCTAGGCTAGAATAAGTAACGTTATAGACGTATATAATGTTCCCACCGAGAAGTAGGGGCCGACGCGCCAGGAATGTTGTAAAATATTACATCCGAGATATGAGGATTGCCTTAAGTTACGATATATGGCGTTATAGACGTATATAATGTTCCCACCGAGATGTAGGGTCCAGCGCGCCAGGAATGTGGTAAAATATTACATCCGGTATGTAAGGTTGCCTTAGGCAAGGATATGTAGCATTATAGACGTATATAATGTTCCCACCGAGAAATAGGGGCCGACACGCCAGGAATGTTGTAAAATATTACGCTCGACATGTTAGGTTGCCTTACGTCATGATATATAGCGATATAGACGTATATAATGTTCCCACCGAGAAGTAGGGGCTGGCGCGCCAGGAATGTAGTAAAATATTACATCCGAGATGTTAGGTTGCCTTAGGCAAGGATATGTAGCATTATAGACGTATATAATGTTCCCACCGAGAAGTAGGGGCCGGCGCGCCAGGAATGTAGTAAAATATAACATCCGAGATGTTAGGTTGCCTTAGGCTAGAATAAGTAACGTTATAGACGTATATAATGTTCCCACCGAGAAATAGGGGCCGACGAGCCAGGAATGTGGTAAAATATTACATCCGAGATGTTAGGATTGCCTTAGGCTAGGATATATAACGTTATAGACGTATATAATGTTCCCACCAAGAAGTAGGGGCCGGTGCGCCACGAACGTAGTAAAATATTACATCCGAGATGTTAGGTTGCCTTAGACTAGGATATATAACGTTATATACGTATATAATGTTCCCACCGGGAAATAGGGGCCCACACGCCAGGAATGTTGTAAAATATTACGCTCGACATGTTAGGTTGCCTTACGTCATGATATATAGCGATATAGACGTATATAATGTTCCCACCGAGAAGTAGGGGCCAACGAGCCAGGAATGTGGTAAAATATTACATTCGACATGTTAAGTTGTCTTAGGTTAGGATATATAACGTTATAGTCGTATATACAGTTCCCACCGAGAAGTAGTTGCCGACGCGCCAGGACTATTGTAAAATATTATATTCGACATGTTAGGTTGTCTCAGGCTAGGACATATAACGTTATAGACATATACAATATTCCCACCGAGAAATAGGGGCCGACACGCCAGGAATGTTGTAAAACATTACATCCGAGGTGTTAGGTTCCCTTAGGTTAGGATATATAACGCTATAGACGTATATAATGTTCCCAACGAGAAGTAGGGGCCGACACGCCAGGAATGTTCTAAAATATTACATCCGAGATGTTAGGTTGCCTTAGGTTAGGATATGTAACGTTATTGACTTATATAATGTTCCCACCGAGAAATAGGGGCCGACACGCCAGGAATGTTGTAAAATATTACGCTCGACATGTTAGGTTGCCTTACGTCATGATATATAGCGATATAGACGTATATAATGTTCCCACCGAGAAGTAGGGGCCGGCGCGCCAGGAATGTAGTAAAATATTACATCCGAGATGTTAGGTTGCCTTAGGCAAGGATATGTAGCATTATAGACGTATATAATGTTCCCACCGAGAAGTAGGGGCCGGCGCGCCAGGAATGTAGTAAAATATAACATCCGAGATGTTAGGTTGCCCTAGGCTAGAATAAGTAACGTTATAGACGTATATAATGTTCCCACCGAGAAGTAGGGGCCGACGCGCCAGGAATGTTGTAAAATATTACATCCGAGATATGAGGATTGCCTTAAGTTACGATATATGGCGTTATAGACGTATATAATGTTCCCACCGAGATGTAGGGTCCAGCGCGCCAGGAATGTGGTAAAATATTACATCCGGTATGTAAGGTTGCCTTAGGCAAGGATATGTAGCATTATAGACGTATATAATGTTCCCACCGAGAAATAGGGGCCGACACGCCAGGAATGTTGTAAAATATTACGCTCGACATGTTAGGTTGCCTTACGTCATGATATATAGCGATATAGACGTATATAATGTTCCCACCCAGAAGTAGGGGCTGGCGCGCCAGGAATGTAGTAAAATATTACATCCGAGATGTTAGGTTGCCTTAGGCAAGGATATGTAGCATTATAGACGTATATAATGTTCCCACCGAGAAGTAGGGGCCGGCGCGCCAGGAATGTAGTAAAATATAACATCCGAGATGTTAGGTTGCCTTAGGCTAGAATAAGTAACGTTATAGACGTATATAATGTTCGCACCGAGAAATAGGGGCCGACGAGACAGGAATGTAGTAAAATATTACATCCGAGATGTTAGGTTGCCTTAGGCTAGGATATATAACGTTATAGACGTATATAATGTTCCCACCGAGATGTAGGTGCCGAAGTGACGGGAATGTTTTAAAATATGACATTCGACATGTTAGTTTGCCTTAGGCTAGGATATATAGCGTACTAGACTTATATAATGTTCCCACCGAGAAGTAGTGGCCGACGTGCCAGGAACGTAGTAAAATATTACATCCGAGATGTTAGGTTACCTTAGGTTAGGATATATAACGTTAAAGATGTATATAATGTTCCACCCGAGAAGTAGAGGCCGACGCGCCAGGAATGCTGTAATATATTACATTCGGCATGTTAGGATTGCCTTAGGCTAGGATATATAACGTTATAGACGTATATGATATTCCCACCGAGAACTACGGGCCTACACGCCAGGAATGTTATCAAATATTACTTCCGAGATGTTAGGTTCCCTTAGGTTAGGATATATAACGTTATAGACGTATATAATGTTCCCACCGAGAAGCAGGGGCCGACGAGCCAGGAATGTTGTAAAATATTACGCTCGACATGTTAGGTTGCCTTAGGATAGGATATGTAAAGTTATAGACGTATATAATGTTCCCACCGAGAAATAGGTGCCGGGGCGCCAGGAATGTTGTAAGATATTACATCCGAGATATGAGGATTGCCTTAAGTTAGGATATATAACGTTATAGACGTATATAATGTTCCCACCGAGAAGTAGGTGCCGACGTGCCAGGAATGTTCTAAAATATTACATCCGAGATGTTAGGTTGCCTTAGGTTAGGATATGTAACGTTATTGACTTATATAATGTTCCCACCGAGAAATAGGGGCCGACACGCCAGGAATGTTGTAAAATATTACGCTCGACATGTTAGGTTGCCTTACGTCATGATATATAGCGATATAGACGTATATAATGTTCCCACCGAGAAGTAGGGGCCGGCGCGCCAGGAATGTAGTAAAATATTACATCCGAGATGTTAGGTTGCCTTAGGCAAGGGTATGTAGCATTATAGACGTATATAATGTTCCCACCGAGAAGTAGGGGCCGGCGCGCCAGGAATGTAGTAAAATATAACATCCGAGATGTTAGGTTGCCTTAGGCTAGAATAAGTAACGTTATAGACGTATATAATGTTCCCACCGAGAAGTAGGGGCCGGCGCGCCAGGAATGTAGTAAAATATTACATCCGAGATGTTAGGTTGCCTTAAGCAAGGATATGTAGCATTATAGACGTATATAATGTTCCCACCGAGAAGTAGGGGCCGGCGCGCCAGGAATGTAGTAAAATATAACATCCGAGATGTTAGGTTGCCCTAGGCTAGAATAAGTAACGTTATAGACGTATATAATGTTCCCACCGAGAAGTAGGGGCCGACGCGCCAGGAATGTTGTAAAATATTACATCCGAGATATGAGGATTGCCTTAAGTTACGATATATGGCGTTATAGACGTATATAATGTTCCCACCGAGATGTAGGGTCCAGCGCGCCAGGAATGTGGTAAAATATTACATCCGGTATGTAAGGTTGCCTTAGGCAAGGATATGTAGCATTATAGACGTATATAATGTTCCCACCGAGAAATAGGGGCCGACACGCCAGGAATGTTGTAAAATATTACGCTCGACATGTTAGGTTGCCTTACGTCATGATATATAGCGATATAGACGTATATAATGTTCCCACCGAGAAGTAGGGGCTGGCGCGCCAGGAATGTAGTAAAATATTACATCCGAGATGTTAGGTTGCCTTAGGCAAGGATATGTAGCATTATAGACGTATATAATGTTCCCACCGAGAAGTAGGGGCCGGCGCGCCAGGAATGTAGTAAAATATAACATCCGAGATGTTAGGTTGCCTTAGGCTAGAATAAGTAACGTTATAGACGTATATAATGTTCCCACCGAGAAATAGGGGCCGACGAGCCAGGAATGTGGTAAAATATTACATCCGAGATGTTAGGATTGCCTTAGGCTAGGATATATAACGTTATAGACGTATATAATGTTCCCACCAAGAAGTAGGGGCCGGTGCGCCACGAACGTAGTAAAATATTACATCCGAGATGTTAGGTTGCCTTAGACTAGGATATATAACGTTATATACGTATATAATGTTCCCACCGGGAAATAGGGGCCCACACGCCAGGAATGTTGTAAAATATTACGCTCGACATGTTAGGTTGCCTTACGTCATGATATATAGCGATATAGACGTATATAATGTTCCCACCGAGAAGTAGGGGCCAACGAGCCAGGAATGTGGTAAAATATTACATTCGACATGTTAAGTTGTCTTAGGTTAGGATATATAACGTTATAGTCGTATATACAGTTCCCACCGAGAAGTAGTTGCCGACGCGCCAGGACTATTGTAAAATATTATATTCGACATGTTAGGTTGTCTCAGGCTAGGACATATAACGTTATAGACATATACAATATTCCCACCGAGAAATAGGGGCCGACACGCCAGGAATGTTGTAAAACATTACATCCGAGGTGTTAGGTTCCCTTAGGTTAGGATATATAACGCTATAGACGTATATAATGTTCCCAACGAGAAGTAGGGGCCGACACGCCAGGAATGTTCTAAAATATTACATCCGAGATGTTAGGTTGCCTTAGGTTAGGATATGTAACGTTATTGACTTATATAATGTTCCCACCGAGAAATAGGGGCCGACACGCCAGGAATGTTGTAAAATATTACGCTCGACATGTTAGGTTGCCTTACGTCATGATATATAGCGATATAGACGTATATAATGTTCCCACCGAGAAGTAGGGGCCGGCGCGCCAGGAATGTAGTAAAATATTACATCCGAGATGTTAGGTTGCCTTAGGCAAGGATATGTAGCATTATAGACGTATATAATGTTCCCACCGAGAAGTAGGGGCCGGCGCGCCAGGAATGTAGTAAAATATAACATCCGAGATGTTAGGTTGCCCTAGGCTAGAATAAGTAACGTTATAGACGTATATAATGTTCCCACCGAGAAGTAGGGGCCGACGCGCCAGGAATGTTGTAAAATATTACATCCGAGATATGAGGATTGCCTTAAGTTACGATATATGGCGTTATAGACGTATATAATGTTCCCACCGAGATGTAGGGTCCAGCGCGCCAGGAATGTGGTAAAATATTACATCCGGTATGTAAGGTTGCCTTAGGCAAGGATATGTAGCATTATAGACGTATATAATGTTCCCACCGAGAAATAGGGGCCGACACGCCAGGAATGTTCTAAAATATTACATCCGAGATGTTAGGTTGCCTTAGGTTAGGATATGTAACGTTATTGACTTATATAATGTTCCCACCGAGAAATAGGGGCCGACACGCCAGGAATGTTGTAAAATATTACGCTCGACATGTTAGGTTGCCTTACGTCATGATATATAGCGATATAGACGTATATAATGTTCCCACCGAGAAGTAGGGGCCGGCGCGCCAGGAATGTAGTAAAATATAACATCCGAGATGTTAGGTTGCCTTAGGCTAGAATAAGTAACGTTATAGACGTATATAATGTTCGCACCGAGAAATAGGGGCCGACGAGACAGGAATGTAGTAAAATATTACATCCGAGATGTTAGGTTGCCTTAGGCTAGGATATATAACGTTATAGACGTATATAATGTTCCCACCGAGATGTAGGTGCCGAAGTGACGGGAATGTTTTAAAATATGACATTCGACATGTTAGTTTGCCTTAGGCTAGGATATATAGCGTACTAGACTTATATAATGTTCCCACCGAGAAGTAGTGGCCGACGTGCCAGGAACGTAGTAAAATATTACATCCGAGATGTTAGGTTACCTTAGGTTAGGATATATAACGTTAAAGATGTATATAATGTTCCACCCGAGAAGTAGAGGCCGACGCGCCAGGAATGCTGTAATATATTACATTCGGCATGTTAGGATTGCCTTAGGCTAGGATATATAACGTTATAGACGTATATGATATTCCCACCGAGAACTACGGGCCTACACGCCAGGAATGTTATCAAATATTACTTCCGAGATGTTAGGTTCCCTTAGGTTAGGATATATAACGTTATAGACGTATATAATGTTCCCACCGTGAAGCAGGGGCCGACGAGCCAGGAATGTTGTAAAATATTACGCTCGACATGTTAGGTTGCCTTAGGATAGGATATGTAAAGTTATAGACGTATATAATGTTCCCACCGAGAAATAGGTGCCGGGGCGCCAGGAATGTTGTAAGATATTACATCCGAGATATGAGGATTGCCTTAAGTTAGGATATATAACGTTATAGACGTATATAATGTTCCCACCGAGAAGTAGGTGCCGACGTGCCAGGAATGTTCTAAAATATTACATCCGAGATGTTAGGTTGCCTTAGGTTAGGATATGTAACGTTATTGACTTATATAATGTTCCCACCGAGAAATAGGGGCCGACACGCCAGGAATGTTGTAAAATATTACGCTCGACATGTTAGGTTGCCTTACGTCATGATATATAGCGATATAGACGTATATAATGTTCCCACCGAGAAGTAGGGGCCGGCGCGCCAGGAATGTAGTAAAATATTACATCCGAGATGTTAGGTTGCCTTAGGCAAGGGTATGTAGCATTATAGACGTATATAATGTTCCCACCGAGAAGTAGGGGCCGGCGCGCCAGGAATGTAGTAAAATATAACATCCGAGATGTTAGGTTGCCTTAGGCTAGAATAAGTAACGTTATAGACGTATATAATGTTCCCACCGAGAAGTAGGGGCCGGCGCGCCAGGAATGTTGTAAAATATTACATCCGAGATATGAGGATTGCCTTAGGCTAGGATATATAACGTTATAGACGTATAAAATGTTCCCACCGAGAAGTAGGGGCCGAAGTGACGGGAATGTTCTAAAATATTACATCCGAGATGTTAGGTTGCCTTAGGTTAGGATATGTAACGTTATTGACTTATATAATGTTCCCACCGAGAAATAGGGGCCGACGCACCAGGAATGTTGTAAAATATTACGCTCGACAAGTTAGGTTGCCTTAAGCTAGGATATATAGCGTTAAAGACGTATATAATGTTCCCACCGAGAAATAGGGGCCGACACGCCAGGAATGTTGTAAAATATTACATCCGAGATGTTAGGTTCCCTTAGGTTAGGATATATAACGTTATAGACGTATATAATGTTCCCACCGAGAAGTAGGGGCCAACGAGCCAGGAATGTGGTAAAATATTACATTCGACATGTTAAGTTGTCTTAGGTTAGGATATATAACGTTATAGTCGTATATACAGTTCCCACCGAGAAGTAGTTGCCGACGCGCCAGGAATATTGTAAAATATTATATTCGACATGTTAGGTTGTCTCAGGCTAGGACATATAACGTTATAGACATATACAATATTCCCACCGAGAAATAGGGGCCGACACGCCAGGAATGTTGTAAAACATTACATCCGAGGTGTTAGGTTCCTTTAGGTTAGGATATATAACGTTATAGACGTATATAATGTTCCCAACGAGAAGTAGGGGCCGACACGCCAGGAATGTTCTAAAATATTACATCCGAGATGTTAGGTTGCCTTAGGTTAGGATATGTAACGTTATTGACTTATATAATGTTCCCACCGAGAAATAGGGGCCGACACGCCAGGAATGTTGTAAAATATTACGCTCGACATGTTAGGTTGCCTTACGTCATGATATATAGCGATATAGACGTATATAATGTTCCCACCGAGAAGTAGGGGCCGGCGCGCCAGGAATGTAGTAAAATATTACATCCGAGATGTTAGGTTGCCTTAAGCAAGGATATGTAGCATTATAGACGTATATAATGTTCCCACCGAGAAGTAGGGGCCGGCGCGCCAGGAATGTAGTAAAATATAACATCCGAGATGTTAGGTTGCCCTAGGCTAGAATAAGTAACGTTATAGACGTATATAATGTTCCCACCGAGAAGTAGGGGCCGACGCGCCAGGAATGTTGTAAAATATTACATCCGAGATATGAGGATTGCCTTAAGTTACGATATATGGCGTTATAGACGTATATAATGTTCCCACCGAGATGTAGGGTCCAGCGCGCCAGGAATGTGGTAAAATATTACATCCGGTATGTAAGGTTGCCTTAGGCAAGGATATGTAGCATTATAGACGTATATAATGTTCCCACCGAGAAATAGGGGCCGACACGCCAGGAATGTTGTAAAATATTACGCTCGACATGTTAGGTTGCCTTACGTCATGATATATAGCGATATAGACGTATATAATGTTCCCACCGAGAAGTAGGGGCTGGCGCGCCAGGAATGTAGTAAAATATTACATCCGAGATGTTAGGTTGCCTTAGGCAAGGATATGTAGCATTATAGACGTATATAATGTTCCCACCGAGAAGTAGGGGCCGGCGCGCCAGGAATGTAGTAAAATATAACATCCGAGATGTTAGGTTGCCTTAGGCTAGAATAAGTAACGTTATAGACGTATATAATGTTCCCACCGAGAAATAGGGGCCGACGAGCCAGGAATGTGGTAAAATATTACATCCGAGATGTTAGGATTGCCTAAGGCTAGGATATATAACGTTATAGACGTATATAATGTTCCCACCAAGAAGTAGGGGCCGGTGCGCCACGAACGTAGTAAAATATTACATCCGAGATGTTAGGTTGCCTTAGACTAGGATATATAACGTTATATACGTATATAATGTTCCCACCGGGAAATAGGGGCCCACACGCCAGGAATGTTGTAAAATATTACGCTCGACATGTTAGGTTGCCTTACGTCATGATATATAGCGATATAGACGTATATAATGTTCCCACCGAGAAGTAGGGGCCAACGAGCCAGGAATGTGGTAAAATATTACATTCGACATGTTAAGTTGTCTTAGGTTAGGATATATAACGTTATAGTCGTATATACAGTTCCCACCGAGAAGTAGTTGCCGACGCGCCAGGACTATTGTAAAATATTATATTCGACATGTTAGGTTGTCTCAGGCTAGGACATATAACGTTATAGACATATACAATATTCCCACCGAGAAATAGGGGCCGACACGCCAGGAATGTTGTAAAACATTACATCCGAGGTGTTAGGTTCCCTTAGGTTAGGATATATAACGCTATAGACGTATATAATGTTCCCAACGAGAAGTAGGGGCCGACACGCCAGGAATGTTCTAAAATATTACATCCGAGATGTTAGGTTGCCTTAGGTTAGGATATGTAACGTTATTGACTTATATAATGTTCCCACCGAGAAATAGGGGCCGACACGCCAGGAATGTTGTAAAATATTACGCTCGACATGTTAGGTTGCCTTACGTCATGATATATAGCGATATAGACGTATATAATGTTCCCACCGAGAAGTAGGGGCCGGCGCGCCAGGAATGTAGTAAAATATTACATCCGAGATGTTAGGTTGCCTTAGGCAAGGATATGTAGCATTATAGACGTATATAATGTTCCCACCGAGAAGTAGGGGCCGGCGCGCCAGGAATGTAGTAAAATATAACATCCGAGATGTTAGGTTGCCCTAGGCTAGAATAAGTAACGTTATAGACGTATATAATGTTCCCACCGAGAAGTAGGGGCCGACGCGCCAGGAATGTTGTAAAATATTACATCCGAGATATGAGGATTGCCTTAAGTTACGATATATGGCGTTATAGACGTATATAATGTTCCCACCGAGATGTAGGGTCCAGCGCGCCAGGAATGTGGTAAAATATTACATCCGGTATGTAAGGTTGCCTTAGGCAAGGATATGTAGCATTATAGACGTATATAATGTTCCCACCGAGAAATAGGGGCCGACACGCCAGGAATGTTGTAAAATATTACGCTCGACATGTTAGGTTGCCTTACGTCATGATATATAGCGATATAGACGTATATAATGTTCCCACCCAGAAGTAGGGGCTGGCGCGCCAGGAATGTAGTAAAATATTACATCCGAGATGTTAGGTTGCCTTAGGCAAGGATATGTAGCATTATAGACGTATATAATGTTCCCACCGAGAAGTAGGGGCCGGCGCGCCAGGAATGTAGTAAAATATAACATCCGAGATGTTAGGTTGCCTTAGGCTAGAATAAGTAACGTTATAGACGTATATAATGTTCCCACCGAGAAATAGGGGCCGACGAGACAGGAATGTAGTAAAATATTACATCCGAGATGTTAGGTTGCCTTAGGCTAGGATATATAACGTTATAGACGTATATAATGTTCCCACCGAGATGTAGGTGCCGAAGTGACGGGAATGTTTTAAAATATGACATTCGACATGTTAGTTTGCCTTAGGCTAGGATATATAGCGTACTAGACTTATATAATGTTCCCACCGAGAAGTAGTGGCCGACGTGCCAGGAACGTAGTAAAATATTACATCCGAGATGTTAGGTTACCTTAGGTTAGGATATATAACGTTAAAGATGTATATAATGTTCCACCCGAGAAGTAGAGGCCGACGCGCCAGGAATGCTGTAATATATTACATTCGGCATGTTAGGATTGCCTTAGGCTAGGATATATAACGTTATAGACGTATATGATATTCCCACCGAGAACTACGGGCCTACACGCCAGGAATGTTATCAAATATTACTTCCGAGATGTTAGGTTCCCTTAGGTTAGGATATATAACGTTATAGACGTATATAATGTTCCCACCGAGAAGCAGGGGCCGACGAGCCAGGAATGTTGTAAAATATTACGCTCGACATGTTAGGTTGCCTTAGGATAGGATATGTAAAGTTATAGACGTATATAATGTTCCCACCGAGAAATAGGTGCCGGGGCGCCAGGAATGTTGTAAGATATTACATCCGAGATATGAGGATTGCCTTAAGTTAGGATATATAGCGTTAAAGACGTATATAATGTTCCCACCGAGAAATAGGGGCCGACACGCCAGGAATGTTGTAAAATATTACATCCGAGATGTTAGGTTGCCTTAGGCAAGGATATGTAGCATTATAGACGTATATAATGTTCCCACCGAGAAGTAGGGGCCGGCGCGCCAGGAATGTAGTAAAATATAACATCCGAGATGTTAGGTTGCCTTAGGCTAGAATAAGTAACGTCATAGACGTATATAATGTTCCCACCGAGAAGTAGGGGCCGGCGCGCCAGGAATGTAGTAAAATATAACATCCGAGAAGTTAGGTTGCCTTAGGCTAGAATAAGTAACGTTATAGACGTATATAATGTTCCCACCGAGAAGTAGGGGCCGACGAACCAGGAATGTTGTAAAATATTACGCTCGACATGTTAGGTTGCCTTACGTTATGATATATATGGCGATATAGACGTATATAATGTTCCCACCGAGAAGTAGGGGCCGGCGCGCCAGGAATGTAGTAAAATATTACATCCGAGAAGTTAGGTTGCCTTAGGCAAGGATATGTAGCATTATAGACGTATATAATGTTCCCACCGAGAAGTAGGGGCCGGAGCGCCAGGAATGTTGTAAAATATTACATCCGAGATGTTAGGATTGCCTTAGGCTAGGATATATAACGTTATAGAGGTATAAAATGTTCCCACCGAGAAGTAGGGGCCGAAGTGACGGGAATGTTCTAAAATATTACATCCGAGATGTTAGGTTGCCTTAGGTTAGGATATGTAACGTTATTGACTTATATAATGTTCCCACCGAGAAATAGGGGCCGACGCACCAGGAATGTTGTAAAATATTACGCTCGACAAGTTAGGTTGCCTTAAGCTAGGATATATAGCGTTAAAGACGTATATAATGTTCCCACCGAGAAATAGGGGCCGGCGCGCCAGGAATGTAGTAAAATATAACATCCGAGATGTTAGGTTGCCTTAGGCTAGAATAAGTAACGTTATAGACGTATATAATGTTCCCACCGAGAAATAGGGGCCGACGAGCCAGGAATGTGGTAAAATATTACATCCGAGATGTTAGGATTGCCTAAGGCTAGGATATATAACGTTATAGACGTATATAATGTTCCCACCAAGAAGTAGGGGCCGGTGCGCCACGAACGTAGTAAAATATTACATCCGAGATGTTAGGTTGCCTTAGACTAGGATATATAACGTTATATACGTATATAATGTTCCCACCGGGAAATAGGGGCCCACACGCCAGGAATGTTGTAAAATATTACGCTCGACATGTTAGGTTGCCTTACGTCATGATATATAGCGATATAGACGTATATAATGTTCCCACCGAGAAGTAGGGGCCAACGAGCCAGGAATGTGGTAAAATATTACATTCGACATGTTAAGTTGTCTTAGGTTAGGATATATAACGTTATAGTCGTATATACAGTTCCCACCGAGAAGTAGTTGCCGACGCGCCAGGACTATTGTAAAATATTATATTCGACATGTTATGTTGTCTCAGGCTAGGACATATAACGTTATAGACATATACAATATTCCCACCGAGAAATAGGGGCCGACACGCCAGGAATGTTGTAAAACATTACATCCGAGGTGTTAGGTTCCCTTAGGTTAGGATATATAACGCTATAGACGTATATAATGTTCCCAACGAGAAGTAGGGGCCGACACGCCAGGAATGTTCTAAAATATTACATCCGAGATGTTAGGTTGCCTTAGGTTAGGATATGTAACGTTATTGACTTATATAATGTTCCCACCGAGAAATAGGGGCCGACACGCCAGGAATGTTGTAAAATATTACGCTCGACATGTTAGGTTGCCTTACGTCATGATATATAGCGATATAGACGTATATAATGTTCCCACCGAGAAGTAGGGGCCGGCGCGCCAGGAATGTAGTAAAATATTACATCCGAGATGTTAGGTTGCCTTAGGCAAGGATATGTAGCATTATAGACGTATATAATGTTCCCACCGAGAAGTAGGGGCCGGCGCGCCAGGAATGTAGTAAAATATAACATCCGAGATGTTAGGTTGCCCTAGGCTAGAATAAGTAACGTTATAGACGTATATAATGTTCCCACCGAGAAGTAGGGGCCGACGCGCCAGGAATGTTGTAAAATATTACATCCGAGATATGAGGATTGCCTTAAGTTACGATATATGGCGTTATAGACGTATATAATGTTCCCACCGAGATGTAGGGTCCAGCGCGCCAGGAATGTGGTAAAATATTACATCCGGTATGTAAGGTTGCCTTAGGCAAGGATATGTAGCATTATAGACGTATATAATGTTCCCACCGAGAAATAGGGGCCGACACGCCAGGAATGTTGTAAAATATTACGCTCGACATGTTAGGTTGCCTTACGTCATGATATATAGCGATATAGACGTATATAATGTTCCCACCCAGAAGTAGGGGCTGGCGCGCCAGGAATGTAGTAAAATATTACATCCGAGATGTTAGGTTGCCTTAGGCAAGGATATGTAGCATTATAGACGTATATAATGTTCCCACCGAGAAGTAGGGGTCGGCGCGCCAGGAATGTAGTAAAATATAACATCCGAGATGTTAGGTTGCCTTAGGCTAGAATAAGTAACGTTATAGACGTATATAATGTTCCCACCGAGAAATAGGGGCCGACGAGACAGGAATGTAGTAAAATATTACATCCGAGATGTTAGGTTGCCTTAGGCTAGGATATATAACGTTATAGACGTATATAATGTTCCCACCGAGATGTAGGTGCCGAAGTGACGGGAATGTTTTAAAATATGACATTCGACATGTTAGTTTGCCTTAGGCTAGGATATATAGCGTACTAGACTTATATAATGTTCCCACCGAGAAGTAGTGGCCGACGTGCCAGGAACGTAGTAAAATATTACATCCGAGATGTTAGGTTACCTTAGGTTAGGATATATAACGTTAAAGATGTATATAATGTTCCACCCGAGAAGTAGAGGCCGACGCGCCAGGAATGCTGTAATATATTACATTCGGCATGTTAGGATTGCCTTAGGCTAGGATATATAACGTTATAGACGTATATGATATTCCCACCGAGAACTACGGGCCTACACGCCAGGAATGTTATCAAATATTACTTCCGAGATGTTAGGTTCCCTTAGGTTAGGATATATAACGTTATAGACGTATATAATGTTCCCACCGAGAAGCAGGGGCCGACGAGCCAGGAATGTTGTAAAATATTACGCTCGACATGTTAGGTTGCCTTAGGATAGGATATGTAAAGTTATAGACGTATATAATGTTCCCACCGAGAAATAGGTGCCGGGGCGCCAGGAATGTTGTAAGATATTACATCCGAGATATGAGGATTGCCTTAAGTTAGGATATATAGCGTTAAAGACGTATATAATGTTCCCACCGAGAAATAGGGGCCGACACGCCAGGAATGTTGTAAAATATTACATCCGAGATGTTAGGTTGCCTTAGGCAAGGATATGTAGCATTATAGACGTATATAATGTTCCCACCGAGAAGTAGGGGCCGGCGCGCCAGGAATGTAGTAAAATATAACATCCGAGATGTTAGGTTGCCTTAGGCTAGAATAAGTAACGTCATAGACGTATATAATGTTCCCACCGAGAAGTAGGGGCCGGCGCGCCAGGAATGTAGTAAAATATAACATCCGAGAAGTTAGGTTGCCTTAGGCTAGAATAAGTAACGTTATAGACGTATATAATGTTCCCACCGAGAAGTAGGGGCCGACGAACCAGGAATGTTGTAAAATATTACGCTCGACATGTTAGGTTGCCTTACGTTATGATATATATGGCGATATAGACGTATATAATGTTCCCACCGAGAAGTAGGGGCCGGCGCGCCAGGAATGTAGTAAAATATTACATCCGAGAAGTTAGGTTGCCTTAGGCAAGGATATGTAGCATTATAGACGTATATAATGTTCCCACCGAGAAGTAGGGGCCGGAGCGCCAGGAATGTTGTAAAATATTACATCCGAGATGTTAGGATTGCCTTAGGCTAGGATATATAACGTTATAGAGGTATAAAATGTTCCCACCGAGAAGTAGGGGCCGAAGTGACGGGAATGTTCTAAAATATTACATCCGAGATGTTAGGTTGCCTTAGGTTAGGATATGTAACGTTATTGACTTATATAATGTTCCCACCGAGAAATAGGGGCCGACGCACCAGGAATGTTGTAAAATATTACGCTCGACAAGTTAGGTTGCCTTAAGCTAGGATATATAGCGTTAAAGACGTATATAATGTTCCCACCGAGAAATAGGGGCCGACACGCCAGGAATGTTGTAAAATATTACATCCGAGATGTTAGGTTCCCTTAGGTTAGGATATATAACGTTATAGACGTATATAATGTTCCCACCGAGAAGTAGGGGCCAACGAGCCAGGAATGTGGTAAAATATTACATTCGACATGTTAAGTTGTCTTAGGTTAGGATATATAACGTTATAGTCGTATATACAGTTCCCACCGAGAAGTAGTTGCCGACGCGCCAGGAATATTGTAAAATATTATATTCGACATGTTAGGTTGTCTCAGGCTAGGACATATAACGTTATAGACATATACAATATTCCCACCGAGAAATAGGGGCCGACACGCCAGGAATGTTGTAAAACATTACATCCGAGGTGTTAGGTTCCCTTAGGTTAGGATATATAACGTTATAGACGTATATAATGTTCCCAACGAGAAGTAGGGGCCGACGCGCCAGGAATGTTGTAAAATATTACATCCGAGATATGAGGATTGCCTTAAGTTACGATATATGGCGTTATAGACGTATATAATGTTCCCACCGAGATGTAGGGTCCAGCGCGCCAGGAATGTGGTAAAATATTACATCCGGTATGTAAGGTTGCCTTAGGCAAGGATATGTAGCATTATATACGTATATAATGTTCCCACCGAGAAATAGGGGCCGACACGCCAGGAATGTTGTAAAATATTACGCTCGACATGTTAGGTTGCCTTACGTCATGATATATAGCGATATAGACGTATATAATGTTCCCACCGAGAAGTAGGGGCCGGCGCGCCAGGAATGTAGTAAAATATTACATCCGAGATGTTAGGTTGCCTTAGGCAAGGATATGTAGCATTATAGACGTATATAATGTTCCCACCGAGAAGTAGGGGCCGGCGCGCCAGGAATGTAGTAAAATATAACATCCGAGATGTTAGGTTGCCTTAGGCTAGAATAAGTAACGTTATAGACGTATATAATGTTCCCACCGAGAAATAGGGGCCGACGAGCCAGGAATGTAGTAAAATATTACATCCGAGATGTTAGGTTGCCTTAGGCTAGGATATATAACGTTATAGACGTATATAATGTTCCCACCGAGATGTAGGTGCCGAAGTGACGGGAATGTTGTAAAATATGACATTCGACATGTTAGTTTGCCTTAGGCTAGGATATATAGCGTACTAGACTTATATAATGTTCCCACCGAGAAGTAGTGGCCGACGTGCCAGGAATGTAGTAAAATATTACATCCGAGATGTTAGGTTACCTTAGGTTAGGATATATAACGTTAAAGACGTATATAATGTTCCACCCGAGAAGTAGAGGCCGACGCGCCAGGAATGCTGTAATATATTACATTCGGCATGTTAGGATTGCCTTAGGCTAGGATATATAACGTTATAGACGTATATGATATTCCCACCGAGGACTACGGGCCTACACGCCAGGAATGTTATCAAATATTACTTCCGAGATGTTAGGTTCCCTTAGGTTAGGATATATAACGTTATAGACGTATATAATGTTCCCACCGAGATGCAGGGGCCGACGAGCCAGGAATGTTGTAAAATATTACGCTCGACATGTTAGGTTGCCTTAGGATAGGATATGTAAAGTTATAGACGTATATAATGTTCCCACCGAGAAATAGGTGCCGGGGCGCCAGGAATGTTGTAAGATATTACATCCGAGATATGAGGATTGCCTTAAGTTAGGATATATAACGTTATAGACGTATATAATGTTCCCACCGAGAAGTAGGTGCCGACGTGCCAGGAATGTTCTAAAATATTACATCCGAGATGTTAGGTTGCCTTAGGTTAGGATATGTAACGTTATTGACTTATATAATGTTCCCTCCGAGAAATAGGGGCCGACACGCCAGGAATGTTGTAAAATATTACGCTCGACATGTTAGGTTGCCTTACGTCATGATATATAGCGATATAGACGTATATAATGTTCCCACCGAGAAGTAGGGGCCGGCGCGCCAGGAATGTAGTAAAATATTACATCCGAGATGTTAGGTTGCCTTAGGCAAGGGTATGTAGCATTATAGACGTATATAATGTTCCCACCGAGAAGTAGGGGCCGGCGCGCCAGGAATGTAGTAAAATATAACATCCGAGATGTTAGGTTGCCTTAGGCTAGAATAAGTAACGTTATAGACGTATATAATGTTCCCACCGAGAAGTAGGGGCCGGCGCGCCAGGAATGTTGTAAAATATTACATCCGAGATATGAGGATTGCCTTAGGCTAGGATATATAACGTTATAGACGTATAAAATGTTCCCACCGAGAAGTAGGGGCCGAAGTGACGGGAATGTTCTAAAATATTACATCCGAGATGTTAGGTTGCCTTAGGTTAGGATATGTAACGTTATTGACTTATATAATGTTCCCACCGAGAAATAGGGGCCGACGCACCAGGAATGTTGTAAAATATTACGCTCGACAAGTTAGGTTGCCTTAAGCTAGGATATATAGCGTTAAAGACGTATATAATGTTCCCACCGAGAAATAGGGGCCGACACGCCAGGAATGTTGTAAAATATTACATCCGAGATGTTAGGTTCCCTTAGGTTAGGATATATAACGTTATAGACGTATATAATGTTCCCACCGAGAAGTAGGGGCCAACGAGCCAGGAATGTGGTAAAATATTACATTCGACATGTTAAGTTGTCTTAGGTTAGGATATATAACGTTATAGTCGTATATACAGTTCCCACCGAGAAGTAGTTGCCGACGCGCCAGGAATATTGTAAAATATTATATTCGACATGTTAGGTTGTCTCAGGCTAGGACATATAACGTTATAGACATATACAATATTCCCACCGAGAAATAGGGGCCGACACGCCAGGAATGTTGTAAAACATTACATCCGAGGTGTTAGGTTCCCTTAGGTTAGGATATATAACGTTATAGACGTATATAATGTTCCCAACGAGAAGTAGGGGCCGACACGCCAGGAATGTTCTAAAATATTACATCCGAGATGTTAGGTTGCCTTAGGTTAGGATATGTAACGTTATTGACTTATATAATGTTCCCACCGAGAAATAGGGGCCGACACGCCAGGAATGTTGTAAAATATTACGCTCGACATGTTAGGTTGCCTTACGTCATGATATATAGCGATATAGACGTATATAATGTTCCCACCGAGAAGTAGGGGCCGGCGCGCCAGGAATGTAGTAAAATATTACATCCGAGATGTTAGGTTGCCTTAGGCAAGGATATGTAGCATTATAGACGTATATAATGTTCCCACCGAGAAGTAGGGGCCGGCGCGCCAGGAATGTAGTAAAATATAACATCCGAGATGTTAGGTTGCCCTAGGCTAGAATAAGTAACGTTATAGACGTATATAATGTTCCCACCGAGAAGTAGGGGCCGACGCGCCAGGAATGTTGTAAAATATTACATCCGAGATATGAGGATTGCCTTAAGTTACGATATATGGCGTTATAGACGTATATAATGTTCCCACCGAGATGTAGGGTCCAGCGCGCCAGGAATGTGGTAAAATATTACATCCGGTATGTAAGGTTGCCTTAGGCAAGGATATGTAGCATTATATACGTATATAATGTTCCCACCGAGAAATAGGGGCCGACACGCCAGGAATGTTGTAAAATATTACGCTCGACATGTTAGGTTGCCTTACGTCATGATATATAGCGATATAGACGTATATAATGTTCCCACCGAGAAGTAGGGGCCGGCGCGCCAGGAATGTAGTAAAATATTACATCCGAGATGTTAGGTTGCCTTAGGCAAGGATATGTAGCATTATAGACGTATATAATGTTCCCACCGAGAAGTAGGGGCCGGCGCGCCAGGAATGTAGTAAAATATAACATCCGAGATGTTAGGTTGCCTTAGGCTAGAATAAGTAACGTTATAGACGTATATAATGTTCCCACCGAGAAATAGGGGCCGACGAGCCAGGAATGTAGTAAAATATTACATCCGAGATGTTAGGTTGCCTTAGGCTAGGATATATAACGTTATAGACGTATATAATGTTCCCACCGAGATGTAGGTGCCGAAGTGACGGGAATGTTGTAAAATATGACATTCGACATGTTAGTTTGCCTTAGGCTAGGATATATAGCGTACTAGACTTATATAATGTTCCCACCGAGAAGTAGTGGCCGACGTGCCAGGAATGTAGTAAAATATTACATCCGAGATGTTAGGTTACCTTAGGTTAGGATATATAACGTTAAAGACGTATATAATGTTCCACCCGAGAAGTAGAGGCCGACGCGCCAGGAATGCTGCAATATATTACATTCGGCATGTTAGGATTGCCTTAGGCTAGGATATATAACGTTATAGACGTATATGATATTCCCACCGAGAACTACGGGCCTACACGCCAGGAATGTTATCAAATATTACTTCCGAGATGTTAGGTTCCCTTAGGTTAGGATATATAACGTTATAGACGTATATAATGTTCCCACCGAGAAGCAGGGGCCGACGAGAAAGGAATGTTGTAAAATATTACGCTCGACATGTTAGATTGCCTTAGGATAGGATATGTAAAGTTATAGACGTATATAATGTTCCCACCGAGAAATAGGTGCCGGGGCGCCAGGAATGTTGTAAGATATTACATCCGAGATATGAGGATTGCCTTAAGTTAGGATATATAGCGTTAAAGACGTATATAATGTTCCCACCGAGAAATAGGGGCCGACACGCCAGGAATGTTGTAAAATATTACATCCGAGATGTTAGGTTGCCTTAGGCAAGGATATGTAGCATTATAGACGTATATAATATTCCCACCGAGAAGTAGGGGCCGGCGCGCCAGGAATGTAGTAAAATATAACATCCGAGATGTTAGGTTGCCTTAGGCTAGAATAAGTAACGTTATAGACGTATATAATGTTCCCACCGAGAAGTAGGGGCCGGCGCGCCAGGAATGTAGTAAAATATAACATCCGAGAAGTTAGGTTGCCTTAGGCTAGAATAAGTAACGTTATAGACGTATATAATGTTCCCACCGAGAAGTAGGGGCCGACGAACCAGGAATGTTGTAAAATATTACGCTCGACATGTTAGGTTGCCTTACGTTATGATATATAGCGATATAGACGTATATAATGTTCCCACCGAGAAGTAGGGGCCGGCGCGCCAGGAATGTAGTAAAATATTACATCCGAGAAGTTAGGTTGCCTTAGGCAAGGATATGTAGCATTATAGACGTATATAATGTTCCCACCGATAAGTAGGGGCCGGAGCGCCAGGAATGTTGTAAAATATTACATCCGAGATGTTAGGATTGCCTTAGGCTAGGATATATAACGTTATAGACGTATAAAATGTTCCCACCGAGAAGTAGGGGCCGAAGTGACGGGAATGTTCTAAAATATTACATCCGAGATGTTAGGTTGCCTTAGGTTAGGATATGTAACGTTATTGACTTATATAATGATCCCACCGAGAAATAGGGGCCGACGCACCAGGAATGTTGTAAAATATTACGCTCGACAAGTTAGGTTGCCTTAAGCTAGGATATATAGCGTTAAAGACGTATATAATGTTCCCACCGAGAAATAGGGGCCGACACGCCAGGAATGTTCTAAAATATTACATCCGAGATGTTAGGTTGCCTTAGGTTAGGATATGTAACGTTATTGACTTATATAATGTTCCCACCGAGAAATAGGGGCCGACACGCCAGGAATGTTGTAAAATATTACGCTCGACATGTTAGGTTGCCTTACGTCATGATATATAGCGATATAGACGTATATAATGTTCCCACCGAGAAGTAGGGGCCGGCGCGCCAGGAATGTAGTAAAATATTACATCCGAGATGTTAGGTTGCCTTAGGCAAGGATATGTAGCATTATAGACGTATATAATGTTCCCACCGAGAAGTAGGGGCCGGCGCGCCAGGAATGTAGTAAAATATAACATCCGAGATGCTAGGTTGCCCTAGGCTAGAATAAGTAACGTTATAGACGTATATAATGTTCCCACCGAGAAGTAGGGGCCGACGCGCCAGGAATGTTGTAAAATATTACATCCGAGATATGAGGATTGCCTTAAGTTACGATATATGGCGTTATAGACGTATATAATGTTCCCACCGAGATGTAGGGTCCAGCGCGCCAGGAATGTGGTAAAATATTACATCCGGTATGTAAGGTTGCCTTAGGCAAGGATATGTAGCATTATAGACGTATATAATGTTCCCACCGAGAAATAGGGGCCGACACGCCAGGAATGTTGTAAAATATTACGCTCGACATGTTAGGTTGCCTTACGTCATGATATATAGCGATATAGACGTATATAATGTTCCCACCGAGAAGTAGGGGCCGGCGCGCCAGGAATGTAGTAAAATATTACATCCGAGATGTTAGGTTGCCTTAGGCAAGGATATGTAGCATTATAGACGTATATAATGTTCCCACCGATAAGTAGGGGCCGCAGCGCCAGGAATGTTGTAAAATATTACTTCCGAGATGTTAGGATTGCCTTAGGCTAGGATATATAACGTTATAGACGTATAAAATGTTCCCACCGAGAAATAGGGGCCGAAGTGACGGGAATGTTCTAAAATATTACATCCGAGATGTTAGGTTGCCTTAGGTTAGGATATGTAACGTTATTGACTTATATAATGTTCCCACCGAGAAATAGGGGCCGACGCACCAGGAATGTAGTAAAATATTACATACGAGATGTTAGGTTGCCTTAGGTTAGGATATATAACGTTATAGACTTATATCCTGTTCCCACCGAGAAGTAGGTGCCGACGCGCCAGGAATGTTGTAAAATATTACATCCGAGATGGTAGGTTGCCTTACGTCATGATATATAGCGATATAGACGTATATAATGTTCCCACCGAGAAGTAGGGGCCGGCGCGCCAGGAATGTAGTAAAATATTACATCCGAGATGTTAGGTTGCCATAGGTTAGGATATATAACGTTATAGACTTATATACTGTTCCCACCGAGAAATAGGTGCCGACGCGCAAGGAATGTTGTAAAATATTACATCCGAGATGTTAGGATTACCTTAGGCTAGGATATATAACGTTATAGACGTATATAATGTTCCCACCGAGAAGTAAGGGCCGGCGCGCCGGGAATGTAGTAAAATATAACATCCGAGATGTTAGGTTGCCTTAGGCTAGGATATATAACGTTATAGACGTATATAATGTTCCCACCGAGATGTAGGTGCCGAAGTGACAGGAATGTTGTAAAATATGACATTCGACATGTTAGTTTACCTTAGGCTAGGATATATAGCGTACTAGACTTATATAATGTTCCCACCGAGAAGTAGTGGCCGACATGCCAGGAATGTAGTAAAATATTACATCCGAGATGTTAGGTTACCTTAGGTTAGGATATATAACGTTAAAGACGTATATAATATTCCACCCGAGAAGTAGAGGCCGACGCGCCAGGAATGCTGTAATATATTACATTCGACATGTTAGGATTGCCTTAGGCTAGGATATATAACGTTATAGACGTATATGATATTCCCACCGAGAACTACGGGCCTACACGCCAGGAATGTTGTAAAATATTACGCTCGACATGTTAGGTTGCCTTACGTCATGATATATAGCGATATAGACGTATATAATGTTCCCACCGAGAAGTAGGGGCCGGCGCGCAAGGAATGTAGTAAAATATTACATCCGAGATGTTAGTTTGCCTTAAGCAAGCATATGTAGCATTATAGACGTATATAATGTTCCCACCGAGAAGTAGGGGCCGGCGCGCCAGGAATGTAGTAAAATATAACATCCGAGAAGTTAGGTTGCCTTAGGCTAGAATAAGTAACGTTATAGACGTATATAATGTTCCCACCGAGAAGTAGGGGCCCACGAGCCAGGAATGTAGTAAAATATTACATCCGCGATGTTAGGTTGCCTTAGGTTAGAATATATAACGTTATAGACATATATACTGTTCCCACCGAGAAGTAGGTGCCGACGCGCCAGGAATGTTGTAAAATATTACACTCGACATGTTAGGTTGCCTTGGGCTAGGATATATAACGTTATAGACGTATATGATATTCGCACCGAGAACTACGGGCCTACACGCCAGGAATGTTATCAAATATTACTTCCAAGATGTTAGGTTCCCTTAGGTTAGGATATATAACGTTATTGACTTATATAATGTTCCCACCGAGAAATAGGGGCCGACGCCCCAGGAATGTTGTAAAATATTACGCTCGACAAGTTAGGTTGCCTTAGGCTAGGATATATAGCGTAAAAGACGTATATAATGTTCCCACCGAGAAATAGGGGCCGACACGCCAGGAATGTTGTAAAATATTACATCCGAGATGTTAGGTTCCCTTAGGTTAGGATATATAACGTTATAGACGTATATAATGTTCCTACCGAGAAGTAGGGGCCGACGAGCCAGGAATGTTGTAAAATATTACACTCGACATGTTAGGTTGCCTTGGGCTATGATATATAGCGATATAGACGTATATAATGTTCCCACCGAGAAGTAGGGGCCGACGAGCCAGGAATGTAGTAAAATATTACATCCGAGATGTTAGGTTGCCTTAGGTTAGGATATTTAACGTTATAGACTTATATACTGTTCCCACCGAGAAGTAGGTGCCGACGCGCCAGGAATGTTGTAAAATATTACATCCGAGATGTTAGGATTACCTTAGGCTAGGATATATAACGTTATAGACGTATGTAGTGTTCCCACCGAGAAGTAGGGGCCGGCGCGCCGGGAATGTAGTAAAATATAACATCCGTGATGTTAGGTTGCCTTAGGCTAGGATATATAACGTTATAGACGTATATAATGTTCCCACCAAGAAGTTGGTGCGGAAGTGACGGGAATGTTGTAAAATATTACATTTGACATGTTAGTTTGCCTTAGGCTAGGATATATAGCGTTCTAGACTTATATAATGTTCCCACCGAGAAATAGGGGCCGACACGCCAGGAATGTTGTAAAACATTACATCCGAGGTGTTAGGTTCCCTTAGGTTAGGATATATAACGTTATAGACGTATATAATGTTTCCACCGAGAAGTAGGTGCCGACGCGCCAGGAATGTTGTAAAACATTTCATCCGAGATGTTAGGATTGCCTTAGGATAGGATATATAACGTTATAGACGTAAATGATCTTCCCACCGAGAACTACGGCCCTACACGCCAGGAATATTATCAAATATTACTTCCGAGATGTTAGGTTCCCTTAGGTTAGGATATATAACGTTATAGACGTATATAATGTTCCCACCGAGAAGTAGGGGCCAACGAGCCAGGAATGTGGTCAAATATTACATTCGACATATTAAGTTGCCATACGTCATGATATATAGCGTTATAGACGTATATAATGTTCCCACCGAGAAGTAGGGGCCGGCGCGCCAGGAATGTAGTAAAATATTACATCCGAGATGTTAGGTTGCCTTAGGCAAGGATATGTAGCATTATAGACGTATATAACGTTCCCACCGAGAAGTACGGGCGGACACGCTAGGAACGTTGTCAACTATTACATCCGAGATGTTAGGTTGCCTTAGGTTAGGATATATAACGTTATAGACGTATATAATGTCCCCATCCAGAAGTAGGCGACGACACGCCAGGAATATTACATCCCAGATATTTGGTTGCGTTAGATTAGGATACACAACGTTATAGACGTATATAATGTTCCCATCGAGAAGCAGGCGACGACACGCCAGGAATGATGTAAAATATTACATTCGACATGTTAGGTCGCCTTAGGCTAGGATATATAACGTTATAGACGTATACAATGTTCCCACCGAGAAGTACGGGCCTACACGCCAGGAATGTTGTCAACTATTACATCCGAGATGTTAGGTTGCCTTAGGTTAGGATATATACCGTTATAGACGTATACAATGTTTGCACCGAGAAGTAGGGACCGACATGCCAGGAATGTTGTAAAATATTACATCCCAAATGTTAGGTTGCGTTAGGTTAGGATATACAACGTTATAGACGTATATTATGTCCCCATCGAGAAGCAGGCGACGACACGCCAGGAATGATGTAAAATATTACATCCGAGATGTTAGGTTCCCTTCGGTTTGGATATATATCGTTATAGACGTATATAATGTTCCTACCGAGACTTGGGGACCGACATGCCAGGAATCTTGTATAATATTACATCCCAGATGTTAGGTTGCCTTAGGTTAGGATATACAACGATATAGACGTATATAATGTCCCCATCGAGAAGCAGGCGACGAAACGCCAGGAATGTTGTAAAATATTACATTCGACATGTTATGTGGCCTTAGGCTAGGATATATAACGTTATAGACGTATATAATGTTGCCACCGAGAAGTACGGGCGGACACGCAAGGAATGTTGTCAACTATTACATCCGAGATGTTAGGTTGCCTTAGGTTGGGATATATAACGTTATAGACGTATATAATCTCCCCATCCAGAAGTGGGCGACGACACGCCAGGAATATTACATCCAAGATGTTAGGCTGCCTTAGGTTAGGATACACAAGGTTATAGATGTATATAATGTCCCCATCGAGAAGTAGGCGACGACACGCCAGGAATGTTGTAAAGTATTACATTCGACATGTTAGGTTGCCTTAGACTAGGATATATAACGTTATAGACGTATATAATGTTCCCACCGAGAAGTACGGGCCTACACGCCAGGAATGTTGTCAACTATTACATCCGAGGTGTTAGGTTGCCTTAGGTTAGGATATATATCGTTATAGACGTATATAATGTTCCCACCGAGACGTAGGCACCGACATGCCAGGAATGATGTAAAATATTACATCCGAGATGTTAGGTTGCCTTAGGTTAGGATATACAAGGTTATAGATGTATATAATGTCCCCATCGAGAAGTAGGCGACGACACGCCAGGAATGCTGTAAAGTATTACATTCGACATGTTAGGTTGCCTTAGACTAGGATATATAACGTTATAGACGTATATAATGTTCCCACCGAAAAATAGGGGCCGACGCGTCAGGAATGTTGTAAAATATTACATTCGACATGTTATGTGGCCTTAGGCTAGGATATATAACGTTATAGACGTATAGAATGTTCCCACCGAGAAGTACGGACGGACACGACAGGAATGTTGTCAACTATTACATCCGAGGTGTTAGGTTGCCTTAGGTTAGGATATATATCGTTATAGACGTATACAATGTTTCCACCGAGAAGTAGGGACCGACATGCCAGGAATCTTGTAAAATATTACATCCCAGATGTTAGGTTGCTTTAGGTTAGGATATACAACGTTATAGACGTATATAATGTCCCCACCGAGAAGCAGGCGACGACAAGCCAGGAATGTTGTAAAATATTACATTCGACATGTTAGGTGGCCTTAGGCTAGGATATATAACGTTATAGACGTATATAATGTTGCCACCGAGAAGTACGGGCGGACACGGAAGGAATGTTGTCAACTATTACATCCGAGATGTTAGGTTGCCTTAGGTTGGGATATATAACGTTATAGACGTATGTAATCTCCCCATCCAGAAGTAGGCGACGACACGCCAGGAATGTTGTAGAATATTACATTCGGCATGTTAGGTGGCCTTAGGCTAGGATATATAACTTTATAGACGCATACAATGTTCCCACAGAGAAGTAGGGACCGACATGCCAGGAATGTTGTAAAATATTAGATCCGAGATGTTAGGTTGCCTTAGGTTAGGATATACAATGTTATAGATGTATATAATATCCCCATCGAGACGTAGAGACCGACATGCCAGGAATGTTGTAAAATATTACATCCTATATGTTAGGTTGCCTTAGGTTAAGATATACAACGTTATAGACGTATATAATGTCCCCATCGAGAAGCAGGCGACGACACGCCAGAATGTTGTAAAATATTACATCCGAGATGTTAGGTTGCCTTGGGTTAGGATATACAATGTTATAGATGTAAATAATGTCCCCATCGAGAAGTAGGCGACGACATGCCAGGAATGTTGTAGAATATTACATTCGACATGTTAGGTTGCCTTAGGCTAGGATATATAACGTTATAGACGTATATAATGTTCCCACCGAGAAGTACGGGCGGACACGCTAGGAACGTTGTCAACTATTACATCCGAGATGTTAGGTTGCCTTAGGTTAGGATATATAACGTTATAGACGTATATAATGTCCCCATCCAGAAGTAGGCGACGACACGCCAGGAATATTACATCCCAGATATTTGGTTGCGTTAGATTAGGATACACAACGTTATAGACGTATATAATGTTCCCATCGAGAAGCAGGCGACGACACGCCAGGAATGATGTAAAATATTACATTCGACATGTTAGGTGGCCTTAGGCTAGGATATATAACGTTATAGACGTATATAATGTTGCCACCGAGAAGTACGGGCGGACACGGAAGGAATGTTGTCAACTATTACATCCGAGATGTTAGGTTGCCTTAGGTTGGGATATATAACGTTATAGACGTATGTAATCTCCCCATCCAGAAGTAGGCGACGACACGCCAGGAATGTTGTAGAATATTACATTCGGCATGTTAGGTTGCCTTAGGTTAGGATATACAAGGTTATAGATGTACATAATGACCCTATCCAGAAGTAGGCGACGACACTCCAGGATTGTTGTAACATATTACATCCCGGATGTTAGGTTGCGTTAGGTAAGGATATACAACGTTATAGACGTATATTATGTCCCCATCGAGAAGCAGGCGACGACACGCCAGGAATGTTGTAAAATATTACATCCCAGATGTTAGGTTGCGTTAGGTTAGGATATACAACGTTATAGACGTATATTATGTCCCCATCGAGAAGCAGGCGACGACACGCCAGGAATGATGTAAAATATTACATCCGAGATGTTAGGTTCCCTTCGGTTTGGATATATATCGTTATAGACGTATATAATGTTCCTACCGAGACTTGGGGACCGACATGCCAGGAATCTTGTATAATATTACATCCCAGATGTTAGGTTGCCTTAGGTTAGGATATACAACGATATAGACGTATATAATGTCCCCATCGAGAAGCAGGCGACGAAACGCCAGGAATGTTGTAAAATATTACATTCGACATGTTATGTGGCCTTAGGCTAGGATATATAACGTTATAGACGTATATAATGTTGCCACCGAGAAGTACGGGCGGACACGCAAGGAATGTTGTCAACTATTACATCCGAGATGTTAGGTTGCCTTAGGTTGGGATATATAACGTTATAGACGTATATAATCTCCCCATCCAGAAGTGGGCGACGACACGCCAGGAATATTACATACAAGATGTTAGGCTGCCTTAGGTTAGGATACACAAGGTTATAGATGTATATAATGTCCCCATCGAGAAGTAGGCGACGACACGCCAGGAATGTTGTAAAGTATTACATTCGACATGTTAGGTTGCCTTAGACTAGGATATATAACGTTATAGACGTATATAATGTTCCCACCGAAAAATAGGGGCCGACGCGTCCGGAATGTTGTAAAATATTACATTCGACATGTTAGGTGGCCTTAGGCTAGGATATATAACGTTATAGACGTATATAATGTTCCCACCGAGAAGAACGGGCGGACACGCCAGGAATGTTGTCAACTATTACATCCGAGATCTTAGGTTGCCTTAGGTTAGGATATATAACGTTATAGACGTATATAATGTCCCCATCCTGAAGTAGGCGACGACACGCCGGGAATATGACATCCCAGATGTTAGGTTGTGTTAGGTTAGGATATACAACGTTATAGACGTATATTAAGTCCCCATCGAGAAGCAGGCGACGACACGCCAGGAAAGTTGTAAAATATTGCATCCCAGATGTTAGGTTGCGTTAGGTTAGGATATATATTATTATAGACGTATATAATGTCCCCATCGAGAAGCAGGAGACGACACGCCAGGAATGTTGTAAAATATTACATCCGAGATGTTAGGTTCCCTTCGGTTTGGATATATATCGTTATAGACGTATATAATGTTCCTACCGAGACTTGGGGACCGACATGCCAGGAATCTTGTATAATATTACATCCCAGATGTTAGGTTGTCTTAGGTTAGGATATACAACGATATAGACGTATATAATGTCCCCATCGAGAAGCAGGCGACGAAACGCCAGGAATGTTGTAAAATATTACATTCGACATGTTATGTGGCCTTAGGCTAGGATATATAACGTTATAGACGCATACAATGTTCCCACAGAGAAGTAGGGACCGACATGCCAGGAATGTTGTAAAATATTAGATCCGAGATGTTAGGTTGCCTTAGGTTAGGATATACAATGTTATAGATGTATATAATATCCCCATCGAGACGTAGAGACCGACATGCCAGGAATGTTGTAAAATATTACATCCTATATGTTAGGTTGCCTTAGGTTAAGATATACAACGTTATAGACGTATATAATGTCCCCATCGAGAAGCAGGCGACGACACGCCAGAATGTTGTAAAATATTACATCCGAGATGTTAGGTTGCCTTGGGTTAGGATATACAATGTTATAGATGTAAATAATGTCCCCATCGAGAAGTAGGCGACGACATGCCAGGAATGTTGTAGAATATTACATTCGACATGTTAGGTTGCCTTAGGCTAGGATATATAACGTTATAGACGTATATAATGTTCCCACCGAGAAGTACGGGCGGACACGCTAGGAACGTTGTCAACTATTACATCCGAGATGTTAGGTTGCCTTAGGTTAGGATATATAACGTTATAGACGTATATAATGTCCCCATCCAGAAGTAGGCGACGACACGCCAGGAATATTACATCCCAGATATTTGGTTGCGTTAGATTAGGATACACAACGTTATAGACGTATATAATGTTCCCATCGAGAAGCAGGCGACGACACGCCAGGAATGATGTAAAATATTACATTCGACATGTTAGGTCGCCTTAGGCTAGGATATATAACGTTATAGACGTATACAATGTTCCCACCGAGAAGTACGGGCCTACACGCCAGGAATGTTGTCAACTATTACATCCGAGATGTTAGGTTGCCTTAGGTTAGGATATATACCGTTATAGACGTATACAATGTTTGCACCGAGAAGTAGGGACCGACATGCCAGGAATGTTATAAAATATTACATCCGAGATGTTAGGTTGCCTTAGGTTAGGATATACAAGGTTATAGATGTACATAATGACCCTATCCAGAAGTAGGCGACGACACTCCAGGATTGTTGTAACATATTACATCCCGGATGTTAGGTTGCGTTAGGTAAGGATATACAACGTTATAGACGTATATTATGTCCCCATCGAGAAGCAGGCGACGACACGCCAGGAATGTTGTAAAATATTACATCCCAGATGTTAGGTTGCGTTAGGTTAGGATATACAACGTTATAGACGTATATTATGTCCCCATCGAGAAGCAGGCGACGACACGCCAGGAATGATGTAAAATATTACATCCGAGATGTTAGGTTCCCTTCGGTTTGGATATATATCGTTATAGACGTATATAATGTTCCTACCGAGACTTGGGGACCGACATGCCAGGAATCTTGTATAATATTACATCCCAGATGTTAGGTTGCCTTAGGTTAGGATATACAACGATATAGACGTATATAATGTCCCCATCGAGAAGCAGGCGACGAAACGCCAGGAATGTTGTAAAATATTACATTCGACATGTTATGTGGCCTTAGGCTAGGATATATAACGTTATAGACGTATATAATGTTGCCACCGAGAAGTACGGGCGGACACGCAAGGAATGTTGTCAACTATTACATCCGAGATGTTAGGTTGCCTTAGGTTGGGATATATAACGTTATAGACGTATATAATCTCCCCATCCAGAAGTGGGCGACGACACGCCAGGAATATTACATACAAGATGTTAGGCTGCCTTAGGTTAGGATACACAAGGTTATAGATGTATATAATGTCCCCATCGAGAAGTAGGCGACGACACGCCAGGAATGTTGTAAAGTATTACATTCGACATGTTAGGTTGCCTTAGACTAGGATATATAACGTTATAGACGTATATAATGTTCCCACCGAAAAATAGGGGCCGACGCGTCCGGAATGTTGTAAAATATTACATTCGACATGTTAGGTGGCCTTAGGCTAGGATATATAACGTTATAGACGTATATAATGTTCCCACCGAGAAGAACGGGCGGACACGCCAGGAATGTTGTCAACTATTACATCCGAGATCTTAGGTTGCCTTAGGTTAGGATATATAACGTTATAGACGTATATAATGTCCCCATCCTGAAGTAGGCGACGACACGCCGGGAATATGACATCCCAGATGTTAGGTTGTGTTAGGTTAGGATATACAACGTTATAGACTTATATAATGTCGCCATCGAGAAGCAGGCGACGACGTGTCAGGAATGTTGTAAAATATTACACCCGAGATGTTAGGTTCCCTTAGGTTAGGATATAAAAGTTATAGACGTATATAATGTTCCCACCGAAAAATAGGAGCCGACGCGACAGGAATGTTGTCAACTATTACATCCGATATGTTAGGTTGCCTTAGGTTAGGATATATATCGTTATAGACGTATATAATGTTCCCACCGAGACGTAGGCACCGACATGCAAGGAATGTTGTAAAATATTACATCCCAAATGTTAGGTTGCGTTAGGTTAGGATATACAACGTTATAGACGTATATAATCTCCCCATCGGGAAGCTGTCGACGACACGCCAGAATGTTGTAAAATATTACATCCGAGATGTTAGGTTGCCTTAGGTTAGGATATACAATGTTATAGATGTATATAATGTCCCCATCGAGAAGTAGGCGACGACACGCCAGGAATGTTAGAAAGTATTACATTCGACATGTTATGTGGCCTTAGGCTAGGATACATAACGTTATAGACGTATATAATGATCCCACCGAGAAGTACGGGCGGACACGCTAGGAACGTTGTCAACTATTACATCCGAGATGTTAGGTTGCCTTAGGTTAGGATATATAACGTTATAGACGTATATAATGTCCCCATCCAGAAGTAGGCGACGACACGCCAGGAATATTACATCCCAGATATTTGGTTGCGTTGGATTAGGATACACAACGTTATAGACGTATATAATGTTCCCATCGAGAAGCAGGCGACGACACGCCAGGAATGATGTAAAATATTACATTCGACATGTTAGGTCGCCTTAGGCTAGGATATATAACGTTATAGACGTATACAATGTTCCAACCGAGAAGTACGGTCCTACACGCCAGGAATGTTGTCAGCTATTACAGCCGAGATGTTAGGTTGCCTTAGGTTAGGATATATACCGTTATAGACGTATACAATGTTTGCACCGAGAAGTAGGGACCGACATGCCAGGAATGTTGTAAAATATTACATACCAAATGTTAGGTTGCGTTAGGTTAGGATATACAACGTTATAGACGTATATAATGTCCACATCGAGAAGCAGGCGACGAAACGCCAGAATGTTGTAAAATATTACATCCGAGATGTTACGTTGCCGTAGGTTAGGATATACAACGTTATAGAAGTATTGTATGTTCCCAGCGAGATGTAGGGACCGACATGCCAGGAATGTTATAAAATATTACATCCGAGATGTTAGGCTGCCTTAGGTTGGGATATACAAGGTTATAGATGTATATAATGTCCCCATCGAGAAGTAGGCGACGACACGCCAGGAATGTTGTAAAATATTACATTCGCCATGCTAGGTTGCCTTAGACTAGGGTATATAACGTTATAGACTTATATAATGTTCCCACCGAATAATAGGGGCTGACGCGTCAGGAATGTTGTAAAATATTAAACCCGAGATGTTAGGTTCCCTTAGGTTAGGATATACAACGTTATAGACGTATAGAATGTTCCCACCGAGATGTAGGGACCGACCTGCCAGGAATGTTGTAAAATATTACATCCGAGATGTTAGGTTGCCCTAGGTTAGGATATATATCGTTATAGACGTATACAATGTTTCCCCCGAGAAGTAGGGACCGACATGCCAGGAATCTTGTAAAATATTACAACCCAGATGTTAGGTTGCTTTAGGTTAGGATATACAACGTTATAGACGTATATTAAGTCCCCATCGAGAAGCAGGCGACGACACGCCAGGAAAGTTGTAAAATATTGCATCCCAGATGTTAGGTTGCGTTAGGTTAGGATATATATTATTATAGACGTATATAATGTCCCCATCGAGAAGCAGGAGACGACACGCCAGGAATGTTGTAAAATATTACATCCGAGATGTTAGGTTCCCTTCGGTTTGGATATATATCGTTATAGACGTATATAATGTTCCTACCGAGACTTGGGGACCGACATGCCAGGAATCTTGTATAATATTACATCCCAGATGTTAGGTTGTCTTAGGTTAGGATATACAACGATATAGACGTATATAATGTCCCCATCGAGAAGCAGGCGACGAAACGCCAGGAATGTTGTAAAATATTACATTCGACATGTTATGTGGCCTTAGGCTAGGATATATAACGTTATAGACGTATATAATGTTCCCACCGAGAAGTACGGGCGGACACGCAAGGAATGTTGTCAACTATTACATCCGAGATGTTAGGTTTGCCTTAGGTTGGGATATATAACGTTATAGACGTATATAATCTCCCCATCCAGAAGTAGGCGACGACACGCCAGGAATATTACATCCCAGATGTTTGGTTGCGTTAGGTTAGGATACACAACGTTATAGACGTATATAATGTTCCCATCGAGAAGCAGTCGACGACACGCCAGGAATGATGTAAAATATTACATTCGACATGTTGGGTCGCCTTAGGCTAGGATAAATAACGTTACAGACGTATACAATGTTCCCACCGAGAAGTACGGGCCTACACGCCAGGAATGTTGTCAACTATTACATCCGAGGTGTTAGGTTGCCTTAGGTTAGGATATATATCGTTATAGACGTATATAATGTTCCCACCGAGACGTAGGCACCGACATGCCAGGAATGATGTAAAATATTACATCCGAGATGTTAGGTTGCCTTAGGTTAGGATATACAAGGTTATAGATGTATATAATGTCCCCATCGAGAAGTAGGCGACGACACGCCAGGAATGCTGTAAAGTATTACATTCGACATGTTAGGTTGCCTTAGACTAGGATATATAACGTTATAGACGTATATAATGTTCCCACCGAAAAATAGGGGCCGACGCGTCAGGAATGTTGTAAAATATTACATTCGACATGTTATGTGGCCTTAGGCTAGGATATATAACGTTATAGACGTATAGAATGTTCCCACCGAGAAGTACGGACGGACACGCCAGGAATGTTGTCAACTATTACATCCGAGGTGTTAGGTTGCCTTAGGTTAGGATATATATCGTTATAGACGTATACAATGTTTCCACCGAGAAGTAGGGACCGACATGCCAGGAATGTTGTAAAATATTACATCCGAGATGTTAGGTTGCCTTAGGTTAGGATATACAATGTTATAGATGTATAGAATGTTCCCACCGAGATGTAGTGACCGACATTCCAGGAATGTTGTAAAGTATTACATTCGAGATGTTAGGTTGCTTTAGGTTAGGATATATATCGTTATAGACGTATATAATGTTCCTACCGAGACTTGAGGACCGACATGCCAGGAATCTTGTAAAATATTACATCCCAGATGTTAGGTTGCTTTAGGTTAGGATATACAACGTTATAGACGTATATAATGTCCCCACCGAGAAGCAGGCGACGACAAGCCAGGAATGTTGTAAAATATTACATTCGACATGTTAGGTGGCCTTAGGCTAGGATATATAACGTTATAGACGTATATAATGTTCCCACCGAGAAGTACGGGCGGACACGCTAGGAACGTTGTCAACTATTACATCCGAGATGTTAGGTTGCCTTAGGTTAGGATATATAACGTTATAGACGTATATAATGTTCCCACCGAGACGTAGGCACCGACATGCCAGGAATGTTATAAAATATTACATCCGAGATGTTAGGTTGCCTTAGGTTAGGATATACAAGGTTATAGATGTACATAATGACCCTATCCAGAAGTAGGCGACGACACTCCAGGATTGTTGTAACATATTACATCCCGGATGTTAGGTTGCGTTAGGTAAGGATATACAACGTTATAGACGTATATTATGTCCCCATCGAGAAGCAGGCGACGACACGCCAGGAATGTTGTAAAATATTACATCCCAGATGTTAGGTTGCAATAGGTTAGGATATACAACGTTATAGACGTATATTATGTCCCCATCGAGAAGCAGGCGACGACAAGCCAGGAATGATGTAAAATATTACATCCGAGATGTTAGGTTCCCTTCGGTTTGGATATATATCGTTATAGACGTATATAATGTTCCTACCGAGACTTGGGGACCGACATGCCAGGAATCTTGTATAATATTACATCCCAGATGTTAGGTTGCCTTAGGTTAGGATATACAACGATATAGACGTATATAATGTCCCCATCGAGAAGCAGGCGACGAAACGCCAGGAATGTTGTAAAATATTACATTCGACATGTTACGTGGCCTTAGGCTAGGATATATAACGTTATAGACGTATATAATGTTGCCACCGAGAAGTACGGGCGGACACGGAAGGAATGTTGTCAACTATTACATCCGAGATGTTAGGTTGCCTTAGGTTGGGATATATAACGTTATAGACGTATATAATCTCCCCATCCAGAAGTAGGCGACGACACGCCAGGAATATTACATCCAAGATGTTAGGCTGCCTTAGGTTAGGATATACAAGGTTATAGATGTATATAATGTCCCCATCGAGAAGTAGGCGACGACACGCCAGGAATGTTGTAAAGTATTACATTCGACATGTTAGGTTGCCTTAGACTAGGATATATAACGTTATAGACGTATATAATGTTCCCACCGAAAAATAGGGGCCGACGCGTCAGGAATGTTGTAAAATATTACATTCGACATGTTAGGTGGCCTTAGGCTAGGATATATAACGTTATAGACGTATATAATGTTCCCACCGAGAAGAACGGGCGGATACGCCAGGAATGTTGTCAACTATTACATCCGAGATCTTAGGTTGCCTTAGGTTAGGATATATAACGTTATAGACGTATATAATGTCCCCATCCTGAAGTAGGCGACGACACGCCGGGAATATTACATCCCAGATGTTAGGTTGTGTTAGGTTAGGATATACAACGTTATAGACTTATATAATGTCGCCATCGAGAAGCAGGCGACGACGTGTCAGGAATGTTGTAAAATATTACATCCGACATGTTAGGTTGCCTTAGGTTAGGATATACAACGTTATAGATGTATATAATATCCCCATCGAGAAGTAGGCGACGACACGCCAGGAATGTTGTAAAATATTACACCCGAGATGTTAGGTTCCCTTAGGTTAGGATATATGACGTTATAGATGTATATAATGTTCCCATAGAGAAGTAGGCGACGACAGGCCAGGAATGTTGTAAAATATTACATTCTACAAGTTAGGTTGCCTTGGGCTAGGATATATAACGTTATAGACGTATATAATGTTCCCATCGAGAAGTAGGCGACGACACGCCAGGAATGTTGTAAAATATTACACCCGAGATGTTAGGTTCCCTTAGGTTAGGATATATGACGTTATAGATGTATATAATGTCCCCACCCAGAAGTAGGCGACGACACGCCAGGAATGTTGTAAAATATTACATCCCAGATGTTAGGTTGCGTTAGGTTAGAATATACAACGTTATAGACGTATATAATGTCCCCGTCGAAAAGCAGGCGACGACACGACAGGAATGTTGTAAAATATTACATTCGACATGTTAGGTTGCCTTGGGCTAGGATATATATAGTTATAGACGTATACAATGTTCCCACCGAGAAGTAGGGCCCGACATACCAGGAATGTTGTAAAATATTACATCCCAGATGTTAGGTTGCGTGAGGTTAGTATATACAAGGTTATAGACGTATATAATGTCCCCATCGAGAAGCAGGCGACGACACGCCAGAAAGTTGTAAAATATTACATCCGAGATGTCAGGTTGCCTTAGGTTAGGATATACAACGTTATAGATGTATATAATGTCCCCATCGAGAAGTAGGCAACGACACGCCAGGAATGTTGTAAAATATTACACCCGAGATGTTAGGTTCCCTTAGGTTAGGATATATGACGTTATAGATGTATATAATGTCCCCATCCAGAAGCAGGCGACGACACGCCAGAATGTTGTAAAATATTACATCCGAGATGTTAGGTTGCCTTAGGTTAGGATATACAACGTTATAGATGTATATAATATCCCCATCGAGAAGTAGGCGACGACACGCCAGGAATGTTGTAAAATATTACACCCGAGATGTTAGGTTCCCTTAGGTTAGGATATATGACGTTATAGATGTATATAATGTTCCCATAGAGAAGTAGGCGACGACACGCCAGGAATGTTGTAAAATATTACATTCTACAAGTTAGGTTGCCTTGGGCTAGGATATATAACGTTATAGACGTATATAATGTTCCCATCGAGAAGTAGGCGACGACACGCCAGGAATGTTGTAAAATATTACACCCGAGATGTTAGGTTCCCTTAGGTTAGGATATATGACGTTATAGATGTATATGATGTCCCCACCCAGAAGTAGGCGACGACACGCCAGGAATGTTGTAAAATATTACATCCCAGATGTTAGGTTGCGTTAGGTTAGAATATACAACGTTATAGACGTATATAATGTCCCCGTCGAGAAGCAGGCGACGACACGACAGGAATGTTGTAAAATATTACATTCGACATGTTAGGTTGCCTTGGGCTAGGATATATATCGTTATAGACGTATACAATGTTCCCACCGAGAAGTAGGGCCCGACATACCAGGAATGTTGTAAAATATTACATCCCAGATGTTAGGCTGCGTGAGGTTAGTATATACAAGGTTATAGACGTATATAATGTCCCCATCGAGAAGCAGGCGACGACACGCCAGAATGTTGTAAAATATTACATCCGAGATGTCAGGTTGCCTTAGGTTAGGATATACAACGTTATAGACGTATATAATGTCTCCATCCAGAAGTAGGCGACGATACGCCAGGAATATTACATCCCAGATATTTGGTTGCGTTAGATTAGGATACACAACGTTATAGACGTATATAATGTTCCCATCGAGAAGCAGGCGACGACACGCCAGGAATGATGTAAAATATTACATTCGACATGTTAATCGCCTTAGGCTAGGAAATATATCGTTATAGACGTATACAATGTTCCCACAGAGAAGTAGGGACCGACATGCCTAGAATGTTGTCAAATATTACATCCGAGATGTTAGGTTGCCTTAGGTTAGGATATATAACGTTATAAACGTATATAATGTTACCACCGAGAAGTACGGGCCGACACGCCAGGAATGTTGTCAAATATTACAGTCGAGATGTTAGGTTGCCTTAGGTGAGGATATACAACGTTATAGATGTATATATTGTCCCCATCCAGAGGTAGGCGACGACACGCCAGGAATGTTGTAAAATATTAAATCCGAGATGTTAGGTTGCGTTAGGTTAGGATATACAACGTTATAGACGTATATAATGTCCCCATCGAGAAGCACGCGACGACACACCATGAATGTTATAAAATATTACATTCGACATGTTAGTTTGCCTTAGGCTAGGATATACAAGGTTATAGATGTATATAATGTCCCCATCGAGAAGTAGGCGACGACACGCCAGGAATGTTGTAGAATATTACATTCGGCATGTTAGGAGGCCCTAGGCTAGGATATATAACGTTATAGACGCATACAATGTTCCCACAGAGAAGTAGGGACCGACATGCCAGGAATGTTGTAAAATATTAGATCCGAGATGTTAGGTTGCCTTAGGTTAGGATATACAATGTTATAGATGTATATAATATCCCCATCGAGACGTAGAGACCGACATGCCAGGAATGTTGTAAAATATTACATCCTATATGTTAGGCTGCCTTAGGTTAAGATATACAACGTTATAGACGTATATAATGTCCCCATCGAGAAGCAGGCGACGACACGCCAGAATGTTGTAAAATATTACATCCGAGATGTTAGGTTGCCTTGGGTTAGGATATACAATGTTATAGATGTAAATAATGTCCCCATCGAGAAGTAGGCGACGACATGCCAGGAATGTTGTAGAATATTACATTCGACATGTTAGGTCGCCTTAGGCTAGGATATATAACGTTATAGACGTATACAATGTTCCCACCGAGAAGTACGGGCCTACACGCCAGGAATGTTGTCAACTATTACATCCGAGATGTTAGGTTGCCTTAGGTTAGGATATATACCGTTATAGACGTATACAATGTTTGCACCGAGAAGTAGGAACCGACATGCCAGGAATGTTGTAAAATATTACATCCCAAATGTTAGGTTGCGTTAGGTTAGGATATACAACGTTATAGACGTATATAATGTCCCCATCGAGAAGCAGGCGACGAAACGCCAGAATGTTGTAAAATATTACATCCGAGATGTTACGTTGCCGTAGGTTAGGATATACAACTTTATAGACGTATTGTATGTTCCCAGCGAGATGTAGGGACCGACATGCCAGGAATGTTATAAAATATTACATCCGAGATGTTAGGTTGCCTTAGGTTAGGATATACAAGGTTATAGATGTACATAATGACCCTATCCAGAAGTAGGCGACGACACTCCAGGATTGTTGTAACATAATACATCCCGGATGTTAGGTTGCGTTAGGTAAGGATATACAACGTTATAGACGTATATTATGTCCCCATCGAGAAGCAGGCGACGACACGCCAGGAATGTTGTAAAATATTACATCCCAGATGTTAGGTTGCGTTAGGTTAGGATATACAACGTTATAGACGTATATTATGTCCCCATCGAGAAGCAGGCGACGACACGCCAGGAATGATGTAAAATATTACATCCGAGATGTTAGGTTCCCTTCGGTTTGGATATATATCGTTATAGACGTATATAATGTTCCTACCGAGACTTGGGGACCGACATGCCAGGAATCTTGTATAATATTACATCCCAGATGTTAGGTTGCCTTAGGTTAGGATATACAACGATATAGACGTATATAATGTCCCCATCGAGAAGCAGGCGACGAAACGCCAGGAATGTTGTAAAATATTACATTCGACATGTTATGTGGCCTTAGGCTAGGATATATAACGTTATAGACGTATATAATGTTGCCACCGAGAAGTACGGGCGGACACGCAAGGAATGTTGTCAACTATTACATCCGAGATGTTAGGTTGCCTTAGGTTGGGATATATAACGTTATAGACGTATATAATCTCCCCATCCAGAAGTGGGCGACGACACGCCAGGAATATTACATCCAAGATGTTAGGCTGCCTTAGGTTAGGATACACAAGGTTATAGACTTATATAATGTCGCCATCGAGAAGCAGGCGACGACGTGTCAGGAATGTTGTAAAATATTACACCCGAGATGTTAGGTTCCCTTAGGTTAGGATATATAACTTTATAGACGTATATAATGTTCCCACCGAAAAATAGGAGCCGACGCGACAGGAATGTTGTCAAATATTACATCCGATATGTTAGGTTGCCTTAGGTTAGGATATATATCGTTATAGACGTATATAATGTTCCCACCGAGACGTAGGCACCGACATGCAAGGAATGTTGTAAAATATTACATCCCAAATGTTAGGTTGCGTTAGGTTAGGATATACAACGTTATAGACGTATATAATCTCCCCATCGGGAAGCTGTCGACGACACGCCAGAATGTTGTAAAATATTACATCCGAAATGTTAGGTTGCCTTAGGTTAGGATATACAATGTTATAGATGTATATAATGTCCCCATCGAGAAGTAGGCGACGACACGCCAGGAATGTTATAAAGTATTACATTCGACATGTTATGTGGCCTTAGGCTAGGATATATAACGTTATAGACGTATATAATGATCCCACCGAGAAGTACGGGCGGACACGCTAGGAACGTTGTCAACTATTACATCCGAGATGTTAGGTTGCCTTAGGTTAGGATATATAACGTTATAGGCGTATATAATGTCCCCATCCAGAAGTAGGCGACGACACGCCAGGAATATTACATCCCAGATATTTGGTTGCGTTAGATTAGGATACACAACGTTATAGACGTATATAATGTTCCCATCGAGAAGCAGGCGACGACACGCCAGGAATGATGTAAAATATTACATTCGACATGTTAGGTCGCCTTAGGCTAGGATATGTAACGTTATAGACGTAAACAATGTTCCCACCGAGAAGTACGGGCCTACACGCCAGGAATGTTGTCAACTATTACATCCGAGATGTTAGGTTGCCTTAGGTTAGGATATATACCGTTATAGACGTATACAATGTTTGCACCGAGAAGTAGGGACCGACATGCCAGGAATGTTGTAAAATATTACATCCCAAATGTTAGGTTGCGTTAGGTTAGGATATACAACGTTATAGACGTATATAATGTCCCCATCGAGAAGCAGGCGACGAAACGCCAGAATGTTGTAAAATATTACATCCGAGATGTTACGTTGCCGTAGGTTAGGATATACAACGTTATAGACGTATTGTATGTTCCCAGCGAGATGTAGGGACCGACATGCCAGGAATGTTATAAAATATTACATCCGAGATGTTAGGTTGCCTTAGGTTAGGATATACAAGGTTATAGATGTACATAATGACCCTATCCAGAAGTAGGCGACGACACTCCAGGATTGTTGTAACATATTACATCCCGGATGTTAGGTTGCGTTAGATAAGGATATACAACGTTATAGACGTATATTATGTCCCCATCGAGAAGCAGGCGACGACACGCCAGGAATGTTGTAAAATATTACATCCCAGATGTTAGGTTGCAATAGGTTAGGATATACAACGTTATAGACGTATATTATGTCCCCATCGAGAAGCAGGCGACGACAAGCCAGGAATGATGTAAAATATTACATCCGAGATGTTAGGTTCCCTTCGGTTTGGATATATATCGTTATAGACGTATATAATGTTCCTACCGAGACTTGGGGACCGACATGCCAGGAATCTTGTATAATATTACATCCCAGATGTTAGGTTGCCTTAGGTTAGGATATACAACGATATAGACGTATATAATGTCCCCATCGAGAAGCAGGCGACGAAACGCCAGGAATGTTGTAAAATATTACATTCGACATGTTACGTGGCCTTAGGCTAGGATATATAACGTTATAGACGTATATAATGTTGCCACCGAGAAGTACGGGCGGACACGGAAGGAATGTTGTCAACTATTACATCCGAGATGTTAGGTTGCCTTAGGTTGGGATATATAACGTTATAGACGTATATAATCTCCCCATCCAGAAGTAGGCGACGACACGCCAGGAATATTACATCCAAGATGTTAGGCTGCCTTAGGTTAGGATATACAAGGTTATAGATGTATATAATGTCCCCATCGAGAAGTAGGCGACGACACGCCAGGAATGTTGTAAAGTATTACATTCGACATGTTAGGTTGCCTTAGACTAGGATATATAACGTTATAGACGTATATAATGTTCCCACCGAAAAATAGGGGCCGACGCGTCAGGAATGTTGTAAAATATTACATTCGACATGTTAGGTGGCCTTAGGCTAGGATATATAACGTTATAGACGTATATAATGTTCCCACCGAGAAGAACGGGCGGATACGCCAGGAATGTTGTCAACTATTACATCCGAGATCTTAGGTTGCCTTAGGTTAGGATATATAACGTTATAGACGTATATAATGTCCCCATCCTGAAGTAGGCGACGACACGCCGGGAATATTACATCCCAGATGTTAGGTTGTGTTAGGTTAGGATATACAACGTTATAGACTTATATAATGTCGCCATCGAGAAGCAGGCGACGACGTGTCAGGAATGTTGTAAAATATTACACCCGAGGTGTTAGGTTCCCTTAGGTTAGGATATATAACGTTATAGACGTATATAATGTTCCCACCGAAAAATAGGAGCCGACGCGACAGGAATGTTGTCAACTATTACATCCGATATGTTAGGTTGCCTTAGGTTAGGATATATATCGTTATAGACGTATATAATGTTCCCACCGAGACGTAGGCACCGACATGCAAGGAATGTTGTAAAATATTACATCCCAAATGTTAGGTTGCGTTAGGTTAGGATATACAACGTTATAGACGTATATAATCTCCCCATCGGGAAGCTGTCGACGACACGCCAGAATGTTGTAAAATATTACATCCGAGATGTTAGGTTGCCTTAGGTTAGGATATACAATGTTATAGATGTATATAATGTCCCCATCGAGAAGTAGGCGACGACACGCCAGGAATGTTATAAAGTATTACATTCGACATGTTATGTGGCCTTAGGCTAGGATATATAACGTTATAGACGTATATAATGATCCCACCGAGAAGTACGGGCGGACACGCTAGGAACGTTGTCAACTATTACATCCGAGATGTTAGGTTGCCTTAGGTTAGGATATATAACGTTATAGGCGTATATAATCTCCCCATCCAGAAGTAGGCGACGACACGCCAGGAATATTACATCCAAGATGTTAGGCTGCCTTAGGTTAGGATATACAAGGTTATAGATGTATATAATGTCCCCATCGAGAAGTAGGCGACGACACGCCAGGAATGTTGTAAAGTATTACATTCGACATGTTAGGTTGCCTTAGACTAGGATATATAACGTTATAGACGTATATAATGTTCCCACCGAAAAATAGGGGCCGACGCGTCAGGAATGTTGTAAAATATTACATTCGACATGTTAGGTGGCCTTAGGCTAGGATATATAACGTTATAGACGTATATAATGTTCCCACCGAGACGTAGGGACCGACATGCCAGGAATGTGTTAAAATATTACATCCCAGATGTTAGGTTGCGTTAGGTTATGATATACAACGTTATAGACGTATATAATGTACCCACGGAGACGTAGGGACCAAAATGCCAGGAATGTTGTAAAATAGTACATCCCAGATGTTAGGTTGCGTTAGGTTAGTATATACAAGGTTATAGACGTATATAATGTTCACATCGAGAAGCAGGCGACGACACGCCAGAATGTTGTAAAATATTACATCCGAGATGTTAGGTTGCCTTAGGTTAGGATATACAACGTTATAGATGTATATAATATCCCCATCGAGAAGTAGGCGACGACACGCCAGGAATGTTGTAAAATATTACACCCGAGATGTTAGGTTCCCTTAGGTTAGGATATATGACGTTATAGATGTATATAATGTTCCCATAGAGAAGTAGGCGACGACACGCCAGGAATGTTGTAAAATATTACATTCTACAAGTTAGGTTGCCTTGGGCTAGGATATATAACGTTATAGACGTATATAATGTTCCCATCGAGAAGTAGGCGACGACACGCCAGGAATGTTGTAAAATATTACACCCGAGATGTTAGGTTCCCTTAGGTTAGGATATATGACGTTATAGATGTATATGATGTCCCCACCCAGAAGTAGGCGACGACACGCCAGGAATGTTGTAAAATATTACATCCCAGATGTTAGGTTGCGTTAGGTTAGAATATACAACGTTATAGACGGATATAATGTCCCCGTCGAGAAGCAGGCGACGACACGACAGGAATGTTGTAAAATATTACATTCGACATGTTAGGTTGCCTTGGGCTAGGATATATATCGTTATAGACGTATACAATGTTCCCACCGAGAAGTAGGGCCCGACATACCAGGAATGTTGTAAAATATTACATCCCAGATGTTAGGCTGCGTGAGGTTAGTATATACAAGGTTATAGACGTATATAATGTCCCCATCGAGAAGCAGGCGACGACACGCCAGAATGTTGTAAAATATTACATCCGAGATGTCAGGTTGCCTTAGGTTAGGATATACAACGTTATAGACGTATATAATGTCTCCATCCAGAAGTAGGCGACGATACGCCAGGAATATTACATCCCAGATATTTGGTTGCGTTAGATTAGGATACACAACGTTATAGACGTATATAATGTTCCCATCGAGAAGCAGGCGACGACACGCCAGGAATGATGTAAAATATTACATTCGACATGTTAATCGCCTTAGGCTAGGAAATATATCGTTATAGACGTATACAATGTTCCCACAGAGAAGTAGGGACCGACATGCCTAGAATGTTGTCAAATATTACATCCGAGATGTTAGGTTGCCTTAGGTTAGGATATATAACGTTATAAACGTATATAATGTTACCACCGAGAAGTACGGGCCGACACGCCAGGAATGTTGTCAAATATTACAGTCGAGATGTTAGGTTGCCTTAGGTGAGGATATACAACGTTATAGATGTATATATTGTCCCCATCCAGAGGTAGGCGACGACACGCCAGGAATGTTGTAAAATATTAAATCCGAGATGTTAGGTTGCGTTAGGTTAGGATATACAACGTTATAGACGTATATAATGTCCCCATCGAGAAGCACGCGACGACACACCATGAATGTTATAAAATATTACATTCGACATGTTAGTTTGCCTTAGGCTAGGATATACAAGGTTATAGATGTATATAATGTCCCCATCGAGAAGTAGGCGACGACACGCCAGGAATGTTGTAGAATATTACATTCGGCATGTTAGGTGGCCTTAGGCTAGGATATATAACGTTATAGACGCATACAATGTTCCCACAGAGAAGTAGGGACCGACATGCCAGGAATGTTGTAAAATATTAGATCCGAGATGTTAGGTTGCCTTAGGTTAGGATATACAATGTTATAGATGTATATAATATCCCCATCGAGACGTAGAGACCGACATGCCAGGAATGTTGTAAAATATTACATCCTATATGTTAGGCTGCCTTAGGTTAAGATATACAACGTTATAGACGTATATAATGTCCCCATCGAGAAGCAGGCGACGACACGCCAGAATGTTGTAAAATATTACATCCGAGATGTTAGGTTGCCTTGGGTTAGGATATACAATGTTATAGATGTAAATAATGTCCCCATCGAGAAGTAGGCGACGACATGCCAGGAATGTTGTAGAATATTACATTCGACATGTTAGGTCGCCTTAGGCTAGGATATATAACGTTATAGACGTATACAATGTTCCCACCGAGAAGTACGGGCCTACACGCCAGGAATGTTGTCAACTATTACATCCGAGATGTTAGGTTGCCTTAGGTTAGGATATATACCGTTATAGACGTATACAATGTTTGCACCGAGAAGTAGGAACCGACATGCCAGGAATGTTGTAAAATATTACATCCCAAATGTTAGGTTGCGTTAGGTTAGGATATACAACGTTATAGACGTATATAATGTCCCCATCGAGAAGCAGGCGACGAAACGCCAGAATGTTGTAAAATATTACATCCGAGATGTTACGTTGCCGTAGGTTAGGATATACAACTTTATAGACGTATTGTATGTTCCCAGCGAGATGTAGGGACCGACATGCCAGGAATGTTATAAAATATTACATCCGAGATGTTAGGTTGCCTTAGGTTAGGATATACAAGGTTATAGATGTACATAATGACCCTATCCAGAAGTAGGCGACGACACTCCAGGATTGTTGTAACATAATACATCCCGGATGTTAGGTTGCGTTAGGTAAGGATATACAACGTTATAGACGTATATTATGTCCCCATCGAGAAGCAGGCGACAACACGCCAGGAATGTTGTAAAATATTACATCCCAGATGTTAGGTTGCGTTAGGTTAGGATATACAACGTTATAGACGTATATTATGTCCCCATCGAGAAGCAGGCGACGACACGCCAGGAATGATGTAAAATATTACATCCGAGATGTTAGGTTCCCTTCGGTTTGGATATATATCGTTATAGACGTATATAATGTTCCTACCGAGACTTGGGGACCGACATGCCAGGAATCTTGTATAATATTACATCCCAGATGTTAGGTTGCCTTAGGTTAGGATATACAACGATATAGACGTATATAATGTCCCCATCGAGAAGCAGGCGACGAAACGCCAGGAATGTTGTAAAATATTACATTCGACATGTTATGTGGCCTTAGGCTAGGATATATAACGTTATAGACGTATATAATGTTGCCACCGAGAAGTACGGGCGGACACGCAAGGAATGTTGTCAACTATTACATCCGAGATGTTAGGTTGCCTTAGGTTGGGATATATAACGTTATAGACGTATATAATCTCCCCATCCAGAAGTGGGCGACGACACGCCAGGAATATTACATCCAAGATGTTAGGCTGCCTTAGGTTAGGATACACAAGGTTATAGACTTATATAATGTCGCCATCGAGAAGCAGGCGACGACGTGTCAGGAATGTTGTAAAATATTACACCCGAGATGTTAGGTTCCCTTAGGTTAGGATATATAACTTTATAGACGTATATAATGTTCCCACCGAAAAATAGGAGCCGACGCGACAGGAATGTTGTCAAATATTACATCCGATATGTTAGGTTGCCTTAGGTTAGGATATATATCGTTATAGACGTATATAATGTTCCCACCGAGACGTAGGCACCGACATGCAAGGAATGTTGTAAAATATTACATCCCAAATGTTAGGTTGCGTTAGGTTAGGATATACAACGTTATAGACGTATATAATCTCCCCATCGGGAAGCTGTCGACGACACGCCAGAATGTTGTAAAATATTACATCCGAAATGTTAGGTTGCCTTAGGTTAGGATATACAATGTTATAGATGTATATAATGTCCCCATCGAGAAGTAGGCGACGACACGCCAGGAATGTTATAAAGTATTACATTCGACATGTTATGTGGCCTTAGGCTAGGATATATAACGTTATAGACGTATATAATGATCCCACCGAGAAGTACGGGCGGACACGCTAGGAACGTTGTCAACTATTACATCCGAGATGTTAGGTTGCCTTAGGTTAGGATATATAACGTTATAGGCGTATATAATGTCCCCATCCAGAAGTAGGCGACGACACGCCAGGAATATTACATCCCAGATATTTGGTTGCGTTAGATTAGGATACACAACGTTATAGACGTATATAATGTTCCCATCGAGAAGCAGGCGACGACACGCCAGGAATGATGTAAAATATTACATTCGACATGTTAGGTCGCCTTAGGCTAGGATATGTAACGTTATAGACGTAAACAATGTTCCCACCGAGAAGTACGGGCCTACACGCCAGGAATGTTGTCAACTATTACATCCGAGATGTTAGGTTGCCTTAGGTTAGGATATATACCGTTATAGACGTATACAATGTTTGCACCGAGAAGTAGGGACCGACATGCCAGGAATGTTGTAAAATATTACATCCCAAATGTTAGGTTGCGTTAGGTTAGGATATACAACGTTATAGACGTATATAATGTCCCCATCGAGAAGCAGGCGACGAAACGCCAGAATGTTGTAAAATATTACATCCGAGATGTTACGTTGCCGTAGGTTAGGATATACAACGTTATAGACGTATTGTATGTTCCCAGCGAGATGTAGGGACCGACATGCCAGGAATGTTATAAAATATTACATCCGAGATGTTAGGTTGCCTTAGGTTAGGATATACAAGGTTATAGATGTACATAATGACCCTATCCAGAAGTAGGCGACGACACTCCAGGATTGTTGTAACATATTACATCCCGGATGTTAGGTTGCGTTAGATAAGGATATACAACGTTATAGACGTATATTATGTCCCCATCGAGAAGCAGGCGACGACACGCCAGGAATGTTGTAAAATATTACATCCCAGATGTTAGGTTGCAATAGGTTAGGATATACAACGTTATAGACGTATATTATGTCCCCATCGAGAAGCAGGCGACGACAAGCCAGGAATGATGTAAAATATTACATCCGAGATGTTAGGTTCCCTTCGGTTTGGATATATATCGTTATAGACGTATATAATGTTCCTACCGAGACTTGGGGACCGACATGCCAGGAATCTTGTATAATATTACATCCCAGATGTTAGGTTGCCTTAGGTTAGGATATACAACGATATAGACGTATATAATGTCCCCATCGAGAAGCAGGCGACGAAACGCCAGGAATGTTGTAAAATATTACATTCGACATGTTACGTGGCCTTAGGCTAGGATATATAACGTTATAGACGTATATAATGTTGCCACCGAGAAGTACGGGCGGACACGGAAGGAATGTTGTCAACTATTACATCCGAGATGTTAGGTTGCCTTAGGTTGGGATATATAACGTTATAGACGTATATAATCTCCCCATCCAGAAGTAGGCGACGACACGCCAGGAATATTACATCCAAGATGTTAGGCTGCCTTAGGTTAGGATATACAAGGTTATAGATGTATATAATGTCCCCATCGAGAAGTAGGCGACGACACGCCAGGAATGTTGTAAAGTATTACATTCGACATGTTAGGTTGCCTTAGACTAGGATATATAACGTTATAGACGTATATAATGTTCCCACCGAAAAATAGGGGCCGACGCGTCAGGAATGTTGTAAAATATTACATTCGACATGTTAGGTGGCCTTAGGCTAGGATATATAACGTTATAGACGTATATAATGTTCCCACCGAGAAGAACGGGCGGATACGCCAGGAATGTTGTCAACTATTACATCCGAGATCTTAGGTTGCCTTAGGTTAGGATATATAACGTTATAGACGTATATAATGTCCCCATCCTGAAGTAGGCGACGACACGCCGGGAATATTACATCCCAGATGTTAGGTTGTGTTAGGTTAGGATATACAACGTTATAGACTTATATAATGTCGCCATCGAGACGCAGGCGACGACGTGTCAGGAATGTTGTAAAATATTACACCCGAGGTGTTAGGTTCCCTTAGGTTAGGATATATAACGTTATAGACGTATATAATGTTCCCACCGAAAAATAGGAGCCGACGCGACAGGAATGTTGTCAACTATTACATCCGATATGTTAGGTTGCCTTAGGTTAGGATATATATCGTTATAGACGTATATAATGTTCCCACCGAGACGTAGGCACCGACATGCAAGGAATGTTGTAAAATATTACATCCCAAATGTTAGGTTGCGTTAGGTTAGGATATACAACGTTATAGACGTATATAATCTCCCCATCGGGAAGCTGTCGACGACACGCCAGAATGTTGTAAAATATTACATCCGAGATGTTAGGTTGCCTTAGGTTAGGATATACAATGTTATAGATGTATATAATGTCCCCATCGAGAAGTAGGCGACGACACGCCAGGAATGTTATAAAGTATTACATTCGACATGTTATGTGGCCTTAGGCTAGGATATATAACGTTATAGACGTATATAATGATCCCACCGAGAAGTACGGGCGGACACGCTAGGAACGTTGTCAACTATTACATCCGAGATGTTAGGTTGCCTTAGGTTAGGATATATAACGTTATAGGCGTATATAATGTCCCCATCCAGAAGTAGGCGACGACACGCCAGGAATATTACATCCCAGATATTTGGATGCGTTAGATTAGGATACACAACGTTATAGACGTATATAATGTTCCCATCGAGAAGCAGGCGACGACACGCCAGGAATGATGTAAAATATTACATTCGACATGTTAGGTCGCCTTAGGCTAGGATATATAACGTTATAGACGTATACAATGTTCCCACCGAGAAGTACGGGCCTACACGCCAGGAATGTTGTCAACTATTACATCCGAGATGTTAGGTTGCCTTAGGTTAGGATATATACCGTTATAGACGTATACAATGTTTGCACCGAGAAGTAGGGACCGACATGCCAGGAATGTTGTAAAATATTACATCCCAAATGTTAGGTTGCGTTAGGTTAGGATATACAACGTTATAGACGTATATAATGTCCCCAACGAGAAGCAGGCGACGAAACGCCAGAATGTTGTAAAATATTACATCCGAGATGTTACGTTGCCGTAGGTTAGGATATACAACGTTATAGACGTATTGTATGTTCCCAGCGAGATGTAGGGACCGACATGCCAGGAATGTTATAAAATATTACATCCGAGATGTTAGGTTGCCTTAGGTTAGGATATACAAGGTTATAGATGTACATAATGACCCTATCCAGAAGGAGGCGACGACACTCCAGGATTGTTGTAACATATTACATCCCGGATGTTAGGTTGCGTTAGGTAAGGATATACAACGTTATAGACGTATATTATGTCCCCATCGAGAAGCAGGCGACGACACGCCAGGAATGTTGCAAAATATTACATCCCAGATGTTAGGTTGCAATAGGTTTGGATATACAACGTTATAGACGTATATTATGTCCCCATCGAGAAGCAGGCGACGACAAGCCAGGAATGATGTAAAATATTACATCCGAGATGTTAGGTTCCCTTCGGTTTGGATATATATCGTTATAGACGTATATAATGTTCCTACCGAGACTTGGGGACCGACATGCCAGGAATCTTGTATAATATTACATCCCAGATGTTAGGTTGCCTTAGGTTAGGATATACAACGATATAGACGTATATAATGTCCCCATCGAGAAGCAGGCGACGAAACGCCAGGAATGTTGTGAAATATTACATTCGACATGTTACGTGGCCTTAGGCTAGGATATATAACGTTATAGACGTATATAATGTTGCCACCGAGAAGTACGGGCGGACACGCAAGGAATGTTGTCAACTATTACATCCGAGATGTTAGGTTGCCTTAGGTTGGGATATATAACGTTATAGACGTATATAATCTCCCCATCCAGAAGTAGGCGACGACACGCCAGGAATATTACATCCAAGATGTTAGGCTGCCTTAGGTTAGGATATACAAGGTTATAGATGTATATAATGTCCCCATCGAGAAGTAGGCGACGACACGCCAGGAATGTTGTAAAGTATTACATTCGACATGTTAGGTTGCCTTAGACTAGGATATATAACGTTATAGACGTATATAATGTTCCCACCGAAAAATAGGGGCCGACGCGTCAGGAATGTTGTAAAATATTACATTCGACATGTTAGGTGGCCTTAGGCTAGGATATATAACGTTATAGACGTATATAATGTTCCCACCGAGAAGAACGGGCGGATACGCCAGGAATGTTGTCAACTATTACATCCGAGATCTTAGGTTGCCTTAGGTTAGGATATATAACGTTATAGACGTATATAATGTCCCCATCCTGAAGTAGGCGACGACACGCCGGGAATATTACATCCCAGATGTTAGGTTGTGTTAGGTTAGGATATACAACGTTATAGACTTATATAATGTCGCCATCGAGAAGCAGGCGACGACGTGTCAGGAATGTTGTAAAATATTACACCCGAGATGTTAGGTTCCCTTAGGTTAGGATATATAACGTTATAGACGTATATAATGTTCCCACCGAAAAATAGGAGCCGACGCGACAGGAATGTTGTCAACTATTACATCCGATATGTTAGGTTGCCTTAGGTTAGGATATATATCGTTATAGACGTATATAATGTTCCCACCGAGACGTAGGCACCGACATGCAAGGAATGTTGTAAAATATTACATCCCAAATGTTAGGTTGCGTTAGGTTAGGATATACAACGTTATAGACGTATATAATCTCCCCATCGGGAAGCTGTCGACGACACGCCAGAATGTTGTAAAATATTACATCCGAGATGTTAGGTTGCCTTAGGTTAGGATATACAATGTTATAGATGTATATAATGTCCCCATCGAGAAGTAGGCGACGACACGCCAGGAATGTTATAAAGTATTACATTCGACATGTTATGTGGCCTTAGGCTAGGATATATAACGTTATAGACGTATATAATGATCCCACCGAGAAGTACGGGCGGACACGGAAGGAATGTTGTCAACTATTACATCCGAGATGTTAGGTTGCCTTAGGTTGGGATATATAACGTTATAGACGTATATAATCTCCCCATCCAGAAGTAGGCGACGACACGCCAGGAATATTACATCCAAGATGTTAGGCTGCCTTAGGTTAGGATATACAAGGTTATAGATGTATATAATGTCCCCATCGAGAAGTAGGCGACGACACGCCAGGAATGTTGTAAAGTATTACATTCGAAATGTTAGGTTGCCTTAGACTAGGATATATAACGTTATAGACGTATATAATGTTCCCACCGAAAAATAGGGGCCGACGCGTCAGGAATGTTGTAAAATATTACATTCGACATGTTAGGTGGCCTTAGGCTAGGATATATAACGTTATAGACGTATATAGTGTTCCCACCGAGAAGAACGGGCGGACACGCCAGGAATGTTGTCAACTATTACATCCGAGATCTTAGGTTGCCTTAGGTTAGGATATATAACGTTATAGACGTATATAATGTCCCCATCCAGAAGTAGGCGACGACACGCCGGGAATATTACATCCCAGATGTTAGGTTCTGTTAGGTTAGGATATACAACGTTATAGACTTATATAACGTCGCCATCGAGAAGCAGGCGACGAAGTGTCAGGAATGTTGTAAAATATTACACCCGAGATGTTAGGTTCCCTTAGGTTAGGATATATAACGTTATAGACGTATATAATGTTCCCACCGAAAAATAGGAGCCGACGCGACAGGAATGTTGTCAACAATTACATGCGATATGTTCGGTTGCCTTAGGTTAGGATATATATCGTTATAGACGTATATAATGTTCCCACCGAGACGTAGGCACCGACATGCAAGGAATGTTGTAAAATATTACATCCCAAATGTTAGGTTGCGTTAGGTTAGGATATACAACGTTATAGACGTATATAATCTCCCCATCGGGAAGCAGTCGACGACACGCCAGAATGTTGTAAAATATTACATCCGAGATGTTAGGTTGCCTTAGGTTAGGATATACAATGTTATAGATGTATATAATGTCCCCATCGAGAAGTAGGCGACGACACGCCAGGAATGTTATAAAGTATTACATTCGACATGTTATGAGGCCTTAGGCTAGGATATATAACGTTATAGACGTATATAATGTTCCCACCGAGAAGTACGGGCGGACACGCAAGGAATGTTGTCAACTATTACATCCGAGATGTTAGGTTGCCTTAGGTTATGATATATAACGTTATAGACGTATATAATCTCCCCATCCAGAAGTAGGCGACGACACGCCAGGAATATTACATCCCAGATGTTAGGTTGCGTTAGGTTAGGATACACAACGTTATAGACGTATATAATGTTCCCATCGATAAGCAGGCGACGACACGCCAGGAATGATGTAAAATATTACATTCGACATGTTAGGTCGCCTTAGGCTAGGATATATAAGACGTTATAGACGTATACAATGTTCCCACCGAGAAGTACGGGCCTACACGCCAGGAATGTTGTCAACTATTACATCCGAGATGTTAGGTTGCCTTAAGTTATAATATATAACGTTATAGACGTATACAATGTTTCCACCGAGAAGTAGGGACCGACATGCCAGGAATGTTATAAAACATTACATCCGAGGTGATAGGTTGCCTTAGGTTAGTATATACAATGTTATAGATGTATATAATGACCCTATCCAGAGGTAGGCGACGACATTCCAGGAATGCTGTAAAATATTACATCCCAGATGTTAGGTTGCGTTAGGTAAGGATATACAACGTTATAGACGTATATTATGTCCCCGTCGAGAACCAGGCGACGACGTGTCAGGAATGTTGTAAAATATTACACCCGAGATGTTAGGTTCCCTTAGGTTAGGATATATAACGTTATAGACGTATATAATGTTCCCACCGAAAAATAGGAGCCGACGCGACAGGAATGTTGTAAAATATTACATCCGAGATGTTAGGCTGCCTTAGGCTATGATATATAACGTTATAGACGTATATAATGTTCCCACCGAGAAGTACGGACGGAAACGCCAGGAATGTTGTCAACTATTACATCCGAGGTGTTAGGTTGCCTTAGGTTAGGATATATACCGTTATAGACATATATAATGTTCCCACCGAGACGTAGGCACCGACATGCAAGGAATGTTGTAAAATATTACATCCCAAATGTTAAGTTGCGTTAGGTTAGGATATACAACGTTATAGACGTATATAATCTCCCCATCGAGAAGCAGTCGACGACACGCCAGAATGTTGTAAAATATTACATCCGAGATGTTAGGTTGCCTTAGGTTAGGATATACAATGTTATAGATGTATATAATGTCCCCATCGAGAAGTAGGCGACGACGCGTCAGGAATGTTGTAAAATATTACATTCGACATGTTAGGTCGCCTTAGGCTAGGATATATAACGTTATAGACGTATATAATGTTCCCACCGAAAAATAGGGGCCGACGCGTCAGGAATGTTGTAAAATATTACACCCGAGATGTTAGGTTCCCCTAGGTTAGGATACACAACGTTATAGACGTATAGTATGTTCCCACCGAGATGTAGGGACCGACATGCCAGGAATGTTGTAAAATATTACATCCGAGATGTTAGGCTGCCTTAGGTTAGGATATACAAGGTTATAGATGTATATAATGACCCTATCCAGAAGTAGGCGACGACACTCCAGGAATGTTGTAAAATATTACATCCCAGATGTTAGGTTGCGTTATGTTAGGATATACAACGTTATAGACGTATATTATGTCCCCATCGAGAAGCAGGCGACGACACGCCCGGAATGTTGTAAAATATTACATTCGACATGTTATGTGGCCTTAGGCTAGGATATATAACGTTATAGACGTATATAATGTTCCCACCGAGAAGTACGGGCGGACACGCCAGGAATGTTGTCAACTATTACATCCGAGATGTTAAGTTGCCTTAGGTTAGGATATATAACGTTATAGACGTATATAATCTCCCCATCCAGAAGTAGGCGACGACACGGCAGGAATATTACATCCCAGATGTTAGGTTGCGTTAGGTTAGGATACACAACGTTATAGACGTATATAATGTTCCCATCGAGAAGCAGGCTACGACACGCCAGGAATGATGTAAAATATTACCTTCGACATGCTAGGTCGCCTTAGGCTAGGATATATAACGTTATAGACGTATACAATGTTCCCACCGAGAAGTACGGGCCTACACGCCAGGAATGTTGTCAACTATTACATCCGAGATGTTAGGTTGCGTTAGGTTAGGATATACAACGTTATAGACGTATAGTATGTTCCCACGGAGATGTAGGGACCGACATGCCAGGAATGTTGTAAAATATTACATCCGAGATGTTAGGCTGCCTTAGCTTAGGATATACAAGGTTATAGATGTATATAATGTCCCCATCGAGAAGTAGGCGACGACAAGCCCAGAAATGTTGTAAAGTTTTACATTCGACATGTTAGGTTGCCTTAGACTAGGATATACAATGTTATAGATGTATATAATGTCCCCATCGAGAAGTAGGCGACGACACGCCAGGAATGTTGTAAAATTTTACATTCGACATGTTAGGTTGCCTTAGGCTAGAATATATAACGTTATAGACGTATATAATGTTCCCACTGAAAAATAGGGGCCGACGCGTCAGGAATGTTGTAAAATATTACACCCGAAATGTTAGGTTCCCTTAGGTTAGGATATACAACGTTATAGACGTATAGTATGTTCCCACCGAGATGTAGGGACCGACATGCCAGGAATGTTGTAAAATATTACATCCGAGATGTTAGGTTGCGTTAGGTTAGGATATACAACGTTATAGACGTATATAATGTCCCCATGGAGAAGCAGGCGACGACACGCCAGGAATGTTATAAAATATTACAACCGAGATGTTAGGCTGCCTTAGGTTAGGATATACAAGGCTATAGATGTATATAATGTCCCCATCGAGAAGTAGGCGACGACACGCCAGGAATGTTGTAAAGTATTACATTCGACATGTTAGGTTGCCTTAGACTAGGATATACAATGTTATAGATGTATATAATGTCCCCATCGAGAAGTAGGCGACGACACGCCAGGAATGTTGTAAAATTTTACATTCGACATGTTAGGTTGCCTTAGGCTAGAATATATAACGTTATAGACGTATATAATGTTCCCACTGAAAAATAGGGGCCGACGCGTCAGGAATGTTGTAAAATATTACACCCGAAATGTTAGGTTCCCTTAGGTTAGGATATACAACGTTATAGACGTATAGTATGTTCCCACCGAGATGTAGGGTCCGACATGCCAGGAATGTTGTAAAATATTACATCCGAGATGTTAGGTTGCGTTAGGTTAGGATATACAACGTTATAGACGTATATAATGTCCCCATGGAGAAGCAGGCGACGACACGCCAGGAATGTTATAAAATATTACAACCGAGATGTTAGGTTGCCTTAGGTTAGGATATACAAGGTTATAGATGTATATAATGACCCTATCCAGAAGTAGGCGACGACACTCCAGGAATGTTGTAAAATATTACATCCCAGATGTTAGGTTGCGTTAGGTAAGGATATACAACGTTATAGACGTATATTATGTCCCCGTCGAGATGCAGGCGACGACACGACAGGAATGTTGTAAAATATCACATCCCAGATGTTAGGTTGCGTTAGGTTAGGATATACAACGTTATAGACGTATATTATGTCCCCATCGAGAAGCAGGCGACGACACGCCAGGAATGTTGTAAAATATTACATCCAAGATGTTAGGCTGCCTTAGGTTAGGATATACAAGGCTATAGATGTATATAATGTCCCCATCGAGAAGTAGGCGACGACACGCCAGGAATGTTGTAAAGTATTACATTCGACATGTTAGGTTGCCTTAGACTAGGATATATAACGTTATAGACGTATATAATGTTCCAACCGAAAAATAGGGGCCGACGCGTCAGGAATGTTGTAAAATATTACATTCGACATGTTAGGTCGCCTTAGGCTAGGATATATAACGTTATAGACGTATATAATGTTCCCACCGAAAAATAGGGGCCGACGCGTCAGGAATGTTGTAAAATATTACACCCGAGATGTTAGGTTCCCTTAGTTTAGGATGCACAACGTTATAGACGTATAGTATGTTCCCACCGAGATGTAGGGACCGACATGCCAGGAATGTTGTAAAATATTACATCCGAGATGTTAGGCTGCCTTAGGTTAGGATATACAAGGTTATAGATGTATATAATGACCCTATCCAGAAGTAGGCGACGACACTCCAGGAATGTTGTAAAATATTACATCCCAGATGTTAGGTTGCGTTATGTTCGGATATACAACGTTATAGACGTATATTATGTCCCCATCGAGAAGCAGGCGACGACACGCCCGGAATGTTGTAAAATATTACATTCGACATGTTATGTGGCCTTAGGCTAGGATATATAACGTTATAGACGTATATAATGTTCCCACCGAGAAGTACGGGCGGACACGCCAGGAATGTTGTCAACTATTACATCCGAGATGTTAAGTTGCCTTAGGTTAGGATATATAACGTTATAGACGTATATAATCTCCCCATCCAGAAGTAGGCGACGACACGGCAGGAATATTACATCCCAGATGTTAGGTTGCGTTAGGTTAGGATACACAACGTTATAGACGTATATAATGTTCCCATCGAGAAGCAGGCTACGACACGCCAGGAATGATGTAAAATATTACCTTCGACATGCTAGGTCGCCTTAGGCTAGGATATATAACGTTATAGACGTATACAATGTTCCCACCGAGAAGTACGGGCCTACACGCCAGGAATGTTGTCAACTATTACATCCGAGATGTTAGGTTGCGTTAGGTTAGGATATACAACGTTATAGACGTATAGTATGTTCCCACGGAGATGTAGGGACCGACATGCCAGGAATGTTGTAAAATATTACATCCGAGATGTTAGGCTGCCTTAGCTTAGGATATACAAGGTTATAGATGTATATAATGTCCCCATCGAGAAGTAGGCGACGACAAGCCCAGAAATGTTGTAAAGTTTTACATTCGACATGTTAGGTTGCCTTAGACTAGGATATACAATGTTATAGATGTATATAATGTCCCCATCGAGAAGTAGGCGACGACACGCCAGGAATGTTGTAAAATTTTACATTCGACATGTTAGGTTGCCTTAGGCTAGAATATATAACGTTATAGACGTATATAATGTTCCCACTGAAAAATAGGGGCCGACGCGTCAGGAATGTTGTAAAATATTACACCCGAAATGTTAGGTTCCCTTAGGTTAGGATATACAACGTTATAGACGTATAGTATGTTCCCACCGAGATGTAGGGACCGACATGCCAGGAATGTTGTAAAATATTACATCCGAGATGTTAGGTTGCGTTAGGTTAGGATATACAACGTTATAGACGTATATAATGTCCCCATGGAGAAGCAGGCGACGACACGCCAGGAATGTTATAAAATATTACAACCGAGATGTTAGGCTGCCTTAGGTTAGGATATACAAGGCTATAGATGTATATAATGTCCCCATCGAGAAGTAGGCGACGACACGCCAGGAATGTTGTAAAGTATTACATTTGACATGTTAGGTTGCCTTAGACTAGGATATACAATGTTATAGATGTATATAATGGCCCCATCGAGAAGTAGGCGACGACACGCCAGGAATGTTGTAAAATTTTACATTCGACATGTTAGGTTGCCTTAGGCTAGAATATATAACGTTATAGACGTATATAATGTTCCCACTGAAAAATAGGGGCCGACGCGTCAGGAATGTTGTAAAATATTACACCCGAAATGTTAGGTTCCCTTAGGTTAGGATATACAACGTTATAGACGTATAGTATGTTCCCACCGAGATGTAGGGACCGACATGCCAGGAATGTTGTAAAATATTACATCCGAGATGTTAGGTTGCGTTAGGTTAGGATACACAACGTTATAGACGTATAGTATGTTCCCACCGAGATGTAGGGACCGACATGCCAGGAATGTTGTAAAATATTACATCCGAGATGTTAGGCTGCCTTAGGTTAGGATATACAAGGTTATAGATGTATATAATGACCCTATCCAGAAGTAGGCGACGACACTCCAGGAATGTTGTAAAATATTACATCCCAGATGTTAGGTTGCGTTATGTTCGGATATACAACGTTATAGACGTATATTATGTCCCCATCGAGAAGCAGGCGACGACACGCCCGGAATGTTGTAAAATATTACATTCGACATGTTATGTGGCCTTAGGCTAGGATATATAACGTTATAGACGTATATAATGTTCCCACCGAGAAGTACGGGCGGACACGCCAGGAATGTTGTCAACTATTACATCCGAGATGTTAGGTTGCCTTAGGTTAGGATATATAACGTTATAGACGTATATAATCTCCCCATCCAGAAGTAGGCGACGACACGCCAGGAATATTACATCCCAGATGTTAGGTTGCGTTAGGTTAGGATACACAACGTTATAGACGTATATAATGTTCCCATCGAGAAGCAGGCGACGACACGCCAGGAATGATGTACAATATTACCTTCGACATGCTAGGTTCTCTTCGGTTTGGATATATATCGTTATAGACGTATATAATGTTCCTACCGAGACTTGGGGACCGACATGCCAGGAATCTTGTATAATATTACATCCCAGATGTTAGGTTGCGTTAGGTTAGGATACACAACGTTATAGACGTATATAATGTTCCCATCGAGAAGTAGGCGACGACACGCCAGGAATGTTGTAAAATGTTACATTCGACATGTTAGGTCGCCTTAGGCTAGGATATATAACGTTATAGACGTATACAATGTTCCCACCGAGAAGTACGGGCCTACACGCCAGGAATGTTGTCAACTATTACATCCGAGATGTTAGGTTGCCTTAGGTTAGGATATATAACGTTATAGACGTATATAATCTCCCCATCCAGAAGTAGGCGACGACACGCCAGGAATATTACATCCCAGATGTTAGGTTGCGTTAGGTTAGGATACACAACGTTATAGACGTATATAATGTTCCCATCGAGAAGCAGGCGACGACACGCCAGGAATGATGTAAAATATTACCTTCGACATGCTAGGTCGCCTTAGGCTAGGATATATAACGTTATAGACGTATACAATGTTCCCACCGAGAAGTACGGGCCTACACGCCAGGAATGTTGTCAACTATTACATCCGAGATGTTAGGTTCCCTTAGGTTAGGATATACAACGTTATAGACGTATAGTATGTTCCCACGGAGATGTAGGGACCGACATGTCAGGAATGTTGTAAAATATTACACCCGAGACGTTAGGTTCCCTTAGGTTAGGAAATACAATGTTATAGATGTATATAATGTCCCAATCGAGAAGCAGGCGACGACACGCCAGGAATGTTGTAAAATATTACATCCGAGATGTTAGGTTCTCTTCGGTTTGGATATATATCGTTATAGACGTATATAATGTTCCTATCGAGACTTGGGGATCGACATGCCAGGAATCTTGTATAATATTACATCCCAGATGTTAGGTTGCGTTAGGTTAGGATACACAACGTTATAGACGTATATAATGTTCCCATCGAGAAGTAGGCGACGACAAGCCAGGAATGTTGTAAAATATTACATTCGACATGTTAGGCCGCCTTAGGCTAGGATATATAACGTTATAGACGTACACAATGTTCCCACCGAGAAGTACGGGCCTACACGCCAGGAATGTTGTCAACTATTACATCCGAGATGTTAAGTTGCCTTAGGTTAGGATATATAACGTTATAGACGTATATAATCTCCCCATCCAGAAGTAGGCGACGACACGGCAGGAATATTACATCCCAGATGTTAGGTTGCGTTAGGTTAGGATACACAACGTTATAGACGTATATAATGTTCCCATCGAGAAGCAGGCTACGACACGCCAGGAATGATGTAAAATATTACCTTCGACATGCTAGGTCGCCTTAGGCTAGGATATATAACGTTATAGACGTATACAATGTTCCCACCGAGAAGTACGGGCCTACACGCCAGGAATGTTGTCAACTATTACATCCGAGATGTTAGGTTGCGTTAGGTTAGGATATACAACGTTATAGACGTATAGTATGTTCCCACGGAGATGTAGGGACCGACATGCCAGGAATGTTGTAAAATATTACATCCGAGATGTTAGGCTGCCTTAGCTTAGGATATACAAGGTTATAGATGTATATAATGTCCCCATCGAGAAGTAGGCGACGACAAGCCCAGAAATGTTGTAAAGTATTACATTCGACATGTTAGGTTGCCTTAGACTAGGATATACAATGTTATAGATGTATATAATGTCCCCATCGAGAAGTAGGCGACGACACGCCAGGAATGTTGTAAAATTTTACATTCGACATGTTAGGTTGCCTTAGGCTAGAATATATAACGTTATAGACGTATATAATGTTCCCACTGAAAAATAGGGGCCGACGCGTCAGGAATGTTGTAAAATATTACACCCGAAATGTTAGGTTCCCTTAGGTTAGGATATACAACGTTATAGACGTATAGTATGTTCCCACCGAGATGTAGGGACCGACATGCCAGGAATGTTGTAAAATATTACATCCGAGATGTTAGGTTGCGTTAGGTTAGGATATACAACGTTATAGACGTATATAATGTCCCCATGGAGAAGCAGGCGACGACACGCCAGGAATGTTATAAAATATTACAACCGAGATGTTAGGTTGCCTTAGGTTAGGATATACAAGGTTATAGATGTATATAATGACCCTATCCAGAAGTAGGCGACGACACTCCAGGAATGTTGTAAAATATTACATCCCAGATGTTAGGTTGCGTTAGGTAAGGATATACAACGTTATAGACGTATATTATGTCCCCGTCGAGATGCAGGCGACGACACGCCAGAAATGTTGTAAAATATCACATCCCAGATGTTAGGTTGCGTTAGGTTAGGATATACAACGTTATAGACGTATATTATGTCCCCATCGAGAAGCAGGCGACGACACGCCAGGAATGTTGTAAAATATTACATCCAAGATGTTAGGCTGCCTTAGGTTAGGATATACAAGGCTATAGATGTATATAATGTCCCCATCGAGAAGTAGGCGACGACACGCCAGGAATGTTGTAAAGTATTACATTCGACATGTTAGGTTGCCTTAGACTAGGATATATAACGTTATAGACGTATATAATGTTCCCACCGAAAAATAGGGGCCGACGCGTCAGGAATGTTGTAAAATATTACATTCGACATGTTAGGTCGCCTTAGGCTAGGATATATAACGTTATAGACGTATATAATGTTCCCACCGAAAAATAGGGGCCGACGCGTCAGGAATGTTGTAAAATATTACACCCGAGATGTTAGGTTCCCTTAGTTTAGGATACACAACGTTATAGACGTATAGTATGTTCCCACCGAGATGTAGGGACCGACATGCCAGGAATGTTGTAAAATATTACATCCGAGATGTTAGGCTGCCTTAGGTTAGGATATACAAGGTTATAGATGTATATAATGACCCTATCCAGAAGTAGGCGACGACACTCCAGGAATGTTGTAAAATATTACATCCCAGATGTTAGGTTGCGTTATGTTCGGATATACAACGTTATAGACGTATATTATGTCCCCATCGAGAAGCAGGCGACGACACGCCCGGAATGTTGTAAAATATTACATTCGACATGTTATGTGGCCTTAGGCTAGGATATATAACGTTATAGACGTATATAATGTTCCCACCGAGAAGTACGGTTGGACACGCCAGGAATGTTGTCAACTATTACATTCGAGATGTTAGGTTGCCTTAGGATAGGATATATAACGTTATAGACGTATATAATATCCCCATCCAGAAGTAGGCGACGACACGCCGGGAATATTACATCCCAGATGTGAGGTTGCGTTAGGTTAGGATACACAAAGTTATAGACGTATATAATGTTCCCATCGTGAAGCAGGCGACGACACGCCAGGAATGATGTAATATATTAAATTCGATATGTTAGGACGCCTTAGGCTAGGTTATATAACGTTATAGACGTATACAATGTTCCCACCGAGAAGTACGGGCCTACACGCCAGGAATGTTGTCAACTATTACATCCGAGATGTTAGGTTCCCTTAGGTTAGGATATACAACGTTATAGACGTATAGTATGTTCCCACGGAGATGTAGGGACCGACATGTCAGGAATGTTGTAAAATATTACACCCGAGATGTTAGGTTCCCTTAGGTTAGGATATACAATGTTATAGATGTATATAATGTCCCCATCGAGAAGTAGGCGACGACACGCCAGGAATGATGTAATATATTAAATTCGATATGTTAGGACGCCTTAGGCTAGGATATATAACGTTATAGACGTATACAATGTTCCCACCGAGAAGTTCGGGCCTACACGCCAGGAATGTTGTCAACTTTACATCCGATATGTTAAGTTGCCTTAGGTTAGGATATATATCGTTATAGACGTATATAATGTTCCCACCGAGACGTAGGCACCGACATGCAAGGAATGTTGTAAAATATTACATCCCAAATGTTAGGTTGCGTTAGGTTAGGATATACAACGTTATAGACGTATATAATCTCCCAATCGAGAAGCAGTCGACGACACGCCAGAATGTTGTAAAATATTACATCCGAGATGTTAGGTTGCCTTAGGTTAGGATATACAATGTTATAGATGTATATAATGTCCCCATCGAGAAGTAGGCGACGACACGCCAGGAATGTTGTAAAATTTTACATTCGACATGTTAGGTTGCCTTAGGCTAGAATATATAACGTTATAGACGTATATAATGTTCCCACCGAAAAATAGGGGCCGACGCGTTAGGAATGTTGTAAAATATTACATTCGACATGTTAGGTCGCCTTAGGCTAGGATATATAACGTTATAGACGTATACAATGTTCCCACCAAGAAGTTCGGGCCTACACGCCAGGAATGTTGTCAACTATTACATCCGATATGTTAGGTTGCCTTAGGTTAGGATATATATCGTTATAGACGTATATAATGTTCCCACCGAGACGTAGGCACCGACATGCAAGGAATGTTGTAAAATATTACATCCCAAATGTTAGGTTGCGTTAGGTTAGGATACACAACGTTATAGACGTATATAATGTTCCCATCGAGAAGTAGGCGACGACACGCCAGGAATGTTGTAAAATATTACATCCGAGATGTTAGGTTCTCTTCGGTTTGGATATATATCGTTATAGACGTATATAATGTTCCTACCGAGACTTGGGGACCGACATGCCAGGAATCTTGTATAATATTACATCCCAGATGTTAGGTTGCGTTAGGTTAGGATACACAACGTTATAGACGTATATAATGTTCCCATCGAGAAGTAGGCGACGACACGCCAGGAATGTTGTAAAATATTACATTCGACATGTTAGGTCGCCTTAGGCTAGGATATATAACGTTATAGACGTATACAATGTTCCCACCGAGAAGTACGGGCCTACACGCCAGGAATGTTGTCAACTATTACATCCGAGATGTTAGGTTGCCTTAGGTTAGGATATATAACGTTATAGACGTATATAATCTCCCCATCCAGAAGTAGGCGACGACACGCCAGGAATATTACATCCCAGATGTTAGGTTGCGTTAGGTTAGGATACACAACGTTATAGACGTATATAATGTTCCCATCGAGAAGCAGGCGACGACACGCCAGGAATGATGTAAAATATTACCTTCGACATGCTAGGTCGCCTTAGGCTAGGATATATAACGTTATAGACGTATACAATGTTCCCACCGAGAAGTACGGGCCTACACGCCAGGAATGTTGTCAACTATTACATCCGAGATGTTAGGTTCCCTTAGGTTAGGATATACAACGTTATAGACGTATAGTATGTTCCCACGGAGATGTAGGGACCGACATGTCAGGAATGTTGTAAAATATTACACCCGAGACGTTAGGTTCCCTTAGGTTAGGAAATACAATGTTATAGATGTATATAATGTCCCCATCGAGAAGTAGGCGACGACACGCCAGGAATGATGTAATATATTAAATTCGATATGTTAGGACGCCTTAGGCTAGGATATATAGCGTTATAGACGTATACAATGTTCCCACCGAGAAGTTCGGGCCTACACGCCAGGAATGTTGTCAACTTTACATCCGATATGTTAGGTTGCCTTAGGTTAGGATATATATCGTTATAGACGTATATAATGTTCCCACCGAGACGTAGGCACCGACATGCAAGGAATGTTGTAAGATACTACATCCCAAATGTTAGGTTGCGTTAGGTTAGGATACACAACGTTATAGACGTATATAATGTTCCCATCGAGAAGTAGGCGACGACACGCCAGGAATGTTGTAAAATATTACATCCCAGATGTTAGGTTGCGTTAGGTTAGGATATACAACGTTATAGACGTATATTATGTCCCAATCGAGAAGCAGGCGACGACACGCCAGGAATGTTGTAAAATATTACATCCGAGATGTTAGGTTCTCTTCGGTTTGGATATATATCGTTATAGACGTATATAATGTTCCTATCGAGACTTGGCGCCCGACATGCCAGGAATCTTGTATAATATTACATCCCAGATGTTAGGTTGCGTTAGGTTAGGATACACAACGTTATAGACGTATATAATGTTCCCATCGAGAAGTAGGCGACGACAAGCCAGGAATGTTGTAAAATATTACATTCGACATGTTAGGCCGCCTTAGGCTAGGATATATAACGTTATAGACGTATACAATGTTCCCACCGAGAAGTACGGGCCTACACGCCAGGAATGTTGTCAACTATTACATCCGAGATGTTAGGTTGCCTTAGGTTAGGATATATAACGTTATAGACGTATATAATCTCCCCATCCAGAAGTAGGCGACGACACGCCAGGAATATTACATCCCAGATGTTAGGTTGCGTTAGGTTAGGATACACAACGTTATAGACGTATATAATGTTCCCATCGAGAAGCAGGCGACGACACGCCAGGAATGATGTAAAATATTACCTTCGACATGCTAGGTCGCCTTAGGCTAGGATATATAACGTTATAGACGTATACAATGTTCCCACCGAGAAGTACGGGCCTACACGCCAGGAATGTTGTCAACTATTACATCCGAGATGTTAGGTTCCCTTAGGTTAGGATATACAACGTTATAGACGTATAGTATGTTCCCACGGAGATGTAGGGACCGACATGCCAGGAATGTTGTAAAATATTACACCCGAGATGTTAGGTTCCCTTAGGTTAGGATATACAATGTTATAGATGTATATAATGTCCCCATCGAGAAGTAGGCGACGACACGCCAGGAATATTACATCCCAGATGTTAGGTTGCGTTAGGTTAGGATATACAACGTTATAGACGTATATTATGTCCCCATCGAGAAGGAGGCGATGACACGCCAGGAATGTTGTAGAATATTACATTCGACATGTTAGGTCGCCTTAGGCTAGGATATATAACGTTATAGACGTATATAATGTTCCCACCGAAACACAGGGGCCGACGCGTCAGGAATGTTGTAAAATATTACACCCGAGATGTTAGGTTCCCTTAGGTTAGGATATACAACGTTATAGACGTATAGTATGTTCCCACCGAGATGTAGGGACCGACATGCCAGGAATGTTGTAAAATATTACATCCGAGATGTTAGGCTGCCTTAGGTTAGGATATACAAGGTTATAGATGTATATAATGTCCCCATCGAGAAGTAGGCGACGACACGCCAGGAATGTTGTAAAGTATTACATTCGACATGTTATGTGGCCTTAGGCTAGGATATATAACGTTATAGACGTATATAATGGTGCCACCGAGAAGTACGGGCGGACACGCCAGGAATGTTGTCAACTATTACATCCGAGATGTTAAGTTGCCTTAGGTTGGGATATATAACGTTATAGACGTATATAATCTAACCATCCAGAAGTAGGCGACGACACGCCAGGAATATTACATCCCAGATGTTAGGTTGCGTTAGGTTAGGATACACAACGTTATAGACGTATATAATGTTCCCATCGAGAAGCAGGCGACGACACGCCAGGAATGATGTAAAATATTACCTTCGACATGCTAGGTCGCCTTAGGCTAGGATATATAACGTTATAGACGTATACAATGTTCCCACCGAGAAGTACGGGCCTACGCGTCAGGAATGTTGTCAACTATTACATCCGAGATGTTAGGTTCCCTTAGGTTAGGATATACAACGTTATAGACGTATAGTATGTTCCCACCGAGATGTAGGGACCGACATGCCAGGAATGTTGTAAAATTTTACATCCGACATGTTAGGCTGCCTTAGGTTAGGATATACAAGGTTATAGATGTATATAATGTCCCCATCGAGAAGTAGGCGACGACACGCCAGGAATGTTGCAAAGTATTACATCCCAGATGTTAGGTTGCGTTAGGTAAGGGTATACAACGTTATAGACGTATATTATGTCCCCATCGAGAAGCAGGCGACGACACGCCAGGAATGTTGTCAAATATTACATCCCAGATGTTAGGTTGCGTTATGTTAGGATATACAACGTTATAGACGTACATTATGTCCCCATCGAGAAGCAGGCGACGACACGCCCGGAATGTTGTAAAATATTACATTCGACATGTTATGTGGCCTTAGGCTAGGATATATAACGTTATAGACGTATATAATGTTCCCACCGACAAGTACGGGCGGACACGCCAGGAATGTTGTCAACTATTACATCCGAGATGTTAGGTTGCCTTAGGTTAGGATATATATCGTTATAGACGTATATAATGTTCCCACCGAGACGTGCGGACCGACATGCCAGGGATCTTGTAAAATATTACATCCCAGATTTAGGTTGCTTTAGGTTAGGATATTCAACGTTATAGACGTATATAATGTCCCCATCGAGAAGCGGGCGACGACCCACCAGGAATGTTGTAAAATATTTCATCCCAGATGGTAGGTTGCGTTAGGTTAGTATATACAAGGTTGTAGACGTATATAATGTCCCCATCGAGAAGCAGGCGACGACACGCCAGAATGTTGTAAAATATTACATCCGAGATGTTAGGTTGCCTTAGGTTAGGATATACAACGTTATAGATGTATATAATGTCCCCATCGAGAAGTAGGCGACGACACGCCAGGAATGTTGTAAAATATTACACCCGAGATGTTAGGTTCCCTTAGGTTAGGATATATGACGTTATAGATGTATATAATGTCCCCATCCAGAAGTAGGCGACGACACGCCAGGAATGTTGTAAAATATTACATCCCAGATGTTAGGTTGCGTTACGTTAGAATATACAACGTTATAGACGTATATAATGTCCCCATAGAGAAGCAGGCGACGACACGACAGGAATGTTGTAAAATATTACATTCGACATGTTAGGTTGCCTTAGGCTAGGATATATATCGTTATAGACGTATACAATGTTCCCACCGAGAAGTAGGGCCCGACATGCCAGGAATGTTGTAAAATATTACATCCGAGATGTTAGGTTGCGTTAGGTTAGGATATACAACGTTATAGATGTATATAATGTCCCCATCGAGAAGTAGGCGACGACACGCCAGGAATGTTGTAAAATATTACACCCGAGATGTTAGGTTCCCTTAGGTTAGGATATATGACGTTATAGATGTATATAATGTCCCCATCCAGAAGTAGGCGACGACACGCCAGGAATGTTGTGAAATATTACATCCCAGATGTTAGGTTGCGTTACGTTAGAATATACAACGTTATAGACGTATATAATGTCCCCATCGAGAAGCAGGCGACGACACGACAGGAATGTTGTAAAATATTACATTCGACATGTTAGGTTGCCTTAGGCTAGGATATATAACGTTATAGACGTATACAATGTTCCCACCGAGAAGTACGGGCCTACACGCCAGGAATGTTGTCAACTATTACATCCGAGATGTTAGGTTCCCTTAGGTTAGGATATACAACGTTATAGACGTATAGTATGTTCCCACGGAGATGTAGGGACCGACATGTCAGGAATGTTGTAAAATATTACACCCGAGACGTTAGGTTCCCTTAGGTTAGGAAATACAATGTTATAGATGTATATAATGTCCCCATCGAGAAGTAGGCGACGACACGCCAGGAATGATGTAATATATTAAATTCGATATGTTAGGACGCCTTAGGCTAGGATATATAGCGTTATAGACGTATACAATGTTCCCACCGAGAAGTTCGGGCCTACACGCCAGGAATGTTGTCAACTTTACATCCGATATGTTAGGTTGCCTTAGGTTAGGATATATATCGTTATAGACGTATATAATGTTCCCACCGAGACGTAGGCACCGACATGCAAGGAATGTTGTAAGATACTACATCCCAAATGTTAGGTTGCGTTAGGTTAGGATACACAACGTTATAGACGTATATAATGTTCCCATCGAGAAGTAGGCGACGACACGCCAGGAATGTTGTAAAATATTACATCCCAGATGTTAGGTTGCGTTAGGTTAGGATATACAACGTTATAGACGTATATTATGTCCCAATCGAGAAGCAGGCGACGACACGCCAGGAATGTTGTAAAATATTACATCCGAGATGTTAGGTTCTCTTCGGTTTGGATATATATCGTTATAGACGTATATAATGTTCCTATCGAGACTTGGGGCCCGACATGCCAGGAATCTTGTATAATATTACATCCCAGATGTTAGGTTGCGTTAGGTTAGGATACACAACGTTATAGACGTATATAATGTTCCCATCGAGAAGTAGGCGACGACAAGCCAGGAATGTTGTAAAATATTACATTCGACATGTTAGGCCGCCTTAGGCTAGGATATATAACGTTATAGACGTATACAATGTTCCCACCGAGAAGTACGGGCCTACACGCCAGGAATGTTGTCAACTATTACATCCGAGATGTTAGGTTGCCTTAGGTTAGGATATATAACGTTATAGACGTATATAATCTCCCCATCCAGAAGTAGGCGACGACACGCCAGGAATATTACATCCCAGATGTTAGGTTGCGTTAGGTTAGGATACACAACGTTATAGACGTATATAATGTTCCCATCGAGAAGCAGGCGACGACACGCCAGGAATGATGTAAAATATTACCTTCGACATGCTAGGTCGCCTTAGGCTAGGATATATAACGTTATAGACGTATACAATGTTCCCACCGAGAAGTACGGGCCTACACGCCAGGAATGTTGTCAACTATTACATCCGAGATGTTAGGTTCCCTTAGGTTAGGATATACAACGTTATAGACGTATAGTATGTTCCCACGGAGATGTAGGGACCGACATGCCAGGAATGTTGTAAAATATTACACCCGAGATGTTAGGTTCCCTTAGGTTAGGATATACAATGTTATAGATGTATATAATGTCCCCATCGAGAAGTAGGCGACGACACGCCAGGAATATTACATCCCAGATGTTAGGTTGCGTTAGGTTAGGATATACAACGTTATAGACGTATATTATGTCCCCATCGAGAAGGAGGCGATGACACGCCAGGAATGTTGTAGAATATTACATTCGACATGTTAGGTCGCCTTAGGCTAGGATATATAACGTTATAGACGTATATAATGTTCCCACCGAAACACAGGGGCCGACGCGTCAGGAATGTTGTAAAATATTACACCCGAGATGTTAGGTTCCCTTAGGTTAGGATATACAACGTTATAGACGTATAGTATGTTCCCACCGAGATGTAGGGACCGACATGCCAGGAATGTTGTAAAATATTACATCCGAGATGTTAGGCTGCCTTAGGTTAGGATATACAAGGTTATAGATGTATATAATGTCCCCATCGAGAAGTAGGCGACGACACGCCAGGAATGTTGTAAAGTATTACATTCGACATGTTATGTGGCCTTAGGCTAGGATATATAACGTTATAGACGTATATAATGGTGCCACCGAGAAGTACGGGCGGACACGCCAGGAATGTTGTCAACTATTACATCCGAGATGTTAAGTTGCCTTAGGTTGGGATATATAACGTTATAGACGTATATAATCTAACCATCCAGAAGTAGGCGACGACACGCCAGGAATATTACATCCCAGATGTTAGGTTGCGTTAGGTTAGGATACACAACGTTATAGACGTATATAATGTTCCCATCGAGAAGCAGGCGACGACACGCCAGGAATGATGTAAAATATTACCTTCGACATGCTAGGTCGCCTTAGGCTAGGATATATAACGTTATAGACGTATACAATGTTCCCACCGAGAAGTACGGGCCTACGCGTCAGGAATGTTGTCAACTATTACATCCGAGATGTTAGGTTCCCTTAGGTTAGGATATACAACGTTATAGACGTATAGTATGTTCCCACCGAGATGTAGGGACCGACATGCCAGGAATGTTGTAAAATTTTACATCCGACATGTTAGGCTGCCTTAGGTTAGGATATACAAGGTTATAGATGTATATAATGTCCCCATCGAGAAGTAGGCGACGACACGCCAGGAATGTTGCAAAGTATTACATCCCAGATGTTAGGTTGCGTTAGGTAAGGGTATACAACGTTATAGACGTATATTATGTCCCCATCGAGAAGCAGGCGACGACACGCCAGGAATGTTGTCAAATATTACATCCCAGATGTTAGGTTGCGTTATGTTAGGATATACAACGTTATAGACGTACATTATGTCCCCATCGAGAAGCAGGCGACGACACGCCCGGAATGTTGTAAAATATTACATTCGACATGTTATGTGGCCTTAGGCTAGGATATATAACGTTATAGACGTATATAATGTTCCCACCGACAAGTACGGGCGGACACGCCAGGAATGTTGTCAACTATTACATCCGAGATGTTAGGTTGCCTTAGGTTAGGATATATATCGTTATAGACGTATATAATGTTCCCACCGAGACGTGCGGACCGACATGCCAGGGATCTTGTAAAATATTACATCCCAGATTTAGGTTGCTTTAGGTTAGGATATTCAACGTTATAGACGTATATAATGTCCCCATCGAGAAGCGGGCGACGACCCACCAGGAATGTTGTAAAATATTTCATCCCAGATGGTAGGTTGCGTTAGGTTAGTATATACAAGGTTGTAGACGTATATAATGTCCCCATCGAGAAGCAGGCGACGACACGCCAGAATGTTGTAAAATATTACATCCGAGATGTTAGGTTGCCTTAGGTTAGGATATACAACGTTATAGATGTATATAATGTCCCCATCGAGAAGTAGGCGACGACACGCCAGGAATGTTGTAAAATATTACACCCGAGATGTTAGGTTCCCTTAGGTTAGGATATATGACGTTATAGATGTATATAATGTCCCCATCCAGAAGTAGGCGACGACACGCCAGGAATGTTGTAAAATATTACATCCCAGATGTTAGGTTGCGTTACGTTAGAATATACAACGTTATAGACGTATATAATGTCCCCATAGAGAAGCAGGCGACGACACGACAGGAATGTTGTAAAATATTACATTCGACATGTTAGGTTGCCTTAGGCTAGGATATATATCGTTATAGACGTATACAATGTTCCCACCGAGAAGTAGGGCCCGACATGCCAGGAATGTTGTAAAATATTACATCCGAGATGTTAGGTTGCGTTAGGTTAGGATATACAACGTTATAGATGTATATAATGTCCCCATCGAGAAGTAGGCGACGACACGCCAGGAATGTTGTAAAATATTACACCCGAGATGTTAGGTTCCCTTAGGTTAGGATATATGACGTTATAGATGTATATAATGTCCCCATCCAGAAGTAGGCGACGACACGCCAGGAATGTTGTGAAATATTACATCCCAGATGTTAGGTTGCGTTACGTTAGAATATACAACGTTATAGACGTATATAATGTCCCCATCGAGAAGCAGGCGACGACACGACAGGAATGTTGTAAAATATTACATTCGACATGTTAGGTTGCCTTAGGCTAGGATATATATCGTTATAGACGTATACAATGTTCCCACCGAGAAGTAGGGACCGACATGACAGGAATGTGGTAAAATATTACATCCGAGATGTTAGGTTGCCTTAGGTTAGGATATACAACGTTATAGATGTATATAATGTTCCCACAGAGAAGTAGGCGACGACACGCCAGGAATGTTGTAAAATATTACATTCTACAAGTTAGGTTGCCTTAGGCTAGGATATATAACGTTATAGACGTATATAATGTTCACATCGAGAAGCAGGCGACGACACGCCAGGAATGATGTAATATATTAAATTCGATATGTTAGGACGCCTTAGGCTAGGTTATATAACGTTATAGACGTATACAATGTTCCCACCGAGAAGTACGGGCCTACACGCCAGGAATGTTGTCAACTATTACATCCGAGATGTTAGGTTCCCTTAGGTTAGGATATACAACGTTATAGACGTATAGTATGTTCCCACGGAGATGTAGGGACCGACATGTCAGGAATGTTGTAAAATATTACACCCGAGATGTTAGGTTCCCTTAGGTTAGGATATACAATGTTATAGATGTATATAATGTCCCCATCGAGAAGTAGGCGACGACACGCCAGGAATGATGTAATATATTAAATTCGATATGTTAGGACGCCTTAGGCTAGGATATATAACGTTATAGACGTATACAATGTTCCCACCGAGAAGTTCGGGCCTACACGCCAGGAATGTTGTCAACTTTACATCCGATATGTTAGGTTGCCTTAGGTTAGGATATATATCGTTATAGACGTATATAATGTTCCCACCGAGACGTAGGCACCGACATGCAAGGAATGTTGTAAAATATTACATCCCAAATGTTAGGTTGCGTTAGGTTAGGATATACAACGTTATAGACGTATATAATCTCCCAATCGAGAAGCAGTCGACGACACGCCAGAATGTTGTAAAATATTACATCCGAGATGTTAGGTTGCCTTAGGTTAGGATATACAATGTTATAGATGTATATAATGTCCCCATCGAGAAGTAGGCGACGACACGCCAGGAATGTTGTAAAATTTTACATTCGACATGTTAGGTTGCCTTAGGCTAGAATATATAACGTTATAGACGTATATAATGTTCCCACCGAAAAATAGGGGCCGACGCGTCAGGAATGTTGTAAAATATTACATTCGACATGTTAGGTCGCCTTAGGCTAGGATATATAACGTTATAGACGTATACAATGTTCCCACCAAGAAGTTCGGGCCTACACGCCAGGAATGTTGTCAACTATTACATCCGATATGTTAGGTTGCCTTAGGTTAGGATATATATCGTTATAGACGTATATAATGTTCCCACCGAGACGTAGGCACCGACATGCAAGGAATGTTGTAAAATATTACATCCCAAATGTTAGGTTGCGTTAGGTTAGGATACACAACGTTATAGACGTATATAATGTTCCCATCGAGAAGTAGGCGACGACACGCCAGGAATGTTGTAAAATATTACATCCGAGATGTTAGGTTCTCTTCGGTTTGGATATATATCGTTATAGACGTATATAATGTTCCTACCGAGACTTGGGGACCGACATGCCAGGAATCTTGTATAATATTACATCCCAGATGTTAGGTTGCGTTAGGTTAGGATACACAACGTTATAGACGTATATAATGTTCCCATCGAGAAGTAGGCGACGACACGCCAGGAATGTTGTAAAATATTACATTCGACATGTTAGGTCGCCTTAGGCTAGGATATATAACGTTATAGACGTATACAATGTTCCCACCGAGAAGTACGGGCCTACACGCCAGGAATGTTGTCAACTATTACATCCGAGATGTTAGGTTCCCTTAGGTTAGGATATACAACGTTATAGACGTATAGTATGTTCCCACGGAGATGTAGGGACCGACATGTCAGGAATGTTGTAAAATATTACACCCGAGATGTTAGGTTCCCTTAGGTTAGGATATACAATGTTATAGATGTATATAATGTCCCCATCGAGAAGTAGGCGACGACACGCCAGGAATGATGTAATATATTAAATTCGATATGTTAGGACGCCTTAGGCTAAGATATATAACGTTATAGACGTATACAATGTTCCCACCGAGAAGTTCGGGCCTACACGCCAGGAATGTTGTCAACTATTACATCCGAGATGTTAGGTTGCCTTAGGTTAGGATATATATCGTTATAGACGTATATAATGTTCCCACCGAGACGTAGGCACCGACATGCAAGGAATGTTGTAAAATACTACATCCCAAATGTTAGGTTGCGTTAGGTTAGGATACACAACGTTATAGACGTATATAATGTTCCCATCGAGAAGTAGGCGACGACACGCCAGGAATGTTGTAAAATATTACATCCCAGATGTTAGGTTGCGTTAGGTTAGGATATACAACGTTATAGACGTATATTATGTCCCAATCGAGAAGCAGGCGACGGCACGCCAGGAATGTTGTAAAATATTACATCCGAGATGTTAGGTTCTCTTCGGTTTGGATATATATCGTTATAGACGTATATAATGTTCCTACCGAGACTTGGGGACCGACATGCCAGGAATCTTGTATAATATTACATCCCAGATGTTAGGTTGCGTTAGGTTAGGATACACAACGTTATTGACGTATATAATGTTCCCATCGAGAAGTAGGCGACGACAAGCCAGGAATGTTGTAAAATATTACATTCGACATGTTAGGCCGCCTTAGGCTAGGATATATAACGTTATAGACGTATACAATGTTCCCACCGAGAAGTACGGGCCTACACGCCAGGATTGTTGTCAACTATTACATCCGAGATGTTAGGTTGCCTTAGGTTAGGATATATAACGTTATAGACGTATATAATCTCCCCATCCAGAAGTAGGCGACGACACGCCAGGAATATTACATCCCAGATGTTAGGTTGCGTTAGGTTAGGATACACAACGTTATAGACGTATATAATGTTCCCATCGAGAAGCAGGCGACGACACGCCAGGAATGATGTAAAATATTACCTTCGACATGCTAGGTCGCCTTAGGCTAGGATATATAACGTTATAGACGTATACAATGTTCCCACCGAGAAGTACGGGCCTACACGCCAGGAATGTTGTCAACTATTACATCCGAGATGTTAGGTTCCCTTAGGTTAGGATATACAACGTTATAGACGTATAGTATGTTCCCACGGAGATGTAGGGACCGACATGCCAGGAATGTTGTAAAATATTACACCCGAGATGTTAGGTTCCCTTAGGTTAGGATATACAATGTTATAGATG